>OX411758.1:23568040-24768040 GCA_948252205.1 Orthosia incerta
CATAGCCTGAAGAATTACCAAACTTAACGGGCAATGGGCAGGGCACATTGCTTGTAGAACGGATGACCGCTGGGCCAAAAAATTCTGGAGTGTCGATCGCGAACTGGAAGAAGTTGGAAGTGGGAGGCCCACTACGTGGAGCGACTTATTTAGAAATAAAGAAGAAAGAAAGCAAGAAAAATTGTTTATTCATTTACAAAAGGTCTTGAATCAGGAAACAAACAATTCAACCAACTTGTTCAATGCACTAGTTTCCACGACGTTTCACATTGTTTTTCACTCTTATAAATGTCTCCCTGTCACTTTTAATAATGCCAAATGCACTCATGTATCATCAGAGTGATATGAAAGAAAATGGAGTCAGTGATAGCGTGACGGGGGACAGGACGGTATTGAAGAAGATAACGTGTTGCACCGACCCCAAGTAACATGGGACAAGGGCAGGAAGATGATGATGATGCACTCATGTATCACTATCATGTCTAAGTACTTGCAATTAGTGTAGGTAATCGGTATTATTGAGAAAGCGAGTGCGCGAAAGGCCACAGAGCGACAAAACTTTCCCGCGTGACAGATTTTGGTCGACTGGTGATTTTTGGGTCATGTTGAGAGAGGTACCGTTTTGCAGCCCTGCAAAAATACTTTAACCAAATATTTAATTAAGCTTATTTTTCTGAATAATAAAATCGTTTCTTTTATGCTTTTAGTCGTTTTGTTTATCGATTCCAAGCAGCCTCTTAATATTCTGAGAGTACATTTTTTAACACCTTACATGTTGTTTATAATTCAAGAAAGTGTCATAATGAATTTTATATATAAAAGCCTTTTTTATGTAAATATTTAATTAGTTATTTAATTGTATTTCTCATCCATGCTATCACAGCAAACTGCAGTATCACAAGAGTATACTCTAATATCAGACTAAGAAACTTCTGAGGGATTGTTCCATCTATCGTGAAGATCCTACAAGCAGTCATCTTGTGGAAGGCTGCACGGTTCAGCCGCTGTACGTTCTTACAGAGCCTCTTAGCTTCCACTGTAACAGAAATGAAACCATTATTGTAGAAAAAAGTCTTGAATAAAGTAAGCTCAAAACTGTATAGCTCTGTAATACGTTCAAAAAACGATAACCACTCATGAAAAAAAACTATTGAAAATGTTTCGTATAAGGGTGTTGTGCGCAACGCACCTCTTTTTTATGTTATTACCTTTTTATAGTTTTCTTGTTTTTTCTGTTTTGTTTTAAGTTTGAATTTGCCTAGTCTTGTCAAAGTGTTCGTGAAAATATAGTCACCATATCTTGAACCAGCAGTTTCTTTTAATTAATCACTAACATATTGGTCCTTTTACCGTGAATAGTGATATGGTGCAGACTCGGTCAGCTGCAAAAGCTATGATAAAGGGTAACGAAGGTAAGACCGTTGCGGTGAGGGAGCTGGAGCCGCTGCCCGCGCCTACCGATCCTCACGCCAGTTCGGCGACCGCACCCGCGGCGCCTTCTCGCCCTGTTAGTACAACCTCGTCTCGCTCCTCAGCTACGGTATTGGCTAAACGGTTAGCCGCGGAGGCACTGCATGCACGTCGCCTCGCCGACCTGGAGCGCGAGCGGTTGGCCGTCGAGCGCGAGGCCGCTGATTTAGAGCTTCGCGCAGAAATCGCCGCCATCGAGGCAGATGCGAGTCAGCGCAGTTCGAGAAGCAGCCACCGCGTAGACCAGTGGCTTAGTAAGTCTAAAGCGGACCGTAATTGCAACACAAAGCTTAAATTTGACAATGCTTTCAGTCAAGCAGACCCTGAGGCGCACGTCGCGCCCATTGCGCGTACAGCGACAGCGACAGCGCCGCAGGCCCCCGGCGCCGCCCCAGCAGCGGCACGCAGCGAAAACAGCGCGGATGTTCCGCAGCTCATCAAGTCTCTCGAAGTACTTATTAATAATGTTAATAAAGGCAATAGCCCCGGAATACAAACCGTTCCATTACCTAGGTTTGATGGAAAGTCTCATTTAGATTGGCTTAGCCTTAAAAAAGTCTTCCAAGATACGCAAGGTTCATATAGTGCCGCCAACAACTTAGCGCGCCTGAACGCAGCGCTCACAGGCGCAGCGCGTGAGGCGGTGGCGGCGCTGCTGGTTACAGCGCGCGAACCCGGCGCCGTGCTGCGCGCGCTCGACACGCGCTTCGGCCGCCCTGAGCTCGTGGTAGCACACGAGGTCGCCGCGGTGCGCGCGCTGCCGCGTGTTAGTGGAGAAGGTAAAGATCTTGCTATTTTTGCTAGTCGAGTTCGCAATTGTGTTGAGGTAATTCGTTTGTTAGATCACACGGAATATCTCGCGTCGCCGGAACTTTTTCAGGCGGTTATTACGAAAATTTCACCACTATTGCGAGCTAAGTGGCTAGATTTTGCCGCTCGTTACGAGGCTGGTGGTCAATCAAAGCTAGAAATATTAGCAGACTTTCTAGCGCACGAGATCGACCTCCAGGCTCACTTTGGCATCATCATTGAGCCGGCTGCTGCGTCGCACGCAGCAGACAGTAGACGGCCCAGAGATCACGTGCACGCTGTTGCTGAAAATCAGCACGCGGTTGCAAATTTAGCGCCGCATATTTCATCAAATTCATCGACGACTGCACGTAAAGATAATATTTGCATCGTTTGTCAACAATCGCATCAATTAATTCATTGTGACAAATTTGTGTCAATGTCAGTTGATGACCGATGGAAATTGATTAAAAAGAAACGAGTTTGCCATAGATGTCTAAAAGTAGGTTGGCATAGATTGAATTTGTGTAAAGCGTGGTTTTTGTAGCTGGATATCAGACTTCCTCAGTGAACGGTCGATCCGAGTAGTCGTTGACGGCTGCTCCTCTGACCTTATGGCTATTGATGCCGGAGTTCCTCAGGGGTCTGTTCTCTCTGCAACTCTTTTCCTGCTGCACATCAATGACCTTCTTCAGCCTGGTATTGTTGGGTACGCAGATGACAGTACTGTTTCAGAGAGATACTTGTCTAGCGCAAAAACCAGCGCGGATGAAGTTCGTTACTTGAGAGAGGCTATGGTGGAGCGGACAGATTTGACCTTAAGCCTTGTCTCCCAGTGGGGTGATGACAATCTGGTCTCTTTTAACGCCACCAAAACACAGGCGTGTCTTTTTACCGCTAAAAGGAGTCTTTTCGATCAAACTCCTACTTTTCGGGGTGCGTCTGTTCCTGTGACTGATCGGCTCGAGCTCCTAGGCATGGAGTTGACATCCAGTCTCAACTTTGGCGCCTCCATTGAGTACAAAGCCCAAATTGCGGCCAAAAAACTAGGCATCCTAAATAGGGTGAAGCGATACTTTACGCCTGGACAGCTTTTAACCCTTTACAAAGCGCAAGTCCGATCCTGCATGGAGTATTGCAGTCACCTTTGGGATGGCTCAGCTAAATATCAGCTTGCCGCGCTTGACTCGGTGGAACGTAGAGCCAGGAGGCTCATTGGCGACGTTGAGCTGGCGGGTGCCAGGCTTCACAGCTTGGCTCATCGCCGCAAGGTTGCCTGCTTGTCGGTCTTCTATAGACTGTACTTCGGTGAGTGTGCTGAAGAACTCCACGACCTCATCCCACCAGCCCCCTTCTACCATCGGACATCTAGACGTACTGCAAGTTATCATCCTTACCTTGTTGCCATTCCACCAATTCGCACCAAACGCTTCCAAACATCCTTCATAATGCGCACAGCGAATGAATGGAACTCGCTACCTGCGTCAGTGTTTCCGAACGCATTCAACCCGAATCTCTTCAAAGTTAGAGTGAACAGGTTTCTTCTGGGTAAGCTCACTCCATCGTCGACTCTGTCTCTGTCACCTTTGACCTAGACTAGAGTCAAGAGCAAACCCATCACAAATAAAAAAAAAAAAAAAAAAAAAAAAAAAAAAGCAAAAAAATCGTGTGACATTGACGGTTGTACGTTCCGTCACCACGCATTACTGCACAACCCGAAATATGAGCGCGCCGCTGCTGCGCACGTGGATGTGGATAACGACGAGCCCGCGCCGGCCCTGTCCAGCGCCGTGCCGCGAGCCGCCACGTCCGCCGCCGCGACAGTATCTAATTCGACTGCTTCTGCGCCCTGCGACGCCCAACTTAAAGAAATTCTCACGCATGCCTCGACTTTCGTTACGCCCGAAAATATAGGGCAAGTCTATCTTCCGCGTCCGTTGTTGAAGATCGTCGCTGTAACCGTGTCCGGCCCAGCTAGCAGCGTAGACACCTATGCCCTGCTGGACGACGGCTCCACAGCCACGTTCATTGACCTCGAAGTCGCGAAGAAATTAGGCGTCTGTGGGCCCGAGAAGCAAATACGTCTAGATTGTGTAGGCGGTTTAAGTAAAGATACGACGGTTCAGTACGTTGATTTCCAAATCAAAGGCCGTCGTGCTAAAGAATCTTTCGTTATTCGTAAAGCCCGGGCAATCACAGGTTTAGGCGCCGCGCGACAATCGATCGACAAGGCGAGCGTTTCCAAGAATCCATATCTTTCGGACATAGTAGATGAGTTTTGTTACGACGAAGTGAGGCCGACAATAATTATTGGCATCGACAATTGGCATCTCAGCATGTCTAGAATCACTCGTAAGGGCACCAAAAATCAACCGGTTGCAATTTGTACTGCCTTAGGTTGGGCATTATTTGGTTTTGGCTGCAGCAGAACTATGCCGGTCGACACCGTCAACCATGCAACGATCAGCGAGTCGTCAGCTGCTGACATTAGCGACCGCGCTATGTTAGAGCAATTAATTAGAGAGCAATACAGTTTAGATTGTATTGGAATTTCGAAGCGCGAAGCGCGCAGCGCTGACGACGAACGCGCTATCCAAATTCTCAAGCGCACAACGCACCGTTTGCCCAGCGATCGGTTTGAAGTTGGTTTGATTTGGAAGTCTGATAATTTGCTTGTTGTTCCTGTAGCTACCAAAGATGTATACGTCGATTTAGGCCACCTCTCTACGCCCGTACGTACACTTGGGCTAATTTGGCAACCTATCGCTGATACGATCGGTTTTAATACAGGCTTAAAAGAAGTAAGCACGTTGTCAAATAAGCTCACCAAACGGGAAGTATTATCACAAGTAATGCGTGTCTTCGACCCACTCGGTATCCTAGCGCGAATTGTTGTAACAGGCCGCATTATGTTCCAGAACGCGTGGCGCAAAGGTCTCGACTGGGACGAGGAGCTCTCGCCGAGTGACAGTGCGGCGTGGAGACTTTGGTTTGAAGATTTATTCGCGGTCTCCCATCTGCAGATCCCACGCTGCTACTGTCCAGGCGAGCTCAAAGTAGATAAGTGCGAACTTCACATTTTTTGTGATGCAAGCGAATCCGCCTTCGCCGCGGTCGCATATTGGCGTTTTATTTTAGAGAATGGTGATGTGAAGCTGGCACTGATTTGTAGTAAAGTTCGAGTAGCTCCTCTAAAGCCAGTTTCCATCAATCGTTTAGAGCTCCAAGGAGCTTTGATCGCAGCTCGCCTCGCTGCAACAATCTGTCAAGCACACAGACGTCAGCCTGTCAAACGCATATTTTGGTGCGACTCTATGACAGTTTTAGGATGGCTGCGCAGCGAGGCCCGCTCTTTCAAACCATTTGTTTCACATAGAATAGGTGAGATTTTGGAGATAACGGATGTTGAAGAATGGCGCTGGTTGCCAAGTCATTTAAATGTTGCGGATGATGCGACCCGCATCAAGCGTACAACGTTATCCCCAGAGTCACGCTGGATATCTGGCCCTGAATTTTTGCTCTCCTCGAAGTGGCCAATGGAGCCCAGCGCTCCCAAATACCCAGGAATAGAAAAGGAGAGCAAACGTGCAGTGTGTTCCGACTCGGTTCATATCATTACTGACGTTGAAAAGCATGAGCCAGTTTCAGCCGATCCCAAGCGTTTTAGTTCTTGGCTAAGACTGGTGCGTGCGACCGCGAACGCGCATAAGTACTTGACATTGTTGCGAATGCGTAGTCTTAATAAAAGGGGTTTGTGTGTAGACAATCTTATTCGTTTTAAAGGGGGGATGTGTACCTTTATATTCCAGCCTGCTGACCAGTTGTCTGCATTGGCTATCTCACGGCCATCACGTGAATCCGTCAGAGAATTGACTGCTGCTGACGTCCGTTTAGCAGAGACGCACATTTTGCGACAAGCACAGCTAAACTTATTCCCCGACGAGATGAGACGTATTGCTAGCTATCCCAAACAACCTTTGCCACGCACCAGCCGATTGTCAAAATTGTCTGTTTTGGTGGGCGATGATGGATTGATGCGCTTGTCTGGCCGCATATCAGCCGCGTTACAAGTGAGAGCTGAAACGAAAAGCCCCATTGTTCTTGATGGAAGACATCCAGCCGTGCGTCTACTTGTACACCACCATCATCGAAGAGCCGCACATGCAAATACAGAGACAGTTGTCAACGAGTTGCGACAAGACTACTATCTACTTAGTCTTAGAAGTACCGTCCGCACAGTCGCCTTTCACTGTCAGTTCTGCCGAATTCGAAGAGCCGTGAACTTCCAGCCACCGATAGGAGATTTACCTGAGGCACGCCTGGCGCACCATAGACGATCGTTTACGTTTTCGGGACTGGATTATTTCGGGCCTATTCAAGTGTCTCTCGGCCGGAGAAGAGAGAAGAGGTACATTGCACTTTACACGTGCCTTGTGTCCCGCGCCGTCCACCTAGACGTTGTACACTCGTTATCTCCAGACTCTGCAATTATGAGCCTACGCCGATTTACAAGCTTACGGGGAGCGCCAACAGAAATTTGGTCGGACAATGGAACCGCCTTTGTAGGCGCCAACAGAGAACTTCGCGCACTTTATGATACTGCTGTGCCCCGTTATGCAGCGACGGAGAAAATTAACTGTCGTTTCATCCCTCCCGGAGCTCCCTTCATGGGCGGCGCTTGGGAAAGGCTGGTCAAATCGGTGAAAATAGCGCTCAGGGTCACCCTTACAGAACGAGCCCCCACGGATGAGGTACTTCGCACGCTCCTTGCAGAAGTAGAGGCGTTAGTGAACACGCGCCCGTTGACGCATGTAACATTAGAGCCCGGCAGCGAGGAAGCCTTGACGCCCATGCATTTTATATTGAACTCTTCTTCAGGCCGCCCAATACCAGCAACATTATCAGACTCGGACCTGTGTTCGAGAAGTGGCTGGCGCAGAGCAGTCCGTTTAGCCGACCATTTTTGGCGACGGTGGGTGAACGAGTATCTGCCGACACTCATTCCACGGCGCGGGCGAGGAGAAGCACCAGATATTTCAGTCGGAGATCTTGTCCTGCTTGCTGATGGTAATATGCCAAGAGGCGCTTGGCCTAGGGGACGAATCACTGCGACATTCCCAGGTCGCGATGGCATTGTGCGGGTGGCTGATGTAACAACGTCGGCTGGTGTGTTGCGGCGGCCCCTCAAGAAGCTGGTCAAGCTCTCTTAAGAAAAAAGGGAGGAAATGTGCGCAACGCACCTCTTTTTTATGTTATTACCTTTTTTATAGTTTTCTTGTTTTTTCTGTTTTGTTTTAAGTTTGAATTTGCCTAGTCTTGTCAAAGTGTTCGTGAAAATATAGTCACCATATCTTGAACCAGCAGTTTCTTTTAATTAATCACTAACAGGTGTTTTTCCAACAAAAAATAACTACAGTAGCAAAACTGCGTGAAAAAGTTTGTATAGATATGAGGATGAGAAGCGAGCTGTTAAAAGGTGTGTAGTTCAGTGATAGTAGTGATACACACATCCCACGAAAACATCCTTCGTCCAAATCTCTCGCACACATCCCTTACCACATCTTATTCTTTCGCTCGCATCTTTCGCTATTTTGTTGTGTAAAATACATAGTTTTGCTTATACTTTTCCATCAGAGCTGCTCTAAGACTGGCAAAACAAATGATGTGATCTCACTGATGGATATTCTCCTGGAACACCGCATAGTTACATTGCGCACCTTTGTTGGAAAAGCACCCTTAGTATATTATAATTCTTATGGACGAATGTCGAGTCTATTATTTTGGGTTAAATGGTCTTACCAGAACTTTGTAGACTTCTCAGCAGCCTACTACAAGTAGCATCTGCTTGAGACACAGAGATGTAGAATCTTTCGCAGTACGTACTAAATAAAGTGACGAACGTAACATTTTTTATAGTCCATAGGATGATTACTATTTCAAATGATAGGACTTCACGCTGCAAATTAAAGAATTCTTAATTTAATAATTATTAAGAAAAAGGCGTTTTGTGTTATCACATGTTACATAAATCATCATCATCTGCCTAGCCTTTTTCCAACTATATTGGGGTCGGCTTCCAGTCTTACCGGATTCAGCTAAGTACCAGTGTTTTATATGGAGCGACTACCTATCTGACCTCCACAACCCAGTAACTGGGTAATACGGTGCCCCTTGGCAAGACTGGTGTCAGATCTCAAGCTTCTGACTACCCGTAACGACTGTCATAGATCTTCAAATGACAGCCGGGACCAAAGGCTTAACGTGCATTCCGAGGCACGGAGGCAACTCGGTATGTTGAAGTGGTCACCCATCCACGGACCGACCTCGTCAAGCGTTGCTTAACGATCCGTGCGGCTGTTATTATTTAGCCACGAGCTCCTCACATATTACATAAATAATAATTACAATATTATCTTACTTACCGAGCCATAATGTGTGACTCCTGAGTTTGTTAGTTCTATCACTGATTGAAGGTACAGAAGACTGTGGAAAAATGTATCTATTGCTTGAAAAAAAATCTGGAAATAAATGTTGTATAACATTATAATCTGCATCAAAAATATAACAATTTAATAGTAATGTAAATCACTAAAAGTCACTCACCGAAAACTTGAATATGTGTTTGAATGTATCAAACGCTTCCATAAAATGTATGTATGCTTGGAAAAGCTTTTTCGATTCATCTTTATACCTTTCTTCTCCTAGCTTCAAGCTCAGTTTACTATAACGCTCGACCTCGGATATCCATGAAGTCATTCCATCTCTCAACAAAGCAATTATAGAAACACCATATGTGAAGTTCACATCAAAATAAAGCAGAGTATAAAAATATATTGCTATAAATATATCGCGAGTTAGTACCACACTCATAAAATAATCAAGGGTATGACGACCAACTCCTAGCCAGTTCCTAATAGTAGGTTTCCTGTATTTCTTAAAATTGCTTAACCTAAAAGCTCTCTGAATCTTTAAAATCATTTGTACGTGGTCTTCTCTTAAAATAATATTGATTAAATAGAAGGAGATGAAAGGACTAACCAACAAGAGGACATTTAGCTTAAGAAAGACGGTAATATATTGATTGAACACTCCATCAAATTCATCTGGCGCGAATAAAGTATTCATATGAAAACATATAAAGCCAAGAATACCAATGAAAGAAACGAAATAATAAAAAGCACGGTGAGGTCTAATACAATTATACTCTATAGAAAAACTTGATATGAAAACCACGTGCTGTAAGCATTGCATAGGAAGAAGCACATTTTGAAGCCTCTTATCCAAGAAATTATTGGTGATGGGGTTGATAGTGATCTGTGTTTTCATATCTAATTCTTTTGAGCAACCGTACGCGCGTGTAGTTGATTGCTTAGGACTGGACTGCCGATTATATGGGGAATGAATTTACTACTTTCATAACAATAAACTAAATTGTTTGCTTTCGTTTTAATCAAGTAAACGGGTGTTGTTTGCTTTTACGTTTAAATCTCCTACCTACGTTTTATAAATGTACGTTGATACATTATTTAGAAACATCTAGATAAAAAAAATTGTCTTTTAATAATTATTTTGCTCTTGTTCTTTTCTTGCAAGACCAATGCTATCTTTTATCGTATTACCTCCTCCCGCCCCACCTGTGGGCCAAGATCAATTCTTATTAAGTAATGTGGGCTACATTTTGTATTCGATAATTAACATGTGTATAACATTGATCTATTTTTCTACATTCAGAACATTCCTTTTCTTCCTGTAATTTTGTAATAAGTAGATTTGTACGAATTAATTCCTGTTATATTATGTCTCATATATGCTATCTGTGACCACACGCAGTTTGTCCCGTTTCACAACTTTCTTCTTGATGTCGGTTTACAAGCTCCGTTTTAAACTCATATTTTTATGAACAACCTTAGTTACTTAGTTACCTCGCAGTCTTCTCTGCCCAAATTCAACTCAATTCGAATGTATTGCATCATTAAGCAAATTCGACCTAATTGTATTAGGATGTCTGTAGTAAAATACTTATGTAATACGACCGGGTCATGAATCAAGCTTGTCGCTTTAGTACGCTGCTATTAGCTGCGTATGACAGTATGATACATACTAGGTATGTATGTATCTATGTGTTTATGAATCTAGTAACGGAATCTTTGCACGTGATTTTCACCCCTTTCAAACGTCAGATTAATTTTAAGACCATTTCTGTCAAGGGAATTGCGCAGACTAATTTTCCGGAGCCTGCACTCCTTGAGTCACCCAAGTAGGAAAGACTGCCGTGATTGGGCACATCCTGTCTGGCTTGCCAACGCTCAAAAACCACACGGCATGTCTTTGCTCCTGTAGGTACTTTCAAATTACCGCAATAAAGATTCGCATTCATTCACATTGACCTCGTGAGACCGTTGCCACTGTGTGAAGGGTTCCGCTATTGTCTCACTGCCGTCGATTGCTTTACGTGATGTCCTGAGGCAATACCGCTAACAAACGTAACTGTAGAAACTGTCGCAAAGACTTTAATAAACAACTGAATTTCGCGTTTTGGTTGTCCTTCAGATATCGTTACCGATAGACGGCGGCAGTTTGAGTCAGCACTTTTCAGAAACTTATGTTGGTTTTCAACATTCCAGACCCACAGCTTACCATCCTGCTTGTAATGGTCTGATGGTGGAAATATTTCATCGTCAACTTAAAGCTGCAATTACCTGCCACGCAAATGCCACACTCACACAAATAATAAATAAATAAATTGTTTATTAGCATTAAAATTTACAAAGAAGTGTGAAACCCTGACCCCTGAGCTAGGTAACAGCACCTGTGTTTCAGGGGCCAGTGACCTCTTCCGTTATGTTACATAATTATAATTAATTAGACAGCAATGCTATTAATATTAGAATCACATTTTAAACAATTATTCAATAAAAATCCTAGACCATAATCAAAATCAAAACAATATAATTAAAATCAAAACCGAAGTCAACAATGAAATCAAAATTAAAATCAAATATAAAATTACAATCAGTATTATGGTCACAATGAGCATTGAAATTACAACCAAACATAAGTTTAATTAAAAATAACCGAATTAACATTAAAATTATCACCAGCCAGTCACAATTCACTCGATTAAAATTAAATTAAATCAAAATTAAAAATCAAATTAAATTAGGTCAAAAATAAAATATCCTATATAAAATAAACTTAAATTAAATCAAAATCAAATCTCCGAAACAAAGTCCAATTCAATTATTACTAACCAAAAACATGGATGCTGGTATGTATGTATGTGTTTGTGTGTGTATGTGTGTGGAGAATATCAGTAGTTTCCTGTTTATGTTAAGTAGAATACAATACGTTTTCGGTTTCGAAGTAGTCCCGAGACAGTAGCCATTTCTTTACCCTTCTCTTTGTATCCCGCGTCGTGAGGGGATTAATGCGTAGGATCCTGTTTAATTTGTTATAAAGAAAGGCAGCAAGATATACCTGTTGTCTCCTAGCAGACGCCGTGTGGCAGCACACTGGTAAGCAAACGTTTGGAACGGTGCGTTTCCTATATAACTGAGCATCATAAGGCGTTACACTATGCTGCTTGGTGACAACCTGCAGAATAAAAGTCTGTCTCACCGTAAGTACTTCGCACTTCTCGTATAAGACCTTGGTGGGAAATCTAAACGGTCTGAAAGTCATGACTTTAAGTAGGGATCTTTGGGCCCGCTCTAGGTGTATCATAAAAGTCTTGCATCCACCACCCCATACAGCAATACAGTATCCCAGGACTGACTGCACGAGCGCATAGTACACTGTGCGAAGGAGTTCGAATTTGGCCACGTGCCTCAGTTTTTTAAAAGCCCAAATGAGCTTCCTTACACGCGTTGTGGTGACATCAATGTGCTGCTGCCAGCTAAGCTTATCGTCCACAATCACACCAAGGTATCTAACATGCGTCGACTTAGATATTTTTATGCATGAGCATTCCACAGTAGATGCCAAGTTGCAGACATGCAGTTTAATATCCAAACAAATGAATCACTTCCATTGGTTTTTATTAGGTATACGCAGCGCATATAAAGAAGACTTACTTTTTGGCTTCTGCGGCTGAACTTGTATATGGCCAAGCAGTACATCTTCCAGGTTATTTTTTTGATCCACAGGCTGATAAGACCTTTGATATGACCGACTATCTCTCAAGGCCATAAGTCATAAGTCATTTATTACTTAGCAATATACATTGTGTAGAAAGTAATAAGTAAAATAGAAACAAAACCATAAAAAAGTCCGATAAAAAATACTTCCTTCGGAGTTTTGCCAGAAAACTGCAACCATCACCAACGGGCAGGCTATTTTTAAGGATATCCACATCATGAGATTATATTCCTTCGAGACTGTACTTTAGGTGGTTGTATGAAACCGGCCTATTCTGGTCCTCACAAGGACGTTCAGAAAGGTTTTTTTACTTTTTTTATTATAGATAGGCTCGCGCTTGACCACTATCTCACCTGATGGTATGCGATGATGTGGTCGACGGTGTAACACGCTTGCCTAGAAGTAACCAATTCACTCTGGAATTAAAGACCCCGAGGTTGTAGCTATCTGGAAACACAGACTCCGGCAGGGAATTCCACTCCTTAGCTGTACGTATAATAAAAGTATTTCCAAAACGTTTAGTGCGTATGGGTGGGATGTCCACCATGTACCGACGGCGCATCGCCGTACGTCTTGTAGTCCAATGATGAAACGGGCTAGGCGGACTAAGATGATGCAATTCCATCGCACACTACCCGAAATGCAACCGATAAAAAACTGACAAGCTGGCAACTCGACGACGATGTTCAAGGCTTTGGAGGTGATAAAATCTTCAAGTTGCTTGTTAATGGCAAACAGGTTGCCGTTTCGATAGATCGTATTAAACCGGCTTTCATGCTGCGGGAACCAGATAATACATGCCACCCATCACCAGATATTTACATTCATCATTGTCAATTTATCATTTCGTTGTTTAGATACACGGAAACCAAGAAAATGAAGCCCAAAAAAAGAAAAGTTAACCACCTTTTGTCGGAGAAACTATTAAAATTTCCCAATAATGAAAATCAAATTATCGTCGGCGCCATTTTGGATTTCCATTTTCAGCTTAGTTGGTTGACAACCATGCCTTAACTCACACATCACTCAAAATACGCACAAGGTTATTAACATTAATTGTTTTGGGGAATGCAGAAGTAAATACAAACCAAACTTATGTTCTTAAACCGAAAAAAAACATCTAAAGTATTTATTTTATTCTGTTTTTAGTATTTTTATAGTTATTTAGTAGTTACAGCGGCAACAGAAATACATCATCTGTGAAAATTTCAACTGTCTAGCTATTACGGTTCATGAGATACAGCCTGGTGACAGACAGACGGACCGTGAAGTCTAAGTAATAGGGTACCGTGTTTACCCTTTGGGTACGGAACCCTAAAAAGTATCTATAGTTGGTAACCAATAATCATAACATTACAACAGACTCGACTGAATTCAAAACCTAAACATACCATACTCAACTCATTACTCAATATATATTATAATAATAATACCAGCCTATAACTGTCCCACTGCAGGGTAAAGGCCTCTTCTCATACAGAGAAGGCACGAGCATTGATCACCACGTGCGCTCAATGCGCAACCCGCATTATATAAGATCTGGGGGGTAACCATAAGCTCTTAGAGCGGTATCAATTTGATATCGAGTAAGTGACAGATGTATACAAGTCAGATACATCTGTCCCTTATTCGATCTCAAATTGATACCGCTCTAAGAGCTTATGGTCACCCCCCAGGTTTCTTCATGATGTTTTCTTTCTCATTTGTCAACGATATCCAAGATATACTTAAAAAGTACATAAATGAATTTGAAAAAGACACATTGCCCGGATTTTAACCCCTGCCCTCTGGCAAAACGAGGACTTTAGCCACTGCGCCACCACGACACTCATTACAAAATAACAAATAATGATAAAATGGTTGTTACCCCGAAACTAAATTCATCTATACGCTTGCGTCACATACTTACATAAAAATATACTAGGCACTCTGTATACTTCTGAGACTAACAAACATTGAAAGTCAATCATTATTATTTTTACACAATTTTTTTTTGAATAGCGAGCACATTCCGAATTTAAATTTTGAATCGGATAGAAAATTCGGCGCCAAATTATCCCGGTTCGATGAATTTGTTTAGTTGGTTTTAGATAAATTATGTCCAAAAATCTATTAAGATTACTTTAAGAAATTATTAGTAGTAATTATTTTAAGTACTTATTGTATTTCATGCCTAAAACAGGTTTATTTTAATTTATAAGAATCGATTTGGGATAATCAGTCATTAATCGAGTCGATAGTATAAACAAAAATCGATTTCTAAAATCGTTTTGACACACCACTATTACATTAAAAAAAACAATATCAATGACGAATTGGAAGTTTTAAACATAAATAAAGAAGTGGTAATGAGTTTTACGTGTTACTGGACCGATGTTTGTTAATTACGTTAAGATCTCGGCTTCTTCTTGTTGTTTATTATATTTAGAGTCGAAGCACTTTATTTCAAGTAGGCCAGTTACAGGCACTTTTGAATTGTCAAAAGACAAAATAAAATATTACAAAATTATGGTGCTACAGTCCCAGTCACAAGACATAATAACTGTGAAAGTACCGTAGATGCCCATTCCAAGGCGTAGATCTCTATGGAGAAGAACGGGCAAGAAACTCCATGGACACTCTTTTTCAATTAGGTAATTATTACAAATCATTTGTTACATCATTTATGTTGAGATTACACATTATGTGAGAACAATGTAGAAAGTTAAAAGTGTCCATAGTAAATATAAAAAGATAATTCAGAAATAAAATTAGAATCAATTAAAATAAACCATGGCAGCTAAGAGATGACCAGTCCCAACCGACAGCGCCCGTTCACGAACATGACACATGTATCAGCACCATTCAGCTCAACCATTTTGAAGGGAGCTAAATGATCCGACACACGCGCCACCATCGGCGAGACATTTGAGTGAGCATGACATACTCTCAACCACCGGAGTCATTCAAGTCAATAGAAGACGTAGGTATCTAGACAATGATAGCTCTGAAGTACATGGTACTCACACAATGCTGGCTATGCTGCTATATAATACTAGAAAGATTGACTCTATATAATGCAAAGATAGTAGCAATCTTCATCAGCTCCGACAATAACAGTAAACGATACCTACGACAGTCTTACCAAAAAATAAAATTTAAAAAATACACATAAAAACGAAATTAAAAAATAATAATATTTAACCTGACAGCAAGCTAATTTTGGTAAAAGAACACGAACATTGTCTTGAGTTCAACACAGCGACCAACTATGCTTATCATCTAAATAATCATTAATAGAATAGTATGCCTTAGAACAGAGATTAGCTTTTACTTTTGCTTTAAATGCTTTAAATGGCAAATCTAGAAAAGAAGACGGTAACTTGTTGTAAAAAGTTATACCAACCCCAACGAATGAACTATGCACCTTATGAAGTCGATGAAAGGGAGCTCGTAATTTGTCCTTATTTCTGGTGTTAAAGTTGTGAATATCACTATTGTTACTGTACAAATGAATGTTCTGCCTAATATATAAAATGTTGGCGAATATGTACTGTGAAGCCGCTGTGAGAATACCAATCTCTTTAAAAAAATCTCTTAGAGAAACACGCGCACCTAATTGGTAAACGGCACGAACAGCTCGTTTTTGAAGCACAAATATATTTTGAATATCAGCGGCTCTGCCCCACAGTAGAATACCGTAGGACATGATACTGTGAAAATAACTATAGTAGACCAACCTTGCTGTATCAACGTCAGTGTATTGTCTAACCTTTCTGACGGCGTAGGCGGCCGAGCTAAGCCTACCCGCTAGGCTTGATATATGTGGCCCCCATTGAATTTTTGAGTGTACTGTTATACCCAGAAACACAGCTAAATCAACAGTTTCGAGCTTCTCATTGCCGAGCACAATGTTGGGACCCAGATTTCTAACATTGGGCAAAGCGAACTTTATGCATTTAGTCTTCTTGGCATTAAGAACAAGATTATTTGTTGTGAACCAATCTGTGACCGTTGATAGTGCGTTATTCACGTCATCAAAAACTTGTCTATTCCTATCTACTTTAAAGATCAGAGAAGTATCATCTGCAAACAGCACAACGTCGCAAATATCCTTTAAATAGAATGGCAGATCGTTAATATAAACCAGGAATAAAAACGGACCCAGTATTGAGCCTTGAGGTACACCCAGCTCAACAGGTAACCTGGAAGATTTAGCGCCATTAACGTCTACAGACATAGAGACATAATTGTCATATTTTAATCATTTTTACATACAATATCACCGTTTGTGTTAAATAAAAATGTAAACAAACACGATTGGCGCGAAACTTCGACTTTGGTTAACAAATAACTTCATTACCACTAATTATTTACTTTGAAATATGGATGAATTCGTCAAATAATTAAACGATGAGCAAACCACTACCCCTGCAGTGGAGTTTAAATTTATATATTATAATAATAATACCAGCCTATAACTGTCCCACTGCAGGGTAAAGGCCTCTTCTCATACAGAGAAGGCACGAGCATTGATCACCACGTGCGCTCAATGCGCAACCCGCATTATATAAGATCTGGGGGGTAACCATAAGCTCTTAGAGCGGTATCAATTTGATATCGAGTAAGTGACAGATGTATACAGCTATGATAAACATAAGTGTAGTCTGCGATCCGAAAAGTATATGTGTGAGTGTTATCTAAGATAAAGAAGCTTGTTTTCCATGGAATATTACACCAACAGTGCAAGAACACAATTGCAGTCAAGTGGATTAAAAACCAACATCATCATCATACCAGGTTGGCTTTCAAAAATGTATGTAACATATTCTTATCACAATTAAAATTGCATGGATAAATCAAACACTGGATCAAAACACATACTTAGTAGGACAGTTGAAGATTTGAAAACTACATTCTTTGTGTAAACAAAGAACAGGTGATTCTCAATAACCAATCACAGATCAGCACATCATCACTGACTAAATGATATTCGTTCAGAAATTGCTTCTGCCAACAAATACTCAACTTGGATACTAGTCTTTTGACATTGTTCTAACACGTTCCAATACACGAAGCATTTTTTGTACTTTTACTTATATTCATCATGGATCTCGAGCAGAACATCACATATCGCACTGGCAAACCCCGACGAGCAAGCTCACTTGACGATCTATCAAGAAGTGAGTCTCCTCTTTTTGATGCCACTATGTTAAGCCTTCCGAACACGTCACTTAACGAAAGTCAAACGGTTATTGAATTAAATGAGAAAATAATTGAACTTACAAACCAATTGACTAGTGCTAACCATGAGATAGACAACTTAAACACTGAGAACTTTCGCTTGAAGTCTGACCTCAACAAAAGCTTGAAAGTCGTTGAAACTTACAAACACCTTAGTTTAACAGATAGCACAAACTTAACACCAAATCGGAATAGGAAGAATAAAACTTGCAAGTCTACCCCAAGCAAAGATACCAACTCTTTGCAAAAATCCCACCAGGCAACACAAACTGATATATCACTAGACCAAATATCACAACATCACGAAGTCGCCTTACCTGTAGAAGCGGAATCACTGCGTTGTTTACAAACACAAAGTAAAACGCCTACCCCCGACATCCAAAATAAAACAAAAACGCCTACCCTCAACAAGCAAAGTAAACCGATCACTTCAATGACAAATCCTAAACCTAAACAAAAATTACAATTAGAAGCGACAGATTGTCATGTATGCATCCTGAGTACGAACAACAAGAACAAAGTAAGAAACATAGCAGAAACGACACTTAGTAAACATTCTAAGAACATTTGTCATTATTTAATGCCGAACTGTAAAACCGAACAGTTATTATATGACATAGAAAACAAATTAAAAGATTTTACATTCAATGATTTTTGCATTATACTGATAGGGGCAGAAGATTTCAACACAACAAAGGACTATATAAAGCTCGTACTGTACATTCGGACGGCCCTAGAAAAGACAACACATACTAATGTTATACTCTGTGCTCCAACATATAATCTCAATAACTTTAAAACTATGTACAATTGGAGGGTCGAACTATTTAACAACCTTCTTTATTTCGACACATTGACCAATGAGCATGCTTACTTTTTGGACTCAAATAAGAATTTATTCAATGATTATACGATGTTTTCAAAACACACTGGATTACTTAACAACTATGGCATGCATACAATCTTCGAAGATATTGACAACTTTATTCAAGGACTAAAAACATATGACATATTTTATAGACAAACCAATATAAATGAGCTTAACCAAACTGACCAACTACCGAGTAATCAGTTATTTCTATGACAACTATTTACATATCATACACCAGAATATAGCAGGACTCCTAAATAAAGCAGATGCTCTTACTGTGTGCCTAGAAGAGCTCGGTACGAAGAATATCGACATTGACGTGATTTGTATCTCTGAACACTTTATGATGTCAGGCTATGAAGACTTTTTGACTATGCCCAACTTTGACCTAGCTGCGTGCTTTAGTCGAGTAGAATCAAAACGAGGTGGAACCTGTATCTTGGTTAGAAAGGGACTTCGATGGGTGGATTTGCCTACCATTAATGAACTAGCAATAAATAAGTCATTTGAATGTTGTGCTATTGAATTGACACAGTCAAGTACCATTGTCATCTGTATTTACAGAATCCCAAAAACTAACAATTTGACCATATTTTTTGACCGCTTGGAAAAATTGTTACTACTTATTACAAAGAAACAAAACCAAAACATTATAATATGCGGTGATTTCAATATTGACATGTTAAAACATAGTAATATATCTTTAAATTTACAATGTCTGCTGCTCAATTTTAATTTTAAGTTAGAAATCAACCAACCTACCAGGTTAAAAAGTAACACATGCATTGACAACTTTGCACATAATCTTGGTACTAAATGCAAAGCTGATGTATTTGAATTTGCTTTGTCAGATCACACGTGTCAATTATTGAAGTTTCCCATAAAAAGGACTTGGCGCATAAATCATTGGTATGTAAAACGACGTGACTTTAGTTTGGAAAAGTGTATAGGTGGATAGGTTTAAAAATTGTATACAAAAAATGTCTTTTTCAAATGTTTATGAATGCGATGATCCAGATAAGGCTTATAGCCTATTTCTGGACACATTTTCCTTGTTCTATCGACTGTGCTTCCCATTTAAATTTATAAAAAATAGACTACATAAACGACCTCAATGGGTGTCGCGGGGAGTTAGAGCCTGTAGTAAAAGGAAGAGAACACTTTTGTGGAGTTACCGTCTAAGCCGAAATGAGGCAACTAAAAGAAAACTTAATGATTATACTAAAACCTACAAGCGAATAGTTAAGTTAACTAAACGTGCACAAAATATCTATAAAATAAAATCTGCAGTTAATAAATCAAAAGCGACATGGGAGATCATAAATGAGGCAAAACCAAAACTACCTAAAAACATTATTTCAAACATTAAAACTGGGAATAAAAACATAACAGATCCCCGTGAAATAGCTAA
Organism: Orthosia incerta; assembly: GCA_948252205.1. Taxonomy (NCBI): domain Eukaryota; kingdom Metazoa; phylum Arthropoda; class Insecta; order Lepidoptera; family Noctuidae; genus Orthosia; species Orthosia incerta. The sequence continues at coordinate 23,587,942 of OX411758.1, forward strand.
TGTTTTCAACGATTTTTTTATTGACAAGATTAAACCTGTCCTTAATACGGGAATACGAGTTACTTCGAATATAACCCAATCTAACAACTCTATGTTTATGGCACCTAGCCTCGAAGACGACATAAAACAAATAATAAAATCCTTAAAAAACACTAAGAGCGTAGGACATGACGGTATATCCACAGAAACTGTAAAATATGTGTCTGTACAGTGTTCACCTTACACCTTAGTTAGTTAATGTTATGAGTACCGCGCCGCGACCCAGGTTCGGGAATTGATTAAGTAAAACGATGTTTACTATTACACGGATTTATTGGCACTAAAGTAATTAGTTTATAAATGAACGCGATGCACCGCATCGTGAGTGCAAGCGTCAGCATTATTACTTAACAATACAAAATGTACGGGTTTGCTCGTACATACTCCCTACAGGAGAAATTAACAAGTTACAAAATTAATGTTAACAGATCAAAGATCAACATATTTGAAAACAATGTTTCTAGAAAATTTAATGTCGAGACAATATAAAGCAAAAATAATTAACGATTAAGTGGTAAAGTTAATTATTGTCACTAGCCGCATCATTTAACTCAACGAACGCAAATAGGTGACGTAGCTTTATTCACTCGCGCACTATTGAGATTAGAAACACTGCTCTGATTGTTGTCATTTAACTCACTAACACTGTGGTAAGACACTCGGTCACCTATAATCACGCACGGATTGTCGTTGTTGCGAGGAGGAGGCGCAGGCGCACCCTGGGCCTGCGCTTGTGTCGGCGCCGGCGTGGACGGCACTCTCCAGGCGCGCACGCGACGCCACGCGTACACCAGTCCCGCTACTCCCGTGATGCCGACGATGATGTATATCAGCGTGTAGTGGTGTATATCATGGACAGACATGCTTTCAGCTATAGCAGCATTTTCTTTCATGATCTTAATTTTCTGGCCAAGCTCTGTTAAATCTATTTGATTCTGGTCAGTTTCAGAATCATTCAAAGTTATCATATGCGGGATCGTAATGTTGATAATGTGATTTATCGGCGGTATCAGTGGCGTATAAACATCAGGTTTAATGTTCAGTTCGCTAGACTGTTGTCTGTGTGCAATTAAAGTAAATGCTTGCGTTTTAATAATACACCCATTGTCTATAGCGACAAGACCCGCACCGGTCAGCTGATGACTGGCAACTTGATCCTCGCACATTATACGTAAAGAGCATTGATCGCAACAAAAATAGATGTAGTTGTTAATTGTGTTACTTTCAAACCAGCTGTTTTTGCAAGGAGAGATCTTTGTCTCGCACTCAAGCTCTTCGGTCTGACAGAAATCTTTATCTCCATTTAGATGATAAATAGGTCTCTGAATATGACACAGATATGCATCTGATATGAGACATGATGTTAATGTTTTCTCTGTCATAGTTAAGTAGGTATCCTTCTTTAAGTTTATAGCCACATAATCTGATATTGGTTGGATGTTAACCATGTCTGTTCCTTTGACTTGAGGAATGGAAAATATTTTGAATATCTCAAAGGAGTCTCTACTGATAAGAGGAAGCCTAATTTCAAAGATAAGGTATTCTGCCAGCATTCTGGCCTTTACTTTAAGAAGCTTATATATTTTCCTTAAATCCATCTGCACATTGTCTACAGGCAATGTCACGTCCTTAGGGAGCTGACTAGCGATGGTACTCAGCTGATCTTGCAATTGAACGGGAGTTAAAAGATGTGGATTAAACTGACCGTGATAGATGTCAGTGATAGTGTCCAGTAAGGTGCTTTGTAATGACTTCAAGTTATGTAGCATGTTGCTCCCGATAATAGCTCCGACAGTCAGCTCATTTACGATAGACATGTTTCGTGTTTCGGATTGAAGTTGGTTTAGCGCTTTTTCAATGGAAAATATATGTTGGGAAACCATTTTATGTTGTTTGTTCATGGTTTGCTCTGTTCGTTTGAGGAGGTTATATTCAACTTCTATAATCGATGTTTGGTTTTTCCAGTAGGAGGCAATATGACGTTGGTTGTCGCGTAATAACGTTATGTCCTTGCGATACTGATCGGCGAATCTCGTATCTAATACCCCGAAGAGGCTATTCGCGAGATATCCGACACCGTCGATAAGACCGCGCCGCTGTCTAGCGCGCTGCACGTTTGAGTGCTGACCGAGCAACATCTGGTTATAGTACTCAAGTTCACCGAAGCCTTGAATTAACTGTAATAATATGATATCACAGTTCATAATGTTACGTATTGTTTTGCATGATTGTTCTAGGGACTTCGTGTATTTGTTGAGAGCTGTTATGCCCTCCCAATAAGGTTGCATATCGTAGTAGATAATGAGCTTCCACTCGTCCCGTATAATCTGCATGTTAGTTAATTTATCGAAATAAAGGCCTTGGTTAGGTCTAAATTTTGTTGTTTGGAAATCGCAGTGTCCTCCTGTTACGATTGTCATAAAAAATAATAAAGATATAAATAATGTTGTTACGCTAACTCTCTTCGATTTCCTTTGAGGTTGTGTTTTTTCGCTGTTTGGCTTCAGCTCTTCCTGGACGTTTTCAGACGAGTCTGATTGATTTTGTTTTACAGGTAACTTTGATATTTTGGTAATTGGTCTTTTAAGAGTTCCGTTCTTCGTTTTTAAGCTGACAACGCGAACGAATCCATCTGCTCCGGGATGTAGATCGACGATCCTACCCATAGACCATTTTCCTGGTGGTAAGTTGTCATCGTGCAAGAGGACTACGTCGTTTAGGTTTATGTTTTCACGAGACTGTCGCCACTTGCTTCTTGTTGTTAGTTGTGTTAGATACTCAGATCGCCATCTTTTCCAGATGTCAGCGAAAATTTTCTGAGTTAACTGCCACCTAGTCCTCAAGTCCCTTTCTGTTTCAACTAGGGTAAGTGCTGAACCGCCAGTCAAAAAGTGAGATGGAGTTAAGTAGTCTAAGTCCTCCGGATCTTCAGTGAGGGGACATAGAGGCCTAGAATTGAGGCATGCTTCGATTTGCGTGAGGACTGTTGACAACTCTTCGTAAGTTAACTTTTGCTCTCCGACAACTCTTCTAAAGTGATGTTTGAAACTTTTGACTGCGGACTCCCAAAGACCGCCTGCGGAAGGCCAGATTGGTGCATTAAAATGCCAGTTGATTTCCATGTCTGTTACTTCAGCCAAAAATTCGTTGTTAAATATGTGTTGCATTTCTTGGTATTCTTGTTGAATTTGCTTGTTAGCTCCGACAAAGTTTCGTCCATTGTCACTATAAATGTGACTCGGCGTACCTCTACGTGCTGCCATTCTTCGTAAAGCTGCGATGAACGATGAGGTGCTAAGATCGGAGACTAGCTCTAGATGTACTGCTTTTGTAGACATGCAGACGAAAACAGACACATATCCTTTAGTGGTTTTTATGCCACGGCCTTTGTTGGCTTTAAGGAGTACACCACCACCACCTGTATGTACATTATGGTTGCAATAAATTTAATATGAATATGAATATGAATATGAGTAGGTGCCCGGTAAAATCTATTCCAGTGTGGTCAAACGGACGAGATGGATTGCTTCTCGCTGCAGGTAAGTCACCCATAATTTGGTTATGTTTGTTAGGACTTAGCTTTTTACATTTAACGCATAAGCGTATTTGCCTTTTCGTTGCTTCATTTCCGCCTATAATCCAATACTTTTGTCGGATAAATCCCGATGTCAAGCGGGCTCCGCCATGGAAAGTTAGCTTGTGTGCATGTTCTATTAGAAGCTCTGTTAAACGTCCTCGCTGTGGAATAATTAAAGGATGTTGCATGTCTGCATGAATATGAGCATGTCTTAGCCTTCCCCCGACACGGAGAAGCCCAATGTTATCCAGAAATGGATTTAGATTTAGTATTCTGCTTTTGTTGCTAAGCTTTCCTTTCTCTTTTAAGCTTTTGATTTCTTCTACAAATTCCTGCTGCTGTACTTGCTTTATGATCTTCATTTTTGCTTCTCTTATCTCTTCTAACGTAAGATAGGAAGTTTCCTTATTGCTTTGCTTGTTTGTTAAAAATCTATACACCCAAGCTAAAATGTGTACAACTTTGGTAAAAGAACTGTGACTTTTTAATAAGCTCATGATTATACTTTCGTCATCTGTTTGTTTCGTGACAGTGTTTGCTTGCTTCTGTAATTTTGTTTCCAATGTTGTTGTATAGATTATTTCTTCAATTCTTTCATCAGCTTTAAATGTTTGTAGCCAAGATGGTCCCTGCCACCATAAAGGATGTTGAATCAATTGCGACATCGATAAGCCTCTACTTGCGCAGTCTGCAGGATTTTCGGCAGATTTGACATACCGCCAGCAGGTAGAAGGCATGATTTCAGTTATAAATCGTGTTCTGTTGGCAACAAAGGTTTGCCAACGTCCTGGATCTCCTTGCAGCCACCCCAGTACTGCTGTGGAGTCAATCCAGCCATAAATAACAATGTTGTAGTCAGTTAAAGAAGCCTTGACCTTAGCCATGAGTTTTGCTAATAAATGAGCGCCGCAAAGCTCCAATCGTGGCAACGATATGTTTTTGTTAGCCGGGATTATTTTTGATTTTCCGGCCACCAAGATGATGCTTGTTTGTTCGTTATAAACTTTACAGTAAATAACGCATGCGTATGCTTTTGTTGACGAGTCACAGAAACCATGTAACTCGACTCTTCGCTCGGGTTTTGTGCCCAACCATCTTGGTATTTGAGCTTGACTTATTTGATCGATATCCGCCTTAAGTTTATTCCATTCTTCAAAAATTTCCTCAGGTATCTGCTCATCCCACTGAATTTGTGAAGTCCAAATTCGTTGAAATAAAATTTTGAGTTTTGTTGTTGTAGGTGTGAGCCACCCCAAAGGGTCAAAGAACTTGGAGATATCGGATAGCACAGATCTTTTTGTAGCCTTGTTGACTGTTGAATCAATTTTTGGCTCAAATGTAAAGTTATCCTTGATAGGATTCCAGCGTAGTCCTAATGTTTTAGTAGACTCCGGCTGTCGAAAGCTTTTGCTTTGTTGTTGGCATGGGACTTCATCGTGCAGTAAATGCGGATCATTAGAAGCCCATTTTCTTAAATTGAATCCCCCGCGTTTCAGCAGTTCAATTAAATCTTGTTGAAGTTGGCGTGCTGCTGATACGCTGTGAGTACCATGGAGAAGGTCATCCATGTAGAACGACTCTTCGAGGACTTTAGATGCTTCTTGATATTCGGAGCGTTCATCGTTCGCCAGCTGTTTTAACGTCATCATTGCGAGGAAAGGAGCCGCTTTAGTCCCATACGTGACCGTGGTCAGCTGATATTCTTGTAGTTTATCTCGGGGACTATCTCTCCAAACTATTTTTTGCAGGCTCTGATCTTTCTTATGGACCAAAATTTGGCGGAACATCTTTTCGATGTCCGCGGTGAAGGCAAATTGATACTGCCTCCATTTAAGTATTAATGACTGAAGGTCCCGTTGCAGATTTGGGCCCCTTTGCATCAAATCATTTAAACTTTGGCCACTTGATGTTTTTGATGAGGCGTTAAAAACGACTCGAAGTGACGTAGTTGTAGAGTCATCACGTAGCACACAATGATGCGGCAGGAAACATTCGAGTTTCGAGTTACAAATAGCTGGTTTCATATGTCCTAACGCTAGGTACTCGTGTATGAATGTTTTATACTCTTTTGCGATGTTTTCTTTTTTAATTAATTTACGTTCCAAATGACCAAATTGTGCTATGGCCTTTGATTTCGAGTTACCCAATTGTTCTTCTAAATTTGTTTTCAGCGGGAGCCTCACTACATATCTTCCATCTAGCAATCGGTTTGTTGTTGAGCTGTAAAATTGCATACACTCTTGATCATCTGATGAAAGCGAAGTAGACTCTGCAATTTCCTCCGTTTCCCAAAATTTTTGCAACTGGTCAATATCAAACTGTACGACATTGCATTGCAGTATGTTTACGTTACCGCACAGAATCCACCCAAGCCGAGTCTGTTGAGCAATGGGTGTTGTTTGTTCAACTCTGCAGATACCCTCCATAATGATGTTTGAATATATGTCAGCGCCAAATAAAATATCTATCGGACGACTGACGTAAAAGTCAGGATCTGCAAGTTCTATGTTTTCTAAATAAGACCACGTGGGCTTAGCAAAGGTATAAGTTGGCAGATTTTTTGTTAAAGTTTTCATGATGAAAACATCTGTGTTAAAAGAGTAAGATTCTCTTCTTGATGAGCAGTTAATGTTTATAACTCCCTTACAGGCATTATCCCTGTCTCCTATACCGGTTATTACGCCCTTGCATCTTTGACGGGACAGTCCCAATTGTTGTGCGGCATTTTCGGTAATGAGTGAAGTTTGGGAACCCTGATCAATCAGAGCTCGCATGTTAAGATAAGATCCATCACGTTTTTGGACCTTAATCATGGCTGTGGACAATAATGTTTCCGGTAAATCACGTTGTTGAGCCATGTGAGTGCTAAGCTGCTGAGTTTGCTCAGGCAAAGTACGTGCATTTCCAGCTTTAGGTATTGCTTGGTTAGGCAATGCATTTGCGGATTGCGCAAACGCATCGTGAAGCATCGTGTTATGACTTCCGTCGCACTCATGGCACCGTTTTGTTGAAATGCATGCCTTGCCATTATGACTAAAAAGACAATTTTCGCATAGCTTGTTGTCAACGACAAATTGTTTTTTGTCGATTGGGGACAATCCAATATATTGTTCACAATGGAATAATCCATGACCATTTTCGCATAATGGGCAAGTTCGTGTTTTGTGAAATTTTCCGTTCGATTTCGACACGTTTTTGTTGCTCGAATAGGATTGTTTCGAATAACGATTGATATTTTTGTTGTTAAAATTGTTATCTTTAGCTAATTTTGCGTTGGAATTTGGAGATTTCTGATCTTGTTTACGCCGCGATGACTCCATACTCGTGAACTTGGCTTCCAGGAAGTCCAAAAAGTCTGATAAAATGGGCAGTTCACGAGGTTGCTTAAGAGATGCGATGTATTCGGAATGCGTGTTAGCATCTAATTTATTCGACATCAAATAGCAAATTATGGGGTCCCATGTGCTTACGTCTGCTCCCATGTTCTTTATAGCGTTGACACATTCGATAGTTATATCGTGGATGCGTTTCACATGAAAGACTGAAGGTTGTTGCATGACCGGAAGGTTGGTTAGAGTATTCATATGTGAGGTGAATATAAGCAGTTTGTTGTTATACCTATGATTAAGGATTTCCCAACACGTTGAATAGTTTTCAGAGCTGATCTGAAGATGGTGTATTAAACCTTCGGCTTCCCCTTTCAGTTTAGCTTTAAGGTACTGCATCTTTTGAGCTTGAGAGAGCGACGGATTGTTGTGGATAGCCTCCGTGAATAAGTCTTTAAAGGATACCCAGTGTTGATAATGGCCATTAAACGTAGGCACTTCCATCTTTGGTGTAGAATGTTCTCGGTGTGATACAGACCACAATTTACTGTTCAGAGACTTCTTCATGTTGTTGTACGTCATTTCATACGAGGTAAACTTGTCCTCATACGAATCATCTTGCCCGTCGAGTTCACCTTCCAACTCCCAGTGAAGCGTGTCAATGGCCGACCACCTCGCTTCCAATGTTTTCAACGTATCTTGAAACTCCCATTTCTCAGTTATGGCATCGATGTTGATGTTCGCCACAGTTCGATAGAAAGCCTTAAAATTGATGGTCTGCTTCTTCAGTAATTCGTCCAACTTGCTGTTGGTGCCCTGAGACTTGAATTTGGGCGTTTCAAGAAAGGTCGTAGCCTCGCTGTCATCGGGATTCCTGTTCTTAAGGGTCTCGTCCACGCCGGCCCTGATCGTGCCGGCTAATGATGTTGCGGGTTTTAAAATAGACGGAGTTCCTACACTTTTGATAAATTCACGCGTTGAAAGATAGATACCCTGAGTTTGTTGATAGTGATTCAATGCAAAATACTCAATCGATTTGTTGCCAAATGGGTTTAACTGATCGTGATTAGATTGAAACTCCTGCCAGTAGGAGTCTAAAGTTTCCAATTTACGTTTGATGTAGTCAGGAGTTTTGCGTTCCTGACCATCTTTCTTAAAGTTTGATAAAAGTTGGTTCATGGCCACCATGATTCGTTTCTGGTTGGCCAGAAGATCCTCCATTGTTTGGCTCATATTGTTAGGTTAAGCAATAAAAAGGAAAGATCTTACTTTGATTCTGCTGTATGGTGGGTATGTTGATTGCGCTCAAGGCTGCTGTTTACTCCCTGAACTGCAACTCCACAGCTGCTGCTGATATGGAACCACTCACACGAATTGACTCAATGTCCACTGATTATTCGCGTTAATGATCCCGCTCGTTGGCTCGAAGGACCATAAAGATGTACAGTGTTCACCTTACACCTTAGTTAGTTAATGTTATGAGTACCGCGCCGCGACCCAGGTTAGGGAATTGATTAAGTAAAACGATGTTTACTATTACACGGATTTATTGGCACTAAAGTAATTAGTTTATAAATGAACGCGATGCACCGCATCGTGAGTGCAAGCGTCAGCATTATTACTTAACAATACAAAATGTACGGGTTTGCTCGTACAGTGTCGGACAGCATTAGCGGCCCTTTAAGCCACATAATTAACTTATGCATATGGCAAGGTATATTTCCGACCGAACTAAAGACTGCTGTTGTAAAACCACTTTACAAAAAAAGCGATCGAGATAAAACAGAATCATACAGGCCGATCGCGCTTGTTCCTATTTTTTCAAAGATTTTCGAAAAATATATTTATGAACAAATTCATAAATATTTGGTACAGCAAGACATATTAACTGATGAACAAAAAGGTTTTAGGAAAAACAAAACCATTAATATGGCCATTTATGACTTTTTAAATAATTTAATCGCAAATGTTGACCGAAATATACCGGTATGTTCAATTTACTGCGATATGACCCAAGCTTTTGACTACGTAGATCACAATATACTACTTAGCAAATTAGACGCGTACGGTATAAGAGGCAATATCCTAAAACTTATCGAGTCATATTTAAAGAATCGTAAACAATATGTGGAAATTACACAGGTGGATCAAAAAACAAAGCATGAAATAGTCTATCGGTCGCGTAATAAAATAATTAAATATGGTGTGCCACAGGGGAGCGTGCTTGGCCCCCCTCTATTCATACTTTACATAAATGACCTGCCAAAAGTAACGGAACATCACATGACGCTATTTGCCGATGACAGTACAGTTACCATTGACTGTAAAGATATACTAAAATATGACAAACTAATATATGAAAATGACATTACTAATACTATCAAATCAATAATTAACTGGCTTAATAATAATAACCTTAAGATAAATATTGATAAAACTAAACTAATGACATTTAACCAACGGAAAAATCTGACTATGAATATTTTTTACGAGAACAACAAAATAAATCAAGTTGACACAACCAAATTCTTAGGGTTAACAATAGACCAGCGACTAGATTGGAAAGCACATACGATAGATTTAGCGAAGAGACTAAGCAAATCTGCATATGCATTATATAAACTTGCGCCAGTCATAGGAACGGACGCTATTGTTACAGCATACCATGGCATGGCTAGTTCAATATTGAGATATGGAGTTATGTTTTGGGGAAACTCATCGAATAGGGAAATTGTATTTAAAGCCCAAAAAAAGTGCATCAGGGCAATGTTTGGATCAAAATGTACAGATTCATGCAGACCCTTTTTTATTAATTGTAATATACTGACACTACCCTGTATGTACATATTCGAAGTTGCAGTATTCGTTAAAACCAACCCAAATCTGTTTCCCAAGTTATCTGACAGAAATAGCAGAAGTCGACGACACGTCAATATGTTGTGCTCGAGACAATCCAAAACAGCTCTGATGCATAATAGTGTTTTTTGTATGGCACCAACTATTTATGACCATATACCTGAATCAATTAAAATATTAAATATACACCAATTCAAAACACACTTAAAGAAGTTGCTGTCAAGTAAATCCTATTATAATATAAATGAGTTTCTGAACGATAAAATATTACTATAAGTAATTATTCTATAATTGAAATGTCTGTTATATTGTTTTTTCTTTTTTTAATATAATTTTAATGTTTTGACATCCGTTTGTGTACTTTGACATCATGAATGATTGACAGATATTCTTACTTTTTTTTTTTTTTCCTCTTTACTGACATCTGTTGTGATTACCGATTATTTGACATCTATTATTGATATGTTTTAATGATGATGATTTTTTTTCTCTTTATTGTATGACATTTAATTTTGAATTACGTATTTTAACTTTTGCTATTAATTTTTTTCCACATATACTATTGTTTTGATTTAATTGTCATTTTATTTTTGCATGTAATGCTACTTTTTATAATCTTTAATAGATATGTTATAATAATCTTAAAATTATGCATGAAATAATTATTGGAAAAAACTTTCTAATAAGACATTTATTTGTCCATATTTGTACGCTTCACAGCAAAACATAGAGAACTAACTAAGGATAATGTACTCGTAACATCTCACACACAGTGTAACTACCTATGTTTACAAATAAAATATTCTTATTCTTATTCTTATTCTTATTATACAAGTCAGATACATCTGTCCCTTATTCGATCTCAAATTGATACCGCTCTAAGAGCTTATGGTCACCCCCCAGGTTTCTTCATGATGTTTTCTTTCACATTTGTCAACGATATCCAAGATATACTTAAAAAGTACATAAATGAATTTGAAAAAGACACATTGCCCGGATTTTAACCCATGCCCTCTGGCAAAACGAGGACTTTAGCCACTGCGCCACCACGACACTCATTACAAAATAACAAATAATGATAAAATGGTTGTTACCCCGAAACTAAATTCATCTATACGCTTGCGTCACATACTTACATAAAAATATACTAGGCACTCTGTATACTTCTGAGACTAACAAACATTGAAAGTCAATCATTATTATTTTTACACAAATTTTTTTTGAATAGCGAGCACATTCCGAATTTAAATTTTGAATCGGATAGAAAATTCGGCGCCAAATTATCCCGGTTCGATGAATTTGTTTAGTTGGTTTTAGATAAATTATGTCCAAAAATCTATTAAGATTACTTTAAGAAATTATTAGTAGTAATTATTTTAAGTACTTATTGTATTTCATGCCTAAAACAGGTTTATTTTAATTTATAAGAATCGATTTGGGATAATCAGTCATTAATCGAGTCGATAGTTTAAACAAAAATCGATTTCTAAAATCGTTTTGACACACCACTATTACATTAAAAAAAACAATATCAATGACGAATTGGAAGTTTTAAACATAAATAAAGAAGTGGTAATGAGTTTTACGTGTTATTGGACCGATGTTTGTTAATTACGTTAAGATCTCGGCTTCTTCTTGTTGTTTATTATATTTAGAGTCGAAGCACTTTATTTCAAGTAGGCCAGTTACAGGCACTTTTGAATTGTCAAAAGACAAAATAAAATATTACAAAATTATGGTGCTACAGTCCCAGTCACAAGACATAATAACTGTGAAAGTACCGTAGATGCCCATTCCAAGGCGTAGATCTCTATGGAGAAGAACGGGCAAGAAACTCCATGGACACTCTTTTTCAATTAGGTAATTATTACAAATCATTTGTTACATCATTTATGTTGAGATTACACATTATGTGAGAACAATGTAGAAAGTTAAAAGTGTCCATAGTAAATATAAAAAGATAATTCAGAAATAAAATTAGAATCAATTAAAATAAACCATGGCAGCTAAGAGATGACCAGTCCCAACCGACAGCGCCCGTTCACGAACATGACACATGTATCAGCACCATTCAGCTCAACCATTTTGAAGGGAGCTAAATGATCCGACACACGCGCCACCATCGGCGAGAGATTTGAGTGAGCATGACATACTCTCAACCACCGGAGTCATTCAAGTCAATAGAAGACGTAGGTATCTAGACAATGATAGCTCTGAAGTACATGGTACTCACACAATGCTGGCTATGCTGCTATATAATACTAGAAAGATTGACTCTATATAATGCAAAGATAGTAGCAATCTTCATCAGCTCCGACAATAACAGTAAACGATACCTACGACAGTCTTACCAAAAAATAAAATTTAAAAAATACACATAAAAACGAAATTAAAAAATAATAATATTTAACCTGACAGCAAGCTAATTTTGGTAAAAGAACACGAACATTGTCTTGAGTTCAACACAGCGACCAACTATGCTTATCATCTAAATAATCATTAATAGAATAGTATGCCTTAGAACAGAGATTAGCTTTTACTTTTGCTTTAAATGCGTTAAATGGCAAATCTAGAAAAGAAGACGGTAACTTGTTGTAAAAAGTTATACCAACCCCAACGAATGAACTATGCACCTTATGAAGTCGATGAAAGGGAGCTCGTAATTTGTCCTTATTTCTGGTGTTAAAGTTGTGAATATCACTATTGTTACTGTACAAATGAATGTTCTGCCTAATATATAAAATGTTGGCGAATATGTACTGTGAAGCCGCTGTGAGAATACCAATCTCTTTAAAAAAATCTCTTAGAGAAACACGCGCACCTAATTGGTAAACGGCACGAACAGCTCGTTTTTGAAGCACAAATATATTTTGAATATCAGCGGCTCTGCCCCACAGTAGAATACCGTAGGACATGATACTGTGAAAATAACTATAGTAGACCAACCTTGCTGTATCAACGTCAGTGTATTGTCTAACCTTTCTGACGGCGTAGGCGGCCGAGCTAAGCCTACCCGCTAGGCTTGATATATGTGGCCCCCATTGAATTTTTGAGTGTACTGTTATACCCAGAAACACAGCTGAATCAACAGTTTCGAGCTTCTCATTGCCGAGCACAATGTTGGGACCCAGATTTCTAACATTGGGCAAAGCGAACTTTATGCATTTAGTCTTCTTGGCATTAAGAACAAGATTATTTGTTGTGAACCAATCTGTGACCATTGATAGTGCGTTATTCACGTCATCAAAAACTTGTCTATTCCTATCTACTTTAAAGATCAGAGAAGTATCATCTGCAAACAGCACAACGTCGCAAATATCCTTTAAATAGAATGGCAGATCGTTAATATAAACCAGGAATAAAAACGGACCCAGTATTGAGCCTTGAGGTACACCCAGCTCAACAGGTAACCTGGAAGATTTAGCGCCATTAACGTCTACAGACATAGAGACATAATTGTCATATTTTAATCATTTTTACATACAATATCACCGTTTGTGTTAAATAAAAATGTAAACAAACACGATTGGCGCGAAACTTCGACTTTGGTTAACAAATAACTTCATTACCACTAATTATTTACTTTGAAATATGGATGAATTCGTCAAATAATTAAACGATGAGCAAACCACTACCCCTGCAGTGGAGTTTAAATTTATAAGTCAATTTAAAAAAGTTTAGTAGCAAGGAGTTTTCATACATAGAATAAAATGGGATAGATTTTCTACGAGGAAAAATGAATGATTCCGTACGTTTTAGCATTGAATTCTCAAAAGTCTTTTAAATGGTTGTTTAATATATTTAATTACCAGTTTTAATTTAATTATTTTCACATCAATATTTGTCAAAAATCGAATAGGCTGTATAGGCTAATTTCGTTGGAAAAAAAAAATGTCAAGTTGCAAAAACGCGCCATTATTATAAGTCAATTTAAAAAAGTTTAGTAGCAAGGAGTTTTCATATATAGAATAAAATGGGATAGATTTTATACGAGGAAAAATGAATGATTCCGTACGTTTTAGCATTGAATTCTCAAAAGTTTTTTAAATATTTGTTTAATATGTTTAATTACCAGTTTTAAGTTAATTATTTTCACATCAACGTTTGTCAAAAATCGAATAGGCTGTATAGGCTGTTTTCTTTGTAAAAAAATATGTCCAGTTGCAAAAACGCGCCATATTGAAAATTTTACTTTTTGTGAATAAACAAATCTAATTCTTTGATTTGTTTTTACTATTTCTCACAACTGTATTGAAAAACGTCGTGTGATACACGGGTGTGTAGGTTATTTTACTGTCTTTTTACTTTCCACCCTTGTATCACAATGTACTATTCTCAAACATGAGGAAATGTTGTCATTATTTTCGAAAAAAGAACACGCAAAGTATCCAATTTACGGACAAAAAAAAATGATATCCATTGCAGGAGCCTTTTTTGAATATGGAACATTACAATGCTCCAGCAATGTTGTATGAAACGGCGTGCTGTGGTTTTAGATAGACTTGGATTGGATCTCTTTTATCATTCTTGGCATGCCAAAGTAGTCCGTGATCTAGGAATTCAGCTCGACAGTGCACTCAAATTTGATGTCCATATCCTAAACATTGTGTCAAGGGGCTTCAAAATACTAGGGTTTGTTATACGGAATTGCAAAGAATTCAAGCGATCCTCAACAAAAATTAAACTATTTAACACCCTTGTTCGCCCGATATTGGAATACAGTTCAGTCATTTGGAACCCACATTACGATGTCTATATTAAACGCTTGGAGATTGTTCAAAGACGTTTTCTTTATCATCTCAGTTATGGAAATCATTTAGCAAAGCAGATAACGAGTTACAAAGATAGGATGAAACATTACCAGATTAAAACGTTGTCTAGACGAAGGGAATTAATAGATTTAATATTTCTACACAAAATTATTAACGGGTCCATTGACTGCATCGAACTCCTGAACTCCATAAATATAAACATACCCAACCGCATCCCAAGAAAAAAAGTTTTCAATTTATTGGAAATACCATACTCAAAAACCAATCTTGGTCACTATGCCGCTGTACACAGACTCTGTAGGCAATATAATACTTTGTCGAAAACTTCTGACATTGACATTTCTGAGCCATTGCTTAAATTTAAAAAATCATTGACTGAGGTTCTGTGAGTTTTTATTTTTATTTTTAAGTTACTCTATAGTTTTATGTTTTAGATTTTAATTTAATTTTATATTTTTTTATAGTCTATTTTAAAAGCGCTTTACCATCTGTAACAATTTTTTTTTTTTTTCAATTCTTTATACCATTATATGTCATTATGTTTTTATTTTAAATTTGTTTAACCTAATAGTGTTTGTAAAAAGTATACATTTTTGCCGTCTGGTTTGCCATAATGTTGGTAAATCCTAAGGTTAATTACATATAAGGAGTCTTTTTTTATAAGTATGCCATGTTTTAATTTGTTTTTTCTTTTTATGTTTTACTATTAATAATCTTGTAATAAGAGTTTATACTTTAGTTTCTATTTACTCGATAATCTAAAATGCATGCTGTGGCCTCCTATAATTTAGGGAGTACACTTGTTATTACTTTATGTTGATGATCCATTGTGTTTTATGTGTACATCTTTCGTTGGAGGTCCTGAATAAATAAATAAATAAATAAATAAATAAAGTAAGTCTCTTTGCTTAGTACAAATTGCGTTCACGTGGCTATATAGCCATAAATGCGCTTGCCTTTCGGCACAGATGATAAATAGAAAATTGGCGGCAAAGCTGAAAATTCGTCTTGATTTGTTATTTACATATTCAAATAAAATAAATTTAAAAATTAATAAAATGAGTTCCAACGGTACTCCACCAGATTAATGATCAGAAGCAAAATTGGCAATGGAAAACCTGCTTCCAGCGAAGTCAAAAGTAAATAACTTGTAAGTGTATGCAAAATTTTATGATTTGGAAAAACGATAAAAAAGTGGAAATTTTCCAACAAAACAGTATTTTTGGCTTATTTTATTGAGATTGCTTAAAAAGCCATGTACATTATGGGCAATGTATGCCATGCTGAAATTTACAGTTCATGATAAAAACGCCATCAACTTGACAAATTGTTGAAATTTTACTACTTATCTTAAACGTCAATTGACCGGATTCAAAAACAAAAAAGAAATTCTTTACTTGCGAAAACATAAAGCTATTTTTAATTAAAGCCCCAGATGATATAAATATATTTGGTGAGAAGGGTAAATTATTCATTATTTATTTGAGACACAGTTAAACAGCCACACAGCCAGAATGGCTGGATGGATTTGGATGAATTTTGATACACAGGATTTATGAGTCTTATTAAATATACTGTCCGTGGCTGTAGCTTGATATTTAGTTTTGTTTGTTACAGGTTGCTATGATATTAGGCGTGAACAGAGCATGTCGGAGTATCGAACTCTATAATATTACCACAAAAGACGTATAATTTCTTTATGACAAAGCAATAATAACATTGCGCGACACTAAAACAAACATTGACTGGATATTTGTAATCCTAGGAGAGTGCCTAACATATGTAAAAACATATTATAATCTTCGTCCAGCAAACACAACATCAGATAGGTTTTTCTTAACTTTCAGAAAGGGAAGTGCACGAAGCAGGTCATTGGAAGACACAAAATTCCTAAAATACCTAAAGAAATAGCAACTTATTTTAACTTGACAAATCCTGAACGTTACACTGGACATTGTTGCCGTAGTTCTTCAGCTACTCTTCTGGCTGTTTTTTTTGTGCGGGGTTTGCTCTTGACCCTAGTCTAGGTCAATGGTGACAGAGACAGAGTCGACGATGGAGTGAGCTTACCCAGAAGAAGCCTGTTCACTCTAACTTTGAAGAGATTCGGGTTGAATGCTTTCGGAAACACTGACGCAGGTAGCGAGTTCCATTCATTCGCTGTGCGCATTATGAAGGATGTTTGGAAGCGCTTGGTGCGAATTAATGGAATGGCAACAAGGTAAGGATGATAACTTGCAGTGCGTTTAGATGTCCGATGGTAGAAGGGGGCTGGTGGGATGAGGTCGTGGAGTACAGTCTGTAGAAGACCGACAAGCAGGCAACCTTGCGGCGATGAGCCAAGCTGTAAAGCTTGGCATCGTCCAGTTCAACGTCGCCAATGATCCTCCTGGCTCTGCGTTCCACCAAGTCAAGCGCGGCAAGCTGATATTTAGCTGAGCCATCCCTAAGGTGGCTGCACTACTAATACTAATACTCCACGCAGGATCGGACTTGCACTTTGTATAGGGTTAAAAGCTGTCCAGGGGTAAAGTATCGCTTCACTCTATCTAGGATGCCTAGTTTTTTGGCCGCAATTTGGGCTTTGTACTCAATGGAGGCGCCAAAGTTGAGACTGGATGTCAACTCCATGCCTAGGAGCTCGAGCCGATCAGTCACATGAGTCTGTTCATGTGACTAATCGGCACCCCGAAAAGTAGGAGTTTGGTCGAAAAGACTCCTTTTAGCGGTAAAAAGACACGCCTGCGTTTTGGTGGCGTTAAAGGAGGCCAGATTGTCATCACCCCACTGGGAGACAAGGCTTAAGGTCAAATCTGTCCGCTCCACCATAGCCTCTCTCAAGGAACGAACTTCCCCCACGCTGGTTTTTGCGCTGCACAAGTATCTCTCTGAAACAGTACTGTCATCTGCGTACCCAACAATACCAGGCTGAAGAAGGTCATTGATGTGCAGCAGGAAAAGAGTTGCAGAGAGAACAGACTCCTGAGGAACTACGGCATCAATAGCCATAAGGTCAGAGGAGCAGCCGTCAATGACTACTCGGATCGACCGTTCATTGAGGCAGTCTGATATCCAGCTACAAAAACCAGCGGGGATGCCATAAGCAGGCTGTTTTCTGAGTAGACTCCTGTGCCAGACCCTGTCAAAGGCCTTCGAGATATCAAGCGATACAGCAAGTGCTTCGCCGTGTCTCTCGATGGCTTCGCCCCAGCAGTGCGTGACACACACAAGAAGATCGCCAGTTGACCGTCCCCGGCGAAAGCCACTGAGGAGATTATTGTCTTCAAGGTAGGTCAGTAACTTGCTGTTCAGTACCCTTTCCATAACTTTGCGCAGAATGGAAGTAATAGCGATCGGACGGTAATGGGCAGGGTCTGCACGGTTGCCTCTTTTGGGCACTGGTTGCACATTTGCAAGCTTCCAGGATTTCGGCACCGTTCTTTTTACAAGAGAGAGGGTTATTCGGAGGTTGCGATGCCAGCTTGGCCCCAATACGTCCAATATGGTCAAAACGTGCCCGACGCAGAACCCGCTTGCAGAACTTAGTGGCAGAATTAAAGGCTCTTTTCCTCGTGCGAACCCTATGTGCTCTAACTTTGCGGTCACGGGCCCCGACCCAGGCTTGGTAGGCAGACTCTTTTCGGGCCTCAGCGTGGGCGTATTCTGCATTATACCAAGGGCGGGCTTTATGACCGAGCGGAATGTCGGTGAATGGAATGAAATACTCCATTCCCTGCCGAATCACATCCGCAAACGTGTCTGCACAGCTCGAGGGGTCACCCGAGGAGAAGCACACATGCCGCCAAGGAAAAGACGCAAAAAAGTGCGGCATCTCGTGCCAGTCTGCTGACTCGTATCGCCATACTAGCCTCGTGCCTCTAGGGCTCTCATCTGGAGGAGAGCAAGTCGATACGGATTTCACCAGGCAGTGGTCAGACGTTCCCAGCGGGGCTGAGACCGACACCGAATGACTGTCTCCACGCGAGTGTCCACAAGTAGCCATATGGCAGAAAAGCCCGATTTCTCAAATCAACAAATGTCATCGCGGTCGTACACACAGACCCCAGCTTGCTTCTTGAAATTGTGTTCAAGAGAGTAACCCGGGTAGTTGAGGTACGCCACGTCCGACGGGGTATCCACTCATCGATCACTTTTAATATGGTTACCCATTCGTCAGCGTAGAGCGCTGAGGGCCTTGACTACCCTGCTTTCTTTTATTGATAAACCCACTTCTCCTTCTTATCTGACTTCTCATGTTCAATTCCTTTGCTCTGCTCACAGTAAAAATCTTCGTTCCACCAATAATCGTCTTCTTCAATGTCCCTCTCACCGCTCTGGGTTTATCCACTCGTCCTTCTTTGTCCAGGCTATCTCTCTTTGGAATACGCTCCCTCAGAATATCAGGATGGCAACCAGTCGGTTCTCTTTCAAATTTAAGGCACGTGAGCACATTCGCAAGAAGTTTGCAGAATCATCACAGAATTGATTTGTTGGTTTCGGTTTCTCTATAACAATGTTTATATTTGTATGTATCTAAGTATATATTTATATATATTCATTATATATATATATTATCTCTATTTATCCTTTAATTTAGTTGCACCTGCTTTTTTTTATCTCTGCTCCACCCTAAGGTCGACTGGTAGAAAATGCCTAAGGCATTAAGTCCGCCTTTGTACTTGTGCATAAAGTTTTTAATAAATAAATATTAATATAAATAGTTTAACTTGACATTATATTTATTACTTGTGACATATATGAGCAGTGGTGGCCCAGTGGTATCGGCCGCGACTTACAAGTTGTAGGTCGTGGGTTCGAACCCAGGCAGGCGCTTTACTTTGTGTAAAATTATTTCATCACCACTGCTCTCAAAACGCTGAAAGAAAACATCGTGAGGAAACCGGCATGTCCTAGAACCAAAAATTCGAAGACATGTGACATCCACCAACCCGCACTGGGCCCGCGTAGTGGATTACGGCCCATTCCCTCTCACAGAGAGGAGGCCTGTGTCCCAGCAGTGGGAACATTATTAGGCTGATGATGTGATGTGTGTGACATATATCGTATTAATTTGAAATTATAATCTTCTTGCAACATAAATTGTATTAACATGAAATTATAAATCTTACTTGTGAAATGTACTTAAAGGAACAATTTACTTCTTTTTGGCTGTCCAAAACCAGATGTATCCTCTGACTGCACAGCATGATTTTCTTCTTGTTTACGTCTTTTCAGTTCGGTTTTTAAGCAGTCGGGTTTTTTTATATTTTTATTTGAATGGGATAGACGAGTAAAAAAAACATCCCCCCTTTTATTAGGTTGCTCTTAAACAGCCAACTCGAATGGC
The DNA here is from genome assembly GCA_948252205.1 of Orthosia incerta. NCBI lineage: Eukaryota > Metazoa > Arthropoda > Insecta > Lepidoptera > Noctuidae > Orthosia > Orthosia incerta. The sequence goes on from OX411758.1 coordinate 23,607,859, forward strand.
TAGTCAGACGTGCATAGATAATTTTGCGCATAATTTTAAAAAGACTTGTAAAGCGGATGTATTAGAATTTGGGTTATCAGACCATACAGCACAGCTTCTTCAATGCCCAGTTCCAAATGTGTGCAGTATGAAATCCTGGTATATAACTTAGAAGAGATTACAATAACGAAAATATAGTGAAATTTAAAAATAGTATAAACAGTCTCAAATTTTCGGAGATCTATCTTACTGATGATCCCAACGTAGCTTATAATGAATTTGTCAACATATTTAAATTATTTTACGACTTGTGTGTAAAATACCGTATGACATCATGCTGTGAAAGTAACTAAAATAGACCAAACGCGCGTTCTCTATATCCGTTAACTGTCTTATCTTTCTAACAGCATAAGCGGCCGAGCTCAGCCAATCCGCAAGAGATGTTATGTGAGGCCCCCCTTGGAATTTGTCGTCTGGAGTGATTCCTAGGAAAACTGTTTGATTTACATAATCCAGCTTTTCCCCATTCAATATGATGTCGCATTCGCTACTTCTGGCATTCGGCAATGTGAATCTAATACATTTGTTTTTTTTTTTCATTTAGTACCAAATTGTTTGCCGTGAACCAAGTTTGGACTTGATCATCATCATCATCTGCCTAGCCTTTTCCCAACTATATTGGGGTCGGCTTCCAGTCTTACCGAATGCAGCTGAGTACCAGTGTTTAACATGGAGCGACTGCCTATCTGACCAAAGTTTGGACTTGATATTTAGACTTATTCACATCATCAAGATTTTGTGACCGCCGATCTATTTTAAATATCAAAGATGTGTCATCAGCAAATATCACAATCTTCGGTTGATCAGTCAGTCATTTCTTAATCTTGTTCATTGTTGGATAAATAATGAGTGTACAAAATAATGAGAGATCACTTAGACAAAATACTTAATTGCGTTGGTTAAATATTAAAAGACTGATCGTATCAATCAACTCTAGGTTGGTGTTCCAAATTGTCTTAATACATTAGCGAAACAATAGTATTAAAGAAGGTTCCAACAGAAAATTAATTTCGGTAAAGGTACGTCTCCAACCGTCTTATTAATAAAAATGACGTATTACCAGCTTACTCCGAATTTACTCTCGGACTAGCTAATCCCGGAGTAAGTCAGGATTAACATAGATTTAGCAATGTTATTAATAAACATGGAATAACCTCGGACTAACTATTCATTTGTTACTCTTGGATTCACGCGTAAGCTATGGCAACCCAGTTCAATTTAAAAGTAAAAAGAATGAACCAGTGAATGAAACCAAGAAATTTGATGACATAAAGTAGAAAAAGAAAGAAAAATAGCGGACAAAGCAATGAGGTATGAAAACTATGGAGACGGCATATTCTACTATATGAAGAATAGTTATACAAATATCTATAATATCGACACACGCATGTCAAAAAGCGTTTTGTCTCTTTTTAACTAACCAAGAGCTGCATATGAAAAGAGATACATCTAAATGTTTGTCAAGGACTAAACTTGGTAACACTTTTGAGTGACGTCAAAATCATGTCTATGCGTGACCGGTCGCCATGTTAATTGCCGAGTAAAATTGGTAGTTGTGTGCCGTATATGTACGTTTATCTCTGTAGTTGTGCTATCAAACAGTTGCAAATGGCCTAGGTACCTCATTGGCAAATGGGCAGCCATCTTAATTGCCCGATTTATGTAGGTAAGCACGCTAATTTCGTAGGTATGGCAAGTCCATACGTTTATAAGTCAGTGCGACAAAGTGACATCTGTCTGTCATACTTAAATAGCATATAATATTATAAATGCGAAAGGAACTCTGTCTGTCTGTTACCTTTTCACGCTTAAACCACTGAACCGATTTTGGATGGCGTTAGTCATTGAGATTTTACGTATTGCATAATTACCTCAATGGAGTTAGTTTGAGACCCTGGGAAGGACATACGATAGTTTTTATCCCGGAACCCATCCTTATGGGGGTGTCAAGGAAGGTAGAAATTTGTATGGTAAACTAATAATTTCTCAAGTAAGGCGGCCCTCACACTCACAATATAATTAGCGCGACATTAAAAATAGGCTATTAGGAGTACTAAAGCTACACAGACGAAGTCACGGGCAACAGATAGTATTTAATATTCGTAGTGCTTTGATAGATCTGATGACGACTGTATCTCTTATACTAATGTTAGTAAAATACCTAAGTATTAAACGCATCTTCTTTATGCCAATTCCTGAAATAGTGTTTCCTGTATAGTACAATATATATAAATAAAACTAAAGAAAAAATCATCAAATTACAACAAACAAAATGTCAATCAAAAATACTAAATGTAGTTGCCATGGATACACTCTTAATCCAACCTTAATCCGACCTTAAACTAGCTAGCACCATGGAATAACTTTTAGTCCAAGACTAAAGTCATATTAGTATAATCTCTCCTTATTCCGTGTTTATTAATACGGAAATTTGTTAGTAGTAACTTAATGCTTGGAATAAATTTAATCTTACCTTAGTCCACGTTTATTAATAAGACGGCTAGTGTGTTTAAACATACCAACAAGATATTATCATAAAATTGTCTACTGAACTAAAATAATATTATTGTGTGTGAGTACGGTAGGCGATCATTATAGTAAATTTAGACATTAAGATGTGTGCTCATTATACAGGTTTATTTGTAAAACACTAAACTTTTACGGTAGTGAAATCACCTAAAAAAAACATTTACACCAACTTTAATAAATCTGCTATTTTCATACATCGGGCAAATATTGCACTTTGTGCATGTTTATGCTCAGCAGTGGGCTGGTGGCTAAAGTACACTAAACGGGCTGTCTCTAAGTCACTTAAATTACGAATTTGTCTAACAGCATATGCCGTGGAGCTTAGCTTTTTGACAATTTATCTATATGTGGGCCCACTGAAGCTTAGCATTCAAAATTAAGCCTAAGAATACTGTGCTATTTTCAAGATTTAATTATTCGCCCTTAATGAACACATCAGTTTTCATCTGCCTAACGTGAGGTAGGGTTAAACTTAATGCATTTGGTTTTTATTTAATTAAGAAGTAAATTGTTAACATTGAACCAGTGAACTACTTTTGAGATCGCGCTATTTATATCGTCAGTAACCAGCTGCTGACGTTTAAGTTCAAACAAAAGTGAAGTATCATCCGCAAACAACACTATATCATGGTTATCCTTTAATATAAATAAGAAACAATAAAGGACCAAGAATTGAGCCCTGCGGGACTCCTATTGTTACTATAGACCCGGCAGATATTTTTCAATTAACGTCAACGCTCTGAATCCTATTACGCAAGTATGAAGTAAAAAGATCCAGAGCGCTGTTCCGGATCCCGAAGTGGCGGCGTTTCCTGATTAGGGTTTCATGAAGAAAACAATCAAATGCCTTGGACAAATCACAGAAGATTACCAAGGCATTGCACTTATCTTCCCATGTTAAACGACCCATTGTAAAACCGAACTGTTTGCTATGTAATAATTTATGTTTATTAAAAAATCTTTGCAATTGCTCTAAAATTAATTTCTCAAATATTTTACTAAACGTAGGTACTGAAATAGGTCTATAATTTGTAGGGTCTGAAGTACTACCTGATTTAAACAAATCTATTAATTTTCTATTTTTCATTAGGTCAGGCAACTCCCCACAGTCGATACAATTATTAAAGATAACTGCTAAACTAGGTGCGACAATGTCAATAATAGACTTCGCAACTTCTACAGACCCCACAGATTCTCTTTCGATTTTCGATTCTGGCTTTCAGGAGTTGCAGTGGTTTGGGAATAGTGCGGTGGGATTGTCCCAAAAAAAAAAAAAGACCCCACAGATCTGCAGTATTTTTTAAATTTAAAGTGTGAAAGGTTTTAATTATGTCTCTACATACAAGTACTATGTTCAAAAAGAAATTCCGAATCTTCGCACTTGGCCTTTCTGAAGAACATCGTGAATGTCCTTCTATTACATCTCCGGGAGACCAAAAAGTAATTAAAATGAAAAAGGCAGAATTTTTCGATAAACATTTATTTCACAAAAAATAGAACTGCAGATGCATAAAAACGTAATGAGCGATGACTCCCATCAGGCACATAGGAAGCGCACCGTCGACATAGAACAGGCCACATGCGTTCATCTTACTGAATGAGCGATTAAACAGTAACACGTTCTTGCAAAGACGGCTATGGCTCTCTGTAAAGAAAAGGAACTGTATGTAGTAATGTAAATGTAGAACAATTCAAACTTATTTTAGCGATCTTTACATTGAATTGAGCACACCAAGTGATTTTTCTCTGTTATTTTTACGCTTGCAACAAAGACAAGTGCAAACATGCATCTTGTGTGCACAAGATGCAAGTTTGCACTTTCCCGCCAATTCCAAGGTTATAAATAGTGTGGCTCATGCTATCAAAGTCAGTCCACCTTTGATCGAGGCGTGATAAATAACTATTAGGGTATGTGCTCTATTAACTGTATTCTATAAACTGTGTTCACTAAACTGTGTATTTGTTATGAGAATACAAGTGTATTCTCATATCAAAAGGGCTCAGGGTGAGTAAGCTCTTTTAAGCATTTTTATTTACATCGTCATCCCCGCTGAAATAACCACACAAGGTTTTAGTCTTTTGAGTAAAAGACAACAGTTGTTACAATAACTTAACTAATTCACATCAACCAACTGAACCAACACAAACCCATCCAGGTTTAATAGTACCAAAATGAAAGAGAAACTGTAATGAGGTTTTTTTAATCTACCCTCTTTACATACTTTAGGCAGAGGCGCACTTACAGCACATCCTCATTTCGCCAGTTGAATATGGATAGTATTTAAACGAGCGAAAAAAAATTCAAATTAAAGGTGTAAAAAATACTGAATATGGCTTACTGAAATACTAAGTGGGCGACAAACAGTGGGCGAATACAAATGTTTAAAACAGCGACTTGAAAATATAAGTTTGTCGACAGGGCTCCTTTTCTGTCTGCAGGGTCTAAAGTAACCTAACATGAAGGAGATGACGGGAGCTAAGTTCGCTCGCTTTGCTCGCTCACTTCAGCTCCCGTCATCCCCTTCGAACCTAACCTATCCGTGTCGGGGTGCCCTAAGTTCCCGAGCTCGCTTCGCTCGCTCTTGGACACGAATAAACCCGAACTCCCGCACTGCACAGTGATGTCGCCTCGATAGTGGTTCAGCTATTTTCAAAATAATAATATTCTAAAATAGAAAAATAGAAACCCAAATACAATTAAAGTATGTAACAATATTATTACCGCAGCTCACAAAAATCTCCTAAAAGGAAATCTACTCAAATCGGATAAATAGTTACTTACTTAGTATAATAGTCGCCCATTCAGTATATTTTTCCCTCGGTTAATAATTTCCCGTTGAATATGTCAATAATATATTCTTACTTGTATAGTTCCTATTCTTCAAAAGTCGTATACACGCAGTTGCAGCTTCCTCAACAGTTATATAAAACTTCTCACAGTAAATACTATGTATAATTACAAGAATGATATCTTTTGTTATAAATAAAATAAGACCAAGACTCATAAGCAACGCCTGGAAAATAAACTGAATTAAAAATCCGTAAACATCGCACTTGAACTAAATAAAAAATTTAAGAACATATATTTTTTTTTAAACATATCTGATTCATAGATTTTTGTTTACACCTACTTCATTTCCCATTTCAGTAGTTAAGCTCATCACATAGATCATAAAGTTGAAATAACATAAAGCACGTTGGAATGTGCAAAATGTGTGATACAGAACCTAAAAATTTAAAAAGTCTAAGATGATGAACAGAGTAAGTTTAATACATAACATAAATACGGGATTATTTTTAAAACTGTTGAAAATATTATGATTTCTCGAAATTCTAATTACCAGATTCCGAGTTAATATTTGCAACGGGTTATTTCAATTTAGAATGTTTATCAGTAAATAAAACTAGTCATATTATGACTCTTCTTCCTTCCCTGGTCCCATTATTTGGGGTCGGGTAACATAAATCTAGTATTTTTTTGTATTGGTTCTATAATATGTACCTACCATGTCACATTCTGTAGTCTTGAACTTACCAATACTTGGAAAATCTTATTGTAGATATTGTAAGTTTTCAAAATATTTCCGTATGTTCCAATTAATTTAAAACATTGTTCATCATTGACATGTTCATCAGTCATCATCAAAACTTCTTTGATCCACTCATCCAGATACTTCTTTAATAAAATTATAATTCGAATAGCTATTACAAAATTAAGATCTAATGGAAAACACTTCAGGTCACAAATTACGTCAATAATAAAACTGATGTTGGAAAAAATCATTGGTGTGAACAACAAAGCATCTAGAAAAACATGAACACAGATAGTGGTTATGGTCGAGATCCAGTTCCAAATAATATAGCTCCGAGTATTCTTGCTGAAGTCGACGCTTCTGTGAATATTTTGGAGATTCAAAATCAGCAAAACGTTATCCTTCCTATGCATGAAATCCAGAATAAAAATCATCGTAAACCCAATGAAGTAGGATGTAAAATAAACGACGGTAGAAAGGGACAAGATATCGTATTTAAAATGTGTCTTTGTCACTTTGGTGTCTTCTACTCCGAAAATCCGAAGAGAGCATAATGCATTTAAAAAAAACGTTAAACAGAACGCAAATAAAAAATATTTTGATCCACTAGCATAGATGTGACTTTTTTGCACACAGTATTTTGAGGTCAAAAATAGATTGAGTGGAAAGTTAAAAGAATCCGCTATTCTTTGTATATCTGCATCGAGTATATTATTTTGTAAAAAACATCGTGTTCGGGGCATCGTGTTCTGTAGCAAAATCTACTCCAGGACACTTCCTATGTAACACGTATCACTGTAACATACGATTCATATTTTGTTTATCTACCATTTTTATCAGTCTGATCGTCAAAAAAGCAAGGTCGTAATTTTAATTTCGTAATTGTTCTGATATGGACAAATGTCAAAACACATCGGAATCTACGATCATGCTTACCATAAATCATAAAACTCATATTTTTCATTACTTTTGCTACTGTCATCAACCTAGATTTTTCAAGCGTTTAGATTGATCTATGAAGCCGTTAATCTGGTGAATCATTGCATCTAATAAGCATTAATTATGTTAAAAATCTTTGTCTTACATTTATCACTAAATGTATAAAATTAGCTTATTGTTTTTTTTTTAATCTCCATCAAAGCAATGATATGATCATTGTGATTCACAATAAAACTAAGGGTAATACATTGATACAAATTATGTGGAATCAGTATAGAGATAAAATAATGTGCACATACTTAATAATTAAACAAAATTTATACTAAACCTGACTACTTATATATATATAAAAGAAAGAAAGGTACCATTGTTATAAATATGTATTTAAATGATGCCTACAATTATTTATGTTTGCTTTATGTAAATAATTTGACTATTCCAATATAAGAAGTTATATTAAAACAGCAAATATTGTTGTCGCAGAAAAATCATGAAATTGTGTTTTTTAATTTATTTTAGACTGTTTTATGTTCTTGTAAATAAATTTCAGGATACAGTGCTTGGCACCTATTTAGATCTCAATTCTTTTGCCGGCGTTATCAACAACCGCGTATATTCTTAGTATTGAACTTGGCTCCCTTTTTCACATTTATGTTTTTGATGGGATACATTCTACTAAATCGCGGCACTTTATAAACCCGTTTGCTACTTTGTAAAGGTAAATTAGATAACGCATACGGCGACGGTCACGGAGTATCTTTATTTTGAAAAATGTAAGCGCTGTACATGCGGACAGCGATGACTAATTCGCATAGATATGAATGCAAGATGTTAAGAGAACGCTCTTTGAATTTTTTCAAATCTTTGCGAATGAACAGCGTAGAGTGGGTTCTAGGTGACACTGGCGTATTCCAAACGACTTCGCACCAGACTGGTAAACAAAATTATTTTGGTCTTTGGTTGTTGGTAGCCTCTTGTGTTGCGTTTAACAAAACCCAACATCTGCGCACACTTCTTTACGACGTCGTTGATGTGTGGCTTGAAGGTGAGTCCATCATCAAATAGAACTCCTATATCCCGGATTTCTCCAAGCTGTTTTTTTTGTTGATTTAAAATAGACTCGCGCTTGACCACTATCTCATCTGATGGTAAACGATGATGTGGTTGACGGCTAAGCAAAGCACGCTTGCCTAGAAGTAACTTGACTTAAAGAACCCTATATTATAGCTATCGGGAAACACAGACTCCGGCAGGGAATTCTACTCCTTAGCTGTACGCATAATTTAAGTATTATCAAAATGTTTAGTGCGTATGGGTGGGATATCCACCATGTACCAATGGCGTGTCACCGTACGTCTGGTAGTCCGATGGTGAAACGGGCTGAGCGGAATTAGATCATGCAATTCCATCGCACACTTAATCGATAAAAAACCGACAAGCTGGCAACTCGGCGACGATGTTCAAGGCTGAGCCTCATCGCCGATGAGCCTCTTGGCCCGCTTTTCGATTGAATCTAGTGAATCAAGCTGGTATTTAGCAGATCTATCCCAGAGATAAGAACAGTACTCCATGAATGGTCTAACTTGCGCTTGATACAAACTGACGAGGTGTCGTATAGTGTGTAAGTAGATGGGAATGATGATTTTTTTCTAGAGAAACGGATGTGAAAGCATTTTTGGGGGTGTGGATGTGAAATCACTGCTCTCAAAACGGTGAAGGAAAACATCGTGAGGAAACCGGCATGTCCTAGAACCAAAAATTCGAAGACATGTGACATCCACCAACCCGCACTGGGCCCGCGTGGTGGATTACGGCCCATTCCCTCTCACAGAGAGGAGGCCTGAGTCCCAGCAGTGGGAACATTAATAGGCTGATGATGTATGTGTGATGTGTGTGGATGTGAAATTAATAATAATAATATATATATCTTGTTCTGTGCAGCTGCAGCGGCATGTCGTGTAGCTAATGTCAAATTTCCCAAAACTGATAGAGCTACACGACCAGCTATACCAACTTGGCAGTGCAGGATTGAGCGTCGTATCGGTGAGGCTAGAGCACTCATCGGCAAGCTTATCTGCTTCAGGGAGGGCAACACTCGCCCAAGAGTGATGCGCTTTGTGAGGCGGGCATTCTCGGGGACTAATATCAGTTCTCGAGATTATCTGTCCCGCGTCACAGAGCGTATCGACTTCCTGAAGCAGAAGGTCTATGCATGGGCAAGCCGTATTCGTCGGTACAAGCGGCGAGTGGAGCGATACACTCAGAATCGCACATTCCGAAGCAACGAAAGGTGGGTTTATAGGGCTTGGGAGCGACCCGACCAAGGTGTGACTGATATGCACATACCGGATAATGAAGCCATGTGTTCGTTTTGGCGCGATATCTGGTCGGTGCCTGTCAGTCATACCAAGGGTGACTGATAGGCACCGACTGGACTCGGGAGGTTGAGCAAGCGTGCGATCCGATACCACAAATGGGGACAATTACCATCAGTCCCCAAGATGTAGCTCATGCAGTCCGTCCGTTGCCCAACTGGAAATCTCCAGGGCCAGACGGACTGCAAAACTTTTGGATTAAATGGTTCCAAAGGTCGCACGCTCGTTTGGCAACTCAGTTCCAGTCTGCCTTAGAGTCAGGGTCGCTGCCCCAGTTCCTAACGACAGGAATAACCCACCGGCTCTATAAATCGGGTAGTACTGCGGAACCTAAAAATTATAGACCGATAACGTGTTTACCGACGGTCTATAAAGTTCTTACATCCATTCTGAGAGCGAAAATTAATCAACATATTGACAATAACGCCATCATGTCTGCTTCTCAGAATGGATGTAGGAACGGGTCCCGCGGTAGTAAGGAGCTGCTCCTCATAGACATTGCCATTAGCCAACAGGTTCGCCGTTCCCGCAAGGATCTGGCGACATGTTGGATAGATTACAAGAAGGCCTATGACTCAGTGCCACATACATGGCTCATGAGGGTGCTGGAGTTTTATAAAATTGATACAACTCTGCGCGCCTTCCTGACGTCATGTATGGGGCAGTTGAAGACGGTCCTTCACTATCCAGGATGTCGACAGATTCAGGAAAATAGTGAACCTATAAGTATTGAGCGTGGTATATTTCAGGGCGACAGTCTGAGTCCTTTGTGGTTTTGTTTAGCTCTGAACCCTCTCAGTACACTGCTGGAGGGTTCGGGCCTGGGCTATCGGTTGAGAAGAGGTGGTCAGGTCATATCACACCTCCTTTATATGGATGATTTGAAGCTCTTTGCCCCCAACAACTTGCAACTGATGAAGCTACTGAAGGTGACAGAAACCTTCAGTGACGCCATCAGGATGGAATTTGGTGTGGACAAATGTGCAGTCATGCATGTAAAGCGAGGGGAGATTATGGAATCCGTGGGAATACAACTCTCGTATTCCATATACCTTCGATCCCTTTCCTCAACCGAAACTTACAAGTATTTGGGTATGTCGGAAGCATTAGGCATCAATGCTAGTGACGTGAAACAGTCGTTGAAGGAACGCTTCTTTGGCCGCCTGAATAAAGTACTAAATAGTCTTTTATCAGGCGGAAACAAGGTGCGCGCCTACAACGGCTGGGTCATGCCGGTGTTGATGTACTCTTTCGGCATACTCAAATGGACTCGGACAGAACTTGACGCCCTGGATTTCAGGGTCCGCACGCTGCTTACCGCAAATCGTATGCATCACCCACGTTCATCGGTTATGAGACTGTATATCCCACAGAAGTGCGGTGGTCGTGGCTTTTTAAATGCTAAGACCCTGCACAACCGCGAGGTATGCAGTCTTAGAGAATACTTCCAGGCCGCCGACGTGGGTATGCATCGAGATGTAGTAGCGATGGACAAGGGCCTTACCCCGCTCTCCTTGGCTAACGAGAACTGGCGCAAACCTATAGTACTAATACTAATGACCGCAGGGAGGTATGGCAGAGCAAGGAGCTTCACGGACGCTTCTACCGGATCCTACATGGGCCCGATGTAGATCTTTTAGCATCCGTGGCCTGGCTGCGATTTGGTGACCTTTTCGGGGAAACCGAAGGTTTTGTCTTTGCGATTATGGACGAAGTTATGATGACAAACAACTACCGGAAATATATTGTGAAGGACGGCACGGTTGATATTTGTCGGGCATGTCACCGGCCGGGGGAATCAATCAGACACATTGTTTCCGGTTGTTCTAGTCTGGCTAACGGAGACTATTTGCATAGACACAACCTTGTGGCCAAGATTATCCACCAGCAACTTGCTCTTAAATACAATCTTGTGGAATCGGAAGTGCCTTACTATAAGTATGTGCCCGATCCAGTTCTCGAAAATGGTAATGTCACGTTGTATTGGGATCGGTCTATCATCACTGACAGGTCTGTTGTTGCTAATAAGTCTAACATAGTGGTGATAGACCGACTAGAGCGTCACGCAATGATTGTTGATATAGTGGTCCCCCATGACGAGAACCTCGTGAAGGCGGAGAGAGATAAGAAAAGTAAGTACCTTGATCTAGCTCGCGAGGTTGTCGACATGTGGGATGTGAATACAGCAGTCATTGTGCCGATAGTCGTGACGGCCAATGGTATAATAGCCAAGAGCCTCGACGAACATCTGAGAAGGCTCTCGTTGGGCAGCTGGATCAAGGGCTTGATCCAGAAAGCGGTACTCCTGGACACGGCTCGTATTGTTAGGAGTTTCCTCTCTCAGCAGCCCTGACCACCGGTAGCTTGGACCCTGTTCCCAATACCGGTGGGCTACTATTTTTGTATTTTTAAATGTTTTTAGGGTTCCGTACCCAAAGGGTAAAAACGGAACCCTATTACTAAGACTCCGCGATCCGTCTGTCTGTCTGTCTGTCTGTCCGTCTGTCACCAGGCTGTATCTCGTGAACCATTATAGCTAGACAGTTGAAATTTTCAGAGATGATGTATTTCTGTTGCCGCTATAACAACAAATACTAAAAACAGAAGAAAATACATATTTAAGGGGGGCTCCCATACAACAAGCGTGATTTTTTTCCGTTTTTGCTCGATATTAATAACGGCAACAGGTAGACGCTTGAAATATTCTCGGCATATTTAGTTGTATATTCACTTTAAAAAATAATAATTACTAAATTAAAATAAAATAAATTGAGGGGGGCTCCCATACAACAAACGTGATTTTTTTGCCGTTTTTGGCGATAATTGTACGGAACCCTTCGTGCGCTAGTCCGACTCGCTCTTGGCCGGTTTTTTTATTTTATTTTTATAGAATGATATTTACAAATGTAAAAATATGTAAACATAATAAATAAATGGAATAATAATAAATTGTTTATTAGCATAATTAATACATTCATTATTTACACAAAAGAAACACTTAGGATAAATAATTGAAGCTAAAGATTTGACTTTGCTGGTTTTCAATACTATTATAATATTTATTCATTGGTTCGAACATTTTAATAAATATACCTTTATCATTTCCACATAATGATCAACATACTATTATTAGTTGGTTGAGAGCCATCTGCCAGTGAACATTCACAAGTTCTTCCAAATAAGCCATGGTTACATTAATATACACCAATGTGTAGTATGCTAGTAGTAGGCAATACCATTCCGCCCACAAGATTCAATTTGAGGCCGTGATGTAAGTGAATGAGTGGACTAATGAACAGGCTTTAACTGCATTCAGGCTTCCGCAACCAGACCTGTCATGTCATGTCATCACTGGCAACACACACTGGTCATAGACTCTCGTCTTGAGACACTGTGCTAAGTTGGACGAGAAGATACCGCGCAGCTTCCCGAACGCTGCCTAGCCGAGTCAGATTCGACAGTTGACCTCTTTCTCGAAGTTGGCCCTATCCAATTGGATCGTTTGTCCCAGGTAGACATAGTCGCCCACAACTTCGAATGTAGAGTCTCCGACCTTGATAGGAGTGGGTATAACATGGGCATTCAACTTCACCTTGGTTTTGTCCATGTACATCCTAAGACCCACTCTTTCAGAAGCTCTACTGAGATCATCGAGCATTGTACTGAGGTCCACCATGGTCTCAGCCATAACCACTATATCGTCGGCAAACCGAAGGTGAGTGATGTACTCGCCATTGACGTTGATGCCTAGCCCTCTCCAGTCCAGAACCTTGAAGATATCCTCCAGTGCAGTGGTAAACAGCTTCGGAGATATGACGTCTCCCTGTCTCACACCTCGCTGCAGAAGGACGGGTTCCGAGGTCTGATCCTGAAGTCGAACTGATATGGTGGCGTTTTTGCACAAACATTTCAACACTTCGATGTACCGGTAGTCAATTTAGTACCGTTGGAGAGACTGCAGTACAGCCCAAGTCTCGATCGAATCGAAGGCCTTCTCGTATTCCGCAAACGCTAAACAGAGAGGCAGGTTGTACTCTTCGGTCTTCTGTATAATCTGCCGCAGCGTATGTATGTGGTCTACGGTGCTGAAGCCTTTATGGAATCCGGCTTGTTCGGGAGGCCGGAAATCGTCAAACCTGCGTGCGAGACGATTCGTGATGACTCTTGAAAACACCTTGTAGACATGGCTAAGAAGTGTGATGGGCCTTAAAGTTCTTCAGTAGGGCATTGTCACCCTTCTTGAAGAAGATACCACCTCACCCCTGCACCATGCCTGTGGCGTTTTCCCCTCGAGTATGACGGATTCAAACAGCTTCTGAAGGGCCTTAAGTACTGGTTTTCCACCCGCCTTTAGGAGTTCGGCCGTAATTCCGTCGTCACCTGGTGCCTTGTTGTTCTTGAGCTGTTTCAGAGCCATCCTAATCTCATACAACTAATTACCTACACTAATATTATGAAGGCGAAAGTTTGTGAGTATGTTTGTACGTTTGTTACTTCTTCACGCTCAAACGGCTGGACAGATCTGGATTAAATTTGGTACAGAGATAGATTATAGTCTGGAATAACACAGAGGATACTTTTGTCTCGGGAATATGTTCCCATGGGATAATTGCCGACATTCATGCGGGCGAAGCCGCTAGCAGAAGCTAGTGTTATAAACGCGAAAGTTAGTGAGTGTGTGTATTTGTATGTTTGTTACTTCTTCACGCTCAAACAGCTGGACGGATCTGGATGAAATTTGGCATAGAGATAGGTACTGGAATAGCACAGGTTACTCTTTGTTCCGTACCGTTCTTCGTTTCAAGTGTGAATAAGAAAGAAGAAAAGATAGAAAGAAAAATTGTTTATTCTGCACAAACTAAACGCACAATACAAAATAAAGAGTGGCATTCACTATAGGTACAAATTAGCCAAAAGCCTCGTAATTAAAACGAAATTTTTTTTTTTTGTCTCTTGCTTGATGAGAGCAATACACCGTTATATCTGTGGGTGAGAGGCCAAAGACAATTTACTTGCGTAATATGTTTCGACATTACCCAATAAAAACAAACAAAACATTAAACAAAATGCCGATTACTGAGTGGAAAACAACAAAAACAAATAGGCTGTGCGTCGCATCTGTGCAAGAATAGGTCATTGCTCAGCTTAATGCCGTGACTTCAGACGAACCTATCGTCAACAGCGCTGATTTTCAGCAAAAACCTCGCGATTACTACTTACACTGTTCTATTTTAGTGATTAGAATACTACTTACACTGTTCTATTTTAGTGGGTTCGTAAGGAAAATAAGCATAATAATTTCAAGGGATTTTTCTGGGCCTTTATTCACCTCACATCGACCATAATTTCATCAATTATGTATAGATTTTTTGAAAATTGAGTGGATTTGAGCGGAACCGCCATATTGGCTCATCATCATTGGCCGAGCCTTCTGATTGGTGGATAGCACCGCAGCGCCACGAAAGTGCGCGTGTTTTTTTACTGAACTAATGGACTAGCGCGCGAAAAGACTGTCTAACGAACGGTCTACGGTTATTATGTGAAATTCCTAGTTTCCTCTCGCTCATCGAGGATTCTTTAGTGCTCCGGGTAAGAAAAGTGAGAGACCAGCACCTGTGGAATTGTGCTTGAATTGCTGGATTCAATACTTCGCTGTTTGCACGTTGACCGAGCCCACGGTGCGCAAGGCTGGTGTGCAGGTGTTGAAAAGGTGAGTTCTGATTCGAATCCACACATGAATGCTTTCTTCAATACACTCTTTATCCCGGCATATGTTCCCTTGGAAAAATTTCGACATTCACGCGGGCGAAGCCGCTGGCAGAAGCCAGTTGTATATAATACATAGAAACTCATTAAAATAAATAATTAATGATAATTTCTTGATACTGTGTGAAGATAACGGATAAAAGGGGGGGGGGGAGGGATGATAGTATGCTGTTATCATGCTGTTATGATGACGACTTATAGAGAAGTATGGAAGAAGAAATGTTGTGTCCGTAAACGTATTTCGATAACAAGTACTTTGACTACACAATTATTCAGTTAAAGCAACCTAAATACTTGTTATAACCGAAAGGTTTATTAACCATGTCATGATTAATAACACAATCCAATTTAATTTGTATCGGTTTATTACAGGAAAGATGATTAATATCAATATGCATCACGAACCATCAATCATTGTTTACCTTGTCGAGTAATATTATTATTATTCGTTCTACTACCCTTTCATTAAGCCCAAGGTGGACTTGAAGAATAAAGTGTTTGTAATCCGAATTGGAGGGTAAAAGACAAAGAGGCCGAAGCCTGAAACGGTGGTCAGATTAAATATCGGAGCATCAGGAGACACCTATCAGCGCCGCACTCTTAGAAAAAACTTTGACGATCCGATACGGAGTTACGTTTCTCAGAAGTCAGAGTGTGATCAGGAAGAATCTGAATTCGAATTTCAAAATGAACTTTATGAAACGCAAAATACGCAGTAACACTTCTCAAAATTGTCGTTTGGAACTTCTATCAGATAATTTCGTAGACAAAGATGTGCAGTCGATGCTTCTACCTTTGAACCTAATGCAACTATTGTTCTTTTGCCCCAAGTATAGTATCAGGGATCATTTCATTTACCCAAATAGTTATTTACCGTGTTTTCTTTCATTGTGTGGCACGATAATGTTCACATCAATTATCTTTTATCGTTTCTATACCCGAATATTGAGCAAACATCTAAGTGAGGTTTTTAAGTTCGATATCGACGGAATCACTTGCTTCAATTTCATCTTTACCGCTATTGGATTTTTGATTAACTTTTTCGTAGTAATTTTTCAAAGAAATAACAACGTCGTGTTTGTTTTAAAATTCCTGTATATAAACCGATTTCTCAATAATAAGATCATGTTTAAGCGTTTCATAATGAATAATTGGCTTAGTGTCATCTCAATGCTGGGTTTTGGTATTATTATTGTTGTAATCATTTGCGTAATACTAAAACTCCCATCTTACAACATCTTATGTGGTTTAATTATACTGAGTTTTGACACCAATATTGTGTATGCTATAAGACTTATTAAGTTGTTAAAAGATAAAGTTGATCTATGGAATATTCAAATACTGCAATTTAAAAACATGGGCAATAGAGAGAGAAAGAATATTTGTGAAAGGTCATATCAGGCATTTGTTTATATATTGGATTGCTATGATATCTACAAGGTTTCCTTTCAACAAATGGTAAGAAAGAGTCAATTTATCTACAAAGTTTCTTATGGTTTCAGAATTCTTATTGAATGAAATGTTTGCAGATCGTATTTCACTGTATGAGCTCATTTTGCAACACTTTGATTCACATTCAGACATCACTTGAAAACGTAAAATATTATGTCGTAAGTATCAACTTTAAAATGAAATCGTTAACAATTTTGTGTAGGATCGAGCCACCACGACGTGCGTTGTCATTGTGATTATATCTCTAAGCAACCAACGTATTTATTCAACAAAAATCTGAAAGATTGTAAAAAAATGTATTGACTAGCTTTAAACTATTTTAAATGTAAATACGATTGCGCTAAAATTTAATTATATTCAGTAGGTACTCAGATTTAGTTATTTTGTTGGATGCTATTTTTGTGATACATCATTATTATGCATTTTGCTAATTATGATCATAGCAGGAGAAGAGCAAAGAAACGATGGATAGACGTTTAGGCGATATGGCTAAAAATGGATAACGAATAATATAGAACTAAGGAAAACGTATCTAATATTATGTTGTATCAATGCCAAATCATATGAAAATATTATGTTTTGAAGTTAGTCATTTTAACTTTCATAGATTCTTTTACCACTTAATCTATTGTTTACAACACAGGTGAAAATATGATAAAGTAGTTTATGTTGTTATTATTATTTCATTTATTTATTATATTTAAATATTTTTACATTTTTAAATATTAAGAATAAAATAAAAAAACCATTTAAAATACAAAAATAGTAGCCCACCGGTATCGGGAACAGGGTCCAAGCTACCGATGGTCAGGGCTCGAGAAGAACCTCCTAACTATACGCACCGTGTCCAGAAGTACCGTTTTCTGGATCAAGGCCTTGATCCAGCTGCCCAACGAGAGTCTCCTCAGATGTTCGTCGAGGCTCTTGGCTATTACGCCATTGGCCGTCACGACTGTCGGTACAATGACTGCTCTATTCACATCCCACATGTCGACAACCTCGCGAGCCAGATCAAGATTATGAGAGATTAAGATTATTATTATTGTTATTCCATTTATTCATTTTATTTACATATTTTTAAATTTTATTCTGTAAAAATAAAATAAATAACTTTCTTTTTTTTTTTTTTTTATTCAAAAATAGTAGCCTATCAGTTTCGGCAACAGGGTCCAAGCTACCGGTGGTCAGGGCTCCTGAGAGAGGAAACTCCTGACTATACGCGCCGTGTCCAGATCAAGATACTTGCTTTTCTTATCTCTCTTAGCCTTCACGAGGTTCTTGTCATGGGGGACCGCTATATCAACAATCATTGCGCGACGCTCTAGTCGGTCTATCATCACTATGTCAGGATTATTGGCAACAATAGTCCTGTCAGTGATGACAGACCGATCCCAATACAACGTGACATTGCCATTTTCGAGAACTGGGTCGGGCACATACTTGTAGTAAGGCACTTCCGATGCCACAAGATTGTATTTAAGAGCAAGTTGCTGATGGATAATCCTGGCTACAAGGTTGTGGCTATGCAAATAGTCTCCGTTAGCCAGACTAGAACAACCGGAGATAATGTGAAGGATTGATTCCCCCGGCCGGTAACATGCCCGACAGATGTCAACTGTGCCGTCCTTCACAATGTATTTCGGTAGTTGTTCGTCATTATAACTTTGTCCATACTCGAAAAGACAAAACCTTCTATTTCCCCGAATAGGTCACCAAATCGCAGCCAGGCCACGGACACTAAAAGATCTACATCGGGGCCATGTAGGACCCGGTAGAAGCGTCCGTGAAGCTCCTTGCTCTGCCATACCTCCCTGCGGTCATTAGTATCTAATACTATAGGTTTGCGCCAGTTCTCGTTAACCAAGGAGAGCGGGGTACAGCCCTTGTCTACCGCTACCACATCTCGATGCATACCCACGTCGGCGGCCTGGAAGTATTCCCTAAGACTGCATACCTTGCGGTTGTGTAGGGTCTTAGCATTTGTTACTGTTATTATTATGAGTCCCTACAAAACGTGATAGGATTCAACTAAACCATAACAATTATTTTATTTGTATTTCCAGGGTGATGAATATACCGTGATAGTGTCAGTAAATATTTGGCTAGCTAAAACTTTGATAGTAGAAATCATATTATGCTTGGAGTTAGAAAAATTCTACTACTCTGCAACTCAAGTTCAAGACACTTGTGCAGTCATGCTGAATTCACATTGTACAGGTATTTGTTAGTTACATTGATGTTTTGTTAATTAATGATAATTTACTAGAATAACTGCCATAATTCTATGGACTTCAGGAACTAGAGCGGCCTTAAACTGAAATAGATACAAAGTTATTAGTAGTTTCATTTTTGCTGTGTTTTTTCAGAGTCCCATTTGGACACCTATAAAGTTACGATGAAATACAAAATGACGTAATAAAATCGATTTAACACACTTCAGAAATAATAAGATTTATTTTTTATCTGTTCTGCCTTATAGTTAATCGTTTTATTGATCCTGCAACTTATAATAGGTGCATCGTCTCGAATGGGTATTATGAAACACTTTAATTGGCACCTAAATGAGAATTTCCCATTAATAGATATCATCTGCCTAGCCTTTTTCCCAATTATTGTTGGGGTCAGCTTCCATTCTTACCGGATTCAGCTGAGTACCAGTGTTTTACATGTAGCGACTGCCTATTTGATCTCCACAACCCAGTAACATGGTAACACGGTACTCCTTGGCAAGACTGGTGTCAGATCTTAAGCTTCTGACTACCCGTAACGACTGTCAAAGATCTTCAAATGACAGCCGGGACCAACGGCTTAACGTGCTTTCCGAGGCACAGAGGAAACTCGGTATGTTGAAAATGGTCACCCATCCACGGACCGACCTCGTCAAGCGTTGCTTAACCTTGAAGATCGACCCCTGCGGCTGTTATAATTTAGCCACGAGCTTCTTAATAGTTAATGTTAGTAATATTATTCTTACTCATAAAAATCTGTGAACCGTCTTGGATTGTGTATAATTATTTATTATATTAAGATCATGATGATGATATTAGGAGCACGTGGCTAAGTAATAACCACACGCGTAGATCTTCAAGGTTAAGCAACGCTTGACAAGGTTGAACCGTGGATGGGTAACCACCCATTGCATACCGAGACTCCTCCGTGCCTCTGAAAGATCGTTAAGACGTTAGTCTCGGCTGTCATTTGAAGATCTTGGACAATCGTTACTGTAGTCAAAAGCCATTTTTGACACCAGTCTTGCCAAGGCATATCAGAGAGGTAGTCGCTCTATGTACTCAGCCGAATCTGGTTAGATTAGAAGCCAACCCCAATATAGTAGGCAAAAGGTTAGGAAAATTAATTGTTAGTATCGTATTTATCAAATAAAAGGTCCTCTAAATTATTTTAATTTGCAGATGAAGAAAAAAGGTTTCACAAGAATATAAAACGTCTACTCGAAACATCATTCAACAAGATGGAAGCCTGTGGAATGTTTAGCGTCGATGCTACTTTACCGCTACAGATGATAGCTCTAACTACTAACTATACTATTGTTTTACTGCAGTTTGCTTTTTTGTAATCCTATAACATTAAAATGCATTTAAACATGAATTACGTTTTACTATAACCGTGTTATTAGACTTATTTTAGCGCAAAGATCATTTTTCATACAGATAAAAACGATAAATAGATTTTCACTGACAATATGGCACATCTAAATGTAATTTATAAACAAATAGGTCTCCCAACAGCAACCACTTGAAGCAAGCAGTCCATATGTGGACGCTCTTATTACCCGGCTGCAAGGAAAGGGTTGTTTTTCGCGCGTATCTTGTATGTAATATTCTTTATTACCTCGTATCTTTCGAACCACATGACGGCTTTTTATAATTAAGACATCGTTAGATAGGTCTTGTCCACCCAAGTGTTCTTAGATAAGTGCCGAAAAGAAACATGGCGGGTTTTGGGCGCCGTATTGTAGGGGTTGCATTTTTTTTATATATATTTTTTGTTTCAATAGGGATGATGATTAAATTAATTTTCTATAGATTAATAAAAACATTGGACTAGTATTTTTCTTTCGTCACGTAAAATAATGACGATACACTGCGTTGAATTTCGCATGATGGAACGTTTTAGAACACTTTTTACAAAATGACGTCACAAGGCCCTACTCCTGAATTTTGAAGCGCTTTATCTTTGTAATTTTTTATTGTTTTGATAAAGCTATTCAGACCAAGTTCAAGTCAGTCAATCAGTTCAAGTCTCAAATTTCATCTAAATCTGTTCAGCTGTTTGTGATTTTATTTACAAACATCCAGACAAATTAAAGCAGCCCAACATAGAGACTTTACCTTTACCTTTTCGAACACTGAAATTAAAATCTTAAACCCCTAAGTTATGGAGTACTGCCAACAGTTCGGTTTTACAAGTGATCGTTCAACTACTGATGCCAGTATTGAGCTTTTAGGACATATTTATAATGCATGGGAAGATAAATGCGATGCCTTGGGGATCTTTTGTGACTTGTCCAAGGCATTTGATTGTGTTCTTCATGAAACGCTAATCAGGAAACTCCGCCACTACTGGATCCGGAACAGCGCTCTGGATCTTCTTATTTCATACTTGAGTAATAGGATTCAGAGCGTTGACGTTAATGGAAAAAGATCTCCCGGATCTATAGTAACAATTAGAGTCCCGCAGGGCTCAATTCTTGGTCCTTTCTTGTTTTTTATTTATATTAATGACTTGCCATACCTCATAAAGGATAACCATGATATAGTGTTGTTTGCGGATGATACTTAACTTTTGTTTGAACTTAAACGTCAGCAGCTGGTTACTGACGATGTAAATAGCGCGATCTCAAAAGTAGTTCACTGGTTCAATGTTAACAATTTACTTCTTAATGAAAAAAAAACCTAATGCATTAAGTTTACCCTACCTCACGTTAGACAGATAAAAACTGATGTGTTTATAAAGGGCGAAGAATTGAATCCTGAAAATAGCACAGTATTCTTAGGCTTGACTTTGGATGCTAAGCTTCAGTGGGGCCCACATATAGATAAATTGTCAAAGAAGCTAAGCTCCGCAGCATATGCTGTTAGAAAGATTCGTAATTTAACTGACATAGAGACAGCCCGTTTAGGATACTTTAGCTATTTTCATAGTGTAATGTCGTACGGTATTCTGTTGTGGGGAAATGCCGCCGACATCCAGACTACATTGTTTTGCAGAAAAGAGATGTTCGATCAATTTATAAATTAAACCCGAGACATTCTCTCAGAGAGAAATTTAAAATAGGTGGCTCGTTTAAATGTCAATGTGTGCGCTTTTATAATAAGCTGCCAAGCCACGTACAAGATCTAAGTCTTAATAAATTCAAATCATTCATTAAACGTAAGTTGTGCCAGAAAGCATTTTATACCATTAAAGTTACGTTGAGGACAAAAAGGCTTGGGATTGAGCTCCAATTAATATTCTTTTTTTTTTATATTTTGCACTTTGAATTTTGTTTTTTTTTATTTTTCATTCGGTTTTCTTGCAATGACAAGAATATTTACTTTTTAAAGTATTATATTATTTTATTTATTGTGAATGTGAAGACTATGTGGATCATTCGTTTTTTTTTTGTTTTTTTTTTTTTTTAAAGTTAATTTAGTTAGTTAAGCTTAGTTTTTAATCGTGGTGTAGCAGTTGAGTAGTTTATGCGGCGTACCTGAATGTCCTTTCTTTGGTATTGATCTCATCTCAGAATCTAAGGAGCTCAACGATTCGACGATCAATTCCAAAGAAAGGACATTCGGGTACAAATTATTATTTTCGGGGACATTATTGACAAATGCGTGCACTGACTGGACAGGTCCACTAAATCTGGCTGGTTATATCCTCAAAAGACCATTTCAGACATTAGTCTACATGGTCTTCACACGATCTAACCAAGTTTTTGTCTGGACTTTAAAAGAGACTGTGACCTCTGAGTTTGTTTCGGCCTTTCTTCTCAGAGTAGTCAGATAGGAAACGCTGCCTTCATCTAGTTTAAAAAATATGATCGACATGTAAAAGTGTTTCTACAAACCAACTTACAGAAAGTAAATAATTTATCATTTATCAAGGCAAAGGGAAAAAAAGGACAACGTTATAGATCATCAAAAATATTTAATGGTTCTTTTATTACAAAATTGCTATTTGTAGCAACACAATAATAAAGTTAGTAAGAAGACTCATCAGACGTAATTGTAACGCAGCGTCTACGTAGAACAGGCCACACACACGTATTTTGCTGAATGATGCTCGATGCAAGCGCAGTACGTTCTTGCAAAGCTTTTTCTCATCATCTGTCAAAAATGGAACAATAACTTAACCTATTAAGTAAACATAATGGTAAAATATTATTTGATCCTCTAAAATCTAATTGATATATTGTAGCACTTTTAAAAACCAATAATGTATTTTTTATGTTAAATTTTTATTATGCGTCTATATTAGATGATCTACGAATAAATTATAAATGAACTGCATTCAAGGTAACATGATAATTATGTTTAAACATACTCAATTAATATTTGGTATACAAAAATAATATTTGATCCTCTTTTTACCCGGCTGCAAGGAGAGGGTTATATTTTTCGCGCGTATCTTGTATGTTTGTAATAGTCAAAGTCAAAGTCAAAGCACTTTATTTCAAGCAGGCCAGTTACAGGCACTTTTGAATTGTCAAAAGACAAAATAAAATATTACAAAATTATGGTGCTACAGTCCCAGTCACAAGACATAATAACTGTGAAAGTACCGTAGATGCCCATTCCAAGGCGTAGATCTCTATGGAGAAGAACGGGCAAGAAACTCCATGGACACTCTTTTTCAATTAGGTAATTATTACAAATCATTTGTTACATCATTCATGTTGAGATTACACATTATGTGAGAACGATGTAGCAATAATATTCTTTATTATCTCATAGCTTTCAAACCACTCGACGGATTTTTATAATTAAGACATCTTTAGATAGGGCACCCCGACACGGATAGGTTATGTTCGAAGGAGATGACGGGAGTTGAAGTGAGCGAGCTCAGCGAGCGAACTCAGCTCCCATCATCTCCTTCATGTTAGGTTATTTAAGACCCTGCCGACAGAAAAAGGCCCCGTCGACTTTTTCGCGAAAATACCTATTCTTTTTTTTTTTTTTTATTGAAACTGTGGCGGCTTAGTAATCGTAATATGCCGAGTTGCATATTTGACGAAATAGGTGGGAGCGGGCATTCGGCTCGCCAGTCGCCTACATACCACCGCCCTGCCTCGACGCATACATAGTACGTAGTTAGTTATAACCAAGTATTGTGGAACTCGAAATAAAGACAAATGTATCTTTGGACTTAGATTCTTTATTTATCTCACCAACGACAAAACACGCACAACACTGGTGACCCCGACGTGATCTAGAGATTCTGCGTTGTTATTCGCGTAGCAACAGGGTAGGCGACTCAAGAAAGCTTACGAGGCAGAGGCGATTGGACCGCGTGGTGCAAAGTGAAACGTAACGTGCAAAGCGCAAAGCAAAGCAAAGTAAAGCGACGCGTGTGTACCGGTTTCAAGATGAACCCACAAGCGGTAATCGGCCACCCCGGGGCAGCTGCCAATGGAGACGTATCAATGGTAACAGTGCAAATGAGAGTTCCAGAATTTTGGAGAGACATACCAAGATCATGGTTCATCCAGTTCGAGGCAATGATGGCACCACAGAAGCAAGGCGACACCCAAAAGTACGAAATGGTGCTCGCGAAATTGCCCACAGACGTCGTACGCCAAGTAACCGACATCATCGTAACTCCGCCGGATACGGCCAAATATGAAACAATTAAAAAGCGTTTATTGACAATATATGAAGAAAGTACAGATGAGCAATTTCACAAATTAATGCACGACACAGATCTGGGAACCCAAAAACCGTCGCAATTACTCAGAGAAATGTCGGCCTTGGCGAAGAAATGCGGCGTTACGGAGGAACCATTGAAGAGGCTGTGGCTGGACAAGCTAACGCCTAACGTACGCGCAATGTTGGCAATGAGCGAAGACACCAAGTTGGAGGATCTGGCAAGGAAGGCAGATAGAATAATAGAAACATTGGGAAATGGCGCGGTCGCATCTATCACACCCAGCACATCAACGGATGACGGTATAGCCAGCCACTTAAAGGAATTAACAATGGAAATGAAGGAAATGCGCGGAGAAATAAATGAGATCAAGAGGCGAAACGGCAACTCGAGCGGCAGACGATGGCAGCAACGTCCTAGATCCAAAGGCCGGGCACGGCGCACACCAGAATCTCCCGACTGGCTATGCAGGCATCATTACCGCTACAGGAACAACGCGCGGTCGTGCGAAGCACCATGTAGCTGGACCAAGAAGCAGCAGAAGCAGGAAAACTAGACGCGGTGCAGTCAGCGTCGGTGGACGATTGTGCCGCGGGAAACCACCGACTTTGTGTGAAAGACTACAAAACGGGAATTGTGTATTTAGTGGACACGGGTGCGAATGTATCAGTGATACCAGTGAATAAAGTGAAAACAGAGCAAAAGCAAGAGTGTACGTATAAACTTTACGCAGCAAATAACACCGAAATAAAAACCTACGGTGTAGTGACTATAGAATTAAACTTAGGATTAAATAGAAATTACAAATGGTCATTTATAGTTTGCGATGTAAAACAGCCAATCATAGGGGCAGATTTTTTAAGAGCACACCAGTTAGTTGTAGACTTACATAATAAAAGGTTGATTGACGGTCTCACTAATATAAGTAGAGAAGCAACTATAGTGAAATGTTCCCAATTTACCATATCTAGCATTCAACATGACAATCCGTACAAAGATTTGCTCGAGAAATTTTCAGAAATAACAAAACCGATTTCGTACAAAGACCCCCCTAGCCATAATACATACCATCACATAGAAACTACAGGCCCTCCCGTGTTTTCCCGTGCTAGGCCGTTGCCACCGCATAGGTATAAAATGGTACAAGAAGAATTCAGGTTAATGCAAGATTTAGGTATATGTAGGCCATCAAAGAGTCCATGGGCAAGCGCGCTGCACGTCGTGCCTAAAAAGGATGGCCAGATCAGACCCTGTGGCGACTATCGTGCACTCAACGCGATCACGAAGCCGGACAGATACCCGATCCCAAGAATACAGGATTTCACCTATGGATTAGCAGGTAAGAAATTTTTTGCACGTCTGGACATAAATAGGGCCTATCATAACATTCGCGTAGCACCGCAGGACATAGAGAAAACAGCAATTATTACACCGTTCGGACTGTTCGAATTTCCAAGAATGTCATTTGGTTTGCGCAATGCAGCGCAAACATTTCAGAGGTTCATGAACAACACAGTGTTACAGGGATTAGAGTACGTAAACAGAGAGCGAAAAGGGGAATGTTCATATCTATTTTGTTACATAGATGACGTAATCATCGCAAGTACTGACGCCGAATCACTTCATAAACATTTAAGCCTTGTTTTCGCCAGGTTCGAACAGTACGGAATTACTATTAATCTGTCAAAGTGCAGTTTTGGTAAGCCAGAAATAGAATTTTTAGGTTACAACGTCAGCACGGAAGGAATAAAACCCTTGAAAGATAAAGTCGAGGCGATACAAAGTTACCCGCGGCCGGAAACCGTCGAACAGCTACGACGATTTCTGGGAATGGTAAATTTTTATAGGCTACACATACAGCAAGCGGCTGAGCACCAGGCAGAGTTAAACAAGTATTTGCATGGGGCCAAGAAAAAGGATAAGTCAAAAATAACATGGGATGACAAAGCCACGGCGGCTTTCGAGCAGTGTAAAGTAAGCCTACAAAGCGCCACCACACTGACTCACCCAGAGGCCACAGGTAGATTATCCCTAATGTGTGACGCATCAAATACATGCGTGGGGGCAGTGCTACAACAAGGAGTCGCCGGCAAAACGAGGCCTTTAGGTTATTTTTCTAAGAGACTATCAGAAGCCCAGCAAAAATACAGTACATACGATCGAGAACTGCTGGCGGTCTATTTAGCCATAACACATTTCAGAAACATGATCGAAGGTCGAGAAATTACTATTCTAACAGACCACAAACCATTAACGTATGCTTTTTCTAAAATAGGTACCGACCGAGAGGCCCCACGGCGCACAAGGCAGTTATTGTATATCAGCGAATTTACGAGCGATATACAATACGTCAACGGTAACAAGAATCAAGTTGCTGACGCGCTGTCACGGGTGGAGTCTGTGTTTTGCCCGACGCAAGTCGATTTCGACGAGGTTGCACGGGCACAGGAAACAGACGAACAAATGGCGCGTATATTAGCAGAATCACAAGGTAACAACGTATTAAAACAGATTCATTCACCATTGTGCAATAAAGCAATTCATTGTACCATTTCACAGAACCAGGTAAGACCATATCTACCACACAAATTTCGTAAAATAGCATTCGACGCAGTACATAACATAAGCCACCCCGGAATTAGGGCCACACGGAAAATGATAACGAAACGTTATTTTTGCCCAGAAATGAACAAAGACGTCACCAGGTGGGCCAGGGCATGCATTCACTGTCAGAAAGTAAAAGTACAGCGACATACAGTATCCAAATTAAGTAATTTTCCGGTAGTGGATAGATTTGAGCATGTACACATAGACATAGTCGGACCACTGCCAACGTCACAAGAAGGTTATAGGTATTGCATCACTATGATAGATAGGTTCACGAGATGGCCAGAAGCGATTCCAGTTACCGACATCACCGCGGACACAGTAGCTAAAGCCTTATACGAAGGTTGGGTATGCAGATTTGGGTGCCCACTTACAATAACTAGTGATCAGGGAAGACAATTTGAGAGCGAATTATTCAAGAGCCTGTTAAACCTATTAGGCATAAAAAAGACCCGTACAACAGCGTATCATCCGCAAGCAAACGGAATGGTTGAAAGAATGCATCGCTCACTTAAGGTTGCAATTAAGGCTAGGCTACGAGATAATAGGTCATGGGTCGAGGAATTACTGACAGCATTGTTGGGACTTCGTGCGGCTTGTAAAAATGACGAAAATGTAAGCTCAGCGGAATTAGTATTAGGACAGACACTACGTTTACCAGGCGATTTTTATAGCGAAAACAACACAAAACAAGCAGAACAGCTACCTGCGTTCGTAAGCAAACTTCGAAGCGTAATAAACAGTATGCGGCCACAGGCAAGGGAGAACAGCGATTCGCGGCAAATATTTATCCATAAAGACTTAAATACCTGCTCTCATGTTTTAATAAGGAACGATATGGTAAAAAACCCACTAACCCCATCGTATAACGGCCCACACAAAGTAATCAGTAGGGATAAGAAAACCTTTTACATACAAATAGGCGACCGTCAAGCAACCATTTCCATAGACAGATTAAAACCAGCGTATATATTATATGATGTGGAAAAACCGTCAGAAAAAAAACGTACTGAAAATGAGTGTAGACCGAATGTAGAACCAAGCGAGCGAAAATCGCTACCGCCCATGGTTAGAACCACGCGCTGTGGTCGAATAGTTAAGCAACCGGTGCGATTTTAGCTCACATGACAATAATGTAAGTACATCAAATGTGCAAAAAAGAAAAAACAAATAGTGAGTAAGAATAAGTAGCATGTATTGTATTGTGTGCTATGTAGTATGTATTGTAGTTTATTTTGTGAACGGCGTTACCATGACCAAAGCTGCCGGTCCGCTAGGTGTTATTTAATTATTGCAGAGTGGAGGTCATGGTAGCCACCCTAAATTGATATTTGTTACAGCCTATATGTATAAATGTCAAGACGGCTCAGAGCCCACGCAATGACGAGACCGCAATTTTTTTTATAAAAAAAGGTTTATAGGTAGAATCTATATTTAGCAATAGAAATAAAACAATAGGCGGCATTCAATTGTTGGAATGCTGACAGGATAAAATGTTATCATAAGCAACATTGTAACTTAGTAGATGCCTTAGCACCATAATAGTGATGTAAGCGTGTAGTTACGTTAAGGTTAGAGTAAAAATATTTTTTTTCGTGTAAAAATTTTTTTAAAGAAAGGGGGGGTGTGATGTGGCGGCTTAGTAATCGTAAGCCGAGTTGCATATTTGACGAAATAGGTGGGAGCGGGCATTCGGCTCGCCAGTCGCCTACATACCACCGCCCTGCCTCGACGCATACATAGTACGTAGTTAGTTATAACCAAGTATTGTGGAACTCGAAATAAAGACAAATGTATCTTTGGACTTAGATTCTTTATTTATCTCACCAACGACAAAACACGCACAACAAAACCAATGTCAAAATTAAAATAATAAAAAAACACAACTTTTTATTACCCGGCCCAAAAAGTGATGGGCATTATTCAGAAAGCCCGCTTAATTTAATTATTTCAATAGTTTTTATCATATTGCCTACTTATATTGATGAAAGCACAAAAAATTATTAATGAAAATATAGATGGACAGAAAAGTAATTTAGATAAATCGAATTATATAAAAAACCGGCCAAGAGCGAGTCGGACTCGCGCACGAAGGGTTCCGTACCATTATCGCAAAAAACGGCAAAACAACACGTTTGTTGTATGGGAGCCCCACTTATTTGTTTTTCTGTTTTTAGTATTTTTTGTTATAGCGGCAACAGAAATACATCATCTGTGAAAATTTCAGCTATCTAGCTATCACGGTTCATTAGATACAGCCTGGTGACAGACGGGCAGACAGACAGACAGACCGACGGATCGCGAAGTCTTAGTAATAGTGTCCCGTTTTTACCCTTTGGGTACGGACCCCTAAAAAGTATCAAAATATTAGATATTTAATACTCATTTCTCTTAGTTTTGGGGCCCAATAAGAAACTATCAGACGTAATTTCTACATCTCAATATTTTTTTGTGTAGTTCTATACAGATTAAAATATCGATTGATTTGATTTAATTTATGACTCAAAGAAAGAGGATCAATCATTAAACAAGTGCGAGTCAGACTCGGGCACGAAGGGTTCCGTACCATTATCGCAAAAAACGGCAAAAAAATCACGTTTGTTGTATGGGAGCCCCTCTTAAATATTTATTTTATTCTGTTTTTAGTATTTGCTGTTATAGCGGCAATAGAAATACATCATCTGTGAAAATTTCAACTGTCTAGCTATTACGGTTCACGAGATACAGCCTGGTGACAGACGGACAGACAGACAGACGGATCGCGGAGTCTCAGTAATAGGGTCCCGTTTTTAACCCTTTGGGTACGAAACCCTAAAAAGATGACCGTTTAGATTAATTTGCTTGCTGTTTTTGCAAAATTAAAACAATCGTTTACATGCTAAATATAATTGCCTGAATTTTTTTCTATACGATAAATTAGGATTCATCAATACGACGAAGCAGAAAAAGAACACTTTTTTAGTTTTTGGTTATGTTCAATGAAAATTTGATGATTATTATTGAATATTTTTTTATGAGTAACTTGTCTTTAACATAAAGTTTATTTGAACTTTTAAGTCTAAGTTAAACCACAGCTATAACAGTTCAAGTGACCCGTTACAAAAAATGCCAATTTGTTATGTAAGGACCTAATATTGTATTAGTAGAACAGGACGGGGACACCCCTCTTGGCATAAAATTTGAAAGCTTAAAATTGTTTGGCATAACGTTTTCGCGTTACTTTTATTAGCATAATAAATCTGTGGCATTATTATATTTCGGCATAATGCAAATGTTACCATAACTGTCATTTGGTCTATTTTTTTATGGCATAATATGGAATTGTATCAATGTTTAAGGTATAATAATTTTTTAATCAGAAAAATAAAAACTAGGTGATATGTACTTACATTATTTATTATAATTTGGGAATTACTCTATTAGATGAGGTTAAGGTGCGGCCATGGTTCGCCCAAGTGCCACCACTTGAGCCAACTTTGACCCGCGAACATGTTTGTTTTTATATCGTTAATATATAACGTGGAATATATAGGCGACCGAGCTCTACTCTGGTGAAAATGTAACCCCGAAACCCCTTGCATTCTAAATTTCATGAAAATCCGTTGCCGAAATTCAGATTATATATACATACATAATATGTATGTGTATATTATATACAATAATTGCTCGTTTAAAGGTATTAGATTTGTAACGTGTAAGTAATATCATTATACGTTTATAACATTATTCCTTATAAAATTATGCTCATTATTCTTATTCCAACAGTATTTATGGCAATACACATTATGGCATTTATGCCTAATAATATTATGCGTAATGATCATTATGCTGAATTTCGTTATGCCAATGTAAATTATGACTACATATTTTATGCTTATTAAACCGAACAGGATATACAAGTAAAATTACCAGAACAAGCTGAATTCAAAACTTCTGCGCAGGAATCTTGAACACTTTCAATTGCTAAGTAGAATTTCTCACATTGCAGCATGAAGAATAGTTGCCATGATAAATCCTTTATCATCCATAGTAATATAGTTAGCGACGTCAGAGTTGCTGTACCCTGTAATGAAATAAGCTATTTAACCATCATCATCTCTATTAGAGCCTTTGCCCTGCTGTGGGCCAGTTAAAGGCAGATATTATTATACCATTTATTAATCAATAACCATATTCTACATTTTATAATATTATTCTTCTTTAGTCTTCATACCAATTTGTTTAGGATCAGCGCAACGTGTCTTCTTGTTTCACATTCCTCTACAAGTGATCCTCTCTATAGTACCCACATGAACTGAATGTTGACTGCTAGTTAACTTAAATCCTTGTCGAATTAAGCCCTCAAAACCAAACTAATAAAATCTTGATTATAAAGCCATCATCACTATGTTTATTTCTACTCTCTCTTTTAAAATACTTGGGGTCATGAAGTGAGTATAATTTGTTTTTCTTACATCCTAACGTGTCTGCTTGTCGAACATATGTTCTGTCGAGGCAATGTGTTGTCGAACTATTGGTTTTCGAAATTGAGACCGTGTCGAAATAATTAACTGACGAAATTCAGAATGACACCCGTCGGTATCACCATGTCTGAACTAAGATAAACGATTTGCTTGTAACTTTTCTGTCAGTGGCTGCTACAGAGTTTCACTCTTTTTAACTGACTTAGCAAAAAGGAGAAGGTTCTATGTTCGACTTTATGTATGTTTTTTTTTGTGTATTTACACCGATATGGTAACATGTGAATGTCGAGGCTATCCAGCTCCTTGACACCACGGACATAATAAGGAGACTGAAAAGGACTAAGCCTTTTGAGTTAGTTTAGAGTGAAATTAGTGTTACGAAGTGCAGTGAGTGCTACCTTTTAAGAACACATGAACTAAGTGTCTTCCCATCATAATAGAGACAATAAGAAAAGTGCCAATGGACACATTCTTTACCATATAAATTATTAGCAAATTAGGTTAAATTTAAGTTACTTATTAGCCTCGATGCTAGATTGTGACTGTTATGAGGTACCTAACTATTCAGTTACATCGTAATGATAAAAAAAAAAAAAAAAAAAAAAAATTTACACCGATATCTCCGTCAATCGTGGACCGATTTTGAAAATTCTTTCCATTTCAATTTGGTGCACTAAGAACTTCGGAGATATACAACAGAACTCTTCAATAAATAACGTCAAATCTCTCGGGATTGCTATAATCGCATGCCTGTTTATTGTTTATACCATTTCATAACATAACATCACGCCAGTACGCTCGAAAGGGGTACAGAGATCTCTCATTTCACCGATTATGTTCAAGTGTCATGTTTTTCGGGTAATCTATTCTGGCGTAAGTACCTATTACTTAGTAAACAATTTGCCTATTAGGTAGGTACAACTGAAAAGGGTAAAATAAAAAAACTTTTTTGCAAAAAAATACTACTGCTATCTAGACACCGACTTCCAAAAATAAAGTTATTTTCACTTTGTAGTTTTTTATTTGGAACTCGGTAGTATTTTTTTGCAAAAAAGTTATTTTTCATGTATTTATTCTTACCACTCCCCATGATCGTCTTAATATTTGAACAACACGACTATATTAAAATAATTATACTCACAATTCCGATTATACACGCATCGATTCCTACTTGAATGTTAACCAAAGCGTGGGCTAATATTTCTAAAATGTAATAAAGAATCTGAAAAGTGAAAATGGCTTTGTACTATTGTTTTGGAAGGAAAATGTAATTAATTAATATAATAAATCTGTAGAAAAGTCGTTTTTGTACATCAAAAGTATTAAAAAAAAATAGCCAGGGCGTTAAACGATAACCAACAAAACCTATTTCCAGCATTTTTGGATTTTTGCCTATTTGTCTGTTTAGGATGTGCACGCATCACGTAAAATGTTCGAAACTAATGTAGATACCCATACCCTAATATACATTAAACGTAACTTGAAGTATTACTTAGTTTTTGTTTCATCGCAATCGGTTCACACTATCAAAAAATATATGAATTAAAAGTGTTTTTAAGAAGTAAAATATCACAGCACACGCAATTCAGAAGCGATGGCGTTGAGCATTTGACATAATTTTCTGAATGGCGGTGTTAAGATTCTCCGCGGAATAGGTGGGGTAGGTAGGTATGTAGGTTAGGTTAGGTGGAGTAGGTAGGGTATGGTAGGTAAGTAGAGTAGGTAGGGTAGGCAGTTGACGGGAGCGAAGCCGTGGGCATAGCTAGTGATTAATATATATAAGTTAAAAAACAAGAAACTTACAAACTGCTGGAAACAAACAATATAAATGTTATAACATTGTAAAATATCTACGTAAGACTCAAACATTTTTTTGAAATAACTTTGACCGTACATGATTTTAGTTTCTTGAGATTTTAAAAGTTCATAATTCCATTGGTAAACTTTTTCTTCCAACAGTTTAAGGACTCTACTAGCATAAACGATATTAAAATCGAAAAAGGCCAAAAGGAATCCACTGTACATGGGAAAAGAGGGAATCCTTGAGCTAATGTAAGCGAATACAATAACATAAAAGCCTATGGCTAGGATTACCACAATCCAATTCCAAATGATTAAATGGTTGAAACTGGACGAATTGTTAAGAAATCTGTGCACTCTTTGAAAAGTTAGAACATGCTTAATAGATTTTTTGGTTTGAAGGATCCCGTTTATGAAATTCATTGAGAAGCCGACACAATAGTAGATACAGTCGAAAACGGAGGTCACAAACATAATAGGCAAAAAATTAAAAATTTTGGAAGTATAAACAAAATAGACGCGGTATGTGAATACAAATATGAATATTAGTGTTGCAATCATTGAAATAAACTTGGAGATGAGACAATTTGGTTTAATGAAATTATTTTTGATGCGATATTTTGGACAAAACATGAGATGTTGCATCAAATTTAAAGGCAAAAGCATTGACTGGACATCTTTGTCTATAACATCGTTTGCAACCAAATTTAATGAATATGTCATTGTCTTTTGACGAATGTTCTTCGTTTTATAGATAAACAGTAGCTTTTTAAAACACGAGTGACACAATAACAGACGGAAAGTGTATTAACAGTACATTTCATTTTGTTGGTTAGTAATAGAGATAATCAACATTTACATAGGTTAATTAATTACTTTAATAAATTTGGGCTATAAACGTACCTCACTATGTCAGCTATATATTTACAGTTATTTATACCTTGTATAAATAGTAGTTGTTAAAATTTATAAGTTTCATTTAGTTTTCAAATCTTAATGAAATGTATAGAAAAAATTAGGTAATTATTACTTAAAGAAAAGAAGAAAATACTCTTAAAAGATGTTCCTTATACTCTATTTAATTATATCAGTATTAAAAATAAGCAAAATGTAGCAACACAACAATATAGTTATTAAGAAGACTCATCAAACTTAATTGTAACGCAGTGTCTACGTAGAACAGGCCACACACACGTATCTTGCTGAATGATGCTCGATGCAAGCGCAGTACGTTCTTGTATAGCTTTTTCACATCATCTAACAAATAACAAAAAAAAAAAATTATGAATAAACAAACATAGAAGAAAGTATCGATGACTTGGTTAGCAATCAGTAGCGAGAAGTACAGGACCGAAAGAGAAAGAATGGAAAACACTACGCTATGTGCAATAGACATCTTTCGGCTGAAATGGTGGAGATTATGAAACAAACTAACTTCTGCCAGCGGCTTTGCCCGCGTGAATGTCGGCAATTATCCCAAGGGAACATATTCCCGGGATTAAAAGTATCTTATGTGCTATTCCAGACTATAATCTATCAATGTGCCAAATTTCATACAGATCCGTCCAGCGGTTTGAGCGTGAAGTAGTAACAAACACACACACACACAAACTTTCGTCTTTATAATATTAGTATGATAATATGTTGACTATTTAGGCTCTAGGTAAAGTAACCTTCCGTCAACAATAAATATGGTTCTTTTGACTATTTATTTTTGTTTTGGCTCCAAATTAACTTACATTTCCTTTGTGCTTAAGAGTGCTTATTTTCCGACAAAATCTAACCTTAATTTTAAATATGACTATGGAAGACCGAGATTGGGCTCAAGCTACCTCTTTCCATCCGTATGGGAGATCTCGGCGACCGCAAAATTTCAAGCATTAGTTTGTCCTCGGTCTATGACACTGATAAATTACTCAGAAATATCCTAGCACCGATACTGATTGATTTTGATGTGCCGTGCTGTACCGAGGATGATCTGACGCTTGGATACTCGCTTGTACGAATTTTAATCCCCTCGACAGTCCATCATCCCGGAGACGGTGGGATGAGCCGCTCTACAGAGCAGTCCAGGAACACCAAATTACCACTTCTACCACACCTGCAGAGCGTGCGCGCCTGCTGGCTGTGGGTAAGTTGGAGTTGGGTCTCTGGCTTCACGCACTACCGTTGTCGATCATAGGTGATACTACTTTCCACCTCGCTGCTTCCCAACTTTTAGATGCTCCCAATTATTTTCTTCACCGTTGCCACTGGCGAAGTTATCAGTGGCGGCACTCGAACATAAAAGTCATCATCCGATGTGCTCTTAATACCGTCGGCGTTCTATGTTCCATGTGCAAGATTTGGTTTCCGCACTTAGTCCTTCAGATGGACCATTGTGCGTGGTCTATGACAGCCATTTAAAGATTATTCTAACCAGCCCACCTCCCACCAGAAGTTAATTATAGCTCCGGGTTTGCTTAAAACGTTTGTGTAAGATCTGGGTGTCCCAAGGGTTTGTGTTCTAATCTGAGTTACGCCTATGCATTCAAAGAGTACGTGTGCAACGGTTTCCTCAGCCTCCATGCACGCCCAACACAGAAGGCTGTCCGTTATGCCTATTTTGTGGAAGTGTTTGTTTAGCCAGCAGTTTCCCGTGATGGTCCCCGCCACCAGTTACAGGCCGTTCCTGTCCAGGCGTAGTAAACACTTGGTTATCCTACTATCCAAGGATAGCATAGCTTCTTTGGACAGCCTGCAGCCCGGTGTCGAGATCCACCAGTTCTCCGCTTGTGTCTGGGTGAATTCCAGTAGCCACATGTTTATTTGGTTGAAGGGGATGGGTACGACAGGCTCTTGTCCACACTACTACTACGACTACCGTGCTGGATACTCGTCTAGCAAGCTCGTCAGCCGCGTTGTTACCCAGCGATACGCTGTGTCCATTACCCATTGCAGTGTCACCGTGTTACGGCTAGACACAGTTATTTGTTCTAGTGCGTTATGACATTCTAGTATTCGTTTCGAGGTTTTTAATGTTTTCGTAAGGATTGGAGAACTAAGGCGCTGTCGGAGAGTATACGTATGTGGGTATCCGTAACCCTCCTGGCTTCTAGGGCGTGGACCGCTTGTATGATGCCCACACACTCCACCTGATAGACGGTGTTGAACACTCCTAGCGGGTTGGATATGTTTATATTGAGGACGTGTCAGAAGACTCCGATTCTGGGGCCGGAGTTAGTCTTCGATCCGTTGGTGTATACTCTCATCTCTTTTGGGCCTGAGAAATCAAACTTTTGTTCTGTAAGTATTATGCTGTAGTGCCTATGAAAGTGTTGTGTGTTTAGGGCTTTGTCGCAGGGTGATGCCGTTATTGGTCTTCGTTTGACCGCATCTTCCTTTACGCGTATGTGCTTAACTCTGGAGTCTTTACTTAGGGTTCCTGATAAATTAATCTTAAAAGCAGCCAGAGTTCCTCCTCCAGAACGATGAGGTGCAGAGGAGGCAGCCCCAGCATTACCTGTAGGGTGGCAGTGGGTGTGGTTCTCATACCGCTAGTGATTGCAACACAAGCAAACCGCTGCAGTTTTTCGAGATCTCTTTGTGCTGTGCTCAGATCTGTCCTGGGCCACCAGACCAATGTGCCGTATGTGATAAAAGGTCGGATTACTGTAGTGCCAATGGGTGACCTTGGGGCTAATACCCCAATTCCTGCCAAGCAGCCGCTTGCACTGACACAGGGATATGCTGGCTTTTGTAGTGATAGAGTTCTATAAACTGCTGTTGACCTACAAACTTAATAAAGATTTTTTTTTCGAAACGAACCTATTTTCTTTCAACAGGTTAATTATAATTATGACTTTCTTTTGTATTTCTCATTTCAGGTGGAATGCATTTTTTCTTAGCCTTCCTAATGAAACTGTAGACCATAATCAAAATCTAAATAATAAACTCGGTTTTTTTTGTGAATGGTTTCCTTAATTTAAGTAGATATCTGTTGGGCTATGAGAATAAAAGATAGCCAAATAAACGAATGAACGATTGTGTAAAAGATAACATGGCTAAAAATATAACCATTTCCTTGTAGTCGGGTAAAAAGTATTGAGCTATAGGAAGAAGGAGATATGTTTTATAGAGTCTATGTAAGGGAAGCCAAATACTTAAGAATCTAAGGATAGAAATAAGGGCATGAGAATTATGGTAATTATAATAGTGGCTATAAACAAAAAACTTACTTGTGCGAGTAGTCTTCAAAATAAGTGCGCATGTACGATCAACTTGAAAACTTTGTATGGCGATGTAAAAAATTTCGCATTGCTGACTCATCATTGAATTGTTTGCAG
This sequence comes from Orthosia incerta, assembly GCA_948252205.1. NCBI lineage: Eukaryota > Metazoa > Arthropoda > Insecta > Lepidoptera > Noctuidae > Orthosia > Orthosia incerta. The sequence continues at coordinate 23,645,553 of OX411758.1, forward strand.
CATCAACTCTTTTGTCATCCAGCATATGGAAACTGGTGAGACAGAAGCTGCATCCTCTAACCAAGAAATTTAAAAAGCAAATTATCCAAACACGAGCCTTTAAAGACGGCTAGAAAGTTTTAAATAAGATCACATTTCGAGCAGTCTAATGCAGTTAGCAGTTATTTAGTTCTATCTTAGTTTTAATGTGACCGACGGCGTTGCATCATTGCTACGGCCCATTAAACAATGTACATAGTTTTAGGCCACCTCTTTTCTCACATTTATTAATCTTCTTCTGCTTTCTCCTGGCTGGCTCTCGTATGTGTGTCCGGTAACTAGTAATTCATTTTTCAAGCACTTCCTGCCATCCCAATAAGCTGAAACTTTGCGTGACTAAGTAATTTTGGAAAAAAAATAATAATATGGTACTGTGGAGTTAGTCTCATAATGGAGCCGGAAGGGGGCCATAGCAACGCCTCAACCAAAAAAAAATTTCGCCATCTTGTTTGGATACAATTTTTTTTATATGTATCCCACACTCCCTGGTATTTTGCCCAAAAGTCCAGGCACCTTTTGAAGGTTTCCCCCCGTAAACAAAATAAGTAAGTAGCCTATGTGCTATTCCAGACTATAATCTATCTCTGTGCCAAATTTCTCCGTTTTAGCGTGATTGAGTAACTAACATACATCCATCCAAAATTTCTCATTTAGGGCTTCGCCCGCGTGAATGTCAAAAATTATCCCAAGGGAACATATTCCCGGATAAAAAGTATTCCATGTACTATTCCTGACTATAATCTATCCCTGTGCCAAATTTCATTCAGATCCGTCCAGCCGTTTGAGCGTGAAGAAGTAACAAACATACAAACACTCACAAACTTTCGCCTTTATAATATTAGTGTGATAGTGTGAAGTGTGATGCCCACATGACCACATTTAGTCCAACCCACGATTTATATTTTTATGTTTTGGTAAATCATCCAATGACATCTACAACTCAGGGTGAAGAGGGTGGGCGTGTCAGGCTTTTACTGACTACCCACCCGTGTTCCTTCAGTTGCTTGAGCCAGGACCGCAGTAACTCTCTTTCAAATTTATCCGCGACCCAGACGGGCATCGGCTCTAGCGGAACCCGTCAGTTTTTGCTGATATAATATGTTTGAGGCGCGCGTGGAACACTACGTGTCGTCGACTTGGCCGTGCCTACGATGGCCGAGAATCAGCTTGCGACTCCCGACGCTCAGAGCGTCTCCTGCGGTGGCATGAGGTGTGGACGTCTCCGTTGCGTCTCTCTCACGCGTTACGCCTCCTCCAGCGCTAGCATTACTGCTTTGTAGAAGGAAGCGACAGCTTCCCATGCCCTCTCGCTGTCGTACCATGACCTGAACCCGGCCCGGACGCGAGAGGTCGCCACCGCCGATCGCCTTCACGAGGACATGGCGGTGCTCCGCCTAAGCGGGGCAGACCTCCACCGTATGCTTCACTGTGTCATCTGAGTGATCCACACAATGGTGACACACTGGCGTTTTCTCCCGCCTTATCCTGAACAGGAACCTCCCTTTACAATCCCACATACTTAGCCCAGAATAACTATATCACCGGCGACAAAATGAGACTAAAGTTATAACACCAGGATTCTCCAATTGTTGAATGAATAGACATCTCCTTATGTTTGCTTAGCAACATAATAACAAATTTATAAAAAGATATAATGACCCTTTTGCATATTTGTTTAAACTCTAAGGAAGGTTAAGCACTGCATCCGTTCCGAATCCGAGAAATTATGGATCCAAAGTAGCCGTAGTACTTCTTGTAGTATAATTCAGAACATTTTCAATTCGGATAGAACTTGGAACTCAAATCACGGACTCGGATCAAATGAAGTGCGAAACCGTAAGGTTTAAGTTAACCGTTTTAAGGTTAACTGTTGAGTGTAAATAAAAATACAAATCTCTGTGTGTTAGTCAAGTACTTTTAATAATAAATAATTGATCAATGCTACAAATGCAAATCCTTAAGCCTCCATCTTTTCCACCTTCCCCGCTTCAATAGCTAACGCCTTTTCCCTGTCCATCGCCTTCTCTTTCTTCGTCTTCAAATCTTCATAGATTTCTTCCAAGATTCTTTGTTTTGTCTCCGGTACGTAGAAAAACACGTAAATTGTTGTGCAAAGACACACTGCACCGTAAAAGTAGAATGCCACATGAACTCCCGCTGCATTTACTAAAGGCTTGAAGAACAATGTTTGAAGGAAGGCTGCTAACGAAGCTGCTGACATGGTTGTTGCCATCACTGAACCTCGGTACTGAAAAAATTAAAGAGCTGATGATAAAAGAGTATTGATTATCGTATGGAGTAGATGAACACCAAGACCAAGAGAGTTAGTCCGATGAATTTAGGTAAAGTTCTTCGATATAGCCTACTGACTGGAGTATCATCAATATATTCAGAAAAGAACAAAAATTATTAGTTTTAATGGTGGCCAGCGGCATTTCTAAAAGAAACTATATCAAGGTTATTAACGACGAAAATGAAGTGATTTCTGAATAATTACGATCACCGCAATAATTGAATAAAGAAGGAAATGACGTAAACTTCACATCATTGCCTAAATCAGTCGGCTGTATCTACACTCAAGGCACACCTTTGGAAACCTCTCTTACAAAATCTACGACGCGGATAGCCGTGACCAAATTTCAGAACAAAAACGTTGAAAAGAGTTCTTAAGAAAATATTGCTATAATAACACCAACCTTGAAAGAAAATATCTCTCCAGTAACAATAACTGACACAGGTTGCAACCCAAGCGCGTCACAGAAGATGCACAAACAGAGAGCGACGACGGGTAACCAGGCGGGTGCGAAGACGTTGTAGTCCCGAGCGACGTACCAGGAGGCTAGGGCGCACATGCTTAGACCTGACACGAAGGCGGTCGCTATGAAGAGGGGCTGTGGATAAGAAATGATATTTTATTATGAGTGTATGAGATAGTAATGGTTACTTTCGTTTTTTTCTTTTTTTTTTTAATTTAAATCTCTTTTACGGTATACATTATTATATTGATGGTTACTATAAATCACTAAGGCCCTAAAAGTAGAGTTTCGTAATCAGTTGTTTTGATGATATTTATTTTGTATTGGTTAAATCCATAGTCAAAGCGCACTGTTGGATTTGCAACGCCCGCTCAGTGACAAAAGTGAAAAATCGACAGAGAATTATTTGCTTTAAGCCATTCATGTATGTGTCGCCTAGTGTTCGAAAGATTGGAAATGAAAGAAAGTTATTCTAGAAGGCAACTGTGACCATATATCTCAAGATACCCGTTCCATTAATCATGACATTTCAGATCACTATGGATTATCGTAATTGCAACAAAAAAAAAATGCAATTTATCATAGGTAAAGCTCAACAATATAAGGCAAATATGAAAAGATAATTGGTTTTATAAAGAATGTACACAGTTATTCCCTTAAAACAAAGTCGGGCATTTTGCCTGTTATTATTATATTTGTCCGGTCTCCCTTTTTAAGATGAAAAGCAACTCATTATTTTATAAAATGGAGAAATAAAAATGGGCCTAGTAATGAATCCTAGCAAAAGATCTTCCAGATTCTGGAGATCTCTTACCGGTTATATCAACTTTTTAAATCTTTTAATTTAAGTCAAAAGAGGAGAGGATTAAAAGAGGATTCAAAGCGTGTCCCAATTTAATAAAAAATAAGTATATCTCACCTTTCTGCCCGCTTTTTCTACTGGGAAAGATGCCAGTGATGCTCCAAGTACTTGCACAGCTCCCAAAGCCATTGCCTGTTGATTAGGCGTCAAGACAATGCCTGATCCCTCAGTAGACTTCAAGAAAATCTCCCCAGCGAAGTTCAGAACTGGGATAGAACCACAGACTTCTCTTGCTAAAGCTAATACCATGGCTATTACGAAGGCTCTGATCAGGATTCTATCTTGAACTGTAAAAGAAAATGGTACAAGTTAAGAAAATTTGAAGGTGTGGGTGGCAATAAAAAAAGATAACTCGAATATGATAAGATACAATAGTAGAACATTGTATAAAAATTATTTCTACTTTTTATAGTAATGTCATCCTAAATTACAACATGACATTAAAAATTATTATCTATTAGCTTCTGCCAGCGGTTTCGCCCGCGTGAAAAGTGTTTTATTATCCCAAGGGAACCTTATACCGGGATGAAAAGTAGAAAATTTCATCCAGATCGGTTTAGCTGTTCTGGCGTGATTGAGTTACAAACATACATCCACACTTCCACACACACATCCATGCATATTTTCACATTTATAATATTGATTATCTATATGATACGAGAGTAAAGGGAAGTGGCGTGGTGGAAGAAGAAGATACTGAGTAAACAAAGCTAAAAAGAACGAAAAATAACAAACAAAAGTAACAAATAATTTTAATCCGAAAACAATGTTAAAGCACACGACTTCGCAAATACGGTAGACTATCACAAAAATATGATACTTAAAGACATTTGTTTAATCATCAACTTAATGCGACATTTGATGGTAGTAAGCAAAGAAAATATATTGTATTTAATTATATAATAATTTATTTCTTGTTAAAATATCTATGTAAACCTAAAACTAAATCAACTGTGTGCCGTGCACCCATGACGTGTCAAAACTATCATGGTTTGACTGTGAAAAAAAGGCCCGATGTATACAAGTGATATACATCCGTCCCTTACGCACACACAAAATAACCTTGCTCTAAGACCTATGGTCACCCTCCTATGACTTTCTAATAATTAGTTATTATTAAATCCAAACTTTGTTTCTCATTAAGCGAATATAATATATGTTAATCTTTTGAGAAATAATAAATGACAAAAACCGGCCAAGTGCGTGTCGGACTTCACACATTTAGAGTACCAAAGTAGAATATACATTAGTTTTTTTTTGTAAAATACCTATACGCAATAATAAACATTATCACCAAATTTCAAGTTCATAGATCAATGGGAATTTAAAAAATTCTTCGGAACAAAATTTTGTGACAGACGACGGGCATACAGACGGACACGTGAGTGACAGCAATAGGGCACCGTTTAGATACTTTGGGCACGGAAAAGAAGCATGTGGCGTTATGTGTACGAATGTTGATGTAATAAAAAATAAATTTGCTCAATGACAAACAGCTGCTCTTGTTCATAAGCGCAATGAGAAACAATTGAACAGCGTGCTTGAACATCTCCCAATGATAATGGACTTGATTGGAATTAATAGAGTCAAGAACAACCGAAATAATAACATTGAATGAATCAAAACGCGATGATAAATTGACGAACATGTATATTTTGGGGCTTGTTTTCTTTCTTTACATCAAAATTAATGAAACGACTCAAGTGGTTTTAATACCAGTATTAAATTGATCACCACAACACAGTCGCCATTTGATCTAGGAAAAATACATTTACTAATGGAAAGTTATGAACAAACTCTGCTCTAAAGCACTTAGCCTAATGATGTTTATATACTTTTTAGTTGAGGAATATTATACGCTACTCAAGGAAAAACTCATCAGGCCACAGGCGTGGTTGTTACCGTTATTACTATTAACCGAAATATATATAATATAATCATAAAATCATCACAACTGTGATGTGATGTGTGTGTGAGACCGTGCAAGTGTGCAACCCCGGCAGGGTTAGTTTAGCCTAACTTATACATTATAATGTAAAATTTTGATAAACCAATTTATAAGTATACCGACAGTCCCTCGTGATGCTATACTTGTATGTAGATATTCCCATGGATATTTATTTAGATTTCACTTCTATTTGCGAGGAAATGCATAAACATTTCTGAATTTTCATCAAAATTAAGATAAAACTTACGAATAGCCTTTATAACGAAGCGATTGCTGTCTTCGTCTTTCATTTGCTCCTTCTTTATTTGGTTTACTTCACTTATCACTTTAGGGTCGTCTTCTTTTCTGCATCTGAGCCATGCCATTGATCTGATTGCTTCCTGCAAAAAGAAAATATATATCTTATATAATAGTTCAAGAAAGTGACTACTGAGATGACTATATTAATATGAGAAGAAAACATGTAGTGGCAGCTCCAAATGAATTTTGCGACATGGTTGGCGCAGTGGTTGAGCGATCGGCTGTTGTGCAGCGTTTCGTGGTTTCAATTGCCACACGGAAAAAATATTTGTATGTCCTACAGAGAGATGTTCCGGGTCTGGCTGTTTGTGTTTGGTAATACAAATCTATTTACGTGTGTAACGCACCCACACCATACAAGAGAAATTTCTAGTATGGTGAAAGGAATAAGAAAGAATTCGGATAAGGACAATAAAATAACGATTACTTAATGTGTCAATCATAAACGTGTAATCAAAATTCAATTAATTTAAGCCAACGTTTTGATCGCCAGATCAGGAAAATTTTAGCCCGTAATCCGAGTCTGGTCTTTGACCTGGTGAAGGTTGTGGGGTGATGATGGTTACGAGACGCATGGAACCGGTCAATGTGGCGACGATTGGGAGAGGCCTATGTCCAGCAGTGGACGTCTTTCGGCTGATATGATGATGATGAATCTGAGTCTCTGTTAATCCCAACGGTCCGTCTATTATGGGACACGAATTAAGTAAATAAGTCTACCCTAGTGTTCACCAATTTATTTTTTATTTGGGGTCAGATATTTACAAGCTATTATTTAACTTGCAATGTATGTATGTGTGATCGGGTCAAATTTTGAAACTGAATTTAAGATGAAATTTTGCATACACGTTTAGTTTGGATGACAATGCAAAACAAATAAGATAAGCAAACTAAGTAAGCAAGACAAATAAATTAACTAAGTGACGTAATGCTAAATTAAATATGGCGGACTGCCCAAGTTGGCGGACTAATTATTTTTATGCACTGCCATGATATGGGTATCAAATTCATTCAGAAGAATTCGAAAAAAGATTGTTAAAAAAAAAGTAAAATAAAAATCTTCCTGGTCCATATGTAAGATTTAAAGGTACCTACCCTCTCCAACGGCCTTTACATCATCACGTTTGTTTACTTTGTTCAACTTGAAATAATAAACTTGAGTAAGAAAGTATAGATACAATATCAATGAAGATTTTGATGAGATGATTCGTGCGTTGTCGAATCGACGGCAGTAAAGACAAAATGCGGGATAAATTATTAAATGAATTACTCAAGTAACATCGTACATTGTCAAAAAAGGTTGGCGTTCTCGATGCGAACCACGGTCCGCCATTTGGTGACCCCTGGTCTACCCCATCGCAGAATGCAAGTGTGATGATGACGCATTGCGTAATTTGTTTTAGAATCATAATTATCATTGTTGCTATTAGTCAAATCTTATAACGTTATCTGTTTGAATAAGACTATTGTATTGAAACATATCTTTCGTTCAAATATTTGCAGTACCTTTGACGATCTTGGGAATTTAGTTTTATCTCACAGATCAAATAAAATGCTCCTGTCAATATTGCGAAACGGAAGGATAATTACAACTGTCATCTATATTTAGAAGCCGTAGCAGTAGGGCTTTTAGCACCATTTAGCGTAATTTCTGATGAATCGACGTTAGTCGATAAGCAATTTTAACCAAGTTAAATTGCTTATGCAATTATTAATAATTTAAACGATTTTCAAAAAAAAAAAACATAGAAAATACTTTTCACAAAATAGCAAATTGAAGCAATTTAAATGCGTTGCTTCATCGGCCAGCTCCCTTTGACTTTTTGTTCAACTGTCGCAAAGGTCAAGTGCCAAGTGCTACCTAGCCTTTTTTCCAACTATATTGGGGTCGGCTTCCAGTCTTACCGGATTCAGCTAAGTACCAGTGTTTTACATGGAGCGACTGCCTATCTGACCTCCACAACCCAGTAACTGGGTAACACGGTACCCCTTGGCCTTTTTGGTCTCGCACGGGGTAATTTATTTTAATTTTTTATTATTGTTTGTGTTTTTCTTATCTCGTGTCTCCTGTGCGGGTCACAAATAAATATTTTTCTTTCTTTCTTTCTTTCTTTCCTTGGCAAGACTGGTGTCAGATCTCAAGCTTCTGACTACCCGTAACGACTGTCCAAAATCTTCAAATGACAGCCGGGACCAACGGCTTAACGTGCTTTCCGAGGCACGAAGGAAACTCGGTATGTTGAAATGGTCACCCATCCACTGACCAACCTCGTCAAGCGTTGTATAACCTTGATGATCAACCCGTGCGGCTGTTATTATTTAGCCACGAGCTAGTATATATGACAACGATAATGTCTAGCTAGGACTATCTTCTATTTATCTTGATAAAAAAGATACACGTGTCTCAATAAGTATAAATCTATAAATGTAAACTGTTGAGCACGTGTCAAAGCACATGTCCTAATTAAAAAGTGGTCAAAAATGAGCCTTACAATAATAAAATATCAAAAAATAGCCGAGCTTAAGTCAAATAAAAAATCAAAATAAATTAAAATTGAAAATTGAAAACAAAAAGAATATAAATTTCAAATAATTTAGATCTCTCACCTCAGTTTCTCCTTTCTTTATTAGATAAGATGGTGACTCAGGCATCATGATGAAGAGAATCAGGTGCACTGTTGGCAACGTCAGACATATCCACAGGATGGTGCGGTAGCTCAGTATGTCACCAATGATGTATAGAAACAGGTTGCCCGTTGTGTGGAATAGAATTACCTGGAAAAGGAGATACAGATTAACACAGAGAAGTATTTGATATGCAGACATACATATGGATTTTCCAAAATGTAAGGGTTTAGTAGTAGAGAAAAATAAATTATGCATGTCTAAATGTTTCGTATTTAATAATACCTTGGCGAGAAAATAGAGAAAACGACGTTTTCTATAAATGTAACCTAGCTAGATCGATTTATCGCCCCCGAAAGGCCCAACATACTAAATTTCATGAAACTCGTTGGAGCCGTTTCCGAGATTCAGATTACATACTAGCTTCTGCCCGCGGCTTCGCCCGCGTTCACAATTAAAAAAAAACCAAACAGCTCCGATCGCCACCTAACTTTACAGGATTATCCGCTGGGTCAATATAAAGATTGTCTGAAAATTTCATTAAAATCGGTCTAGCCGTTTCGGAGTCTATAAGGATCATACATACATTCATACTTTCTCTTTTATATATATAGATATGCAATAATTGCTCGTTTCAAGGTATTAGATTTAATCATATTCGTCCACTGCTAAACATAAGGCTCTCAAAGGTTCTTTTTTTTTTTTTTTTTCTAAGTGGCGTCTCGTAGTTCGGTCAAAGCGACTGACAACTACTTAACCGGACTTTCCCTGTGGAGACTAAGCTATGGTAGCCTCCAGCTGGGCACAAATTTCTAAAACTAAGCGACAACGCTGAGGGCTACCCCAGTTGGGGTCGAACCTCGGCTCAGGGCGTCGCTGGGGCACTGACCTCTATCATACAAGTACGCTGGACTACATATATTAGATGAAATGACAGTTGATTTTTGTGCCGAATCAAAGCGCCCCACTCGAGGTTCTCAGGAACTAAAATTTACACATTTAGAGATAGGTTAATACCGATATTTCTCAAGATTAGGTAAAACTAATATATTCGCCTGGAAATATTATATTAATTTAACTAATACGAGTATATGAGTATTAGTAATATTTTTAAATTACACTAATATCAAAATAGTAGACTTGGCAAGGCGTATCACTCATCTACTGTATTGACTTCTCATAATATGTTGCAACTAAATATCTAATATTGGTATTAGTGATGAATGTTATATGAATGCCTAATAATCAGTAATAATACAAATAAAAGCAATGTGTAATACTAAATGCTGGAATCATCATCATGATCATCCACAGTCCGACTTCACCCACTGCTGAGCACAGGCCTCTCTCTTCTTGTATCAATCAACTCGTTCCTCTCTGGAATTAATTCTGGAATAATATCATGATAATTATAATTGTATTAACAAATGTTTTTAAGTCAAACAATTTATATCTGCATCTGAAAGAGTTGAAAACTGATATAAGTCTTCACGTCGCTGGAATGCGATGTCACTCTTATTTGCACCTTAACACTACAGAGACAGGATCTCAGCGATGAGAGCAAGAAATATGTCCGTTGTAAATTGTTATCCATCTCATTCGTACGCAAAAATTTGTATGAATGATGTTCCAACCGAGTGAATCCAAACTATTGTAAATGTAAATATTAACTAACTAGTATACTTGAGCGAGCAGATACTTGCTCAAATGTACTAGTTTTAAGGATAAGTTGTTAGCCTATCCCCATATTTAAATCTCACTGATCTGACAGTAATGCGCTATAACTTTAGTAGCACGTTATCCACTCGTTTATAGCTTGCAATCTGATTGAAAATATTTTTCAGTTAACCTTTCCAGTAAGTTTTATATTACTTAGAAATGAATCTCAATTAAAATAATTGGGATTTTCTTGTTCTCCTAAGTATTAAATTATTCTCAAGTATTTTTATACCGAAGGCTATGTCCCATCTCTAATATTAGTTCCATGGAATCTCACGTTAAGTCACGTTGCTATCAGCGCCAAAATGGCGAAAATCAAATGTCTTAATTTTGTCATCGATAATATGAAGTCCAGCGTACTTGTATATTAGAGGTCAGTGCGCTGGGGGGACAGGCAATGGCTGGATCTGACAAGTGATTTTACCATCCGTTCGGAAACTACCTACGTGGAGAAGAACGGACAAGAAACTCCTTTTGAGATCTAATAATTTAACTAGTGCTCAGCTTCGCGGGCTGGCGGGCTTTAATTGAAAGAGTACGCGACGGGCCTCGGCGGCGAGGACTGAACGAATCGGTCTGTATGCTACATTGTTCCTACTCCCTAGGCTCTTATGGAGCAGAGTGGAGATCATGGGGGTCGGGGATGAGCCTCAGTTGGCGAAATCCTAACGGAAATGGTAAACGAATGCGACTTATATGCGCACCCATTTACCGTTTCTAAAGACGAGGCTATCTAGTACCTCGGTTATATTTGGGTACTTTTCGAAAAGATCCTTGGACTCGGGTGCGGGCATATCACCGGCTGCTTCGATCCTTCTGATCTCAGCAGCCAACGATCTGGCCTCATCCGTCATCCAGACGGCATACGCGCTGATGATAACATCAGCGACGCAGCGTCTGTCAGCGGGCTTTTGGTGGGGCAGGCTCTCAGCGGCGACAGTGGTGGGAGCCACTTGCCGGTTTTGAGCGGGCTTGGGGACGGCAGGAGCCTGAGGGGGGGCCGGAGTGGGTTGTTCCAGCAGGCCTGCGGTTGGCTGATGGACGGTCTGGGGAGCCACCTTTTGGTGGTTTAGTTTGCCCCATGGCGAAGTCCTCTATGGGGCTAGCCGGGCGGGGGGTAGTCCGGAGGGAGCTGTGTGAGCTTGGCGCTCAGCGTGGCGCTTAGCCATTTTGGGCGCCAGCTTGGGGGCTTTAGGGTCTCAAAGGTTCCATCATATCAATTTATTTATTAGTTTCTCCTCGCACTGTTACACCAATTACACCAATCCAGCACAATCTTATAATAAACTCACTATAAGTCCTGGTATCAACTGTGTTTATACCCCTTTCATCCATTATCTTAATAAAGTCTAATCCATTTAGCTAAAAGGCTTCAAGAACTACGTTGGACTATTCAAACGATATTGTCAATTAGTTTGTTAGTCACTATGTTAATGACTGTATTTGTGTAAAAAACGGTTGGCGCAGTAACTGAGCGATCGGCTGTTGCGCTGCGTATCCCGGGTTCGATTCGAGCACGGAATAAAATTGTTTGGACTACAGATTCAAAGTACCGGGTCTGGCCGGTCTGTCAAAAAAAAAACTCACATAGGCAAACGCTTATGTGAGTTTTTTTTTGTTAAGGGAGATAGGCTTGCGCTTGACCACTATCTCACCTGATGGTAAGTGATGATGTGGTCGAAGGTGTAGCACGCTTGCCTAGTTTAAATGTTTGATAGAAATCCGATCGTCCAATAATAATTGTACTTACCAAAGTTCCAAGCATTCCCCTCACGTTAGCAGAACTGATCTCTTTAGTATACAATGGGCATGTGACGTAGGCACCCGCCATTGTGAGACCGAATAATGCTCTGGCCAGGATGAAGGCCCAAACTTCCATAGATGCCAATTTAATCGTCCAGCATGCCTGAAATTTTTGTCGTTTTTAATATTTTAATAGTTTTAGTTAGGCATGCTTGCGCCACTTTGAGTTATCTACTAACTCTCGAAAACAGTGGTGGCCGAGTGGTATCGGCCGCGACTTACAAGTTGTAGGTCGTGGGTTCGAACCCAGGTCGGCGCTTTACTTTGTGTAAATTATTGCATCACCACTGCTCTCAAAAACGGTGAAGGAAAAAATCGTGAGGAAACCGCCATTAGGACATGGCGGTTTCCTCACGACGTTACAACCAAAAATTCGAAGACATGTGACATCCACCAACCCGCACTGGGCCCGCGTGGTGGATTACGGCCCATCCCCGCTTACAGAGAGGAGGTCTGTGTGCAGTGGGAACATTAATAGGCTGATGATGATGATGACTAACTCTCAGTTAGTAGTTAACATGGTTAATTTATTTTGTATGACATATTTGTTATTTAAACTCGTGTTAGCAACTAACTCTGAGTTAAGTTTTCGGTGCGTGGGCCGTAGAGAGTCAATGCATTAGTTATCATATTTTAACTTCGAAAACGGTCTCTGTTGTAATTAACTAGCGACCCGCCCGAGCTTCCACGACTCTTTGCACGGGACAAGTTATATACAACCTTCCTTGTGTATTACTCTTTCTTTTAGTAAAATTCGTATCAATATCTGTTGCGTATTTTAGAAAAATTTAGCGGTGAAACAGAAATGACGTCGACAGACACGGACAGTGATTTCGTCTTATACAATTTAGAGATTGATATAGACTGAGGTCAAATCAATCCTTAACGTGGTCATTTCAACATATAAACTCAGGAGACTTTCAATAATTTGATGGGCGGAGTTTTCTTTGTAGATAGATTCACAACTGCCCGAATTGACATATTTGTTTCCTAAAATACCACAAGATTTTTGCACAACATTACCATATACGACCTTAGTCTTGACCTCTTGACAGTCCTATCGCAAGGCCTGTCAGGCCTGTCAGGCCTGTCACTTCATATGGAACACCCATACCGTGACACACCCTGATATAATTAAGGGCCCCACCGTCGCACCACTATTGTCACTACTGTCGCGGGCCGTCAATTATCCATGACAAAAAATGTAGACTTACAGAATCATAAAGTTTGTATAACGAGTGTGTAACACTTTTACTCGTCAATGTTTCGATGCTTTGTTAGGTAAAATTAATAATTACTTACAAATGCTATAGCAGAAATGAAGAATAAAGTCAGCTTTCTTCCAAACTTGTCACTTAGTATGGCCATTAGGTAGTCAGCTGGTATGCATGTTAAGTACGGCGCCGCTGCTATCCATGAGATCTGAGGAGTTATAACAACGTAACTATCTAATTCCGATCTTATTTGTTTCCACATAATTGAATCATGTTTTGCTTCAGCTATATTTCATAGCTTAGATTTAAGTGTCATGTTACCGCTGTGTTAATAGTTTTGCCCCTAAACCGGATATAAAAAATCCATATTCTAACGAGAAATTCTAAAAAACTAAATCTTGGGCATCAAACACAGAACCACGAACTCGAATTGTAGCTCTAGCAATAGTGTAGTAAGTATATAATAAGAGTATAATAATATATAGCAAGTAGATGGAATTAAATATTGTTTCATTACTATATATAAAAATTATAGATCTCCATTACAAGCTATAATTTTTTTTTAATTCAAAATAGGCTCGCGCTTGACCACTATCTTACCTGAAGGTAAGCGATGATGTGGTCGAAGGTGAAGTACGCTTGCCTACAAGTAACCTATTCACTCTTGACTTAAACACCCCTAGATTATAGCTATCGGGCAACACAGACTCCGGCAGGGGGGAATTCCACTCATTAGCTGTACGCATAATAAAAGTATTCTCAAAACGTTCAGTGCGTATGGGTGGGATGTCCACCATGTACCGATGGCGCATCGCAACGGCGTTCTATCATAATAGTATAGTAAAAGCAACACAGGCATTATTGAATGCACTGACCTCGTAATCTGTAAGTGGGGTCCCTCTTGGCGAGTCCTTGGATTGAAGTAGCAGTGACATAGGAGACATCCATCCGATACTGGCGCCATAGGCAAATACTGGCAGGTTTACTGAAGAAGCAAAAGATGATTTAGAAGAAATTGAAGATTATTATTTTGTAAGATAATTAGGTAAGGGATTGAAAACAGTTTTCTTTGAACATCATGAAGTTGACCGGACGTTTCGATGTGAATGAGGATAAGGTACTGACTAATTAAGGATTTTTTTATTTAAGATATATACAATAAAGAATAAACAAAGATAATAACATAGTGAATACACTATGTTATTATCGTCTGCTGCTAGCTTATGGCCTCTTTAATCAAATGGTATTCAATTTTTTGTACTCATCTACCCATTATGAGTCAATCATGTTGTCTTATTAACAAATTCAAAATTTCCGAACAATCCAACATCTTTACTGGATAAGCAAAGTTCTATAGAAGATCAATAAATTGAAATATGAATATTTTAAGTCCCAATTAGAAAAGGCAAAAGGCGTTAATAATCATTCATTGATTTTAATGTGACCATGAACTTTTATTTCGATGTATTTACCGAATAGAACGTGTTTCAACCAGGAAAAATATTGTTGAAATTCATCGAAATACTTGGAGATTTGTATTATACAGAAATTTATGAATATGTATGCTACCAAGCAGCCTAGAGCTATAAATTTGGAACATTAATATTTTAGGTGCTATAAAACAAATAAATTGTTTTTTAACTGTTCCTACACTTTCGTAACAACAATATAACAAGATAGAAAGCAGGAAGATAGAAAACATGTTTGAAGTCACAGAAACGGACAGTCCAATACATAAATAATCCATAACGATGAATTATGTGTCCAAAGATAAAAAAATAATAATATTTATAACAAATTTAATTTAATTCAAACTTCGATATAAAAACAATGGAAAGAATATGGACAAAGAAATAAAAGAATAAAAAAACACACAACAAACAAATAAAAAAATAGCAAAGTTACTTACTGAGTACAGCACATATTATTTGGTTGATCTTGCTCCCCTCCCCGAAAATAAAGTAATATTTCGTCATTATTAAATTCCGTATAATCTAAATAAAAATACTTAAATGACCTAGACTGTTTACAGAAACTGAAAGCACTGTGTAACAGAAATAATAAATTTTATTCTAAATAGTAATATCACTTGACGTTAATCACTGTCGATTAATTTAAATAAAAATAAACGGTAACCAAAAATGGTTTTCCCGAAGAGAATGATTTATCTGCAACCCATGTTTACTGAAAACTATTATGAAATAGTTTTCACGTTAAATTTAAGTCTAGGGACGGCTAACTGCGTGTCGTTCAGCTTTCGCGTCCACTTATAAACTGAACTAGCTTGCAAAGAAGCTCTTTGATATGCCTAGAAGCTATGTTTGTGTAAGAGATCAATTACTTATCAAGGAATCAAAGGCTGAGACGAACAGAATGTTTCTTTGTAAATATAAAAATACTTCAAGTGATAAATTATCCCCACATTATTTTGAATGAAATTATTGTTGTTAACTTATAATATTATTTTTATTTTATTATACAATAGATGTGAAAGTAACTCTGCCTGTCTGTTTGTTTGTTACCTTTTCACATCTTAACGTCTGAAGGGAGTTATATATAACTTGTACACGAGTAGACCATGGTTGCTTTACCATCCCGAGAGTAGTTATGTTCCCGTGGAATGATATCTGACCTTCGCGCGAGTGAAACTGGTCATCATCACCATCATCATTTCCACCAAAAGACTGCTGAACATAGAACTCCCCCAAGTGTCACCACATCGACCGGTCCCTTGCGTCTCATATCCAGCGGATTCCCGAACCATTTCAATTCCGGTATCTTAACCAAGCCATCTATACTCCATTTAAAATAACATTAGAAATGTTTACAACCCCTTTTTACATGTACAGGCTGCATCAGGAGTTGTTTACCATACGGAGCTTGTGGAAACTAGAACAAATCTCCGTGCGTTGAAGCGTTTTTGCCATACCTATTATTAGAATCAAATATAACAGCTCACAATGTTAGGACCCATTAATACTAATGATAATTTTTATCTGTGGTGCTAGGTGACTGGGCTTATCCCAGTTTAAAACGACCCTTTGTGCCTATTGGCCTTGTTTGTTGTCTCCTGCTTGATATGGAGGGAAGTGGAAATTTATACTTTTTCTCCTCCGTTATTCTTTTCTGATTAATTTTGTTGCGGGATCCAAGACATTTAAATTCATTCTCTGGGACTTCGTCGAGCTTCATTGCCTCGGCGCTTTTCTGGTGGTCGTAATTTAATAAAAAAATATGGTGTGGTGGGATTGTAAAAAAAAAAAACGTCTCTTTACAGTCCGTTCAACCGATTTTGAGTTCTATCCCGTAAATATTAGGATGGCATAAAAAACATAATCTTGACCAATACTGTTTAGTACAGCTGCCATTTATCTTATCACCAACGCAATAGAAGTCAAAATTGGTTGAACGGGCTGTAAAATGGGATTATAGGTCCGTATGGTAAACAACTCCTGATGCAGCCTGTACGTGTAAAAAGGGGTTGTAAACATTTCTAGTGTTATCTCAAATGAAGTATAGTGGCCTTCATACGCAGCGTCTTCTAGTACGCGGTCGCCACTCTAGAACGTTTCGGCCACATCGAAACTGCTTGTTGTTAAAAAATAGGGAACAAATGTAGCAGTAAAAGCAGCGTTTTTTGAACACCCGACGGAAAAACCTGGGTCTTGTGTGTCGGTGTATTTGTGTGTCTATCTGTGGCATCATAGCTCCCAAACGAATGAACCGATTTTGATTTAGGGTTGTTTTCTTTGAAAAGTGACTTTATTCAGTGTTTTTATGTTACAGTTTTGTTTAATAAAAATCAGTTTAGCGATTCATAAGTTATGCTAAAAACTGCCACAATGCCTGCCCTGACGGGCTACTCGCACAAAATAAAAGCCCATTGACGCCGGCGATAAATTAGCGCGCGGCAAAAATGTGCCGCCATGTTTGCCTTAAAATCAGCTTTCAAGTAAAACAGCATACAAAACACGTTTTTGCCTTAGTCGCAATACATGTGACATCTACGCCGAATTAAAAGAAATAAACAAACATGTTTTTTGATTAAATATTTGTTAAGTTTAAACAACTGGTAAAATAGTAGTAGATCCGATGTATACTTAATATTAAATTGTCTAAAATAACTCGGTCAATAGAGATAAAACCGTGACACAAGTTCCTTTATAATGATGTAAGAAAATTTGGTAGGCTTTAAACTTAACAAAGACTACGCTGGTCACGTTTTAATGCCAACCCTTAAGTTTTCCACTGCATGCTGCTGGCCCCCGACAGAAAAAGAGGGTTGTTATAAGTTTGACGTGTGTACCTGTGTGTTTGTGCATCTATGTTATTGTGTATACATGTGTATCTGTCTGTGGCATCATAGCTCCTAAAGGGATGAACATATTTGTATTTCGTTTTTTTTTTATTTGTTTGAATCGGAGTGTTTTCGTAAGAAATCGATCATGTCTTCATGACCCGACTGCCGAAGGAGGGTAGTGCGTTTATCAGTCTATGTATGTATGTGGCGTTCTAGAGACCAAACGTTTTGGTCGATTTTGATGAGTCATACGTCAATCGATTCGTCTTAACCCTGCGAGTGTCACTGGCTACATAAAAATTGGAAAAGAAAATAAGCGGATTTTGGGCGCCATTTTGTGAGGGTTTTTTTTCCAAAACCATCGTGTTGGGTATCAAAATAAAGAGGTGATTTAAAAAATATTACTTAAAAGTAGTAAATAAAAAAGTTTATATTAAAAATATCAAAATACCCGACTGCTTAAAAAGTGAACTAAAAAGACCTAAACAAGAAGAAAATCATGCTGTGCAGTCGGAGAATACATATTTGCGAACTGGCTGACCGAAACCAGGTGTATCCTCCGACTGCACAGCATGATTTTCTTCTTGTTTATGTCTTTTTAGTTTTCGTTTTTTTTTTTATAACTTTTTTTATTAAGCGTTCAGTAGATTGTCGATCAAAGCGTGTCCTACTACTGTGTACTACAAAAAGCTCGACTGACAAGCTAAGGCGTAGTTTCGTTGTACATGAGTGCGTGTAATTGTGTATGTATACGGCAAGGCGTAGTTTTAACCGGCGCACACTGGTTCAGGGGCGGAAAAAAGTACTTTGTTTCGACCTTGTTTAAAATGTCTACAATTTGGTACACACATACTAGAATGTTAGTAGAAACAAGTCTTAAAATTAATACGGGTAAATAATTATACAGTATTTAATTATATGATACCAAAGTAGGGTGATCTAGAATTAACAAAAATCGTGCAAAAAATATTGTTATTTCAAGTATGAATAAAACCTAAATACTATAATTGTCAACTTTTATTTTTAGTTTAGTCATAAGTTTATTGTGTGTATTAATAAAATACATAAACATAATGTTATGATATAATGATAATTACTTGCTATTACATTTTTAGTGAAGAAGGTCATTTGGTACCTTTTGTTTTCAATCATGAGATCATAACTAATCTCCGTTATCGACCGATGCGTAATAATATAATTTCGTAGATTAATTAGACCCTATAGATTAAGAATACATCAGTTTTGACTGCGATAACCTGCGATCTTGGAAATACCAGGTGCTTAACTAATGACGCTCTGTAAGTAAGAAAAATTGCATTATAACTAAAAAAACATTAAAACTATGTCTTCTCTATTTAATATTTAAATTATTAATATTTATTTATATAGAAATGCTTAAAGACTGTATATTTTGCATCATATTTATAATTGAATTCATGTGAAAAAATATGATGAAGATGTGATGTTAATTTAAAAAAAATACGTATTATATCTTTCTCTTTGTATACTGGTACATTCATTATATCATTTTAATAATGTATTATAAAGAAACGCAACGTCTTTTCATTTAAAAATAATATTTCCGCATGCCCGTACTACCTGCACCACTGTGCGGCGTCACCTTGTTGTTTTCACGTTCCATCTTGAGATTTTATTTGATCTGAGGCCTTTCCAAATCATAAAATTTCCATATTGTTTCATGTATTTTTCTTTTGACTTCGCTGGAAGCAGGTTTTCCACTGCCAATTTAGCTTCTAATCTTAAATCTAGTGGAGTACAATCAATCTCCATTTCACTCTCTAAACCGTTGGAACTCATTTAAATTTTTAAACTTATATTTATTAAATATGTGAATAACAAACGAATTTTCAGCTTTGCCGCCAATTATCTATTTATCATCTGTGTCGAAAGGCAAACGCATTTATGGCTATACAGCCACGTAAACGCAATTTGTATTAAGCAAAGAGACTTTCTTTGGTATGTCAAGAATTATAAAAGAGATCCAATCAAAGACAAAGATTCTTTTCAATTCTACCGTGCATTCGGAAAGTAGCTTGTTATGGAGAAGAATGCACAAGAAACTCCATACTTACTCTTTAAAAAAAAATGATTTTTACAATATTTAGTTACATAAGTACATACATTAATAAATTCATATATGTGAGAACAATGCACCCAGAATAGCACTACACACTATTCTACGTACAGGCATAAAGTAATAAAAGTACTTACACATGTACTGTGCAGTTATATAATAGAAGCTAGAAAAAAAGCATTAACATCCGAAGCAGTTAAGTTATGACCAATCCCAACTGACGGCGTCCGTTCACGAACATGACGCATGAATTGGCACCACCCAGCTCAACCATCATGAAGGGAACCGGATGATCCAACACACGCGCCACCATCAGAAGACATTTGAGAGAGCATGACACACTCAACTGCCAGGGCACACACAAGTCAACGAACGACACACGGGTACAGTAAATGTTAGATTTACAGTTGGGTACATAGTACTCACACACGTGCTTTGCAGTTATACAATACTAAGGAAATTGAGTTTATACAATACAAATATATTCATTCAGTCTTCAGCAGGTCCAACAATACTTCAAAACAATAATGTTCTGCATATCACTTGTTTTTGCGCCCTAGTGGATGTGGAGCAGGAATAGCATTTAGCCAAGCATTTTTATCAGTGATGTACTCCCCCAACTTATAATATGCCAGCCTGCATAGTGTGCGTTTTATACAAGTTTTAAATTTCGTCTGATTCAGTTCAAGAATGTGGGGAGGAATTTTATTGTCACATTTTGTACAGTACCCCATGAAAGAAGAGGCTACTTTTGCCAGTCTGAAACCTGGTTGAACTAATTGGTCCCTATTTCTAGTAACGTAATTATGTCTGTCGCCGTTTTTACTAAAAAGGTGTAAATTCTGTCTCACACTTTACATGATGTTTTCATAAAAATCAATAGTACATTGTGATACAAGGGTGGAAAGTAGGTTTTTGCAAACGAGCTGTCATTAACAAGCCCGAGCCGAAGGCGAGGGTTTTTAATGACACGAGTTTGCAATAACCTACACACCCGTGTATCACACGACGTTTTTCAATACAGTTGTGAGAAATAGTAAAAACAAATCAAAGAATTAGATTTATTTCTTCACAAAAAATAAAATTTTCAAAATGGCGCGTTTTTGCAACTGGACATATTGTTTTACAAAGAAAACAGCCTATACAGCCTATTCGATTTTTGACAAACGTTGATGTGAAAATAATTAACTTAAAACTGTTAATTAAATATATTAAACAACTATTTAAAAACTTTTGAGAATTCAATGCTAAAACGTACGGAATCATTCATTTTTCCTCGTATAAAAAAATAAATCTATCCCATTTAATGCTATGTATGAAAACTCCTTGTTACTAAACTTTTTTAAATTGACTTATAAATAATGGCGCGTTTATGCAACTGGACATTTTTTTTTCAACAAAAACAGCCTATACAGCCTATTCGGTTTTTGACAAATGTTGATGTGAAAATAATTAAATTAAAACTGGTAATTAAATTTATTAAACTACCATTTAAAAGACTTTTGAGAATTCAATGCTAAAACGTACGGAATCATTCATTTTTCCTCGTAGAAAATCTATCAAATTTTATTCTATGTATGAAAACTCCTTGCTACTAAACTTTTTTAAATTGACTTATAAATTTAAAACTAAACTGCAAACATAATGATCGAGCTCGTAAACAAAAGTCACGACCGCGTAACAGAAAGATGCCTATGCGTAAGATTTAACTTTCGAATCATAATTATAGCTTCTGAAAGTACGCCATGTTTAACAACTGTATTGAAAAGAGTATTTAATAACCTCAGCACGCCGTTTCATACAACTTGGCTGGAGCGTTGTAATGTTCCAAATTCAAAAAACGCTCCTGCAATGGATTTGATTTTCTTTGTGCGTGTTCTTTTTTCGAAAATAATGACATCATTACCACAAAGTACGTAAGCGGCGGCGCGGTGATATTTCCATGCATGTTTGAGAAATAGTACATTATTGCAAAGGCCGGGAAATAGACAATTGCAGGTCGAGTATGAGTTTGAAGGCCGAACTGCAGGTGAGGACTTCACTTATACGAGACAGGCAATTGCCATTTCCGCCGAGGCATATATAGTGCTTTTCTCAAAAGAATGCAGGGAAATAAAAAAGTAGTTAAATTTCCTAAATTTTTGAGTTATTGCCATTTTTAACATGAACATGTACATTTCAGCATGGAATAAATTGCACATAATGTGAATTGCTTTTTAGTTTTAGAAATCTCATTAAAATACGCCAAAAATAAAAATGTTGCCGCCTGTTTCAGAGAAAATGATCATATTTTTTATCGTTTTTCTAAATCATAAAATGTTCATATACTTTCATGTGTTTTTCTTTTGACTTCGCTGGAAGCAGTTATTCCATTGCCAATTTGGCTTCAGATCTTAAATCTGGTGGACCGTGAACCGTTGGAACTCATTAAAATTATTAAATTTTATATTTATTAAATATTTAAATAACAAATCAAGACGAATTTTCAGCTTTGCCGCCGATTTTCTATTTATCATCTGTGCCGAAAGGCAAACGCATTTATGGCTATACAGCCACGTGAACGCAATTTGTACTAAGCAAAGAGACTTACTTACCAAGAATGATAAAAGAGATCCAATCAAAGAGTATCTAATAACCCCAGCACGCTGTTTCATACAACATTGCTGGAGCGCTGAAATGTTCCAAATTCAAAAAACGCTCCAGCAATGGATTTGATTTTCATTGTCCGTACATTCGGTTCTTCGCGTGTTCTTTATTCTAAAATAATTACAATATTTCTATGCATGTTTGAGAAAAGTTAATTTACCCTATTACTAAACATAAAGACTTGTTATTGGCTTCCAGTTGATTATGTTTGTATTTGCTATGAGCTACAATCTTTCAAGTTCTACTGAAAATAAATAATACAAATACAACCTCGTTTCTCATACCTTTACAGTTTTTTGATAATCTTTGGTCAGCTTCATAAATATTAATAATGACATTCCTGTCAAAAAAAAAATACAAAATATAGCATGAAATAACTTGGTTTCTGAGCAAACTAAAAAATAAGGCAACAAAATAAAAAAAATGAAGGTATAATTCACGCGTGAACTGTTTTACCAGTCAGTATTCTTTTTAATTTACCAGGAGACAAGCTCATCCCATATGACATGGAGATTAATTATAACTGGTTAAGGAGTGGAATTCTGGGGTCTTTAATATATCATTTAGTGAATAGGTTGCACTTAGACAAGTGAGCTCCATCATCGACTACATTGTTGCTTACTATCAGGCTAAATAGTGGGCAAAACCATAATAAAATAAAAACTGGCTGTAAGTAATTACTGTATTGTACTTGAAGCTATAAGTAGTGGTACGTAAGGGCTTTCTCAGAAACGGCGACACCAGTGGCCTTGGGGTATTAGAAGCGCAGTATGAAAGAAGGTAGTGAGGCTACAAGAGTAATCTTTGCCTAGCCGTGAGACAGCAATGGTTGAAAATAATAAATTGTAGTTCTAACAACTAAAAAACACGCTTTAATGGTAAATTGAACTAAAAAGTCGCTAATCCTGAAGATCTTGGTAAGGCTAATGGGACAAACAATTTAAACGCGCACGGTAGAATCAACTTTTATTACTTGTAAATTTTAATTTTTGTTTGACTTTCAATATTGCCGCTTATTGGCCTAGTTGAATAAATATATTTGACTTTGACTAAATTATTGCATTGTCATCGGTCCTTGATAGGTGTGCAAAGTTTCAAATCAATCCGACGTTTTCAAGGGGGTGAAAAACAAGTTCAAAGATTCCGTTACATTGATACATAGTTACATAGATACATACCAAGCTAATAAAAGCGTGTTAAAAAGAAGTGTAGTCCGGATAGTTGTGGTGATTTTTGTGAGGCCTTTGTCTAGCAGATATAGACATTTCTCAGTTGATAATTAATCGTGTAGTGGTGCCTATAAAGCTTTCTTCTACAGATAAATCAAAGGAGCTGGAATGATCTAAAATGATTTTCTGGATCTGGTTGACTGCATATGCTGCTATTGCAGGTAAGTTTTTGAATAAAATAGTGATTATTTAATCATATAAATTAACATCAATCATCATAATCAATCATCATCAATACATATAATAAAGGTTAAAATTTCCTTTATGGACCGCGAATTTAAGGCGCGCGGAGGGGAGGGGGGAGGGGGGGGGGAGGGGGAGATTCCCCCCTGTACCATCCCCACCCCGCGGAGCCCCATGGTTATGGAGATATCCATGGTTAAAGGTTTTAGGTTAGAATAAAAATTTCCATCAATGTTCATCGATTTTTGGGGCGGGAAGGGGGTAGGGAAGTGGGGGGGTAGTGGGGCTACCCCCCTGTACCATCCTCACCCCGCGGAACCACATGGTTAAGGAGATATCCATGGTTAAAGTTTTTACAACTACTATTTAACAGTGTCGACGGAGCCCCGCTGCGCGGGGCTCCTATTTCTGTCTGAAGGGTCTAAAGTAACCTAACACGAAGAAGATGACGGGAGCTGAGTTCGCTCGCTTTGCTCGCTCACTTCACCTCCCGTCATCTCTTCGAACCTAACCTGTCCGTGTCGGGGTGCCCTAAGCTCCCGAGCTCGCTTCGCTCGCTCTTCGACTAATTCATAATGACCAAACAATGTGATGAAGACCTCATGGAAAGTGGGGTGCTCTGATTCCGTTTTGGGTATTTTCGGATATTCACATAGTGAAAATAAAACACGACCAGTGACAGCTAATACGAAAAAGCGCAGCATCGCTTCACGTTCCGTTCCACAGTGTAAACAAAAATTCGTAATTTTTTGTGTAAAAAGTCAATGCACTTGCATAATTCACCATGATTATTGTGCACATTAATTACACACCAAATTGAAATATGTGAGTAAGTGAAAATAAAATTATATTTAAGTGAAAAATATGACTTCAAATTGAATAAAATACACCTCTACTTCAACGGAACGTGAAATGTGAACTTTGACGTTTACCATGACAATTTATCTAACCTAGTATGGAAATTTAAAATATTTTTTTCTCGTAAACCGTGATACTCCGCTTTTTAAAACTTTGTAAAAAGCTTTCTATTTATGAGTACTATCTACATAAAAAATATGAACTTCCAAATCCGCGGTCCATAAAGGAAATTTTAGCCAGGATAACCAACATTCGTATGTTTGTCTGTTTATCTGTTTATTTTTGCACGCATCACATGAAATTTTCGAAACCAATGTAAATAAATTGTATACATAAAAATTGTGCGTAACTTAAAGAATTACAGTTTTTGTTTCATAGCAATCGGTTCACTCTATCAAAAGTTGTTAGTGAATTTAAAGTGTTCAAGAAGTAGAATTATCACAACACACGCAATTCAGATACTCGGACAGTTGAACTCGATATTCGATAGATGGCGTTGTGCATTTGGAGTCATTTTCTGAATGGCGATGTTAAAATTCTCCACGAAAGAATGATGACTTATGAAAAAAAAATGGTAGGTAGGTAAGTAGGGTAGGGTTGGCAGACAGATGACGGTAGCGAAGCTGCGGGTACAGCTAGTTATTAAATAATAATAGACAACGTATTTTCTTTTATTTGCTTTGGGTATTTTATATTTCTATATTTGATAGTATAACCTATATTATGCGGAGTATTCATACAAATCCAAAACAACTCGTATATCTGTTTGACAAAGTTTATTGCATTTAGATGTTAAATATCTTTTAAGGCCTTAATATTTAGCATCTAATTTGCAATAACAAAAATCAGGAAACATTACGATTGCTACATGTACAAACAAGTTGCAAAAATAATGGAATTAGTATTATATAAAATTTATTTTTGTTCATTAGTCAATATTGATGGCACGTCATGGCCACATTGAGAGCCCCTACAAGTTTCACGAGCTAAAAACAGAAAATAGCTACGCAAATTTCTCAATAAGTACAAGATATACGATAAATCTTTTAATGCATTTTTGCACATACTTTTCACATGGTTATCTAGTAAATATACTATAAATATTTTTGATAACTGCTCAAATTAAATTAGAAAAAAATAATTCCTAACACACGTTTTTATGTAATCGCGAAACACCAGCTTTTCAATTTGATTTTTCTTAGCTTACTGGTGGCGAATAATAATCTGCTAAAAATGGTATGGACTGGTACATAAAGTAAGACTAATAAGCCACCAATTTTGTTTTTCAAAGTTTATTGTATTTGTGCTTTTAAAAAAATGTTGTCCACGCGGAAAAAGGCAATTTTATCATGTGCGAAAGCGTCGTCTACGCGTAAGAATATGTTGAAATTACAAATAACTGGTAAATAATTTGAAATTTGAGGTGTTTATCAATCGAATCCAATTTTAACATTATAATGTTGAGAACTTGTTTTATTGTAATAAATTGTCTAAATAATGCCTTATAAACCGTTGCGCTCGCTCGCATTTCAGTCTAGCTCAAGGGCTTGTAGACGACGGAACTGTGTCATTTTTATTTTTGACATTTTTTTTTTTATCTTAGATCTTGTATTTATTGAGAAATTTTCGCTGAAAAAGTTGCTGTTTTCTGTTTTTGGCTCGTGAAACTTGTAGGGACTCTTAACATTGTTTTTAAAAAAATTACACTCCGCAATCAATGTTACCACCCGCATACAAAGACTGCCAACGTTATAAATCCGTAGTCGGGCAACAATAATAAAATATAGTAGTCCTCCTAACCGATTTTGGTCTTGGCAGCCAATCACAAGGCGATTAGCCATTTGGTTAGATATGATGAAGATGATGAAAGAGGGATTGCACCTACTTGTGTGCACTCTTTCATCCCTCTCATAGCTAGATGGGACGGGCAATCCTATACGACCGGAAAGAGGTAAGGCACAATACCAACGGCTTTAACGTGCTTTTCGAAGCACGAGGGTGGTTCACCGCAAACTTCCAAACTCCTGGCTGTCACTGCAATTCTTAATGGAAGAATTCAATTACTACCCGACCAGGGAATCTACACCACGCTGGGTATCAAAGAAGTACTCTAACACGCTGTCTCATCCTCAGGTGCAATAGTGGCTTACAATGATGACTTCAAGATGGAAGCCTTAGAAGGATTCGCAGAGAAGTTCAGGGCCCTGATAGTAGAACTAGCGCTTTGCTTCAAACCGATAGAGTTCCCCATAGACCTGGTCGACAGGTTCTGTATGGACACATTGCAGAAATAGACACAATGGTAATCAGTTGGTTAAGAATTGCCTGAGACTAAAATGGTTATACCTCTAGCCTTAGGATTAAATGGATAATCTTCTAGATAGTGTTGTAAATGACGTAGAAGGAGGGTAATGTAAATGAAAGTATTTAGATTTGTATTTTATTTCTTTTTCACAATCTATAGCGTAAACGGCTTGTTGGATTTTACAAATGATGAATAATGCGGCATCATTAGCTTCATCTTCTGTGCCAAAGTGACATTGGGTATATGTGAATTTTGAATAAAACAAAAAGCTGTTAGGAAAGTGAAGTTGGTCAAAATAAAGGGCTCGAGAAGAAATATGCAAAAATGTAGCGCACTAAAATGAAGAAAATTGGACTGCGAAATAAATTGCTACCAATTGCATACAACTGTTTTAAGAGTAACTTGTTTTTTTCAAGAATACTACAAGATTCGATAAATCAATTGCAACTGCGGTAGATCAGATCCAAAATAGAATGACTTAGGTATTGATAACTTCGGGGATCCCCCAATTAGCATACAATTTTAAGGCATATTAAGGTTTACGTTATGTACCTTCGTTCTTGCACAGCTTTTATTAGCATAATATTATTGTAGCTTAATACCTTTGCATAATGTTAGCATAACTGTCATTTGGACTAATTTGTTTTAGCATAATTTGGAGTTGAATGAATTTTTAAGCTATCATATTTTTTGAATAGTTTTTTTTTATGTATGTACAAATTTACAGATTTTCACCTTTACTTGTGTTATTTATTTATTTTATTTATTTATTTATTTAAGGCACATCAACAACACAAACACAAACATGGACTTATTACATTTCATGCGGTCTTAAACTAGTATTTATGTCCATAACAGACGTGCACAACATTCACAAAAATAATATCACATAATACAAAAATTCAATAAAAAATCTAATTTACACAGAGGATGAATGAATTATAGGCAAAATTACAATATAATATAAATAGATGTCAAAATTTATGAATTTTATAATAATAATAATTTAGATCAATTAAATGAAAACAATAGGCAAAATAAAATTGTATTAAGTTAAAAAATAAATCATAGATAGCAAATATGTTTAGCTTTCTTTTCCAACAACTTCCGTTTGAGCCGAGCGAGGCGATCATGAAAAATGTCTAGGTCTAAAAGCTCACACCAAGCATTATATGTTGCAGGCAGCCTTGCTATTGGGGAATTCAACCCGAGATTCGATTTGTATCGAGGGACACTAAACACGTTGCTACATTTTCTCCGCGCATTTATTTTAGGAACGCATAACGTGATACGTTCCAAAAGTCCGTCGCATGACGTGGGACTCCGCACAATTTTATGAAGAAACATCAAGTCCAGCATGCGTCTGCGATGCAGAAGGGTGCTTAGTCCGAAACGAGACAGTCTCTCCTCGTACGAAAATCTCATGCTGACACCAGGTGTAACAAATGCAAGATGCCTAGTAAACGACCGCTGAAGGGACTCGATACGGTCAGAGTGGACGGCATAATGTGGGTTCCAGACGACACTGCCGAATTCAAGCACACTACGCACTAAGGCATTAAATAATGTTATCTTAGAGGCAGTGTGCCTGAAGTCTTTGGTATTGCGTCTGATGAAACCCAACATTTTTGCGCCCTATTCTTTACCATGCTGTTATAATGAGGAATAAAGCTCAATTTAGAGTCAAGAATCACACCCAAGTCCCTAATTTCCGTTACAACAGCGATTGGCATATTGTTTATGTGGAAACCTGTCGCGATCACTTTTCTCTTTCGTGTAAAACGAATATGCTGACATTTTGAGGCATTCAGTTTTATTTTGTTGACGCAACACCATGCATAAACCCGGTCCAGGTCAGCCTGTAACAAGTCGGCGTCATCTACTGAGCTGATTTGTCGCGATATTTTCATATCGTCTGCAAAAAGAGAGCATTGACAATGGTGGATTTCAGTCACGATGTCGTTAACAAAGAGTATGAATAGTATTGGGCCCAGATGGGACCCTTGCGGTACTCCGGATTAGGCAATGTATTTTTCAGACTCATGTCCTGCCAAAACCACCACCTGCTCACGGTTTTCGAGGTATGATTTAAACCAACTCAACATCGATCCACAAATACCACACTGACTTTGCAGCTTATTAATAAGAAGTGTGTGATCCACACAGTCAAAGGCGCTAGCAAAATCAGTATAGACCGAGTCAACCTGCTGGTTCCCATCGATTCCGTCCATGATAGGCGTGACGTATGCGACAAGATTGGTCAAAACGGATTTGTTTTTCTGAAAGCCGTGCTGTTCTACGCGTATCAGGGACTTAGTATGCCTTGTTAAAACTGGACAGACGATACTTTTAAACACCTTTGAAAAGCACGATGATATAATATAAGACATTGCTTCTTGGCAAATTTCTGGTTTTAGATCATCGGGAAATACCCTTTAGGATTTGATTCGCTTTCGGTTCCTCAAAAATGCGACTTAAACGGCCGTATCTTTTGATTGCGTTGATTTAGAATTTAGTTTTTTTTACAGCTCCATGAGATTGCAGACCTGAGTATGTAATTTAATTCAACTTGATAACTCAACACCATTAACTCATTCCAGAGAAAAAGGTCTTGACACACGGACAGACAGACAGACAACGAAGTGATCCTATAGGGTTCCATTTTTCTTTTGAGGAACGGATCATTAAAACTTTCAGTTTTCACAATATTTATTTCTCGATTTTATACTATACAAATACATTAACATTTTTAATTCGATAGTTTAGATCTTGGAACGTGATATTTCTCAACGTAAACTTTTTGGGAAATTATTAACCAGGCGAAAAACATACTGAATGGGCGACTATTATACTAAGTAATTATTTATCCGGTTTGAGTAATACCTTTTAGGAGATTTTTGTGAGCTGTAATAATATAGTTACATACTTTAATTGTATTTGGGGTTCTATTTTTTTTTGAAAATAGCTGAACTACCATCGAGGCGATATCGCTGTGCAGCGGCAGTTCGGGTGTATTCGTGTTTTCAACGAATTCGTCCAAGAGCGAGCGAAGCGAGCTCGAGAGCTTAGAGAACCCCGACACTGATAGGTTAGGTTCGAAGGGGATGACGGGAGCTGAAATGAGCTAGCTCAGCGAGCGAACTTAGCTCCCGTCATCTCTTTCATGTTAGTTTACTTTAGAACCTGCAGACAGAAAAAGGATCCCCGTCATCCCCGGCTCCGTCGACAAACTTTTATTTTCGAGTCACTGTTTTAAACATTTGTATTCGCCCACTGTTGGTCGCCAACTTAGTATTTCAGTAATCCATATTCAGTATATTTTAAACCTTTATTTTGAATTTATTTTCGCTCGTTTTAACGCGAGCCTATAGCGAATAAAAATACTACCCAAACTTTTTTAAATCAGTTAAAGGAAATTTGAAGATAAATAAAACAAGAACAACTGTAAAATCATTTTATTGGTTCATTATTACACCTGGCAATACACTGTAGACTATGATTATAGAGTATAAAATGTTATTGAAAAGTAGTTTATTAAATATTTGTAGACAAATTGAAAGAACGCAGTTTCAATTGACTAAACAGTACAGTGTTTGTTCAATTATTAATTAGGCTAAAAATAAATACGTAATTCTATGTTATTTGTATGTAATAAATAGTCATTAAATTATTCGGAATGCTATGAAAATAACTGTTTCAAATAAAGAATTTGCAATGGTAGCATCTTCGTTTAACATTTGAAATGGTAGTAAAACTCTTAAAATAATGTAATAAATAAACAATTACAATAATTACACGCAACTCTATATGAGAGAGATGTTTCCAAATGTCAAACGAAAATATGAAACAGTTATTATAATATTGGAATGCTTGAAAACCTATTTTAAATTTCGCTTCAATAGGCGGTAAACGCACACAAATGTCTCCAATTTGAATAAAAATTCTTATTGTCATAATCGTTAAAAATAAAGTCTTCTTCTAAATGCATCGATTCTTAATGTAAAAAGCAATAAATACGTCGAAAAATTCACTAATTATTTACAAATATAATGATCTTACTCTACGCACAGATACTAAATAGAATAAATAAACAGTCAAATATTAATTCTAAAATCACTAAACATTATCTAAAGAGTTTTCAGTAAGGTCGGCCATTTTGTCCGCCATGTTGAATTTGAGTTCGAATGTTTGTACTGATCTATTTTTAAAATGTAAATGTTCGTTATTGAATGGCATAGTTTAATCGATTTTCGTTCTCGATTTGAGCCGTATAAGAATCGCCACACTAATTTTATATGAAAGCAGAAAGATCCAAATACCTTTATAATTAAAAACCGAATATGAAGAAGTATTTGCGATTGATTAGTGTAGCAACCTTATCGATTTTAATCGATAAAACTATGAACATAAATTAAGTGATACTTAAATTTATCGATTATTGGAAGACGAAGATTGGTCGCTTACATTATTTTACAGTATATTTTTACTTATAAAAAGTTGGCACTAATAGTGGGACTCCGATCCCGAGAGTACGATTATGGAAAGAAAGCGAGATATCGATATGACTGTTAATCGATTAGTTTATCGATATAGATAGTTTTTCGGTTCTTCCGCGATGGGATCCGTGCATGTGCCTAGGTGTTTCAGTTGTACCAGACTCCTGGAAAGAAAGAAATAAACAATTTATTAATTGAAATATTTACTTCATCACCAAAGTTCATGTGTTATTTTTACGGCCATAGATATATATAGGTCATAGTCACACACAAAAGGTAAGATGTTTGTAATTAGTATATACAGTGAAACTTGGTTAAGTAGGACCTGGATAAGTGAGAAACCTCCATAACTGGAACTCATGCTGAGGTCCCAACACTTTGGCACAGAATTACCCCTGTTAGTGGGACGGAGCAAACCTCTATATCTGGGATTCGTTCTTTTGATTTATCATCATAGTTACCTCTACAATTGAGACAGCAGGTGAATTATAAATGCATAAACCTCTGTAACTGAGATAACATCGTTTTGTTTGTTTACTTACTAATTCTTATTCTACCCGCAAATTCCGCATTTAACTACGTAAGTAATTTTGTGCCTCAATGACCTCCAGTTTTTGTTTCGCTTTACTATCATACGGATGTTTATTTGGAAAATGTCAAACGAAAGCTACAATCTTTATCAGTACGTGAACAACTGAAGTTAATATCCGTTTATGAAAGTGGGAAGACACGCGATGAAGTTTGTGTCGTATTTAATGTGCCAAAATCAAACTCTTTGTAGAATAATTCAGAATAAACATCAAATTCAACCACAATGTTCTGAAGGAAAAGAAAAACTAAAACGTGTGTGTTTATCAGAATATCCTGAACTTGAACAGTGTTTGCTAACATGGGTCAAGCAACTTCGTAACATAAACGTTCCGGTAAGTGGACCGATGATTAAAGAAGAGGCACGAGATTTCGCGCGAAAGCTCGATATTCATACATAACACGTTATTTTATTTAATAATCGCACCTCTATAACTGAAATAACCTGTATTCTGACCTCTATTAATGGGACCTCTGTAAATGAGACAGATATTTATTTATACCTAGATATCTGAGACACTGGGTAAGTGGAATACCTCTATAAGTGAAACAACATTGCAGGTCCTACGATGTCTCACTTAACCAGGTTTCACTGTATAAACTATCACCAAAACCATAAAATTCAATTTTCAAACGTAATTTTAATTTTTTTAATGTTTTTCCTCAAACTCTGCAATTTTTCTTTTTCTTTAAACTCTACAATCTTTTAAAGATTATGTTGTTAGTTGTTCTACATATATATAAACCTTCCTCTGGAATCTCTCACTCTATCTATTTAAAAAAACCGCAGCAAAATACGTTGCGTAGTTTTAAAGATCTAAGCATACATAAGGACAGACAGATAGCGGAAAGCGACTTTGTTTTACACTATGTAGTGATGTATCCACATCCACATTGTATATAAAAATATTTCTCGTTTAACATTTCAGGATATCTAACGCAAATAGTTTCCATATCAACAAAGATTTTATTTATTTGTTCACGAGATACCAAAGTTAGGTAACCGGTACTGTGTATTTATTTAAAGCAGTTGATTTGAATGAGATTGTAAACAGAGATTTAAATATTTAAAACATGTATTGCATCAGCAAATTAAGCTCTTCATTAAAAAAAATGTTGCCAACCGACGGGCGGTCTGTCAGTCATAAAGTAGATTTTAAGCCATGCTGAATCAGTTTTTAATATAAAGCAGTGTTTTATGCAAACAAAGTCACGTTTAGTCAGGAAGTCAAATAACGCAATGTTGATATTGTCGCTTATCAATTGCCATGACGTAAAAGGCAATCCCCACGAGACATATTCGTCAATAGTCACTGTTCAGAAATTATGCATTTGGAAATACCTTGATTGCTGTTCAAAGAACAAACCCTACTCGGTAAATTTAGACAGCAAAAAAAAAAATTGTAGCGTATAACCACCTAATAATAATTCTGATGAAGTGAAAGTACCAGGCTATCATAAACCCAAAGATCTCACTTAGACAGATATGAAATAATGTCATTCTTCCTTTATAGCCCGTCTCTATCTCACAATGAAGTCAGGATGTCATTGGTTCTCAGACGTCCAAGAACGTATTGTTTGTTATCCAGTACTGTAAATGAGATCGCGATCGATTTGTTAGACAATGATGAGACTAGGCTCTCATAAGCCCAATGAAAGTACTAAGACCGTTCTCCATCTCCATGAAGCATTCGTTCAAGTACAGTCTGAATTTATATTTTACCAGCTGCTGACGATGAAAGTACTGGGCTCCCACAAACTCAAGGAATTCATCTAGACTGGCACTTCTTCATCTTAAGCATTCTTTTCGAATACGTCTTATAGTACCACGGATGGGATAGTCCTCGTACAACAAAAGATTCGTTCGAATAGACCACACTCAATAACCTGAAAGTACCAGGCTACCATAACTTTGAAGGAACTCACCTAGACCGGCAGTTCTCCATCTCCAAGAAGCATTTGTTGGAGTAAGTCTTGTTATCAGTTCCACAAACAGGGTCGTACTCGGGCGGGCACACACGCGCGCAGCCGGAGTACTGGAAGCGCGCGAGGCAACGCTTCAGAGGTACCACGAACACGTGCTTGCTGTGAATGGAATGAGATCTTTGTTTAGTATGTGCGCCTGGTATCCTGTTTGTTGTGTTGCATAGGATAAATTTATAGAAACTTTTTGTGTGACTGTCACTGTCTAACTGTGAAGTTAGGTGATTGAAAGCAACACAAGATTTTTGGTAGGGATAACTGAAA
Organism: Orthosia incerta; assembly: GCA_948252205.1. NCBI lineage: Eukaryota > Metazoa > Arthropoda > Insecta > Lepidoptera > Noctuidae > Orthosia > Orthosia incerta. Next base: position 23,679,766 of record OX411758.1, read on the forward strand.
CGAAAGTACAATTCAAAGGATAGTGGACTGCTGTGGTTCCGTTCTGGTGTTATAATACAATATTCATCGCATTTATGGTCACAGACTCATTCGCACGTTTTATTTCCGCGATCACCACGGAATGTGACATTTATTCTCTCTTGTTTATTTTTTTTAGGTAATGGGGCTAAGATTGACCCTTCAATATAACCAGCATAGCAAGAAATTTATTATGTTATTAAATTCAATTTCAAAGCGGTATTTGTTGCTTTGTTGTCGTGATGACAACCATCTTCTCTTTTTGGTTTGTTTTTCTCATTGCTTGATTTGGGAAGGATAGAAAGAGTCGGATCGCAGGCAATCTAGTTCTTCTAGGCCTTTCCGTACATTACTGTACATAGACCTCCACCCAAGCATCACCACATCGACCGTTCTTGTGCTTCAGGATACCTTGCCGTGTACTCAACTGTAGTTCTCCTTCTTCATCAAGAACTCGTTCTTGTAGAAGCTGTTGTCGGAGCCGCAAATGAAGGCGGGCGTGTCGGAACATAGACCACCTCCAAGCGTCACCAGGTTGACCGTTATTGTGTTCCAAGATAGCTTGCAGTGTACTCACCCGCTGTTCTCCTTATTCATCAAACACTCGTTCTTGTAGAAGCGGCTGTCGAAGCCGCAGACGAAGGCGTGTAGGGGCATAGACTTCCCCCAAACGTCACCTCCTCGACAGGTCCTGAGCTTCATCTTCTTTTTAAAGTCAGCAGTGTACTCACCCGTAGTTCTCCTTCTTCATTAAACACTCGTTTTGGTAGAAGTGATTCTCGGAACCGTAGCGACATTCCTCTTGAGTTTCACCACTTCGACAGGTCCTGTGCTTCTCAACTCCTCAAAGACAAAAGTGTACTCACCCGCAATTCTCCTTCTTCATCAAGCACTCGTTCTTGTAGAAGCGGTTGTCGGAGCCGCAGATGAAGGCGGGCGTGTCGGGGCAGTCCTCGTGGCAGAGTGCGGTGGTGCGGCAGTGAGACGCGGCCACGGGGACCACGTGCTGGCCGCACGTCGCTAGGCGGAGCTCGCATTCTGACCTGTGTGGAGGAGAGGATATATGGATTAGTTGGTAGACAGAAAATCTGCGTGGTGGACTCATTTTGTATGTGGTGAAAAGCATTTATTGGTTAGTTGGCTATTGTAGACAGACCAGACAGGCTGAAATTGGGTGAAGACATTTTAGTCGCTACTATATCCATTTATACCTACATCGATCTTTGGTATTCAGGAAAAATTATTGATCAACGTTAATTAGCAGGCACAATAGAAACAACAATAGCTTACGCACATATGGTGGGCATGCGACGTTTCAGAGGTTTATGTATTTATAATATATTTCTCAAGTGATTTTTCTATCCTTGAATGTTTTTTGCATGTGTTTTTATCTTTTGATGTTTATTGCTTGCTTTTTGGTATTGGTCGGAGCTGAACCGCCAGCCACTGGCCGGTCAGACTGGAAGTCGACCCCAACATAGTTGAGAAAAGGCAGGCAGATTTATTGACTTGCTTTCCGATTTTGATATTGTCTTTTGATTTTGGAAGAACGTTCTGCATAACTGAATTATGAACAGCGAAGCCACAAAAAATAACATCACGAGTTCGCATCAAATTGTGAATTATACAAGCGAAAAGTATTTTCCATGTCTATTGTGTACCTAAATGGTCTTAACCAACACAAAGTTCCCATAATTCTCCCAATTGCACTAGAAGTAAAAGAAAGATAAAAGCCCATGATTAACTTACTTGTAAACATTTCCATCAGAACCGCAGACGGGTTGCTCCACTACATTCTCGCAAGTGTCGGGACAATCCTCCTTGAACCGCGGCAATAGCGTGCAGTTGCCAAAGTGGGCCAGTTGGATTCCTTTACTGTAATCAAACAAAAAAAAAATGTTACTAAATTTATTACGTAAATCGACTGCAATGGAAGATGATTTTTTTTGCTTGTGTTTAACTTTAGTACTAAAATCACCATGAATTTAAATAGTTGATTGTTTATCTAGGGAGCAAACAACTATTTTAAAGGCGAGAGTGTTTTAATCCAGGGCGCAGCGAGGGATTCAAAGTACATCACTCGAGCTTAAAATAGTGTTGCTCCCGAGGTGGACACTCTACTTTTTATCATCCTCTATGAGAAAATAAGTAAGTGCTACTTATGAACAAGAACGTTATGTTTATTTATTTACATACAATTAGGAACCATAAAACATAACATAGAAATAATTAGGGGCTAATGTTTATATTCGAACAATTATGGAAGTGCAACAATTTTATTAGTACCATCCGTTGCAGTTGTGGATTTATTTTTTAATTTGGATCGCGCGCGGTTTTCCAGCCAGTTGCAATGTAATCCTATTTTGGACCGCATGGTTTTTGATTAATCTCTTTGCTGATTGGAACATTTACTAACAATATCCACATTTCAAATTCAAATCACTTTTAGTCCCTAGGGATTAATGAGCTATTTTAGTCCCTATTTGTGAAGAATAAACTAGCTCTTTTTGAATAGATGTGATAAAAACACTTTTTGACCCCAATTAATCTCAAAACTACTACCAACTTAAAAAATAACAAAAAATAAGGAAACCACCAAAAACTTAAAAATCCTAATAATAAATCTACTAGTACAACATAAAAACCAGATACTCACAGGCAAGTAGCGACCTTCAAGAGGCATGGGTTGGTGTACACCTTCTGGTCGGTGCCGCAGACGGGGTCCAGGTCGGCGGGACACTTGACCTTCATGCAGCGGTTCATTTTGCCGCGACATTTCTCCATGTCCACCTTTTTGACTATCTTTCTGTTGCTTACGCTCCTGAAAAAGATGTTAAGGGGTTAATTTAGAGACCAGAGAGAGAGATTTTTTTTTCTTGAAGTGTCAAAACGATTCAAATTTTGTCCAAACAGAATGGGCCACCTGTACAGCTCTGTCGTTGGCCTCATTTATGTCGTGGAAGGTGTAGGGTGTTATGTGCAAATCGTTTTTTTTTTATGAATCATATTATTTTTTCTGTGGCGATCCGCACGAAGTAGGAGCAGTCACTTACATAAATTGGGGCTCGCCCTCCTAAAGTCTCCGAGACAATGCAATTTTGTTGACTCGAGACACCGATGTATTTGGCATGGTACCCACACATGTGGATTGTGGATAAGGTTGCCACCCGTACTATATTATATAGCATCGTACTATATTGTCGTCATTTGTACTATATATTTGTAATAATTATTTGGGTGACAGTTAGCTCCTACTTCGTGTGAATCGCCACAGAAAAAACAATGTTATTATAAAATGTCGATTCGCACATTTCGTGCGAGTTCAATTCGTGAGAATCCTCCAATAATCCAAATTCCCGACTGGCATCACGAAATCTCAACTGTCGCGACACCTGTCAGCGTAGACAGTGAGGAATAATCCCCGCGCGATCTCGGGCATTTTCTTTACGGATCTCGTATGCACGCCCGCGTATCATCGAGGACGCGTGAGCATTTTTTGTCAGGTTCAAGCATTTATGCACTTTATTCTAATAACTTTAAAGTTTATTTTCAATTGCGTTAATATAATCCTCTCCGCTGCACTCCGTTCTGTCTGCGCCGAGCCTAAAGCGTCTGTTTAATTGTTTTACTATTGTCTGTAATAACGGCCAATGAGTGAATTATTTTGTTTAAAAATCGTCGATAGTATTTTGTTTATGACTGTGACAATAAAAAAATGTGTCCAATATTTTTTATTTATCAACCCGATAGACTAAAAATATTTTTTAGTCTCATCCCTATATGTTTGAAGTGAAATATTATTAATTTCTGCTCTCCTTCTAGGTTATTTTCCTGGCTGTCTCTGTATTTCTGTGTATCCCTGTTGCACAGTGCCGCAAGAGTGACGCAATCCGTAAGTATTCAAGTTTATTAAAATGAACGGCCGTGCTGCCCGATTATTAGACTATTGGGTATGTTTAGTTTTATGGAAAAATGTTGGATAGGTATGTGAAACGGTGATTTTCTAAATATTGTAGGACATCTTTTATAAAGTAGTACAGGTCGATTCAAACTTAAAGGCGGCTGTGACGTTTCACTTTTCACTGCGCAGTACCCAACTCTTCACCCACGCTGTCACATCGATAGTTGATTCGACCTGTACACACCGTTGACAACACCGTACCTTATGTAGATATAAACTCAGTTTATTTTTTTACAAAATTACTTTCATGATCAGAAGGTCTGACAAATTGTGAATGTTTGGATGAATTTTCAACAGCCGATCGCATTACTTGCCAATTTGTGACAAATCGATAAATTGTATTTCCATGAGTTTGGGGTTAGTGTCATTTCTTATTGTTCAACGCCGCATAATAATCAACATATTTTCATCCGACTAATTGTTACATTAATTCCCTAACTTTTTCTTACTCCCTCTCTCATCCACTTACCCGCAGTTCAGCATCTTCATCTCACACTCGTTTCTATATACCATTTCATCAGAACCGCAGACCAGCTTCTCTTTCTGTCCAATGCAGTCCTTAGGACACGACTCTCCTCCTGATGTCCTTTCTTGAGACACGCAGAACGACATTGGTACTTCAAATACGTGTTTACTGGAAACAGAAATGGTATAACAATAAATATACAGTACTACTATTTTCTTAATTTCCCTCGCAAATTTCCATGTCCATCAATTATTAGATTTATCGTGTATAATAATTTGAATTCAGAACTAAGTACTTTATTGTTGTTTTGTTTTAATTTCCTTGTGAACTATATATAGCTGTAAAACTATTTCCCTATAGCAGCTTTCCTACCATTTTTAAAATAAACTACAGTAATTCTAAAGAGTATTAACAACTCTATATACTATAAGTTGATTGAGAGCGTCCGGACTGCACCAAGTGATAAGGGCAATTGATAGAAATCCGACGACTGACGAAACACGAAATTTGCCAAGGGACATTAAGAAAATAGTTGTGTTACTAAGCTATTTTCAAGAGAAACTGTCAAAATGTCTCATCGTAAAGTACCTAAGGGTCAGCTGCCAAAAAAACATATCGTAATGTCTATATTGGTGTTCATCACCATTTAAAATGTGAAGCTGAAGATACATACACAGGAATTTATTTGCTTTTCCTATGATTGTTATTATAATTCTCAGCCAGTATCGTATCACTGAAGAGGCAGGCCTTCATACCAAACTCTTCTTTAAAAAAATGCTGCTGTTTGGGACTCACAGTCTGATTATTTTAACCCTCCATGTTAGAATGAGACCAGTCAAGTTGTTCACAACGTACCCAAATTATGAGTGAAACTGAACTAGGAATTTAAACTATACGATTAAGGTCACGGTCCTAACTATAAACTAGTTTTTCCTACTTCTTAACTAGTGAACTATATTGTCATTCCTGACTAACCTTACAGATCTAGAAGCTCTTCTTGAAGTACTAGTTAATATGTAGCTCTGAATAAGACCACGCCCTAATAAGCAGTCGAAGAAAATGAATGATATTGTGCTCAGTGCTATATTTAATTCAACAAGTACCTATCCGGATCTTTTCGAAAAATATTCTTAGAAATACACGGAATCCCTCTTCCCTTCTAGATATCCATTATCATTTCAGCCGAAAGACGTCCACTGGTAAACATAGATCTCCACCAAGTATTGGCGTCTCGTATTAAGCGGATTCTCACGAATTTAACCAGGTCTAGGTCCATCAAATAGGTTAGATATCAATATAAAATTAAATTTACATAAAATACATACCCGCAGTTGCTAGCCTTCATTCTACAAGCGTTGGCATACAGCTTCCCATCCGAGCCACAGGTTGGTCTGGCGACGCGCCAACAAGACTCACGGCAATGACGGGTAGTTTGACAATGCTTTTTATTTGTCCGCACCACACCTTGCCTGAAAACGTTAAGCATAAAGATTAATTTGGGTAATACTAGATTTTTTTTTGTGTCAAAGATTTCTTTCGGTATAAGCAATATTAAGGTAGATTTGGGGCTCTTAAAAGAAAATGATATGAGGTAAAATTGTCAGGTGGTCAATGATAATATGTCAGTTTTTGAATATGGATTGAAAATTTAAACCCGCACTAGTGCGAATTTATATTATATTGTTGTTAATAATAATGTGTAAATATACCCATATTCTAAGTTTGTCTTTACTCAAATTAGCCTCCCTCACTCTTAATCAGTTTTCGTCAATCTTGTAATTTATTAAAATTAACCTTCTCGATTCAAGACTCTTTTTCCATTGCCATTGTGATGATATCTACTAAGTCGATTGTGGAGGGGAAAGTTTTTTAACAAAATGATTTAGAAAATGGGTGTACACAACACTACAACACTACTCAATTTTATACTTTATCACCATTTCTGTTTTCTTCCCAAACTTCTCAATTTTGTGTCCAGAAAATAAACTTTAAGACACCATGGTTTTATCGAAACTAATATTATAAAGAGGAAAATAGTATGTTTGTAAAGAGATTGCCATCTTTGGAAGTACAGAGGCTCTATACAAATGACATTCTTCATTCTAAGTGACGCAAACGCTGCCATAGCGATTGAAAAAACATCAAAAATGTAAGGGAATGAAGACTGCGTTTGAATTTTTCGCTAGTGGCGCTGACGTTGAGTAAGGTCTTCAAAATGTCAGATTTCATAGTTTTTTGGCTTTTAGCGCGATTTTGTTCACAATTTTTTTAATGTTGTTGTGAATATTATACAAATATGGCAGATGAAGATAAGTACGGCATTTACCAACCACTGCTTTAATTGAGTTTTATGTTTCGGAAAATTTTATCCTCATTTTTTTCGAAAAAAAGAGGCTGCGCAAAACTGCGGCATACTCGTTTTTATATTTAATCGCACTTCTACGGCATGAGAAATTATTTAAATTCAAACTTTGCTTCCGAACGCGTTATAACAATGACTATATGGAACAGCTATATTTAAGGACTTTACTCAATAGTGGCGCCAACTGGTGAACAATACATTTTGAAATTTCGACTATCTCCATCGCTGTCAAATTGTCTAGAGCATCTGATCCGATTACAAAAATCTCTTCACTGATAGAAAACTACACTATCGTTAATTGTCATTCTACTTTTGATCCCAGAGAAATGCGAAGCGGCGGAAAATAGCTATTAAGACATAGAGACACTCACCCACAAGTCAACAGCTTCATCTGACAAGTGCTTTTGTACACGTTTCCATCAGAACCGCAAATGGGTCCATCGAGGGGAGCCTGGGAGCAGTCGACGGGGCAGTTCTCACGATGGGCACTGATATTGTTGCAAGCACCTAAATGAGAGAGCCCGATGCCAACTCTGAAACGAAATTATATAATGAAAACAAAAAAGTATTAAGCCTTTGAAAGATAAAAATTTAAGTTACTATGAACTATAAAAGTAAGCCGCGATTTAAAGCTCTGGACAGTAATAGTAAGATCCAATATGAATATACTTTAATGTATAGAAATAGAATGCTAAAGAAACAGATGTAAAACGAGCGTTATAAATGCCTTGAGACCCAGAAGTAAAACGAGCGTTATAAATCTTTTGAGCCCTAGAATTAAAACGAGCGTTATAAATGCCTTGAGACCCAGAAGTAAAACGAGCGTTATAAATCTTTTGAGCCCTAGTTAAAACGAGCGTTATAAATGCTTTGAGACCCAGAAGTAAAACGAGCGTTATAAATGCCTTGAGACCCAGAAGTAAAACGAGCGTTATAAATCTTTTGAGCCCTAGAATTAAAACGAGCGTTATAAATGCTTTGAGACCCAGAAGTAAAACGAGCGTTATAAATGCCTTGAGACCCAGAAGTAAAACGAGCGTTATAAATCTTTTGAGCCCTAGAATTAAAACGAACGTTATACATGCTTTGAGATCCAAATCTAAGACGCTATAATGCTTTGCGAATTTGCGTAGTTTGAAAAACAAAACTAAATTAGACATTATGAATACTCTAAGAATTAAAAATAAGTCTATTGCTTATGATATTTGACTATATTCTATTTTATTCTATTATAAATAAACATAAATGAGGACCAAATTATATGTGGATTTGATGATGATTCTTTGAGAATTTATTCTATTGATGATCTAATGTAACTACCCTTTTATCACACAGCGGGAAAAAAGCATCTTTCTTCCACTTCCACACAAATATGTCCCCTATTGTAGCAGGCCAGTGATTACATCAGGTACAATATTCTACACACTACCGATGATTTAAAATAAAACACAACAACATTTTTATTTTGTGTTTTTATTTATCATAACATACCGCCTTTATTCCTTAGTAAATGGATTAGCCAGTATACTAGTAGTAACCATTAACTGCGGACAATTTTAGATTCCAAACTGCTACTGAGTAATTCTTGAAGGAAAAAGTACTATATTTTTTCCCGAGCTGGAAATCGAAACTAAAAAAAATTGTGCGTCCAGCGGCCATCAACATTTAATTTAATCATTTACTTAATAAACATTTCCTGACAGAGAGGAAGCCTGTGTCCCAGCAGTGGGAACGTTAAAAGGCTGATGATGATGATGAAATCAAACGATATAGTAAAGTAGCGCTGCTGAAAATTAAGTCCTGGGTTCGATACCCGGGTCGAGCTAAGTGCTATTGAGTTTTTCAATATAGCATTTCTAAGTAGCAATCCGGCAGGCTTATTACGTATCTTTTCCAAGAGCAAAACCATAGCGATTTTTGCGCAATAATTGCTCACTAATACAAAAGTTTTAGAGTTTTTGGCGGTTTTTTTTTAATAATTGCATTTGACAAACAGCGAGCGATTAGCAAACGATTGTGTAGGACCTACCATACCTACACCGCAGGTAATGCCGACTTTTATGACATAAAGCGTTTGATCGCTTTCGTTTTGCTCTTGCAAAAGATACATAATAAGCATGGTGGATCTGAATGTTTTTCTCGGTTGATTGCAATGCAATCGCACTCAGATGTAAAGCAAAAACATAACTGGTGAAATATGAGTTTATTATAGATCCACCTCTGCGGCGTGATGTTATGTGTGTGCTTACCAAGGGACATCCTATAATCCAGTAAAGCAAGTGGGCAGATTCTCCATATTCAACTATATCTGGTTAGACTGGAACCTTCATTCCCGAAAGGTCACATTCCCGAAAGATCACATGCCCAAATAGTCACATTCCCGAATGGTCACATTACCGAAACGCTACTAGTATCAGTCAGGTAAATTTTTAAATGGACGTACAAACAAATATTAAATTGGCACTGTTTATTTTTGTAATTAACGCTGCGTCAGATAACTTACAAAGCTGAATAGTTTGTTTGTTTGAACGCGCTAATCTCAGGAAATACTGGTTGGAATTTATTAAAAATAAAATGTGTTGGATAGTCCATTTATCGAGGAAGGTTATAGGCTATATAACATCACGATATGACTAATAGGAGCGGAGCATAAATGAAAAATGTTGCAAAAACGGGCAAAATTATTCATTTTAGAGAGCTTCCGTTGCGTGCGCTGCGTGAGCGGTTAAAGTTACGCAACATTTATGTATGTAGGGTAGGGTAGGAAGGTAGCCAGTTGACGGGAGCGAAGCCGCGTGGGACAGCTAGTAATCATATAAAAGGCAATGTCCCAACTGAAATATCAACGCCCAACAACTAATCCCAAAATAATAGCGAATGGGCAAGGCTCCTTACCTGCAAATCTCGACTTGTAGCATGCATCTATTAAGGTAGGTCCTGCCATTAGTCCCGCAGACAGGGTCCCTCTCGGATGTACACCGATGTTCACATTTAGAACCCTGGGCTCGGGAGCAGGATGTCTGGTCCTGAGCTAGCCGTACTCCTGAAAACATTGAGACAGAGTTTTACAATTTCTGAATTTATTTTGAAAAATTATAAACAAGAAATGGGGTATTGCAAGAATCCCAATCGTTTTAACTACTCTGGTACTTAAGGTACAAACAAAGGACTCCTTATGAACTGTACACCAGCTGCAAAGTTGAAATTTAGATGTAGTTTTTGTGCAGTTAACATAACTACATAGAAACGGCTGTCATTAGAACTGAACACCAACTACACATCGACTGCAAAGTTAGTTGCAGTTTGCAGAGAAGTAGTGATGAAATATAAATTATACACACAACTCGTAAGTCAGGGCCGTTACCACTAGGCCGCCACTGCTCAAATATATGAATTAAAACAAAGCCATACCTTTCCCACAAGTCTTCTTCCTCATCTCGCATAGCGATGGGTAGATGTAGCCATCAGTAGCGCAGACCGGTTCACTCTGCAGTGAAGGTCCACAGATTCTGGGGCATGTGGCGTCGCGGGCACCCTCGCACCATGATGCGGCTGTAATAAAGATATTGGGTGGTGAGTAATGGAAAGTAGGTTAAAAGTTAGGATTGTAGTATTTAAATACTAGTTTTTGCCAGCGGCTTCGCCTGCGTAAATAGTAGTTTATGCAATGGTCATATAACAGGGGTTATTAAAACACGAGCGTGGGTTTATCACATGAGGCAAAGCCGAATGTGATAATAATAACGCGCGAGTGTTTTAATACCTAATTATATGCAGACACAATTTTATCTTCACTCATACAGTTGAAATTGGAAACAGAAAAATAAAATGGCCATTTAGATTCTCATTGCGCATGACTGCGCAGCGCGCGCCTCCTTAGACAATTCTACTTCAATGAGCCCATAAGCGCCAATAAATTAAAAAGTAGTGTGCTATAAAAATTAAAAAGTTATTTTTCAATACAGTTGTTAAACATGGCGTACTTTCGGACGCTGTAATCATGATTCGAAAGTTAAATCTTACGCATAGGCATCTTTCGGTTACGCGGTCGTGACTTTTGTTTACGAGCTCGATCATTATGTTTGCAGTTGCAGTTTAGTTTTAAATTTATAAGTCAATTTAAAAAAGTTTAGGTGCAAGGAGTTTTCAAAGATAGAATAAAATGGGATAGATTTTCTAAGAGGAAAAATGAATGATTCCGTACGTTTTAGCTTTGAATTCTCAAAAGTCTTATAAATGGTTGTTTAATATATTTAATTACCAGTTTTAATTAAATTATTTTCACATCAACATTTGTCAAAAATCGAATAGGCTGTATAGCTGTATAGGCTGATATCGTTGTAAAAAAATAAGTCCAGTTGCAAAAACGCACCATAAGTCAATTTAAAAAAGTTTAGTAGCAAGGAGTTTTCATACATAGAATAAAATGGGATACGATTTTATACGAGGAAAAATTAATGATTCCGTACGTTTTAGCATTGAATTCACATTTTTTTTTTTAAAGTTGTTTAATATGTTTAATTAACAGTTTTAAGTTAATTATTTTCACATTAACGTTTGTCAAAAATCTAATAGGCTGTATAGGCTGTTTTCTTTGTAAAAAAATATGTCCGGTTGCAAAAACGCGCCATATTGAAAATTTTATTTTTTGTGAATAAACAAATCTAATTCTTTGATTTGTTTTTACTGTTTCTCACAACTGTATTGAAAAACGTCGTGTGATACACGGGTGTGTAGGTTATTGCAAACTCGTGTCATTAAAAACCCTCGCCTTCGGCTCGGGCTTGTTAATGTCAGCTCGTTTGCAATAACCTACTTCCCACCCTTGTATCACAATGTACTATTATGATGCAGTTGTTTATAAATCGAAGGAAAATGTTGCACTGTAGTGGTTTTTATACCATTCCTCCTCTTAAAAGCTTATTTTATTCACTGAAAACAGTGAATCATCCCAAGAGAACATTATAGCGGAATGAAAAGTAGCTATGTGGTATTCCAGATAATAATCTAACTCTGTGCGAAATTTCATTCAGATACATTCAGCCGTTTTGGCGTGATTGAGTAACAAACATACATCCACACACACAGCCATCAAACTTTCACATTTATAATATTAGAAAGATAATGATACAATCCATCTAATCTATTGAAATGAGCAATTCATACAAGTTTATATTTTTTTTTCGCGTATCTATGAAACGACTCTAACGATTTTGATGAAATTTCGTATTTGATAAGATTTTGCTTTTCAAATTTACCTATATAATTGTATTTATTGTGAACACATTAAAAAATACGTAGTGAAACTCGGCACATAGGTACTAAATATAAATCAGACCAATGTTGCATATCACACAATCAACCCAAAACTGCGAATCGAACAGAGCTGAAGTTTAATTGTTTTTTTTTTAAATAAATATTTTGTTTGTTCAAGGAGATGCGATGCTCTTCAAAGTGTTTAATGACCATTGGTCATGAACTTTTGATTTTTTTAATAATTGATACGTATTATTGGTAAATTATGTTTGGATTTCTCAATGGTGTCAAATGCCAACTCTGCTTATCCAACCGCAGACACACGTAGGACTTTAGTGAACCAGTTACTAAAGTCCTGCGTGCACACTTATTGAATGTTTGATTTTGAGGTTAATACATAAAAATGTATCAAATGCTTAGCAATTTACGCTAGAATAGACGATAATGAGCTTAAAACAGAAAGCAAAATAATTTAATAAAACTGAAAAACTTTGTAATAGTAATCTTACAGTGCAGTGTTAAATTCTCCACTGTGTTTGGTCCACAAATAAAACAAAGCACCTTTGAAATTCTGTAGATAGACAGACTAAACTGAATCTTAACAATACAACACTCAGATAAGACGGTGCAGATATAAAATACGAGATTCAGTGTCGGGCCAGTAGATATTGCAGTCGTTATGCAGAATTGCCCAGAATAGTGGATGCAAAACTTAAGAATGCCGAATTAACACTCTTTTGTAAACAAGTCGCCATTACGATACATTTTCTAGCAAAAATATCACTTTTTATGTGTAAAAATGAGCGTAACGTTACATTGAGTCATCCATTTTCGTGCTTGCAGCCGGCGTTCATCGATTTATTAAACGTTATCACGTCAAAAAATGTGAAATGTTTAATACTTGTATAACAGATAAAAATATCAAATGTAAGCTTAAACGTAGAAATTTTTGTAATACCAACTAGTTAAAGACCTAAATATTATGTTAAAGATGTTATTAATTGTTATTGACAATAACTTTTATTATTGTATAGTTTCTGTTATCTCGTTTGCTTAGGGAATGCTGTAACGATAGTACGTATTTTGCTTTTAGCATATTGATAGACTCATGATAGCACAAGTCTAATCCTGTACTTTTTTGTATAATTGATCAATAAAGGAAAAAAACATTGAATGATTAAAGAGTTATTTAACTCGGTAAACTTAAACACAGTTACTTTATATTATACATATTACAAAGCGTCCTGAATTAAACAAGACTAATTAAAAAAAAACGACGTTAACGGTATTCGCTGTACCAAAAAATTAAATCCTTGTTACAAAGTTTTGCTGATTAGTGTTACCAGTTATCTTAAATGCATACTTTTATAGCATGCTTCTCGAAAACATACATATAATACCGTGTACCGTTTGTTAAATTTAAAATCATCAAAAATTTTACATATATGTCATTGCTAAAAACTCGTGTCTGTAGTGTTACGTTGAGCTTTGAATCAAAACGAAATATTTCTCACTTTACTTCACAGGTGCCAAAGACAAACACTTTCAACTAGAAAGCTTAATTCTTTATTGCCCAAAATCCTCTCTTAAATAGGTCACGGGAACCCGACACCCAAAAACCGAACACACGAATCCTTTCTCGATATTTTCTCAACCCGTTCACTTCAAAGCCATACCCATAGCTAGCAAGTCGCCGCGGGCTGGCCTGTTACTAGGGAAGTCCATTAGCACAAACCACGGACCGACACCCATACTTATCTTACTAGATAAACCTTGTTACATAAAAATGTTAGGGTGAAAGGAAAGGCTTTTGCTATCTTTTATTTTGGCTATATTGCTGTTTTGTTTTAGTTTAGATCTATAAAATAGATAGGAAACCTTTTTATTGCACACAAAATAGAGAAATGGATACCACAAACACCAGTCACATTACTTTTTAAAAGTGTTTGCTTTCTGCAATAGTTAAAAAAATACCTTTATATTGATGCGTAGCTTTCATTCCAAACGCTTTCCAAAAAGCCATTCGCCATAAATTCTATTGTAAATGTTGTCGTTTTATTTTTAATTTTAAGGCGATTGTGAAAAAAGCAAAGATATTTTTAGGGTTTTCAATACTCAATAGTAATAAAAATTTGGTTCATGAAATAAAGTTTGCCACTAAACTAGATCAATCAGAATCAATCATGCAAAATTCAACAAATTATATGGCACAGTTGAACAAGCTAAAGATGTGGTATAAATGACTAATACAAACTAGAGAGCTGCTCACCTCCAAAGAGAAAATACTCAAGAAGATAAACCAAAGCAATCAGTAATCAACAGATAGATATAGAAAACGGCACCAGTCATAAAATATAGGAAAATTGTAAAAGTAACTTATTGCGCTGTTACTTATAGTAAAAGTAAATTATTGTCTATTCATACGATGAAACAGCAAAACTAGATAGTATATAATAATATGATAATAAGCCAATATGAAATGAGAAATTGTATGAAACTAACTGATTAATTTTGAATAGGATATTGTTAAAAGATATTCTCGTAACACGTAAAATTTATTTCTCTGTGATTGACCACTTTGCCAATAAAATTACAAGCTATACGCTCGATACTGTTAAAATCTGCAAAATAATTATCTTCCATATAAATTGTCATTGCTTATTCAACACCTTTAATTTTTGAAAAGCCTTGGTAGCAGGCCACCTTTGTTATAAAAGTAAATATTTTTGACCCAGCAGGCTGTGCATTATCTGATTCTGAATAAATGATTTTAAGACTGCTATTATTATTACTCTAGCAGTAAAGGGCGTTCTGCAAAAAGGTTGTCATTTAAAATTGGTTCTTCCGTCCTTATGCTACTATTCCGTCATATTATATTGATTCCTATCATTCGTTAAGAATATAACATTATTCGTCATAATGTTTAATAACCTTAAGAAGACATCAGTTTCTTCTTATTCACCTTGCTCTCGACTTAACATGTGCATATAAATTTATCTTCTAGCAAGCACATATATTAGATTATTGTACTAGGCGATCATAGATCGTGCAGAGCGTAGGCGCGCCCTTGGGACTCCGAATTGGGTCACATCCCTATTGGTGCCTGCAATGTATGCAGCTGCAGTCCAAAGAGTCTGATTGGGGTCAAGTTCTTACTATTGAACTAGGTTGGTCTAAAAACATCAAATTTAAACACCAGCAAAATTTCAAAAAACATATTAATTAGAAAATGGTATAATTGTTAATTGGTATGAATAAGGTAATCTCTGAAAGTACTAACTCATTTTCAGAAATAATAATTTGCTAAGAGGGGATTAAACTTACGCTTTTTTTATCTCACAAAAATGCATGGAACCATTTGCAATCCTTAAAAGTAAAGCTGAGAGACAAAGCTATTTATTTAAATTTGTAAGAGGAAAATGCAAGAGTTAATTTCACGGATTTATTTGCAATTTAACTTACCAATTAAGGGCTGATTAGATTAGTTTAGTTCTGATTAGTACTAGGCCTCAAGAATCTGTTCTTGCAGCTGATTTGACACCCTATAAAACACTAAAGGAAATTATCCATTTCCAGCAACAGCTGCGATTGGTTGCCATATCGAAATGATTAATCAAACCAGTAATTTCAAAATGATGAAAATATCAGGATTAATTTTTGTTGCTATTTTATATTGCCTACCAGGTTGTCAGAAATTGTAGCAGATTGGAAATAGACATGAAGGCAAACAAGATGCAAAGCTCAAAAATAAACGATTTGATTTCAAATATTTTTTCAAATTTCTTCCATGACTGACCTCTCTATTACAACTATCAATAGAAATTGACCCAATTTAAATTACGCTCAAAGAAAACCTACTTTTACAATATAACAGTGGAAATAATTTTAAATAGACTATAATTGCCTATAGAATTTAGTCACACAATAAAACTTTTCTTAGTTGGGATAAAATGATAACTAATTATTTCTACAATAAAAGCCGTCTGCAAGTAGGTACCAGGCAATCATAAACGCGAGACTGTTCTTTATAGTTTGTAATCAAATAAATATTGTGTAATCAAATAATATTTTTATTGACGTCTGAGAAATGGAGCATCTCTTAATTGTTATGTGGTCTTTGTGTACGGTTCTAGTTATTTTTGTATGCATCTATGTTTATGATACTCTGGCACACGAGATGCAATAAATTATCTTGTAAACTCGCTCGCTTTGTGTACTAAAACTTTTGAATTCATGTCATAAATTATAATATTTTATGAAAATAAAAATTATATTGTGAGTATTTCTGAGCCAAACCTAGCTGCTGCAATTAGACGATCGTAAAATTCAAATGAATTCTGTCAATGGCTGTCCTAATTGCTTTTACATTAAAAGGTGCATGAGGTTGTTAAAAAATAAAATTCTTGACTTTATTCCGCGGCATCTCTTAAAATATTTCACAAGACAATTTGCAATTACTATGATTAAGGCATAAAGCCGACATGTGTCATTTGTAGGAATAAAAGCAAAATAATTAAATCGATCGTATGGGTGGTCACACTTACTTTTGTTTTGAAGTTTATTTATTACAAGTAACATGGATGGTTTTTTTTTTAATTTTACTAGATATTGCATACGAGATTGCTCCCTGCCTATACATATACAATTTAGAACACGCACTTACATGATTTTGTGTATGCCAACAAGCTTCATAAACTATTATTAAAACCCAAAAGGAATCACGGACATAAAATGTCTTTAGTGTTATAATTATTTAAAAAAAAACGTCTTGCGCAATAATGTATTTTTTTTAAATCGTTGATAGAAACTAGTTATTATGACGTTATATTTGTAGCTATCTAAAAATTATATTTCCAGTTGAAATGCCAGACTTCATCAAATTGTCTTCATTGAATTTTCATTTGACACCGTCAGAGCCACAAAAAATTAGGTCAGTCCGGTGATTCCAAATGAAATATTGCACTTCAAAATTTTTCATATGTCCTGCTCCTATAAAAGTAATGGTCTGAAAAACGAGCCACTCATCCCAGAAGCTGTCAGTACCATAAGTTAATAAATCGAACTGATTTAATAATGGAAATCGTTGATAACGTGGACTGATTTAATCAAAACGGTTGATAAATCTGATTTCCTTTCTTTAGTCAGGAGGGTTTATGTCTGTAACTGTCAGGTCCATCTATTAGATTTTCTCTGTGAACTGATTTGAATCGAATATTCAATAGAATTTTGAAATATTGCGCAGTATTATAACTATTCATTTAATTGTAAGACATATTTATAATGAAATATGCATACGGAAAAGACCTAGTTTGATAATGTAGAAATTATTGTGGTAGTAAATTTGCGAAAGTTTTTGTAGTTCTGCGGTATGAAAAATAAAACTGATAGCAAATTATTCTTGGTCTTAAATATAATTTACTTATATTGTGAGTACGACTATATGCCTAGACATTTTCTACATTGATGATAATAATGTTACTAATAATCACTTTCCTAAAGATTGCGGAACGCAGATATCAGGCACCTTATTCACAACTCAAACCACACCAAATCTTTCGTGACTAATAGATACGAAATTAACGATTATATTAAAAAAGCAGACAACAATAAAAAATCACTCTCAATTTACTTTTTAAAAGTGACTGTACTGATTTTTATCAACAAAATGTGGTAACAATTAACTTTGTTAATAAAGTTTTTAGTATCAATGAAAATGTTTAAAAGAGTATGAGAGTAACTAAGAAGGCTAAAAAATTGACGCATGTATCATGTGAAAGATGTTTTGTCTAGAAAGGAAATGACTATTGAGATGAGAGCAAATGGAGATTTATTAAAGAAGAAGACATGCTGCGTGCACCGAGTACTTCGGTAGAAAGCTAGCAATAGAAACCCCATTTTCATCACCATCCTAAAAAGGCTGTATAGAAACCAAGGACCAAAAAAAGAAAACGACTTAAACTGATTCCTTAGACACCTGCCCCCATATCATGACGTATCAAAATTGTCATGACTCGACTGTGGAAATGGGAAAGATGTATACAAGTCATATACATCTGTCGCTTACGCACATTAAAAATAACCTTGCTCTAAGATCTTATGGTCACTCTATCATATTATTATCTCAAGCTCATCAACCGGTAGGATATAAATATGCACTCACTATAGACAGTAATGAAACAGGATTTACTGCAGACCGTAACAGTAGCAGCTTAGTCGTTATAGTAACCCGTTTTCTATAAAATCGAGTTAAAAGCAGGAAGATCAATCAGTACTGTTCTATTTTTACCAGACTGCAAGAAAAGGGTTATGTTTTTTGCGCGTATCTTGTAAGTTTGTATTAACGTAATATTCTTTAATACTGCTTATCTTTCAAACCGCCAGACGTATTTATATAATTAAGACATCGTTACATACGACTTGACCATCCAAGTGTTCTTAGATAGGTAAAGTTCAAAAAAAAGAAACGTGGCGGGTTTTAGGCATCATAATGTGCGGGTCCCAATATTTGTTTCTTCCAAACCAATCGAGTGAGGTATCAAAATGAAGAGTTTTAAGAGGTGACTTATATGTCTAAAATAAATTCTAATTACAAATATAACTAAAAAGTTGTAAATAAAAATAAAATTATAAAAATGGAAAACCCGACTGCTTGAGAAGCGAACTAAAAAGCTGTAAACAAGAAAAATTCTGCTGTGCAGTCGGAGGATCAGGGGGTGAGCCAGCTCGCGAATATGTATCCTCCAACTGCACGTCATGATTTTTTCTTGTTTACAGCTTTATAGTTCGCTTTTTAAGCAGTCGGGTTTTTCATATTTAAATAAGCTTTTTTGCAGACTGAAAGGATTCCTGATTTGATGCGTTCGTGTTAGGAACAGCCGTGTTTGCACCAGCCGTTGAAATATTTTTAATTGCTCACTTAAATTTAATTCGAGGCTTAATTTGTTTAACCTAACTTTGCATTTTGCTCACTGATGTGCCTGTGCCATGTGGTCATATAGGTACATATTATGTTTGAATAAAGAGTTTTTGTGGCTGTTAAATTGAACTTTTTAAACTGTACATATTTAGGGTGTATGCCATGATTTGTAAGATTGTATCAGCTGGCGTTCTCTTGTTTCTGTTTGTAAATGTGTATGTGACAAATCAACGTAAAAACTCAATTATCCATAATTTTATTGTTTTCACATCTCATGATAATGAAGAGAAAGGAAAAAGGTGTACTTTGGAGTATTATTAGTTATTTTTTTTTTTTCAATTTCGTACGACTTATTCCAGGATATATATAGTCGGGCCTACGTTGTTCCCCCATATCCAAGTACTAATGCTGTAACATGGAAATATTGTAAACAAAACAATTTAAAAAAACTTTTTTGCAAAAAAATACTACCGACTTCCAAATAAAAAACTACAAAGTGAAAAATAACTTTATTTTTGGAAGTCGGTGTCTTTTGTAGGTACCAATTCATTGCGATATTGACACCGACTTCCAAAAATAAAGTTATTTTTCACTTTGTAGTTTTTTATTTGGAAGTCGGTAGTATTTTTTTGCAAAAAAGTTTTTTTATTTTACCCTTTTTAGTTGTACCTATAGGCAAGTTATGTAGTAAGTACCTGTAACGGCAGAATAGATTACCCGAATAACATGAAACTCAAAACATAATCAGTGAAATGACAGATCTGCATACCACTTAATAGCGTACTGGCGTGATGTTATGTTATGAAATGGTATAAACAATAAACAGACATGCGATTGCAGCAGTCCCGAGAGATTTGCCGTTATTTATTGAAGAGTTCTGTTGTATATCTTCGAAGTTCTTCATCAGATCTTCACTAAATTAAAATGGGACCAATTTCGGAACATACTCTTTCAAACAAAAAAAGAATTTTCAAAATCGGTCCACAATTGACGGAGATATCGGTGAACATACATAAAAAAAAAAAAAAAAAAAAAAAACATACAAGAAGTCGAACATAGAACCTCCTCCTTTTTCGAAAGTCGGTTAAAAAGAGTAACCATGGAGTTTCTTGCCGGTTCTTCTCCATAGGAAACGACTAACCCGAACCGTGCACCTTTTGTCGACGTTTTATAAGTGCCCATGTAGGCCTATGTAAAATAAAAATATTTGATTTTTGATTTTTGATTTTGAGTAAAGTGTAGTTTTAATTACGGAAAAAGATGTACTTGGAGTAAAGTGTACTTTTCATTACGGGAAAAGATCATCGTTTCAGCACTTTTGACATACGTCTGTTTTTTTTTTTAAATGTTGTCTGTAACGCACACGGTGAGTTAGGGTCAACACACACCAAAAGAGCGGCAAAGGGCAGCGAAGCGCAGCGACCCGCTCGGTAGAGAAGGAATTCGCCGGAATTCCCGCAGCGCCGCGTGCATCCGCGCGACTCGTTCGAGTTTCTCATGCGATAATAAGTATTATAGTAATTAAAATAAAGTTAAAATTCATATGACACTGAAACTGCGCTCCGCTTCGCTGCGTTTCGACGCTCTTTTGGTGTGCGTTGAGCCTTAGTGTGTTCGTACGTTACGATCTTACGATCGTACGATTTCTAGTACTCTACCACATTCGAAAGTGAGTGTTTGAGGCTGAATACCAATTTTTCTCGGTCTGAGTGTGGGAACTATGTCCTTCTAGATTTCATTATGCTATAGGCTTTTTAAGATACTCGTAAGTAGGCCTTGCAATGATACCGCATAAATTTAGAGCCTGAATTCTAATTATTTTTGAATAGCATTTTCCCACAGGTTTTCTCCGGATTTTACTGGTGATAAATATAGCTATAGCACTAGGCGACGATGTGGCTATTGATTAGTGAAAAGATTTTTGAAATCGGATGCAAATTCTAGAGCAAACATTTACAAACATATTAACAAACAAACAAATAACCTTACCACTCTATAATACTAGGTTAGAAGGATTTAATAGTTGGCAAACGAATGATCACCACACGGCAATTATATTGCCAGCTGCGACATATTTCCATAATCACTTAGCAGTCGGATTTAAGATTACAGTTAACTCGTAAGAGGTCTAAAGCTGTGATTAAAAGAGATAATTGCCTTTTGCAACACCCATGGCCGCATGGGTGGCAGAACGGTACCTCCAAGTACCGGTTTTTAATCGAACAGGATAATAACCATTATCTCTTCTTTAAGAAGACATAATATTTACCAAAATTCTAATTATTGCACAATTAATATTTTATTTAAATCCCTATAAAAACAAACACTATGAAACCAACCTTTTGTGTTGTTAAATAAAGACCTAAGCAAACGAGTAACCCTTACTGTTAAAAATGTGTCCAATGTAACTTGAAATTGAGTTCAATACTTGGTCTTTAGAGTCTAAGGGCTAAGATAAACTGGTAATTCATATGGCCCGTGTATGTTGAGCTCTGAGTGCAAAGCATGGTGTTTGCAGACAGGTTGCTATCACCCTCGGTGCGGACAACCCGTTTAAACTATATCACAAGTAGATACAGGATAAATGTACTGAATAATGAGTGTGTCGCTTAGAAAGCTTCAGAGATTTCGGAGTTTTGTTTTATTTTGCAAAGGCTGTCTCATTTGATGAGCTATGACGCTGTTATAATTGTTTTTATTTATATCACTGATTTACCCTACTAATATTTTCTTTCAGTTCTTTTATTCGATTAGAACGTGTTGCCTTCTTTTGAACGTAGCTCATCTATGGTGATTGCTGTCTTTTATTGTTGTTGAATTTTATTGAGAAATCAATTAATGTACATTATTTGTTTATGCAAACAAATTGACTTCATAGTCTTTTACAATGTCTGTGCACAAGCTACACAGCATTAGGTGTATTCTAGACACAATTACAGCACGGGATATAAGTCCTAAGATAAGTGTAAATAAATTTCCAAACATAAATTTAATCAGCGAGGCTTGTGTAATTGGTCATACTAGACTAGATTAACATCAAACCTTAGGCAGCATAATACTATAGAGAGTTAACATTTTGAAACAATCACCATCACGGTTTGTCAACCCTACACTATAGTCATGAAACGCGCGAGCCGTGGGCGACTACATGCACCGCAACCTTCGCTTAAATTCAAATCTGTGCGCGCTTTAAATGTGATGCACGCGTAAGGTGAAAGACCCCGCATTGTCCGCGAAAATGGTAATTTACGCTATTCAGCAATATCTCGCCCAGTATGCACTCCTGGTACAACGGGACTTTGTTATGATGTCATTGCTCAACAGTGACATAATAGATCGCTTATTTATGAGATCCTTGTTTTAAGTAACGGCAGCTGAAATGTACTAGGAGTCATTTGCACTAGGGGCTCAGGAGATGTGTGGTGATGTATTTGCTTATTCATAAGTTTCTGAATAACAACTGTTTTAGCCGATATTGTACTAGTGTTCATTGGTACTAGGAGCTCATAAACTACGAATATGATAATAAAGTGGTCCGTTGTTGGTCCTTAGAGACGACGACTTGTTCCTATTGGTGACAATGTTGGTGGGATGAGGTTCTTTCTTAAGCTCTTATTTGTTATTGTTGAGGATCTTATTTGTGTCGATTTTAATTAAAATAAAGGCCAGATCTTACAAATATGTAGAAAAGAGGGTGAGACTTAGGTACGGCTTTTCCTAGAAGTTAGACAAGACACCCCAGCTAGACTGATAGATACTAAACGACCACGAAAGACCAACTAAATTAGAAGCACTTAACGATCCAATGTTGTAGGCAGTTTTATCGTTTGTCATACATCTGTAATGCGGGTAGCAAACGTTCACAATCCAATGGACATTTACGGGTTGTTCAGACATTGTTCGCGACAAAGGTCGTAAAACTTGGAATGGTATCTTTACCAGTATGCTATCCTGGTACAACGGGACTGTTTATGATGTTATGATGTGTGCATACACTGACTTTAGTAGATATGCTGAATATGCATTGTCACTACCTGGTTGTATTGTGGTCTTCATGTACGGGACACATTCTTGCTTCTGCTTGTGTGGTGCATCAACTCAATGTATTTCGAAGAATTTTGTCTTCAAAGTACAACTTTTGGAAATAGATCTAATCCAAATCTGTTTTTTTTATTATTTATAGGCTCACGCTTGTCTACTATCTCACCTAATGGTTAGCGATGATGTGGTCGACGTTTAAAGTTATATTGTCACTTTTCTGGTTTTAAGTTGCATTTGACAAAGGCGCATATTTTATTTGTTTTTTTTTTATGAATATAGCTTCAACACTTTCTATTTTTTCGATATTCTTTTAAAATTTACGACTAACTTGCCAACACATTCCCAAACTTTCTACGCTTACAACCTCAACAATTCACAACACACATGTGAAAATAAAGAATCCAATAAATCTTCATACATTTACATACAAGTGCTAAAACAAAACACTGCTGCCTCCAACGACGCACCTTTGTTTGTCGTACATGTGTTCAAGTACTTGGGCGTAGTTTCTACGCCCAAAATTTTAAAGAAAATTATTTGGTGAATCTATTTTCATGTTTATCTTGTCAACAGATGTGAAGCAATGTTAAGAAGTTTAAGAGCTTTAACACCTTACGTAGAATTTAAATGGATTGTTCTTATCGATAAAATCCGCATGAAGTTCCAAAATGTTTTCTACAAACTTTTGAAGCCGCATTGGCCATTTGTAATTATTCGGTGGTAATTCTTTTATCTGAAGCTGGTCTGGCTTGTTACTGAGTTATAATATAATAACAGGCCAGACTAAGCTTGTTTTGTCGCTGCTGGAGTATCGACCTACTAAACACCACACATGTCATAATTATGGTAACCGGAATTTCTAGACTGTGTATCTTCTAGCATAATTTTATTATGTCAAGATTCAATCGACCTCATCAGTATGATAACTATATGCTAGACTGTATAGTCTAGTCTAGCATACGATCTAATCTTATTATGGATCCGCTTTGACAAAATTGGACGGGCCTTATACCGCTTTAGTGCTGTAAAACGGTTACTTTCTAAAGCATAATCCTTAGTTAAAACGTTTGAAAAATATATATTTATTATTGATTCATATATTGTGAAAAAAATCGTGTAACTAATAGTTTTCTTTTATTTATTTAACAAAACTATATTTTTCCACTACTTTTGCATACTCCTCCAAGACGACTTGGATGTTTAAAAATATGTTAAAACAGAAAAATTGATGGCTAGAATATCTACATAACTGAAATAGCATATGTAAATCAAGGAATATTTTGCAAGCAAAACTGTCCAAAAGGAGGTTCAATACTGCGTTAAGCCAGTACTGCGTTAACATTAGGTAATATATTTGCCTTAAGACGTTATATATGAATTACGTACTATATGATCAATATTTTCTGATTCTGCTCGAAGGAACGAACAATTTTACAATTATCTTTGAACTTTAATAAGTTCTTAAAATTAATAGGTTATTACGCTAGATAGCCATTTTGTCTTACCCAAAACCAGCTCCCTATTTGTCTACGAATTTGCGAGCTATATAAAGCGCTTTTAGTGTCATATAATATTCACTAAACAAAAACGGTTATAGCACAAGATTTCAAGTACCAGGTATTGGCGTTAACTGCAAAAGTTATTTCTGCAAACTATCACGCTATAATAGAATTCCTAATCAAAGCTTTTATTGTACATATTAAAGAGTCGTTTTCATATGCACAGTAGGAAAACACCCATTAACCATCATAAAAGTGAAATCATCGTTTTGAATGCGACACAGGACATCGAGTCAAGATCGAAAGTACCATGTCAATTACCATCAACCTTGTACCATGAATAATGTACCATGTGGGTAGGGCCTCGCAAAACATAGGTCCCTTTCACTTTTCCTAACATGAACTTTTTAGACTTGATAAAAAGCTATGTTCGTGCAAGTTAGATTTACTATAAGTTTTGAAACGAAACGGACCAAAATTTAATATCATAATGACCAGAAAAATTCGTTCGTAAAGATCAAAATAAACGAAAGCTTTAAAGCCTAACAATGTGTGTACTAGGAAAACATAACGCGACAGCAATTTCAAGAAGCTAGCGCAAAAAAATCGTGCTGTTCAAAGTTTATCCCCGCATCAAATCTTATGTGCCTGCGAGCTTATGCGTTCCTGGTAGGTATTTATACAAAATTGTCTTTACTGAGAAAACGTTTTGTGAATCTGGAGCGTACGGTACATCCAGTCTCTGTTGCCGTCTCTTTCTTGTATCATGTTGTCCTTGTTAGGCATCAAACTTGAAGAATGTCGGTATTTGGTTTCATCAGCTGTTATTTTGTTTGAACGAGTGCAGTGCCCATGATTGATGATGGAGTGAGAAAGATCCTGTTTTCCGATTTTGAGTAACGAGTAGTCTCGTTAAGAATATTTACATTGTGGGTACATTAACATCCCTGATTGTGTATTGCAGTAAAGGTATTAATAAACCAAATGGTATTTGCAAGTTAACAGGAAAGTGTATTACATGTACGAAGCGCTGATATTGAATGCAAATTATTTTGGGTTAAATACTTCTGATTCATTTTTGTTTATCGATTTTAATTATCTCGCTAAAAGCCTAGTGGCTCAGGACATCCATCATGCCCAGTAAGAGTAACAGATAGAATTCCAAACTTTACAAATATAAATGATTTTATTTCTGTAAGTTGGTTTGTACAAACACATGTCGATCATATTTTTAAAACTAGATGAGGTCGGCGTTTCCTATCTGACTACTTTGAGAAGAAAGGCCGAAACAAACTCAGAGGTCACAGTCTCTTTTAAAGTCCAGACAAAACAAAAATCTTGGTTAGATCATGTGAAGACCATGTAGATTGATGTCTGAAATGGTCTTTTGAGGAAAGAACCAGCCAGATTGAGTGGACCTGTCCAGTCAGTGCACGCATTTGTCAATAACCGAGCAGCTCAACACAGAATTTAAGGAGCTCAACGATTCGACGAACAATACCAAAGAAATGACATTCGGGTAGTCCGCATAAACTACTCAAACTGACAGACCACGATTAAAAACTAAGATAAATTAAAAATAATAACAAAAAAAAATGGTCCACATAGTCTTCATATTCACAATAATTAAAATAAAATAATATAATACTTTAAAAAGTAAATATTCTTGCCATTGCAACAAAATTCACGGTGGAAAATAAAAATAAATCAAAATTAATTTTTAATTGCAGCAGCTCAATCCCAAGCCTTTTTGTCCTCAACGTAATCTTTAATGGTATAAAACGCTTTCTGGCACAACTTATGTTTGATGAATGATTTGAATTAATTAAGACTTAGAACTTGTACGTGGCTTGGAAGCTTATTATAAAAGCGCACACATTGACATCTAAGCGAGCCACCTATTATTTTGAGCCTTGTTCTTGGTACTAAAAATTTGTGTTTGTTCCTAGTATTTATGTTATGGATATCACTGTATTTTTTAAACAATTTTGTATTTTTATGGGCATGCAAAAGATTTTCATAAATAAACTGAGAAGGCACAGTCATTACATTAATCTCCTTAAATTTCTCTCTGAGAGAGTGTCTCGGGCTTAATTTATAAATTGAACGAACAGCTCTTTTCTGCAAAACAAAGATAGTCTGGATGGCAGCGGCCCCACAACAGAATACCGTACGACATTACACAGTATACTAAACGGGCTGTCTCTACATCAGTTAAATTACGAATTTTCCTAACTGCATATGCTGCGGAGCTTAGCTTTTTTGACAATTTATCTATATGTGGGCCCCACTGAAGCTTAGCATCCAAGGTTAAGCCTAAGAATACTGTGCTATTTTCAGGATTCAATTCTTCGCCCTTTATAAACACATCAGTTTTCACCGGCCTGACGTGAGGCAGGGTAAACTTAATGCATTTGATTTTCATAATTCGAGGTTTGGCTCTCGCCTATTTTCTCCTCCAACATTGGACCAATTTAAAAGATATATCATAAACTGAATAAAAATATGTACAGTGCCCCTTTGTTTTAATTTTTGATGATACATTATCTTTAAAATATGCTCAAAATTGCGCTGTCCACCGAGGCCTTGTGTACAAATTTGACAACTATAAATGAAAAAAGGAATAACATAGAAGCACAATATATCTTTTTTATTAATTTATGGAATATCTTTTAAATTTTTCCAATACTGGCGGAGGAAATAGGCGAGATTCAAACTTTGAATTATGACTTTTTACTAAAGAAATTCAGTGAAGCTCTTGCCCGCATTGCATATATGTATAATCCACTACATAAATAGATAAAGTTGTATTGAATGAATAGACTTCGTAGAGCTTTACTTAAACATTGGTGAATTTTTGGAAATTCTCTTATACTTATGACTAAAACAACAAGCAACAATAGGTTGTTGGCTCTCTGCCTGCAACATCATAATAAAGGGAATTTATTTAATTCTGTTGAATTTGAGTACTTGCGTTGAATTATAAGTAGTAGCAGCTTAAGGTTTATACAATTCATTGTTTATGGTATGTGATGGGTCACTGAATGTGTGTTTATTATTTGTTTTCATCATCATCATTTAGGTAAAGCTAGACTCCCGCCTCTGTTGGAGCCAAGTTTCTCGTTGATTGATGTGTTGTAAAAAATATAACCAATCGGGAACTTTGATAGCAAAATTAAATTCCAATTGTGCGACAAACGATTTTGGTATCAATAATCAAATAGTCTAATGAAATCTCTAATGAAATAGTAATAACCCCATTTATAAAATCTTCACGAGTTGTTAAACATATATGTTGTTTACTTCCTTTAAATTAAATGTATAATTGTGTCCATATACATTGTGTTGCGGTGACCTAGATATACGAGTAGTAAGTTGTAATTTAAAACTATTCGGTGTGTCAGTTAATTGCCTTTATTTATATTTTTAGCGTCAAATTATAACTTTTGCATGCCTCTTGGTAAAATATGGCCAAACCTACTTTTTATCTGTTTATCACCATGTACTATACCCTTATTTGCAAAATAAAGAATTACTTACTTACTTACTTCTTCTACAGATGTCTAAGATACTTACGAAAATCTTATGAATATTGTAACTGATCTCTTGATGTTAAACATGAACCTGGCATCCAATATAACTCAGTCAGGTCCGTTAAAAAGATAAGGAAAATCGGCAGTTTTGTGATAGTACCTGTAGGCGTTAAATGCTAGACCGTAAAGAAGACGGATGGAAAAAGATTGCACATCGCGCAAATGACATGAAAGAAAAGGTAATCGGCGATAGTGTGACGGTAGACAAGACTGAATGGAAGAAAAAAACTGGTTGGGCTGATCCCAACAAGAAAAAGATGATGATGACCTAGTCCGTTAAATTAACCGAACATTATGTATGTATGGCATAACCAACAGCTGTTGACCTACAAAGCACTTCAACCATTGAAGAAAGACGTGTCTATGTTCAAAAATATGCTAATGAAGTAGGCGATAAATTAAACGGATTGTTCCGCCAGAATACTAAAAGCTTGGTCTTTGTAATGTGTGTATTGCTATGCAGTGTGATAGCTTGAGGAATATCTAAAATAAAAATGTTCTTTGTGATGTCATCTTTCAAACTCGGTCAGAGGCACACAACATTAAATTCACACCTGTGTCCCTTTAGAATATTTGCCTCCTGATCACGAACTGCAGTGACCTATTTGGAATTCTTTTAAGCGACTGTAGACCCTAATTGGCCGCTTTAGGCACAACCTAGCCTTTTGGAGTATCATAAACCTGTACACAAACAGTGGCAGTGTGGACTACTATGCAGCCTCATCGCAAAATATATCTGAAAATAGCAAAATATAGAGCTTTCCAGATGGCCACATTATTGGCCAACATGATTGCCCGCAGATTTGCTCGTAGCTCCAAGGATGTGAAGATCACCTTGTATCGAGTCTACTGCACATCTTTTCATAAGATTTGTCTGTGGGTGTCATATTTGCAGAAATTTTACAGCGCTCTTCGCGTAATTTTTTTTATTTATAATCTGTATTGATTTAATTTGGGGTTTTTATCATCATGCTTTATACATCACTACTACAAAAAATTGCTTTAAATTTACATAATAACGCGTTGAGGGCGATGCGCATGCGGTTGTGGCTGCCATTTGCAGCGCTTCAGGAATGTTGGCAAGTGTCCGCGTTGGCCTTACATGCACTCGTAAATCGGGCTTGGGCACTAAAATAATTAAAATAGTCTTTTTTTTATAATTTTATTATTATGTTTTACAATTTATATAATTTTTATTTTTATTATTTTGAATTTTTTATAAAATTCTACAATTGGCAATTTTACATTTGACATTGTTTTATACTTTTCAAACATTTTTATAATTCTTAGACAGTTTTAACGTTTTCTTTCTCATCTTAAAATAAAAAAATATGGAAGTTCTATTTCAAACTGCAGTACTAAACGTCATCCCAGGTAGAAAAGTTAATCCCTTGAGGCATACATTTTAGAACACTGAACACTAGGGAAAAATAACTTCCTATTTATGACAGCATAAACTATCTTTTATGACAAGATGATCATAATACGTAAATTAAAATATTACATTTTATCTTGCAAATTCCCAATAATTACGAGCCGCCTGTTATAATAATGTTATAGAACAATTTGTCTTAAAAGCTTTAGAGATAAGGTTTGTATTTTATTGTGAAATTATTTTACTCGTACGATGAAATTCAATTAAATTTTAAGTTTTAAAACCATAAACTTACACCTACTTAAACTAATATAGTAGTTTATGCAACAGTCATATAATAGGGGTTATTAAAACACGAGCGTAGGTTTCACACTCACAGCGTAGTATCACACTCGGCTTCGCCTCATGTGATAATAATATTACGCGAGTGTTTTAATAGCTTATTATATGCCGTTGCATACACTATTTTATCTTCACTCATACGGTTGAAATAAAACAAAAATGGAAACAGAAAAAACTCGGAAAAATATGTGGTATGGCGGGCAATTTAGATTCTCATTGCACATGACTGCGCAGCGCGCGCATCCAAAGACAATGACACAATTTTTGTACATTAAGTCAATGAGCCCATAAGCGCCGATAAATTAAAAAGTAAAAGTGTGTATAAAAATTAAAAAGTTATTTTATGATGCAGTTGATTGAAAATCGAAGGAAAATGTTGCACTGTAATGTTTTTTTTAAAATTTTACCTTTCCACGAATATACAGTATGTGTTTATACAATATTTTTTGAATTTATATTTGGAACATTACGTTGTGAGTGTAGATAAAATAACTTTAAGTGTGATTTGTCTGTTACAAACCATTTAACCGATAGAATTCCCATTGTCAAAAATAACGAATTTCCATAGAAACTTTTATTCCACATTAAAACCTTTAAAGGGAAGATTTTAAAACATTCTTCCTTAGTGTTCTGCTCACCTTCAATATAAAGAACTATTGTTTATCATGGTTCTATACCTAGTCGTCTAGGATGTAAAGTTATCAGTCACTAAATGAATTTATGATTTTACTTTTACATGATAATGATAAATGACAAACTGTGAATAGGATAAAAACTCTAGCCGATAATTGAAGTACAACTTTTTATCAGAAGGGACGGTGATCGTAGTTTAGTAATGGCGGTCTGTCGGCACCCTTTAGATAGGCACTAAAACCTTTATTAATAACAATTCACAATTCTAATTTAGCCACAACGTATAAAATTTTATTTTTCTATTTAATAACTTATAAATGAGCCATCATCTCAAATATAAATTTAAAGCTAATTAGCTCATAAAATGATTAGAAATGTAATTGAAATGTTAGATAAAATTTTCTATGATTATAATTATGGTAGTCTACATCTTATGCCTTATAATAAATAAATAAAATACGTAAACTTAAGTGATTTTAATAGTTTTATCTACACCCATGCTATAAATCCTCTATAAAAGTTCTTGAAACAGTTAGCTTATTGCCAACATTAAAACAGCCAGTGTCATAGTAACCATAATATCATCCAAACGGGTGTTATAATGTTGTACTAAATTTCATAATGCAACTCCTTTATTACTCATCGAAAAGCCACATTCTCATGGCATCTTTATGAATTTCAAAAAAAGAACATTTTCATGCACGCGCGTTTCACTAACACAGTGCCGTAATTTAAAAAAAAACTTATTAGAATTTTTGAATTGACGTCGTATCCCGCCATTTTTGTTCAATAATAGTATTGAAAAAAATAATTGTACGATCAAAAATGTAAATAATTATTACAATAAATAATTATATTATTACCTATACGTAGTTTTTTTGTATTAGATACTCAGTAATTAAACTTTCCATGAATTTACATAGAGTTCTTACAACACTCTACAATACCCTATGGTTTCAAAACCTTTTTAGAGGATTCATATCATGGGTGTAGATAAAGTCTTGTATGCAATTGTTATAATTAGGTATTAAAACACTCATGTGATACTATTATCACACTCGGCTTCGCCTCGTGTGATAAACTCACATTCGTGTTTTAATACCCCTTATTATACAACAGTTGCATAAATAACTATTATTGGCTGTCATAATATTGAAAGCTTATTTCATTTAAGCTTGAAGGAAGTGGGAGTTTTATGAAAATGTGTCGAGAAGTTTCTGAGATTAATGTTTTGTACCTACCGACATAAATGCTGATTGATAAAATAATATTCAATTTATAATTTTCTGGAATAACGTTCCGCTTCCTTATATATTAGCGTAAGTTAAGTTGCATGTTGTAGCTGCATATGCCAATTAAAGATTTTCACAACAATATATTGCAATTTTAAGATTCATAGTTTATTTCAATATTACTACAAACTGTATTTTTTTTTCACGTGGAATCACAAAAAGTCCCTAAAACTTTTACTCCAATCAGTTATAAAGTCAATTTCTTAGACATACGAAATCAAATGGAATGATATATTTTGCACTAACTGACGCGTATTAATCGTAGCACTTTACCAGGGCAGCATAAATGTCAGAAATATGCCTCCAGATTTATCTATCATGTGACATAAATAACATGAATAGAGAGCAATATGAATGATCCGTGATTACCCGCTCTTGATTGATGGGCGTTTTAAATGATTCATTGTGGTTGTTAGACGGGTATTAATTAAAGTGCGCCTGCAATTTATGTGGCCCTGGTACTGCTGGTGTCTAGTTTAGTGATTTTTCTGAATGGATAACAGTTGAATAAAAAATATTAGAAAAAGCTCATTCAGTAAAAATAATAATAAAACATGGCTGGCGGATAAAATGAATTGCTAGTTTTTATGCACAGTATAACTATAAAATAAAAACTTCAATTTTATTTGTGAATGATTGTAGAAAAACATACAATCAGATATCTTTGTATTCGCAATCGTTTGAGTGCTTTATATAATTGCGTTATAAAGTTTTATGCCAACTTTCAACACCTGTACGTTTATTAAAATGTTGTCATATTTATCATTTTTCAGCCAATGACAATCTAGTCATTGAGAGTTTAACTGAAAGGAAAGCACGAAACGTAAAGAAATCTATTTATTGGTGAATAAATAGTTATTTATGCTACAAGTGCGGCAGGTAGGTGATTCCCGATGAGTGGATAAATCGACACGAGTCGAAAATCATCTTACGCACGTGTATCATACAACATTTTACTATGCATTGTGCGAGGAAATAAAAAAATATATCTAAACCAAGCAAGAAATTATTAAAATGGCGAGCTTATTCAAGGGCGCTCAGCATATCCACAGATTAACTTTTACTGCGCATGTGCAAATAGCTGTCACGTCGTAACGCAAAAAGGCACGAGCAAAATATTCATTCTGCCAAACATATCTAATGAATATTTAAATTAATTTATTGATCAAAATCTAAATCTAGAGTAATTAAAAACGCCTTTAATGAAGTATTAGTTTTAATTTACATTTTATATGAATGATAATCTGTACTTAACTAATTTTTAAAACCTTTCTCAAATAATAAAAACTCTATGCGGCTGGCTGACGTTAGAGTTAAAAATTAAAAAAGTACAGGAAAGAAAAAAGCACTAGTAAAAAAAGTGACACTTTCCACACAGTTTGGCTGCTTGGAAAACGCTCTTTTCGAGGACATGCATTGTAAAATATTTATCGGTGCTCGGTCCTTAATGCATCAACGCTGCACCAGCAATTGCAGTTACATGATCAGAATTCATTATCTCTTTGTATCTCTCCTCATGTTTTCCTTAATCGATTGTAGGCTGTGATAAATTTTAATTGTGTATCCTCATGCTAAACGCTTTGAAAGTTAGGCTGGGAAATTACGCTTGGCTTTTCTTTACTCTTAGATTCTATTGCGAAAACGTGTTGTGCTGACCGCAAGTAACATGGGACAAGGGCAGGAAGATGATGATTCAAGTCCCATGTATTAGGGGCGCGAGCTGATTGTCATCAATTGGGCACTAATCTAGTCTCCGGGCTGCTACTGAGAAACTTCACATGGAAAACCCAATAACACTGCCCGACTCCAGAGACGAAATCAGGACCTCATGCTCATCGGTATCTAGAACAACGAGGTTATACAAGTATTGTCTAAACAAATATTTGAGAATTTTACCATTCTTTTTTTTATATCCTTTTGTATATATATTTATTTGCTAAACATGGGTAACACATACAATATGCATGCAAGATAACAAAAAATAACAAAAGATTCCGACATGTTTGCCACATGCTATGGCGTGCAAATATTATGCAAGGTAAACAATGAATGAATTTAATTATAAATGAATTTCATAATTATCACCAATGAAATTAAAATAACAATATCAATAAAAAATGTCAAATAAAAATCTATGCAAAAAATATTCTGCGAAAGACAAATTAATAAATAAGTAGAGCTTAAACTTAACAACGTATTCACAACCTAGCTACCTTAAGTGAAGGTAATCGCAGCGTTCTACTTTTCTGAGAATCTTACTTTCATAGATATAATGGCAATCATTAATCAAAAATGTCGGATGCTTATTAAGATGTGAGATTTTTTAAATAAATTATGCTAAGCTTACTTCTGTTTTGTGTTACTTTTGCGGTCAGTATGAGTCACGATTTTGATACATTGCCACGTTTCGATGTGTTCTCTCCAAGAGGTAACTTTGAACCGGCATTGCGGAAGATACAATTTTCAAAGCGCAGTTGGACTTCCACATTCAAACATACATTGTGGATTCTTGAAAGGGGCAAAAACCTAACCTGCTTGACAACATTCTTGAATTCGATCTATATGGTTGTTTGAAATTAATTTATTAAATCATTGTTACAATGATTACCTTACTATTAACTTAGCATAACGTACACATATATAAGTTTGTAACTGTTACAAAACTTAATTTAGTCTACACTAAACGGTGGTCCCCAAACTAGGTGGTACCGTAGAAAAGATAAGAAAATATTCAAACGCTTGTGAATTGCTACATGCAACATTCACCCCTCTTGTTACATCCGTTGATGGAGTCTTCGCTTCACAAATGTCTACCTTCGTAAAACATCTGCAATCGCTGACCGCTGGTATAGGTCCTTTAGTGTAGTGATTGGGTTGGCTAAGATCAAGAATCATTATGTCAGTAATCCGTGCCACTAGCATGTGCATTCGCGGCACAATACATAAATTTAAACCAATAACCAAGTTATTCTGCTTCGACGATGGAGTAGCTATACCTAGACAATAAGGTGGATGTGGCCGACGAACCAAAAAAATGTCGATTGCAATATTTCACGATGTATAAATATGCTTGTTTTATAAGATAATTAATCAATAATTTGACACTACTGTAGTTACATGTTATTTTGTATCGTAATTTCTTGGTATTTAAAAATAAATGTTGTTTCGCTAACTAGGTGGTACCTATATATTGGGAACTGGACTTGTGACACATTTTACAATTTATCAAATTTTAAACCTTAAATTAAATTAAAATGAATTTTAGAAGACACACCTAAATCGCTGGTCCTAGAAGCATGCAATTTTACACAACCTAAGGGTTCCTTATAAAACGAAGGACAACAAGAAGGCATTTTGAAATCTATACTTTCTGTAACTTATATGGTGTACATAATAAAGAGTATTCTATTCTATTCTATTCCTAAAGCTGTTGAGAAGTTTAAACTAGGAAATTCCATCGGGCACACACTTCTTCTTGGCGTGTCGATGGCAAATACAGTTGTTAAATATTATGTTTGGCCCAGTATTCAGCTGCTACAGTAACACCATTCGCTGGTGACAGGTGTTGACAATCTCAAATTCAACATTAAAGCATAAAATTATATTTATCATCCTGCGAGATGCATGGTCATTAATTTCTTAACAGGTTAAAATAAATAAATTCAAATGATAAAGATGTCAATTTCAAATTATAATCCACTTAAAATTCGACGAAATTAACGATTGATTAAATTGAATGTGTGATGAATAAATTACTGCTACGTTCTGATCAGTAAATAAATGAATTGATTCATAATGAATGAACTTGGAATTTTAAACGAGTTGTACAAAAAGCTTTTAGTATTCCCGTGCGAAAATTCGTAACAAGGTAATTGACCTAGTCCACATACATTATTATAATCATTAATAATAGATTTTGTAGACTTTATTTCAGCTTGTTTTTGCCAATATACTGTTCAAAAGGCCTAGAAATTAATAATCCGCGCCGCGTGGTGGATAACGGCCCATTCCCTCTCACAGAGAGGAGGCCTGTGTCCCAGCAGAGGGAACATTAAAAGGCTGATGATGATGATGATGAATATCTCTCTATTTCTGTTACTTGGTCCAACAAATCGTATGGATTTCATTCTAACCATAGGTATATAAAATCGTTGTTTAAGTATATATATTTTTTACATTATTGTCCAAGCGATCGCGAAGCGACTCCGTTTCAGGGGTCTACTCACTAACTCCGCCAACGAAGTTACCGGCCCATCCAAAAGTACTCCGGAACTTCGGAGTGAACCCTAC
Source organism: Orthosia incerta (assembly GCA_948252205.1). Lineage (NCBI taxonomy): Eukaryota > Metazoa > Arthropoda > Insecta > Lepidoptera > Noctuidae > Orthosia > Orthosia incerta. Next base: position 23,715,810 of record OX411758.1, read on the forward strand.
TCAATAATGATAACATTTTTCTGACGAGAGATTCTATCGGGAGTAGGTACAACTGTCAAATTGTGTTGACATTCATCAGTAGTTCGGGCCACGAAAGAATTGTGCATACATATACGAGTATGATACGGAATAGGAAACGCCCGTAACGAAGCCTAAAACTACGGACTTCAAGCTTAGGGAGCTTGGGTAAAAATTACTTCCTATTTCTGTCCCCGGTCCGGCTGTCCACCACTATTGGTCGCATTTTTCAACCGATTCTCGTGCAATTTTGTGAGCAGGTTCGATAAGAATATGTTTTTTTTTAAGTTTTTTGAAATTTGAGGTTTTTTCTTCTCGCGAGGTCTACAGCTCTCAGATGGTAAGGTATTTTTTACCGTGCAAACAATGGGAATGGGACTCATTAAAATAAAAAATAATACCAGTCAACCAGTTTTATTTTTGCAAATCATAGAGCTCTCTCTCTTCTCCGGTTATGAGAACCTGGTACCAGCGTATCAAGCTTTCATAACCGGAGCAGAGTCTATCACAAAACCCACAGGTCAATAGGTTACTAAAACAGTTATGCCCAAGCAAAAAGTAAACAAATGCACGCTCGATCGTAAGACACTGTATCTAAATCATGTTTATGTTAATTGGGCATGCACGTAGCGACAAAAAGTCGCATAGCAGCCAAAATCGGCGCAAAAAGTCGTGCGTCTGTAACGGGATACTACTTAACGTGATGAAACTGTACCTAGTTTGCATATAACATGGTGCCCTAGGGAATGGGGCAGTAATTTCGTTGAGTGTCTATCATTTTTAATTTGGTAATGATAGGAGTTAAAATGTTTGTCAGTAAACGGATTTTTTGAGAGTGCGATTTCAATCATTTTTCATACGTCTACAGCTACATCCTTTTCTCATTTGGTAAGTAGAATTAGAAGATCGTCATAGGTAGGATACATATTATGAATATCGTTCTGGAGCAGTCTTTTCAGTCAGCCTTGCTACTTTGTTGATCAACTAATAAGAAGTGTTATTTAATTTGTCAATTTATGTTATCAACGGCTCCATGCCTTTCACCTGGTAAGCGACGGATGAGGTCTAAGAAGGAATGGATTTTTTTATCATTACGTACGCAGAATCTTCTTCAGCGTCTATTCACTGTGGACACGGGTAGGTTACTGGAAGTAGAACTCAGAGGTTTGTAGTTCTAAATTTTGAAAGAAAAAGTGCAAAGCTTTGGCATTTGTACGCTTGATATCTAGAGATTAAGTTGTTCCAGATCAAGAGATCAAAGACAACGCTGTTTGTAATCTTACCATTTTTTACACAGAAAAACGTGTATTTAATAGCAATAACTATAGTACAGAATAACAGAGACCTTAGGTCAGGTACACGAAATCCTTGTTAAGTGCGCCGGCATCACTCAAAGCTAGTGATACGTGTGAGGTCTAAAGATCATCTTTAACTCACTGTACGTGAGTGGTGACGGGTTTAATAATAACCTACTTCTCACTGACGTCTTATTAAAGTTGTTAGTTACATGTATCGTTAGTCTGTATTTTTGTGATTCTCTGGATGGCGAATCTTTTTGATCATATAGGTACAGTACAAACATTTTCTTAATGTCCTTCGGTAATCTTCGTGTTTCGTCAGTCGTCGGATTTCTATCAGTTGCCCTTTGCACTTGGTGCAAACCGGACCGAAAATTAGTTCTAGGTACTACTTAGTTTTAATTTCCGCGCATTATTTGAGAAAAGTACTATACAAGCCTTGGCCACAATTAGGGCATTGATGGACTTACGTATTCACACGTTCGTCCATCAATACCTCTTTTGCTGGCCGTTGCAGTAATGTACTATATATTTGCATGCCAGTTTGAAATTAAAATAAAACATTTGATTAGTTACCTCCTTGGTTGCCATGTTTCGGAGTAAAAGATCGTTCCATTTTTAAATTACACAACAGATATGGATTTAATATGTAATTTATTAGGCCGCTGAACCACGACAGATATGGATTTTCATAAAACATTTTCAGGCCGCTGCTCGCATCTATTTGGTCTGTACAGCAATTTCGATTTATCTCGAAGAAAGTTGTCAAAATAATGCTCAAATTTTCAAGTATGTTTGAGAAATAATCTATAATTTAATTTCTATACAACATATTGAATCAGTTGTGGATAATTTTACATCTCCTACAAAAACTAGCCATTTGAGTTTTGGAAGAGTAAGACTGCATTTTTGAACCTTGACTGTGCATTATTATTAGTTGTATAGAAAAAGCACTCTATCAAAAATTCCCTTTTACTTTCACACCTACAATTGCCTTCATTAGACTAGTGAAGCATAATAAATGTAATTAATGTACCTATACTTTCACATGCGTCGAATATATTCGGTTATAAACACGTGTCAGTGGGTTGGCGCTTACTGATGTAAAACGCGTTCATGGGTTTAGATACATGATGGTTTTTGTTTGAGTACGAAAAGATTAGAAACGTTGTTTTGAAGGGGTTTTCCTAATAAATGCAGTATGTTTTTTTTTAATTCTTGGTACTTTTAAAAAAACTGTCAATATCAAAAAAATAACAGAATTTAAAAAAAATGCATTTTGAGGCCATTACCAAAAAAAAATCTTATTATTAAATGTAAGTAGGTAATGCAACCTTTGTTGGCTTATAACGTTTAAAACCGTTAAAGTAGTTTCCAAAAGATTTTGTAAATTAGTATGTATGTCAACTACACACTTATTTTCACACACGTTGAATACTAAACGTGCTTATTAAATTTTATTTTTTTCTTCAAAGGCGTTAAATGTTGCTCTCATTTTTTCTGCATTTCTCTGCTAATGGCTGTCACTTATCAAGCCTGAGTTACATTCTGAATAAGGACTGCGATCTGATAAGACTGGTTTTTATTTTAGTTTTAATTAGCACCTGATTCCAAGATATTAAGACTTAGCGGGTTACCTGTTATGTAATGGATATTGATACATTATAGATAAGCGTCTATTAAGGAAGTGAAACATAGTTGTAAAGGATAATAAATAACAATAAAAAAAAACATATTTAATTTTAAATCGAGTTCTATCATCGTAAAACTCATCTTTTCATTTTTTATTTTTATTATTGATAGGCTCGCGCTTGACCACTAAATATATTATAATAATACTATATTAATAATAATATAATATATTATATATTTTTTAAAAGATTTTAAGTTTTCTTTTTTTTAACATTTAAAAATGTACTAAATAAGAAAGAAGATAAATAAAGGAATATAATATATTATATCTAAATATAATTATGTATTTTGACACAATGTTCATTAGCAGATTTAAAAATTATTTCTAGAATAATACTGTACGTAATAAGGGTGATATCTTTTTATGACTATTTTAAATTCCAACTTAGATAGGGATTATAACTTCAAGAGAACTTTTATATTTATGATGTATGATAGATGATATGTGCTTTACCACAGACATTAATCTAACTAGATAACGCAAGTCCCTCCATCTGTATGAAAACCAAGCGTGCCACTTTTCACACACAATTTTTCAGAGCAATAGTACCCGCACTTTGTTTTGTTTACTTTGTCTTGATACCTACTTTCATTTTAATCGCAACATATATTATTTACGTAGTGGTTTATATAATCTTTCTTTATTTGTTTTATATTTTTGTATTATATTAGACACAACAGGCTTTGGTTTCCGTACGGCACGTTCTAGGCGACCTCTGAAAATCAGCGCCGCCGTGCTGTTGGTCTCCCATGGCACAGCAATATGCTGATTGGGCGCTTGTACTTATTCGTCGTCCTAGTACTGTACTCAAATTTGGTATTTAATTTTACTCTTACTTTTCTTTACTAATATAATTTAAATACTTACTACTATTGGATACCGTTAAGGGTTTAATTTAAGATGTCGAAAATTTTGTATGACGTTTTTGTGGCGAATAAACACTTAGTATTTTTTTTTCTTTCCTTCTAACAAATGTAATTACCACTGAAAGAAAATATTTCCATTGCCTCAGCCAACTCTTTTCTGTAAAGTTTTAACAGCTCAATATAGCAAAATTAGGCATTTTTCTAGATTTTGGTGGACGTCCGGTGCTGATAATGCTAAATGAAACAGCTCAAAGTACGATCAATGCTCGTACTTTCTCTTTTACTCCCTTTTTGACACGCGAAGTACATACAATCGCGTCATCTAGTGAGATTTATATCTGTGGGCTTTACCAACGGATGTCTACTGACCGATATAACTTAAAATTGCTACCTGTACAAGCTTCACAAACATTTTACGAGCTAATATAGTCTATAAGGGAAAACCATTTTGTATTCGCCTTACTGGAGCAAAGCATCAGGTTATTAAAGAACCACCGCTTATAATAATAATCAACGGTCTTCTTAAACCGGACCAATTACACACTGTTTATCATTATTATCAAGTTTTAATAAGAGATGTCCGGTCTTTAACGATCTGTGTGTGATTAAAATCTAGTTTCGACAATATTTCTGATTTCGCTCTAGTTAAAAATAACATATTGATGTGAGAAAGTGAAATTTTTAGTCGTTTGTAAACAGATTTATTATGGTACTCATTTTCATGTTGGTACATGTAAATGCTATAGTGCCAGAGGCTATATGCGTAAAATAAATACGAAAAACTTGTTTTTGAAATGCGGTAAGTAGAATGGATGCTGATTGAAATCAGTTCAATGTTGTTTTTATTTGTTCTTCAAAATAAAGGAGTAACATACGGTCGTTTTTGTGCAAACATATTAAATGATACGTATCATTTTTGCAAAGCAAATAAACATTCGTTATTCATTGTTATACTGCGTGTACATATTAAAAAATAAATAAATCCTTTTACCGTTCATTTCTTTATGTGGTCAATTAAATAAATTGGCATTTTCAGGTTTACAGTTACGGAAAACAAACGGCTATGTAATTACTATAAATACATTTTCAGTAAAAGAAAGTGATAAAAAAGTAATCAGCTTACAAAATACTAACAGCACTTTGAAAAATTACCGAGTTCACGAAAATATTTTCACTAAAACAAATAACAAAAAAATAAAAATAAATGTTTACAGCCTGTATAAACGGATTTACCGCTAAGTTTTATTCGCCACGCAAAAAAAAACAAGCTCAGTGTAACACAGTCGTACGTGCGAGCATGCACGCTCAGTTTTAGCGGGGAAACGTGCAGTTTTGTGCGAAACAGCATTTTGGCACCGTGTAGACAATTTTTGCTAGTAAAAATCCTGATGAACTGCGATATATGAAAAGCACCTAATGAAAAGGCTTTTAAATGAGTTTTCTGTTTAATATAACCTAAAAAACCTTGGACGAAGAGGATCAATGATTCAAACGAGCACGTTTCAATCATTGATCCTCTTTCATAATCTAGCCAAAACTATGCAATTACAAGAAAAACCAAATAAAAGAATTTAGTACCACTCCAGCAAAGCATGGGAACTAATCTTAAAGTGCATAAAAAACATTGACTTTAATTCTGCAAAAAATATAACATAAATCTAGTTTTAAACCAAGTTCCGTGGAACTAAAAATTCATACGAGTAAATTCTTGAACAACTCGAATTTCAGCAATTTTCGTATTTAACGCTAGAACTTTTTAAAAGATATATAAAGTTCAAGTTTTAAAGTGCCGTTGATTCCACTGCCGCGTTGTAAAGAAAATTGTCATAGACTCAAACATAGCCGTGTAATTCTTGAAGTCTTTTATTTTGGGGACATATTATGTAAATATGTATTATCTTGTAAACTACGGCTCATTAAAAAAAAATCTGGTGAACAATTTTATACGCTTGTGATTTGCCTTGGAATATCAATTATATTAAGATATGAAATGATCTCAATCATTGTAATAACTGTGTAAAGATTGGTTATGTAGAAATAAGTGCATTATACAAAAATATCAACTTTATTTGTAGGTTGTCAGTGACGGTAAGTCACAGTAGTCGTATTTTTTTGTAAATACTGTGTTTTTTTAACAGCCAAAACAACAAAAGTGATCAATATTAACCAATATAAAAAAATCGTAACGCCACAAAAATTTTCTAACATCATTAATAAAAAAAAAATAGAATAATAAATCAAAACAAGTGTCGTATTAACGGTTATTGACGGCTGCGCACGCGTCATCGATCACGATCTATAGATCATTGATCTAACGTCGAATAACATTAGCGCCATTATCCACTGTAAAGCGGTGGGACCGAAGTTTCACTTTGTATAATTTTCATAACTTCGTACCAACGTGAATCAATATCTAATGAACTTGATTTTGATTTTATCGGTGCACCTCTGCCCAACTCTTCGGAGAATACCATCTTCAGTCTGATGGTAAGCGATAGATGAATCTAGCGAAGATGCCTTTTCACTCTTTGAATGCTCACGGGTCGTAGGTGTAGGGAACACAGATGCTTGCACAGAGTTCCACACTTTGGCTGTGCGCATAATGAATAATAATAATCGTATTCATCATCAGACGGGATGATGTTGTTTACATTACGTTGATTCGACTAATTTTTGGAATCGATTGGTCACTTGTTATGTATTTTTTAATAATAATTCATAACAACTTATCGTAACCAGAATTGACAAAAAAAATGGGCCTTTGCCTTTCAGTAGGCTAGGCTACTTCGATTAGATAAGAAGGGTAGCCCTAAATCAGAATCCTATAAAGCACGTTGATGATTCCCTTGCTTTTCATAAAACTTGGAATATAAGGCACTTGCCCAACCGTGCGTTGAAGCAATAAGCTATCGACTATTTTCTCGCTGAAGAAATGAACAAATGATACAGATCCCGTGTCAATAAAAGAGACATGACATATATTAATAGTTGATCGCTGGCTGTTCTCACTGCAGGCGAGTACTCTCTCACCACAAGTTCGTCGCAGCGACAAGAGCTATCAAAGTTACTGCGATACTCGCTCGGCGATGCTCGCTTGGCGGTCAGAACTCACGCCAAGAGATCAACTAATCAACGCGTACTTACAGGACGACCGCCCGAGCGAGTGATGCGAGTAATCGCTAGTCGCACAAAAACACTCGCTCTTAGCCGAGCGGTAAAACTATCGGAACTACACACTCGCTGCTCTCCAACTTATATCTAGGTTCTAGCTCTACTCACTGCTCGCAAATCATCAGTAGTGGGACAAGTGGCTTAAGCCACTATTCGGGTAGGAATAAAAACTTTCATACTTCTCTCTTGTCGTTCAAGCTAGCAACTTTTTTCAGCTTTTATACACAGGTTCAACATTATGCAAACTCACCGATTTTAATTAAATTATATGTTATATATTCTTTTTGCATCCTGTTTTTGAGTTTCATGTGATACTTCTGAATTAACTTTTATTATTTATGATCGAGATAAGGCCAAACACAAAGCGCCTTGATCAAGAGCGAAACAAATTAAATTATGTTTTAGTTCAGCCTCAGTTTTTTACCGATATGTTAAAATATTAAAGCAAATACATACATTGAAGTGCAGCCTGATATTTCTGGGCCAAGTCAGTTTTAAAGATAGCGATGATCGATCGTTATTGTAAGAAAAGAAAGGCGTGTGAATGTTTTAAAAAATATAAAATAATTTTGCACGTTTTTCTTTAGAGGGTAAGCTTTCTCTTGATATGGGCTCAATGAAGTTTATAAAAAGATTTATCAGGTTCACGTAAATCAGGTTTTCAGAACTACTGGCTTGACAAGCTTTTTATACGTTTAAGTTATACTTAATGAGGTTTGAATGTGGATGAACACATTTGAGTTTTTAGGTTAGTTTTGTTTTCTCAAAGAATCGAAATATGTGTCGAAATATGTTATGGAAACATGCTGGTCCTGCTCCATAGGGCAATCCTTAGTGTAGACAAAATCAAACTGGTTTATTTGTATTATATTCATAATTATAGTAGGTAACGCTTTATTTTTATTATTTTTTCTATTATTTTTGTTTAAAAAATTTTGACTCACGCACTGTTCCGTTGTTGTTGAATTAGGTAATTTACCTATGTATGCAATATTTGTTAGTATGGGAGAACCATGTTCCTATTTATCAAGTGACACATTTTACCTGTTAGTGCTTGTAATACTTTATACCTATATGTAGTATAGTAGTGCTAGGTGCATCGTTCTCACGTATATGAATTTATTAATGTATGTAATATTGAAAAACATTTTTTTTAAAGAGTAAGTATGGAGGTTCTTGAGAATCAATTTTGATTACTTGTAAATTTTAATTGTTAACGTGCAGAAGTGCCGCTTAGTGGCCTAATTGAAATAAATACATTTGACTTTGACTTTGAAGGTATTTCAGCTAGGTGGTGATGTCAAATAGCCTCGCTAAAATGAGGAAAATCGATTCTAGCTCCTAATTTAATGAAAGCTTGTAAAAGCGTAAGTCAGAAAAACCTCTCTAATACACAATCAAACGGATTTTTTATAAAAAAAATGTTTTTTTAATAATCAATTAGAACCAATAACATCATAGTATCCCTCATATGATGAAAGGTATATTTAGTTAAATATTTAAAATTTATTATTTTATTTATTTATTTTAATAGCATTGATATTATCATATCTGCTTAACAGTCGCCTAAATATTTTAACCTTGACCGTAGACTCTTTACTTACACAGTTTTACTGAAAGAAAATTCTGAAAAGGCTTGTAGGAATCTACCAAATCAGAAAGATAAAACGAAAACATGCCAAAAATTTCAACTAAGTCTTCGCAAATCAAAAATTCAAACTCCCACGATACAAAAACGCCACATAAACATTTTAAAACACGTCGGAAAACCTTTCATTCATTCAATTTAAATATTTTACATGCCAATAAAAATACCTCTGAGCATATTAAACGATAAAAGTCGATGCGAGTCCAAGATTCCGATTCGAGGAACTAATTACTGGTTAATTATGTACTGTTATGCGCGAAGTGTCATGGCCGCCATATTTTATAAGATAATTGGTGCGTCTCGATTTTTAAGTGTTATGGTGGAGCCACACTTTAGAGATTTTTGCAAGCTTTGACGGACTTGGCATGGATTTGGCGATGAATGTCCGGTAATCTGGCTAATGTCATTTCATGACGATGCATTGCATTCCACCTTCACTACAAATTGAGCAAGTTCCATTGTAAGGTACCTTACGGATTGACAAACTAACTATAATAACTCAATTTACACATTCGTGCTGTTTGTCGCTAAAAAGTTTAGTTGTATGCTCCATATCTTGAAAACTGCTCAACCGATTTTGATAAAACTTGCACTATGACCTAAGTTGTATGACACAGCGACTCCCGAGGGAACGACGCTGCGGATGTGTTCGCCCGGAGGGGCTCAAGTATGCCACCGGTGGGCCCGGAGCCCATAGTGCCCTTACCTTTCGGGTATCTACGCGGTCTGGTAAGAAAACGCACCAGGGATCAACACAGCAAGCTATGGACTGATCATAGCGAATGTGGGCAGGCCAAGGAGGCACTACCCCTCATTGACGGCCGTTTCACAAAAAAGGTCCTACGACTAACAAAGCCTGATCATGCATCATCAGCCTACATTAATAGGCTGATGATGTGATGTGTGACTAACAAAGCCACAGTTGCGTGCAGTTACTGCCGTAAAAACTGGACATGGGACCTTTAATAAGCACCTCCTTGTCATAGGAATCACGGACAGCCCACTCTGCAGAGCTTGCATGGTGGAGGAAGAGACAGCAGCACACCTGCTCCTAAGCTGCCGTGTAATCGCTGGCTACAGGGCCAAATACTTCGGCGACCCAGGTACCCTGCAGGAGATAGTCGGCAGCACCAGGGCGCTGCTGGCCTTTCTCGAGGAGCTGGGGTGGATCGAATGATGTGACTGAAACCCACCCGTACACAAAACACGCGCTTGGTCGTGGAGTTGCGGCAACAGCCCGTCGAAACTAAACTACACTAAACTATGACCTAAGTTGAGAGATATTTAAACCAATAAAAAAAACATGATCATCATCCGATTACTAGTTTCGGAGAAATGCGTGGACAAAGAAAATACATACATACAAACATACATACATATAACGGATCCATGCATACATGCATACATACAAACGAATCTTTGGAACTGACCCGATTTGAAAAATTCCTTGACTGTCAACAGCTATACTATTCATTAGTTTACTTTTTACGCCGGAAATAATGCACGGTTTCTTTCTCGGTGGGTTAAGGCGCAGATACCCTGAGTAGCTGTCTGTAATTAGAATCACGTCTAAACGGCTAGTCGTAATTTTTGGCAAAATATATGTTACATTAGACCATTTTCTTAATAATTTGATCTGAGAAATTTTTGAGTTTTATTCGTATAACATAGTGTAATTAATTTGTAAAGTTATGTCTAAAACGGATAAAAACACGAAAATCGCACCAAAGCCGCTGGGCGTATTTCAATGAAATTGACACCATCTCAAAGACAATTTAAGTATCTACATTTTGATCTGAAGGTTTTTTTTTAAGTCTTAGAATAATAAGGAAAGTACAAAAACGTAAAAAAAATTTGGGTCGCGCGGGTGTGAAACGAGTGCGCGTTTTGTTCCCTCAAGGTCGTTGGCGTTAGTCGTCGTCTTAAGCTACGGGATTGAAACTGTGGGGATAAGATAGACACTCATCAGAATGATTCAAATATATATCTGTTGAGCTTAGTGTTCTTTTACTAAGAGCTTTTGCTTAGCAATTCACATAAACATGTCAAAACATACAACGATTATTACATACAAAGATTATTATTAGAACATAGATAAACATAATTCGAATTTAATATTACAAACATACAGTATTAAAATTGTGTTTGCTGAAAAGTAATTTATTTAATGCAAATAAGAGCAAAATAACATGGTTGTTTTATTGCAAATAGCTAATGCATATAAAATTAATGACTACAACTTAATTTTAATGCAATTAAATTAATTATGATTACTGTTTCAATGCAGCAAAATTTAATTACAATCCGGACTACATAAAGATAGCGGTTATAAAATTTTATTGAATATAATATGGATTATTATCTATACTAATATTCTATATACTAATAATACAAAGTTGAAGAGTTTGTTTGTTTGAACGCGCTAATCTCAGGAACTACGGGTTGGAATTGAAACATTCTTTTTGTGTTGGATAGTCCATTTATCGCAGAAGGTTATATAACATAACGCTACGACCAATAGGAGCGGAGCATAAATTAAAAATGTTGCAAAAACGGGAAAAAATTATTACTTTTTGAGAGCTTCTGTTGCGTGCGCTGCGTAAACGGTTGACGGGAGCGAAGTCACGGGGGACAGCTAGTTTATTATAAATACTTATTATTGCTTTTATTAGTGCAATAAAATAATTATGAAGCGTATGTAACATGCGTTTTATATTGTAGGACAGTTTTTGGAAAAGGTTTATCATCAACGAATCAATCTTTGTATCAAATTGTTCAGCTGATTATTGCACAAATTAACCATGAGCAGGATTTGTTTTAATCGCCTCTTTAAGAATTATAAAGCTCAGTGACTAGCGAGTGAGAGACACAACGCATACCAGATACAGACACCTGCAGTATGCATTAATAAACTACCGTTTAAAACGAATAAAAGTAATGTCTATAAAACCTGTCCAAACCGTCTATCATAATCAAAAAAAACATCCAAAAATACTCACACAATAACATTAGTAAGTCAAGTCATTTTGCTATTTTTAACACCTCGATAATTTAGTATAATTTTATGTCTTACAAAAAACGTGTGCCAAATTCAATAATGTGGCCATACCATTATCAAAAACTGGTTTTAATCAATTATTTGATGCACTGTACCTACGTTTTGGAGTTTATTAAAAAAGACTAAGCTTTCTTTTTAAAGTATCGTTGCCAGTTTTTGCTTATGTTATTATTGATCATATCATTTTGAGTATGCAAAAAATTGTGCGAGCTTCTTTGTAGGTACCTACTTAATTTGTATGTTGATTTATTTTTAAGTGACAGTGTTTTGGGGTTATTGATTCAATTCAAAATTGGTCAATGTTGATTAATTTGATTTTAACTTACTACCTACGTAGGTAAACCTAGTATAATATTAACGGCTGGCTCTTTAAATCCTGCAAGTTGTTTATGCCTGTCTTCAGTTTCCCTAAGTATTCAGACCTCACAGCATCTACATACGTTGAAAAGATTATTAACAATAAATATTTTAAACTCGGAACTAGATTCGCGTGTCCAATTTGAGGTTTTATTTTAACACGAGTAAAAAAAAATACACTTTTGATATTATGAAGATAAAAATCTATAGTTTCAAAAATTAAAAGGTTTGCATTCTAAACCGAATTGCTGAATCATAAAACCTCATTGTATCTTCATACATGTTGCAAGCAATACAAGCCTAATATTTATTTATAGATCGTCTTTTATTTTCCCTTGTTATAAAAATATTGGACAAACGCCTGCACGTTGTGGTCATACAAAATAGAAAGATACTTTATACTCTATGCTTTAACCGCATGACTGGACACTTTCTGGGTTATTTGCATACAAGCAAAGTAAGTTGTTTTTAAGTTGTGTATTACTAGTAGGCGTGTTTTTGGTCGCAGGACTTTATGGCATTATGTATTCGATAAAATTCGAGGCATCATATAAATAGGAATCTATATACACAACTGTGATTAATTTTTCCCCTATAAACCACAAAATAATACTTGTATATTTATCAGTTTTTACGAACAAATTTGAATATTCACAGTACGGTAAGATGTATTATAAAACTAATTACACAACTCATCGAGCATGAAAGGTGTGCACCGTGCATGTAGTATGAGGCAATCTGATAGATCCTTCCGTCTGTCTTCGAGCAGCTAAAATTCGGTTTTTTCTTCGTGTACAAATCCATGAGGATTTGTACACGAAGTAAAAACCGAAATAAATATAGCTAGTGACACCTTGATTTCTTTATTACATGCTATTTAATGCTTGTTTAATCATATAAATGCACTAGGTAACCCTTCTAGAATAAATTCTCTTAATCCGTATCTTAGTTTAGAAGGACATCGCTACCAACACGAAAAATTACCTAATTTATAATATGTATAAGGTAAATGTTTAATAAAGATCCAATTAACTATCACTTACCAATTATAAGAAGCGCAGCTGTCGCAAGTATATGTGTCTTGGCCTCCATTTTGTTTATAAGAACACGTGAACACAGATTAACACTAGTCAGTCTTTAACAATAACTATAAATTAAATAACACTGAGCAGTGGAGTCAGTCGTCCATGATGTTGAGATTCTGGAACAAAAGGAAAGGAAACGTTAAAAATTAAAATAAGTGAGAGAGCAAGAAGTTTTGAATCATATAGGTATGGAAATAAAACATAAGTTGAGGTGATTAAATATGCGTCGGTAGATGTCTTAGTATTATGTTGTAGGAAACGAGCCAATTTATCAGAAAACAATTTTAGTAGTATCCTCTGACCAGCTGCAAAAATTACTGATGGAACCAACTAAATTTTGTTTGACCTGCGAATTGAGCGTAGGCTCCAGCAGCTCCTGACATCTAGACCGTTGGGGTGATTTGAACTTTGTAAGATAATGAATTAAATTTTACGGGAACGCTCCTACAAGATATTTTGGTCCCTCAATTTGGAACTGACCCGATGGTCATATAGATTTTAAAAGGATTACCCATTAGTCAAATCTCTAAAGCAGCTATTAATAGTAATAATTTCTTCGCCCATAACATGAAGGCTGCTATGGGCAAATGTGCATAGTTTCACTATTTACCTTATGTAAACAAAGAAAGTTACTATGTATTTAATAGTCAGCTACAAACAGTTAATAATGAGATTGTTGTACAAATAACACGCTTCTACTTAATAACATGGTATTTACCATTTTCTACACGTTGAAGTATATCTAACACAATGTTCGAAAGCTCTACAGTGCACTTTACGTCCATTACATTTAAGCTTAACGTTCGCAGTCGGACCAGTGTTAATCTACATCAATTGCAATTGGATAAATTCATGCTTTTTACTGTATAGTTTTACTACTCGTATATTGTTTTTTTCAATAAATAAAGATTTATTTTATAATCGTAAAGTTTATAATCTTGTTAAAATATAAGCTATAGATTGCCTGATTTCGTTATTTTTTCGGAATTGCACTTTGCATTGTACATCCATTTCACAAAGTACATTTTAAACCGGTCAATAAGCTCTTCCTGCTCACCCTGACCACTCTCTACCGCAAGATCGACTTTTAGAATTTATTTATATCTAAACAAACGGCAAAACAATTACTGTGTAGAACGCCTTACAAATCTACAGCGCTTTGCTAACTTTCTAGTACTTTAGAATGGCCCTTTCCTCGCAACTTCTCACGACTGTGACCTTGTATTAAATGCCATTTACCATGTCTTGCTTTATGGTTATCCGCTCAGTACATTTGTGGACTTTCCCCATTTTGCTGAGAAGATGTATTAGAATCCCTTTAGTGGCGTTGAAAGGTATAATTATCGTGTTTTGTTTCAATAACATTCATTTTGTACGAGAGGTCAAAAGCGAGAGTTTATTGAATGGCTGTGAAATTTTTTATGATCATATTTTCTTGTAAAGTTCTCAACAATATGGTTGGGACAAAATTGGGAAGGCCAAGAAAACGGTGGATGGTTTGTGTAGAAAATGATAAGACAATGATAGAGGATGAGAAGAACAAAATAGCGAGATGACGGGTAATAAAGAACTGCAATGATCGATGCTGCTAATAAATAAGTACGATGATAAAATCGAAGACATACTGTACCGACAGCATGGCATCGGTACCCCAAATAAATATGGTATATTAAGCGACAAAGTGATATTAGCCAAACTGTCAAAATGTCTGAAATGTTTGGCTGACGAAATTACTACATTTTGATTATTCGACAATCTTTATCGCTGATACTATATCTGCAACGTAGTCCAATAATGGTGGCTGCATTAACGAGATAAAAAAAACGTATGGCGATCACAAGAACTGCAAAGGACAAAATGAACGAAATTGGAGGAACAGAGACATTACCAAAGCCACGAAGGCTAGGCTCGTGCGCACTTTAATTCTGTACGCTGCCGAAACGTGGACGTTACGGGAGTGAAAAAAAAGACAGACGCTCTGGAGCTGTGGTGCTGTAGAATAATGCTCGGAGTGTCGTGGACCGAGTGCCGCTCAAATGTACTCCGAAAACTTCATATCAAGTCTGTCCGCAATAGTACAGTCCCGAATACTCACTTTTTTCGGAAACATTTCAAGGCGATACAGTCAGCCTATAGAGCGGTAAAGTCGTCCAAGAAAAAGTAGAAGGCACTAGACCACGTGGAAGGACACACATGCGTTGGACCGACCTGATCAACTCTGCTGTGGGTGGTCCTGTGCACGAATGTACCCGGGTGACTTCTAATCGGGCAAGGCAGCGAGACATTATGAGACGCATTACATCTGCCGCAGATAGTTACAACACTTCATGACGACCACGACCGCTCTGTTAAGAGCGTAACGACTATGAAGAAGAAGAAGAAGTTACTATATCACTTTGTCTAGGGCCTAAAAGCATAGTGATGTTTTATAAAGTAATACAAACATTGAGACAGTTAACAAGAGAAGCCAGCCAGTATCTAGTATTTCCCGTATATGTGTGCAGTCAGGCACTACAATGCATATTGTTCGATAGTTCCGCCACAGAACCGCGGGTACCGCTCGGAATGCTAGTATTAATCTCGTTGTCAACGGTACTACTAGGGCTGGCAGTCGATGCATTGGTAAAAGGAAGTTAATCTTAGTGATTTAGAGAAACATCTATCAGAAGTTGCCAAATGTGATGCCATATATCTATGGCAGTCGTCAGAGAGGCAGAAAATCATGTCAATAAATACATTTAATTTGAATAATGAACTAAAAATTCATGTTGCCAAATGTTTATTAAATTCATTTTTGTTTGTACTTAAGTTTCTCCACTACTTAAAGCGCCGAGAAATGGAGGCGTGATTGTACGTATTATGTAAATATTGGACCCAGCATGGTATTGGTCGACCTGGCGATGCTTGAGGATATGCCCAAGAGTACAGTACAGTAGTGGGATTATTTTTAGGGTTCCATTCCTCAAAAGGAAAAAGGAACCCTTATAGTATCACTTCGTTGTCTGTCTGTCTATCTGTCCGTGTGTCAAGACCTTTTTCTCTGGAAGGACTGGAGGTATCAAGTTAAAATTAATATGATATACTCAAGTCTGCAATCCCTTAGAGCTGTGAAAAATTCAAACTTCTAAATCAACGTAATCAATAGATATAGCCGTTTATATCGTATATTTGAGGAATCGTAAGAGAATCAAAACCTAAAAGTAAATCCCGTTGACCTAGAATCATGAAATTTGGCAAGAAGCAATGTCTTACAGCACAAGTAAAGGAAAAATTCGAAAACTATAAATTTGTACCTACACCAAACATAAAAGATTATTAACTAATTTTGCAATTGGTAAACTGACCGCGACCTATATTGATGTATGAGGAGAACAGTTTACAAACGGAAAATTCAATTTTCGCTGCTTTCATTGTTTATGAAAGTCAGTTATATTACCTAAGTAGTTGTTTCTGTGAATGTAGCTCATTATACGGAACCCTCGGTGCGCGAGTCCGACTCGTACTTGGCTGTTGTTTTTTTATTCAGTTAACTGTAGATATTGTGAAAATGAAGTATCTAAACTTGGCAAAAAAATCTTAATTTGGTCAGCCCTGTATCTCAATAGTATGTCACTCGGTCGGGCATGCATTTAATCTGAGCTTAAACCGTACTCTGAGAAACATTCCTTTGAAAAGCACCAATCGCCCGGCTTTTTAAATTCCGACCGTCTAAGATGTTAACTTGAATTTTGAAATTACGGTCAATGCTAATACTTGTTTATATTGTTACAATATTTAAAATGTGCCCAGCTTAAATCTTATTTCAACAAATCTTAAACCAGGTTAAAGCGTTGTAGGGTGTGCAAAACTTTGGAATCATTGCTGGTAGTGAAAAGAACATTAGAATGATGTTGTAAATGTATTAAAATTTAACGTGAATAAGTTCGCTGTTAAATACTGTAAAAATATTTACAAGATTGCCTTTCACAATAAATTACATAATTGATAATTCAATTACATAATTGATGATTCTCAGAACTGGGAAAATTTGATGGCAATTTTCCAAAAGGTCGGGACATGGCATAATAACATTCGTATGTTACACAGCAACAAAACAATCAATTCAATAATTCATCGGCTTTCTTCTACATCTTATTAAAGTTAATTGCGCACTTAATATAATACTAATGTGTTCTATGTTAATTGTATTTTCACCGACCCACATTGTGTTAAGCTCAGCGCTTATACCAGGATCGCAGAAACATACAGCGGTTAAACTTTCATCTCTGATAGTAATAGATTGTTGGACTATGTGGATAGCGGGATCACTGTTACTAGGGAGGTATAAGTGTAGAAGTATCTTACTTATATCTTATTTCTTAAGTTATATCTTCACCAGGTCAGTGGAGTAGAGAAGTTTGGTAAATATATGAGGCACACAGCTGTGGTAAAACAATAATGAAAACACATGCATGCCAGTAGAAACAAAAACAAGCATAGGGGCGAAAGAGCACTTACAGATACAATGAAGGTACTGAGTCAAGAGTAAAACAAATAAAGTTGGATAGACACCTTAACATACTTTTGGGTAAACTCAGTTGCAGGAAGACCTATGAGAGAATGAATAAATGTATAAAAATGCTTGCAGAAAACCTTACTCTCGATTTCTGAAATTAATTCGTTCCTTTTCGATCTGTTTTTTGATAGTTTTAAATCCAACTGTCAAAAAACTAAACAAAATTACAGTTCCTAAACTTATACTTTCACCGCATCACACATCACATCATCAGCCTATTAATGTTCCCACTGCTGGGACACAGGCCTCCTCTCTGTGAGAGGGAATGGGCCGTAATCCACCACGCTGGCCCAGTGCGGGTTGGTGGATGTCACATGTCTTCGAATTTTAGGTTCTAGGAGATGCCGGTTTCCTCACGATGTTTTCCTTCACCGTTTTGAGAGCAGTGGTGATGAAATAATTTACACAAAGTAAAGCGCCTGCATGGGCTCGAACCCACGACCTACAACTTGTGAGTCGCGGCTGATACCACTGGGCCACCACTGCTCTAGTACTTTCACCGATCATACAATATTTGCCGTCATCTTAATATTACCTCCGTTTCAGATATACCATCTTTCATTCAGTATATCCATAATTTTTTGATCAGATAGATCAGATCAGGTAGAGGTACCCATTTAACCATCTACATTCAAACTAAAAACTTTCCTATTTAAATTACATACTTACTTTTCTTATTTCTCTATATTATTTAGCAATCGACGACACCTCGACGATAAACATACAATCATCATATTTATCAGTAATCAAAGAGAAACGTCAATATCTAGTAATCAGGTTGTAACCCAGCCTATGATAGTTTACGATGTATGATTTGAGGTCAACGGCAGTTATGCCGTAATATTGCCTCGCTAACGGCACTAAGACCTTGACATTGGCTTTGAACGTATAAAAACCTACACATGGGTTGATTCACCTAATTCTGTTGTAGGTCAAACGTTGATGACCGTCTGAGGTTGAATTGTGGTTACTTTTGGTCAATCTTGGGTATTGTTTTCCTCATCACTGTCAATATTATCAGAGACTTTCCGAACGCAGCTTCGCCTGCGTGGACTACACGATTTTGGCTCTTTCGTTTTTTGCAAGTTCTGGCGAGATATTGCAAATTATTATCGACACACACGTCTTTGTTCGCGTAGACTACAAAAGTGGTTCAACTTTAATATTTTATCGAATTATAAAAATTATATGTAAATTTATATAAAATGAGCATAAACTGAACTGCAGTCGTGTTCTAATAGCTAGAGCGTTGGATTTTCATTCCGGTGGTCTCGTGGAATCGATTTCCAAAGGAAGGTACAAATAGTGAAAGACCAATTAGCTTAAAATTTTTGAATTCTACTACCGACACGATAAAAAATTAATACTGGTTGGCGCAAAAATTATCACCCGATGTTCTTTGGATGTCATTTTTTTATTGAATGAAATACTTTGGTTCTGCTTTTGGATAATGTTTATTTGGTGTCTTAATTTATTTTGCCATTTAGTTGGGTAAATGATACGACCACGCCGTCGCCAGAATTGATAAACATTCGGCCCCAATTTATGGCATTTTTCCATCACTCTTGCCAGAACTTCAGGCGGATATTATCTGAACTTTGAGAGCTTCAAGAGTCTGAGGCTTGTTGACATAGACTCATGACTTAAAAAACCTACTAAAAGAACCCTGGAACAGTAGAATCAGGTGATCTTACCGGCCAGAGCAAGTCCAGATAATGCAGCCCTCAGAATTTCGGTTGTGCCCCTTGAAGTAAGCGACGTTGCTCTATCCTGTTGGAACCACATGTTTTCCAGTTCCAGTTCAATTTTTTTATTTTATTATTTAGGTATAGGCTCGCGTTAGACAACTATCTCCCTAATGGTAAGATAGTGTCTAACGCTTAATTACTTTTTTCTTTAATTGTATTGAAGAGCAGAAATACTAAGTTTCAAATAGTTTTGATGATAAACAAATTTTTTTTCTTACAAACTTTAACACTACTTTTTACCCCTTTGAGGGTTGAAATTCAAAAAACTCATTTTAAAGGTAATTTTTATTTTATATTTAGAGGCTAAATGCCATATTTCATTCATTTCAAATAAACAATGACCTAGTTTCATACAAACTTTCATACCCTATTTAACTAACTCCTTCCTTTCGTATGCCTTATGTACATTATAAAGGGAATCTTTATGCAAAATTTCAGCTTTCTAGGTCCAAGGCTTTGGACTGGGCGTTGATGAGTCAGTCAGTCAGTCAGGACTTTTATTTTTATTTATATAGATAAAATATATAAATTGAGCATGCAAGGAAGGTTTTTAAACATGTGAGGTATATCGGTTACCATACAAAAATGTACCGTTTAGGACTTACAAAGAAAATAAATACCGTGAATGACAGCTTTTATGCAAACTTGTTCCACAGTATCAAAGAAAACGACAAAAAGGTAATGCATGCACGAATTAGTGTCAAATATTTCAACCGTGCGCAATGTACTAGGTAATCATAAAATCAAACAGGTCACTGCATTGACCGATCAACCTTGAGTCCGCGTGACCCATGACCCGGAAGAGTGCAACGAAAGTAGTTCTTCGCACAATACCTTGAAAGACTTTCTCGCGATTCATGCTGGCCTGGTACACTGGACACACGTTTAGAGTAGTTTTTACACAATTTTGCAAGCTCCATAATTGCCTTTGGTTTACAATCGGTTCTTTACGGTAATTTTGTTAATAGCCGCCCAAACAGAACTTTTTTATATCTGTGAAGGTGATTCCGTATTAATTTCTTTGTAACCAATGCTTTAACCAAATGTTTTACAAAATCAAGTGCAAAGTTAGGACTAGTCTTAACCAGTCTACAAAGTTAGGTCGTCAACGTAGGTCATATTGGGCATCAACTATGTCACACTATTGCACGTGTTTGGTAAAGTGCACTTGACAGTTCCTGCAAGCAAATTATGCTGGTACATTTAACATGATAAAGTTACATTGATTGCTTAGTGTTGCAAAAATGCGGGTTGGTTCAACAGCGCATACGAGCACAGATTTACATAAATGTGCTAAAATATGCACAAAATAATACATAAATGTGCTTTATGAAGAAGATAAGCATATGACTCATGTCAACGGCGACCTCAAAAACATTGATTTAGATTTTGAGGATCATACCAAATAATGACAGCAATTGACATATTTTCTTTGTGTATTAATAACAGTAAAATCGCAAGACCACATTATCACCCTTTCCATTGAAAATCACAAAGAAACATATTGGTATGCTTCGACCATAACCCTTTTTATTTTTGAAAAAACAAGGTTTAGTTCATCCAAAGAGGTTTGCCATCATTTCCATAATATAAGATTTGTTTAACGGTTATAGTGTTTTTCGTCATTAAATTTTGGAACCTTTTTTGCCGGTATTGATGGCTGAGAAGTGTGTCAAATTAGCTGCGATTAGTATCGGTTCGTTTGGGAATATCTTTTTACGAAAGTCCGTAGTACTATAAAAAGTTTGCTGAAAATAATCTGAAATTTAATCTTGAGGAATTGATAGATTAACGAGAACGAGCAAAAAAGTGAAGCATACAATTGTTAGAGAGGACTGTGGTAGGCCGAGTTGATAGACGGATTTAAGTAAAAAGTTAGATTAAAATAACTTACTGCAGATGACCATGTAACTGACAAAATTAATAAAAATGGGTTGATTGTTACGATACACAATATTTTAACGGCAGATATCAATAAAATGGTTGATACCGAAAATGCCTTCAACAATTTTTTTATGCAAAAAACCAGAAATTATCTTAATTTTGCCGACGAATTAGATTCATACAACACAGAACACTTCTTATTTGTCCAACTGAAGGCATAAAAGAAAGAATATAGTTTGCATGTGTATGCAAATTACTAAGGTAGATATAATATAGAAGAACTTCAAATCTTCTTAATTCAACAGCAAAAATACGACTCAAACAATAAAGGAAAATAAAGTCATAACCATTAAGTATGATATACACAGAAAAAAAGAAGTGGGCGAACGACGATGACCCAGACGGACAAAATTACCGCATTATTGGTATTTTAAAAAGTCCGTTAAAATTTATAAAACTTATTTGGACGACCTAATTGCAGTTTATGAGGCTGAGAGTACTAAATGCGAGAACCATTTAGCGAAAGAAAATTGTGAAGCGACAACAGATGCATTTTACTGTTCGGCTGTTTGTACAATATTAACTGTATGTAATGGCAAGCACAATGCAGAGAATCTTTGTCATCAGTGAATTTGTGAATCACATTGAATTTCTTTGTAAATATATAAGACATATTTTTGTGTTACAATGGGTAGCGGTTTAATTGGTTTTTATATTTGTGGTCTATAATCACATGATAGATATGATATTATGCAATCAAAATTGAATAATATGTGATAGTCCACTTCTAACCTGGAATAATACAAGTTCATAAACAGAAGGAAAGGATCAAAGTCAAAATTGCTGACATGAAAACAAATGATAACTTCAATACTAACAGTGATACTAATTATAAAGATCTTTATTTCATCGATGAGAAAAATAGAACATAAGAAGAAGACGATGCCTAATAAACCAAAATAAGAGTCCTGATTACCAAACAAATTACTAAACAAAACCAAAAATAATAGATTTCGCCACCATTCTCAGGACCCCTAAAGATTTAACGAGTAAAAGATTTTTAAATTGCCGTACAATACGATGACCTAGTTCACAAGATGGTATCCATTAAAATGGTATTACGACATAATGATGAGTCTGTGTGGTCGTGGGATCGAGGATACGGGTAATATGGAAGTAATACCGACCGTGGTTTACCCTTAGAAAAAGCACTGCACTTAGTACTTGGGACATTACTGAGGCTAAAGTATTTGTGAATACTTCAGCGAAGCTACTGTAGTTAGAGAAAAGAGAGAAAAGAGTTGGTAGAGGTTACTGAAGCTCTCTGTTTAGCGTTCAGCTTTGTATTTGGTAACAGTTTGCAAGTGGTGGTAGACATTATAGACATAAATTTGCTACAATTAAAGTGCTACTCACGAATTTAGATCAGTAGAAAATTAGCATTGCTGCCAAATACCTCGAGGATTCTGAATTCTGGGTTAAACTTGTTTTTGTGTTGTATTTGTAAGCTTTTGTGTGGCATAAAGTATAAGCATAACAATGTTTTATGCCTTATATTAATTTATTTAGAACGTCAATAAAATTGTGGTCTACAAATCCCTCATCCATCCATCATGTGTTTTTGTTGTTGTAAATTGAAGCATATTTTTATGAGTATAAATAGGCTTGCGCTTTACCACTATCTCACCTGATGGTAAGCAATGATTTGGTCGACGGTAAGGCACGCTTGCCTAGAAGTAACCTATTCACTATTTACGTAAATACCCCTAGGATGGATTTATCATACCTATCTACATATTATCCTAATTTATTTAGAGTCAGCGCCTCCTTCTTCCTTTAGACTTCATCTCAGACTAAGCATCCTCTTCAGCCATGTATTTATTTCTTGTTATACCATTCATCGTTTCTTTAGTTTTCATCCATAATCTAATGCGCACAAAAGTTAAAAAGAAAAATACAAAATCATAAGGAAGAAAGAAAGAAAGTAACGACCATAGGCGTACACGAGCGTAACTACGTAATACTAATTGTACCAGAGCCACATAAATTACGAGCAGTCGTTAGCTCTACAATAGATGAATTAATTACAATTATTCCTCAATCTTACAGCTAAACTATCTTGTTAATAATGGTTAACGGTTATTCGAGACAACGGCAATACGGTTAACTGAGTTTTGACCGTTAAACTAACCTTAGATTTACAAACTGTTGCTGTGTACGTCATTAGGGTAATGGTTTAGTTTTTTGGAATATTACTTGCTAATTGTAGGTTAGAAATCACGGCGGACTAATCTTTATGTGTCGGATAAAAGAGGTATGAATATGATACGAAAATTACTTTGTCGGTGCTTGAGGAAGATCATTACCTAGCAGTGGTCGAATTCCATTACTTTGTGTGTTAACATCAATACCACATTTTTTATTTTTTTATTTTAAGCTATCTGAATACATTTTTTTACATAAGTAATAATCGACCAACATGATAATGTTGGTGGTTACTCGCTTCATTTTTGAATTTTTTTTCTATGTCCGTAGACATAGACAAAATTTCAAAAACGTAGCGAGGGTTTTTTGAAAGAATTAAAGTAACATTAGAAAGCAAACATTCTTAAAATACGAGGATTGTCCCTCTCAAATTTATTTTAAGATAACGGGAATTCTCAAAAAATGTGCAATGTCTGTAAAAATGATTGAACCAAACTCAACTTTCTTCTTACCCGAATTTGCATGCTTTCAATTTTTTTCGAATCATCACATTGTGTACAAAATCAAGGTATTGTAATTGAATCAACGACTACATTTACGAAATTGTAAACTGACCGATAAGTCTAATTTCTCATTGCCGTTCATCACTAAAAAGTGTCAAGTACCATCCATTTTTTGCCACTACACTAACTTGAATGGAAACGTACACAAAGAGCGATTTTTTGCTCAATAATGACTATACGGATCTCGAATAAAGGTGTCTCCACAAGATCGATTAAATTAAAACGTATTTATTGCAACGAATTCCGTTGGAGAAAAAGTCGATGAAAAAAAATATTGATACGTTTTTCGCAGCTTTGTTAGGTTGTTTTTAGGTTTGAAAATGTTTATTATGAGTCAGATTAACAGCAAAAGTGGAAATGGAAAATGGTACAGTGTTTGTGAACTTTATTTTCATGATTGTTGAATCAAATGAAGAACTTAAAATATTTTTCATGCGTAATCGTTATAAGAGAAGTAGGTTATACAGCTTAATTTAATGTCAGTATTAATACTCAATTACCTATTTGGGTTATCCAAATGTTCGTTTGGAAATAAAAATGCCTCCTAATCTATTAATAAAAGTAGTATTTGGTAGTAAATGGTATACATAATAAAAGTTATTTTACGAATTTTTTGTAGAAAAAAGCTTCGCAGACAGTCTGCAGCAAGCCTATAAAAATAGGAATACAGCTGATTTGAAAGCGAATTATGAGTGCTTTTAAAAAAGAAAGTATTAAACAAACTCGCATTTTTGACATGTGAATTGGCAGGTACTCATTTAGCCTGATGAGTACCTGATGATATACACTGGTGGAGCGCCTGTCAAACTTAAGCAAGTGATGAATTATGTCTTATTTTTAAAATTGCTACTTGTATTTTTGAATAAGTAGTTGATTATTGTGCTGTTGATTGCTGGACGTGCTGATTATGGTTTGATGTTTCTATTTTTGGCAAATAAAGTTGCTAAAAAGTATTTTGTTTTCACACAACGCAGAAGGAATAGTGGATTTTTATACCTAGACATATACGCATCAAAACCGTGGTGTGCAAGGACTGTTTTGCTAAATTACAATATTTTTATATCAGAATATCAGCGCAGTGATATTTTCTTTTTAATATCGTTGCACATGCTGAGATAGGAGCCTTTTTGGTCTCGCACGGGGTTTTTTATATTTTATTATTGTTTGTGTTTTGCTTATCTCGTGTCTCCTGTGCGGGTCACAAATAAATATTCTTTCTTTCTTTCTTTATATGCAGGCGAGTATCTGTGACAATATATATTTTTCTATGGGAAATGCAAATTTATATTATGGAATTATAAAATACATACTGCGCCGAATCCAAATAAGATAGATAGATAGATATCAGGAGAATGATAAACGCTAGAAACGGATCAGCTTACATCGAAGTCATTCATTGGACGTTATTTATTTATTTTATTATTAATGTACACACAGAAAATACATACAGAAAACACATCATGACAATGGAGTACAAAGATACTGCTTATTTCTTGAGAAATTTCTACCAGCAGACCCGTGAAAAGGAGAAATGACGAAGAAATGTAGACATATAGTGTGTGAGAACAGGAAGAGAAGAAAAGTGAACGACTAACCAAAACGAAAATATAAATATAATATAGGAGTTATAAAACAATTATGAGACAAGCATTTAATTTTTCTTTCTTACATGGGCATGATCGTCAAGATTAATAAAATTATGCATAAAATTATTTCCTCAATACTCTTTAGGAACATTGAACTATCTTTTTTACCGGTTCCCTTTTTTAAAACATCTCTTTATCGGTTACTTTGTACCAAGAACTGGTTTCTTGATTGAAACCTTCAGTAATTTTGATGAGGGTACTCATTAATGATATAATGTGCGTAATATCGAGAGACGTTTTGGGGGCAAAGAACTCTTTTATAATGTAACTTGTTCCATAAAAGTTTGCTCATTGCGAGTTGGGATTTCAGAAAATCAAATCCAGATTTTAGCAACCACCTCAATATTCAGTTTTATCATCTTTTATAGAAACTCTTCAAAATTGTATTTACGATTGCCCTATTCATAAAACCATCCAGTACTACACATTGGAAAAAGACATAATTTACAATACCTAGATGTTATAACACTTTATGTCAGACGCAAGTAATAAATCTCAGGACCACCTCATTTGCCAAATAGAGGAGCACTGATAGAGAGGAGCAATAAATGCATAAATAACATATATCAGTTTAAGAAGGCTTGTTTAATCACAAAAGAAAAAATCAAAAACAATTTTTCAAATTCAGAACCACAGATTAAAAAAGATTTATAACAGTTATGTTTTACTCAAGGAATCTGCTCGATACTCGATACCTCGCAAGATCAATAGATCACATTCACAAAGTGTACTGCTTAACGCTGTGCGGGGTCAACTGCGTCGGTCAGTGTAATTTAATAGTGTTAGTGGACAAACGAGTCATCCATCACTGATGTTTAGTGCGTTGTTGTATTTAAGAGCCATAAATTACTCTTTATTGATAGATGGTTTAACTCGGTGAGGTTATAATAAGAATAGAAGTGGATTTGGGGAATTGATTTTTGTAAATTGGTAGACGCTCGCTTTAGCATCCAACAGATGCTAAAGCGAGCGTCTACGAATGAAACTGTATGTCAGACTCTTTTGACAGTTTGATTAAGAAAACTTGCTGGCACTTTTTCCGTGGTATTAGGTATTTTTGTAAAGCTCCTGTTACGATAAAAGAAAAGCATGACAGTCCTTAAGTTTTCCCCAGGGTAATTGCTCCGCCGATTGTCAAAGATTCTTCTTTTAAACACTTTTCACATCAAAACAATAATGCTACTATCGTACATACATTCAGGTTAGGTACTTACTATATTTCACTATTATTTACATATACTACACTACTCGAAACATTTCCTCAAGTTATCATCTTGACGACTCAACAATATCCTTAATCACCTTATTTATCAAAACTCGACAGAATGAAGTTTCTCTAACTATTGTTAATCGTTACAAACCTCTTGGGGCGGTAAGATCACCCAAAACTTGATTACAGTACCTATTATAAGTATCATAACTGTCAGAAGGTGTTATTAAGTCAAATAATCTGTTCCATCTTCAATTGTTTTGACAGCTATTGTACTGGAACAAGTGAAAGTAGTATTTGGAACTGTTATTTTAACTTTCGTTTTCACATCACTGCGATATGTGAAATATTTGAATTAGTTTAAGTGACTTTTTCCTTCTTGACGCATTGTGTCGATTAGATTCGAATTGCAGTCAATTAGAATTACGAATTTTCGAACGTGGATTCGATTTAAAAGACGAAAAAAGTCGATTCTTAAAATTGATTTGTTACAATGTTGATTTTAGTTGCTTTATTAGTTCTATCTTTTCCATTAGAAATTGATGGAAGAAAGAGACTGAACGAATTGTATTGATATACCATTAAATTAATGATTCATTTATAACGTTTAAAGCTTTATTTGTAAAACTTGTTTAGTCAACCGTGCTTTTATTCTCAGTATTTTATTTTTGCTAAACTATATTTTTGTACAAAAACCACCGATCTCCATAAGAAGTACTAGGCGAGCATAGATTTCCTACAGTCGCTACCTAATGAATTGTTTGCACAACCATCCTTCAATTTACCACCAACGAATAATAAAAACCCTTTCATCATTACACACAGGCCCGGGAGAGTTATCTTCCAATATCACCAATAAGTTCCTCTCCTGACAATAGTACTTTTAAGACCAGATAGCGAAGACTATTTGACTTTGAGCTCCGCCACCTCTGTCTTACAACCGAATGATGAAGAAGATCAGGGGTCTTATAAACTGGATGGCTGATATAAATGGTTGGCAGATGCCGTATGTATTGAAATACGCTACGGCATTCTCGTGTGACTGCATCGAGTCTACGTCCCAGTACAAGACGATATTATTCTTTATTAAGTATGAATATGTGCATAATTTAAAATGATTATAGTCGTGGTTTTGTGTGGTGTAAGATATCTCTCAATTGATACATATCCTGTATAGCTAAACATGTGGACTTTAGATTAATACCTGACTGTAACAACTTTATACCATGTTTAAGGCAAATAAAGACTTATCTTATCTATCTTATCTTATCTCTTCATATTCATTCCGTTTATACCATAGCTACTACTTACAAGCTTAGGTGCTTGGAAACGTTTATTCAGTAGCGGCCGCATGCTTGAAAATGTACGATAATCATGTATAAAATCAGTATTTTAAGTGGCGATAGTGGGTAACTTTAAGACAAAGTAAGAGCAAAAGCAGTTTTCGTGATCATCAATAAATTTGAAAGAAAATTGTTTTATAACCTTTTGTCAAAACCCGATATGCACCAAATACATCTTATAGGTTAGGAATCCAGTTTACGAAATTTGTTAGCTGATTAAATGCCATAAACAAAACCTACACGTCCTGAAACGACTTGATGTGGTTTTAGGTCGATGGATGACGATTACTACTGAACTACTAAATAAAACAATCGGTAACAACATGCCGAAAACCAACGACAATATCCCAAAAAAGAAGATCTCCAACAGTAGCCTAAAAAGGCGCCGAAATAAAAAAGGAACAAATATATTAAAGGACTTCAGGGCCTTGAATTTTAAGAATTTGAAATCAATTACTACATAATTATGTTACAAAACAGTTTCAAAATTCCGGAGCAAATTATGCAGAATATCAATTTCTCTCTCCATTTTCGTATCAAAAAAGAAGAACTACATTTTAATGAGCGTACCTTTTACGTGGAATCCTTATAATTCTTGTTATTTAAAAAAATACGCTACAATAATCGCGCCAAAAGCTTACATTCACGGTCTGGTACAACTATCATTGTCTTTGCTCCTGCCATTGTCCGCCATGATGGTTTTTTATTTTTTTATTTGCTGCCGCAACCCGCGCTGTCATTAAACTTTTTAATATTTTATTTGCGGCCAGCGTAGATTACGGTCCGGTTAGGTTTTAGTTAAAAGTTATCATAAATAGAGTAATAAGAAGTTCTGTATGCGAAGGTTAATTAGTCACAATTGTTCTTTTGTAGAATAATTGCCGTGATTCTAAGCTATTCCGTAATTTATTTTCTTCTGTATTCAATTAATGCCGCTATCGCTTACAAAATTATGGATATTTTTATTTAGCATATAAAAGCTATTCTCTGGAGCCTATCACACTAACATCATAAAGGCGAAAGTTTGTGAGTGTGTATGTTTGTATGTTTGTTACTCTTTTACGCAAAAAAAAACTGAACGAATCTGGATGAAAATTGGCACAGATATAGATTATAGTCTGGAATAGCACATAGAATACTTTTATATCCCAGGAATATATTCGCTTAGGATAATTTTCACCATTCACGAGGGTGAAGCCGCTGACAGAAGGTAAAAGTGCATCAAGTAGGTATGATAGGCATGGCATCAAGACATCCATGATGAAGCATCAAGGGAAACTAGTTCTTAAGGAAGCAAAATAGGGTACAATACATGACAATAGAGATTCACTCAACACACAGAAGCCTACGGATGTTCTTTAAATATTTTCTTGCCTGAGTGATTTAATAAAAAAAGTCGTTTGTCACCTTGGGTATGCAACTCTTAGTTACAAAAAAATAAAATCAGTCAAAAATAACAAAAATTTACAAAGCTAAAATTGTCCCATAGCAGATAGACGTTAATTCTACTACAGAGATATACATCAAAGTAGAAAAGTGAAAGTATCTTTAAATAAAATGTCATGAATTTAAATCCCTCTGGGAAGGTTGAACCTTATCAGCAAACGAAGCCACAGGCAAGAATAAGTATGCTATGTAACGGATAAATAACAAAGACACGTACCTACAAGTAAAGGTAAACTACGGAATAGCTCTCTTGTATTGCTTTTACAATAAATAAAATAGACAAAGACTCTGTGTATTCAAACAGACTCAATTCTATTCCAATTTCGATATATTTCACAAAGGAATCGTTTCATTGTTATCTAACTGCAGTTTTACTAACAACAAAACTACGTACGACGTCTATATAAAGTAAATGTACTGAGCGTTCATTTGTTTTATTTTTACGTCTGGTATAAAGTTTTAATTAAACTAAACTAAGTTGCTAATTATGTAATGAAGTAACTATGAGAGTAGGGAAAGACCAAAAAACGATGAATGGACTGTGTGAAAGATGATATTATCTCTGAGCTAGCTGACCCCCGCGGCTTACCATTTACCAATGTACTCACCTGCCCTACCGACCTACCTACCTACCCTACCCTATCCAAAATACCTACCTACCCTACCCTACATACCTACCAACCTTCTCCTTCCCTACCATACATACCTACCCTATCCTACATACCCTACTTACCCTACTCACCTACCCTACCGACAGTTGAATAACAATTAATATTATAATACGAATGTAACCAACTTGTTTCAACCGGCGATCTAATTAAATTTTGGAACACAAAAGCTGCTATTGTGACTTAACTATGATAGTGAGATATATTCTCTCGTAGACTTATTTGTAGGTAATAATGAGTACTTTAATCATAAACGACATAATTTTTATGTATCATCAATAGTTTTCTCAGCGCACGTTAAAAAATGAATTGTATAGGCAACATTACTTTGGGTAACATTATTGCAATTTTCATAAAAATCTCAAATTTTTTGGTAAATAAATTATTACCTTTGTTACTCAGGAATAATGTAGCTTTCCACAGGTGAAAGAAGTTTTAAAATCGGTCAAGTAGTTTCGGAGCCTATTCGGTACAAACAAATAATCAAAAAAATCTTTACTCTTTATAATATTGGTATAGATGATGATTTCGGAAGTGACGACTAAAAGAGAAGTACGGCAAATATTGCAATACCTCCTTTTGATGAAAAATTATGTTATTATGTAAGTAATTGTAAGAGTGACTTAGGTCCGTTCTATTTAACTGTAAGTAGATAATATATGCCAAAACTACAATTAAATGAAACTTAATGGCATTATATATTTTTTATCATCATATATTTACACCTAGCACATTATTACTATCAGCTACTCCTCCACTTAACACTGTTACAAGATTTACAGCCCTCATAACAAAAAACGATCTAAAATAAAAATAAACAGCCTACCTTTACTTAGTGCATCAGATTCTATAAACTTTTATTACAACATTAAGGTCTTAATGGCTATTGTGATAGTTGACGCTAAAGCTACAAAGTAGTGCGACAGATCAAGCTATTACTGGCACAATAGTCGTCTCAAAGCACGAACTGAATGGATAAAATGATAATATATACTCACAGTTCAATGGTAATGCTAAAATGTTTGTGATATGAATCGTGGTTATAAATGAATCGTGTTTTGCACTAGAGAGTGTTGAATTTTCTGCTTCTTATGTTCTCTACAAGGAGTTTAATACTTCAATACATTTCTCGAACCGTAGTGTTTTCCTGCTTTTCTTACAATATTTAATTTTGATCTTTGACAATGGTTACGATGATGAGAATCCAAAAAATTCTGACATTCTTGCCAATGGATATTATACCCAGTAACTAGGTTATGGAGGTCAGATAGGCATTCGCTCCATATAAAATACTGACATTTAGATGTATATGATTAGACTTCAAGATGATCTATAGCTCGTTGATAAATAAATAGATTTTGATCACCATCATTTTCTTGCCAATATTTTAATGTATATAAGGCTATCGCAATATGCGTCTTCTTCCATAAAATCTGTATCCGTCGTCATCCCAGTAGTCATATATTAATAACTATATTATTGTTCACATAGTCCATCCATTAATTCTCTAGTCTACTTTCATAATGATCATCAATTAACATAAAAAATAATATTATCACCGGAAATAAGAATGCACCAAATCCCATTAAAAAGCAATGAACTTAATTTCGGATATATTAATCAAATAACCAATTAAATCTATCTCAGATACTTAACTAAACAGATAAACATATTTCAAAACTAGACATTAATGTCCCGTACATGTGAATTACAGAAAAAAAACTAGTTCCAGAGATCATTCACAATTTATTATAATGCAATTAAGTGGTGAATGAAATAGTCGCCGCAAGCGTCAAGTCGTTAGTTCATATCCTGTGTGCATTATGTCTATTAACATAGCTGTGATGTTTGACATTCTACTTGATGTCCCAAGCGCTTTAAGAAAGGCTGTGTAGAATATTATCGTTTAAGGTTAGTATTTTCATTGATAGAGTCTGGACTCTTGCCCCGTATGTGACTATAGAATCGTTCTATATCAGATGGTCGTAAAATTATTCTGTTGAAATATGTGTAGCCCTGAACCAGTAGGCAAGTGACATTCTATCAAAGAAAATGTCACGATAGCGATTGGAAATTTTTCCAAAATGTATAATAATTGCCAAACGCTATCGAAATTGCACGAGATCAATCCCTTATTTTGCCATTGCTGATAAAATTACCCTTTTTCTAGAGCCACTGCTTACATCTTCGAGTAAAATAGGTTTAATGTTATACTTTGGGTGTTAAGAAAAGATAGGCACAACAGTTCTTCTAGGCTGTAGCTTACTTTCTCCACTAAGCATCTTTAGGCAGTTCAAATTCTTTTTGTATGAGTCACTCAACCTAGTGCATTTCCTCTTCAAGAATTCATTCCTCCGTAGTAAATCTGCCCCAATTTATATCTTAAAACATGCCCAGACTAACAATATGAGCACTTAAAATTTTACGAACACCACCGATCTGGATTTCGGAATTCAGTGAAATTCTAGAATTGCATTTTAACGTGGAAAGTAACACGTTGATCCTAAAAGTTTCTGGTTGGTTCATTAACATGCTTTCGACACTGTTAAAGTGGGTTTTTACGTTTTATTCGCCATGTTGGGAAGGTCACAAAAGCTTATAAGCACTGATTTTGTTCTGAATGTATTAAGAGAACATAAAGAGGTGGTGATTTGTATTCAGCACTCGTATTTGATGAGCACTGGGGCGGTGTGCCACAAGGTGTTGTGTTCGGTCCAACAAAATTATGCAGACCACACGTTTTGTTTACACTGATTATTTGCTAATTATCTCTTTTTGATGTTTGGTCTTCACACTTAGGATTTAAGTCACGTGCAAATAAATTGGTGGGTCAGAAAACCATGTAAATATTTTAGGTGTTTGCAGAGAAGACAAATCTTTGATGACACTATTTGATTTTAAAACTACCGTAATTTAATTACTCAAATCATTGAGACTGCTGCATCAACGAAAGTTCTTTTAGCAAGCAAAAGATTCGCTTATTTAGATAAAAATACAGAGTCGTTAAAAGTATTAATCAATCTTGCAATAAGTAAGATCTTTTCATAATTTTAATGACCATCCATCAAGTTCTGCTTTCACATACATTTTCTTACGTTTATAAAATAAATAAGCACTTAAGAAAGCATATCTGCATATAAAATGCATGTAATATTTACAATAAAAGTATTCTTATCTTAATTAAAATTGACTTGGCTCGTTGGCAAGTCAACCTACTTTCACAAAAATATTAATATAAATATGGTTAAACACTTTTAGTAGTGTACAATAAATGAAAGCAATTGTTACGTTCGATTAAAATTATATGAAACACAAAGACACCTATTATCTTAAAGATTTAAAATACTATAAAATCATCTTTATCACGCTCAAGTTAATTTTTAGTACAAAAATTGTGTACTTACACCGAGCTACTTTAGCCTGTATCAATAGAAAAAAAACATATATTTTTATAAAAAATCACCAAAACATACATTTTATCCCATAATATAATAGAAACCTCATTGAAAAACAAACAAACAACGATATTGGAATAACATATTCCCGATTAAAACACTCCGAACGTTACTATACGCCAATGAGCATTGTCGAGTGCATACAACCAGGGTCACTGCTCTCCACCATAATTGAATTCTAACAAAACTATCGAACCGCTAAAATCAGTACCGTAAAGCGCTAGCCGCTAGCATTGAACAAAACAGTTCATTGTTAAGTTTATAAGTAACAAATAAAGCAGCGATACAGCGATTGATTTACATAAACCAAAGATGGTGACCGATTTTGGTGTGATAGTTGGAGCGAGACTTCTGTTTTGTCTTGGGATATTTAAACTCGGGATCCGGAATAACCTGCTTTGTGCATAACCTGAATTGATAAAGGAAATTATTGTCAAATAGTTGTATCCATAATTTATTTTGTGGGAGTAATAAGTTTACAATGGCCGTGGTGGCGTAGATTTAAGGACCAGATTTAAAAAAGCACCAGATTTCTTATTTGAAATGTGTGTTTCTAGTTTAATCTTAAATCGATTCACCTATGGATAAGAGGGCCTAGACCCCAGCCAAAGTGACAGTCTATAAAAAAACTAAAATACGTATGGGTAACTGACATCATCATCATCATCAGCCTTTATTAACGTTCCCACTGCTGGGACAGAGGTCTCCTCTCTGTGAGAGGGAATGGGCCATAATCCACCAAGCGGGCTCTTTTTATTGGGACAATCCCACCGCACTATTACCAAACCACTGCAACTCCTGAAAGCCAGAATCAACAGTGGCGACCACCAGAAAAGCGCCGAGGCAATGAAGTCCCGGCGAATGAATTTAACTGTCTTGGATCCCGCAACGAAATTAATCAGAAAATAATAACGGAGGAGTAGGAAAAAGTACAAATTTCCACTTCCCTCCATATCAAGCAGGAGACAGAACAAACAAGGCCAATAGGCACAAAGGGTCGTTTACAACTGGGATAAGCCCAGTTGCCTAGCACCACGGATAAAAATTTGCATTAATATTAAGGGGTCCTACATTGTGAGCTGCTATATTTGTTTCCAATAATAGGTATGACAAAAATGCTTGAACGCACGGAAATTTGTTCTAGTTTCCACAAGGTCCGTATAGTAAACAACTCCAGATGCAGCCTGTACATTATTTAACATAAAAAGAACCAAGCGGGCTCAGTGCGGGTTGGTGGATGTTACATGTCTTCGAATTTTTGTTTCTAGGGCATGCCGGTTTCCTCACGATGTAACTGACATGAACTCCCGAAATGTCACGAGATCAATCCTAAAAATTTTAAACTATATAACTTATAGAATGAAATGTTTTGGAGTTCACCGATACAATGTCACTTTAAACCCAACTTCAAGAACCCAAGCTGTACTTTGGTTTAGACATTATGTCTCTATCTATAAGTCGTCATAAAGTAGCCCACTCAGACTTAAACAATCAGAAATCGTGAACAGGCAAACATCAATCAAACCCCGTTACTTCTTTGCTGCAAGCTGCAGGACGTTATAAAAACGAACGGAACTTTAAAAACTACATAAAACTGCAAATCAAAAAACAATCATTTATATTCCACAGAAAGTTGGCTCTGGTCGAAAGCACACCGGTATAAATCCACATTCAAAGTGACAATAGATGTTCACAACAGCGCAAACTATTGCACAACAAGTACGAAGCGACATTGTTTTTAAAATCGGTCACCATGTTATTTTTTTTTGCCGAGTTGAATTGTATCCCTCTATAAATTAAAATTCAGTTCACGTAAAAGGCATTTGTGAGCAGCGGTACGGAAGGACCAAACAACAAACATTTAGTTATCAAAATTTTGCTTTCAATTTTTGACAAAAGACTATTATATTGTTTCACAAAATAACATCACGCCTTTATTTTCACTGAAGATTTAGTTACATTCATGTTTGTACGTGTTGAGTCCTATGTAATGGATAGAAATTCCAAAATGGAAAAACTCAACAACACTTGCCCGACCTGGGATCAATCCCATTACCCTTTACTTCCTATTTAAACTTGCGAGTTCAAGACCAAAGAGGCGTTCAGCAGAATATTGTAATTGAATATTATTTTGGTAAGACCTATCGCATTATCAAACCACATCACACTAATATTTTAAAGGCGAAAGTTTGTGAGTGTGTTTGTTAATTCTTCACGCCAGAACAGCTGAACGGTTCTTTTTATCCCGGGAATATAACCTTCCTTTGGTATAATTTTCGACTTTCACTTTCGACTTTTAGCTGGCACAAGCTAGTATCTTTTATAATAATGCCATATTATAAAATATGAATATACAGGACAGTGTCTGCCTGTTTAATTACCACGTTTTCACCAACCGCTGAATCTGTTTTGATGAATTTTGGTATGGCGATAGATTGAACCATGGACAAGGACTTGAGATAATTTTATTATTCCAGAAGTATATTCCCTTGAGATAAACTCTGAGTATCATACGGGTGAAGCCGCTAGTAGAAGCTAGTTCCTAATATTTCTGTTCGCTAGTCTTGCATTTGCATACTAGCGTATCTCATCTGCATAGTCTTATCATGAATGTATCTTGTGTACTGATCGTAATTAATGATCAAGATGTTGCTAACAATCTTCTACTAGCGACTTGCTAAGGCTTCATACTTGTCTGTTATTGGATGCATTTTGCACTATTCTTTATTCAAATTATGGTGAAACCCGTAGCTAACTCCATCAAGTAAATGGTAGTAGTTTAAAAAAACTTAAAAAAAAAACAAAACGACTTCCAGAACAAAAAACTACAAAGCAAAAAATAACTTTCTTTCCGAAGTCGGTGTCTTTGGTACCCATTGTTTTCGGTTTTTCGACACCGACTACGGAAAGAAAGTTATTTTTTGCTTTGTAGTTTTTTGTTCTGGAAGTCGGTTTGATTTTTTGTAAAAAGTTTTTTTTTTTTTAGTTCCGGTAGGTATCTCCAAATAACATGATAATAATCATTTATAGCCGAATGACATCTCATGATGATTCCAATAAGCCCAAACACAACTAGGATACATTGTTTTATATCAGAGTTCCAGTGCCGACCTTCCGGTTTCATCATCAGATCAGTTCGATGGTGCCATTTTCATCAGTACTTTTATTAGAGGAGGAGGCATTTTATACCCGTGACATACTTAGCATTAAGGATTTCCAGTGGCCATCTGTGGTCTTCCTCATCAGTTCCACTTAACCAAATGATACTTTCTGAGTGCAAATGATTGCATTGTTGATGAAAATGCCAAAATCGCTTTAAGTATGCCTATAATATTTAAAGAGTTCCCTCAATTTCTCTAGGATCCCATTATCAGATCCTGACCTGATGACTATGGGACCAACTAGTAAATATACTCTTCAAAACAAAAGAAGAATTTTTGAAATCGGTTTAGGGGTCTTTAAGTAATTGGGGAACATACATTAAAAAAAAAACTTCCGACAAATTGATAACCTCCTCCTTTTTTTGAAGTCGGTTAAAAATACTAAAAGAAACCAACAATCCAACAGAAGTATAGTTTTATACGAGTAATTTGAGGCGAGATAGGCTCTTTTTATATTATTACTAAAAGTAATAAAATGTCTATTTTAAGTAAAATAGTTCAAAAAACGTAAAAAAAATATATTTTATCGCATGCTGTGGAATAGCCCACAGCATGCGATAAAGTAATTTTTATATCTTTGAACTTCTTTTCAACGCTGGAGTCAATCAAAACATACATCACAACAGCGTTAACAATCACTAATTTCCCCTGACGGCCCTCTTTCTCTGCCCTCAGGCACAGCACCATTTCGTTGGAGGTCGTCGATCTAGCAGCAGCAAATGTTGATGAGTTACCATATTTAATCAATTTACTAATCGACCAGAAAATTGTCTCTCTGATACTGCTTGCAAAAAATGTCTGGCTTAACTCGCTTAAGTTTTAAAGTGTAAAAATGCTAATTTTACAAGTTTTTTTGCAGATAACGGGTTTTATCTTTTGAATATTAACTTGATCTGCTATACATTCAACTAGTAGCAAACAGCACAATTGATTTAGAGTCAAACTCACAAGTGTGAGGTCATGATTTCGAACTTCACTCGTTCCATTGCCAAAAATTGACTCTTACAATACGAATTTAGCTCAAAGCTTCGGCGGTCTCTTGATTTGTACTAAATAATCGTATACATAAATCTCCATCTTTTTCATGATTCTGATAATCTTAGGTTTAGCTACAAAAAACAATTTACTGCTTTTCGCTTATTTTTTATACCTAGAAAAATACAATTTACTGATTTTCGCTTATTTTTCATTTCCTGAGTAAAAATAATACGGAAGTTTAAAATCCTTGTAACGGAGCTTTTTGTCAATGATTAAAAGCTTCACTCGCCGCTGCATCACGTCGAAAAAAGCTGAGATTCATGAATATTTAATCTTATAGTATGCTTAACGCTTTGTTGTTTCCTGTTGAACTCATATAAAGACATATATACTGCACTTCCACCGTTATCTTCACGTATATAACACAGTTACGCATAAATTTTAAGTCGAGATATTCGAATTGCCTGATTTTTGTCTGCTCTAGCATTGGCTATATTCTGCCTCTTATGGAAGCTCATTTTTCTCTTAGCATATTGGCAAGATCCGTCATTACTGGTAAATGCATCTGCCGCTTTTACATAAGATCCGTGAAGACAGTCACGAAATGGTAAACTAGCAATGGGTTTAGATTACTTTAAATCGGATTCTGTAATTTCACTGAATCCTATCAATGATGACTTAACTCGGGCTTGTCTCACGATGATCGTGAATATAATCTTGTGATACAAAATTGCTAACCCACCAGTTGTGTTATTGATAAGTCAGCTGCCAAGTATATAAACCTTGTATATTTGAAGAGCAACGCAATGTGGGCTACAACATGAAACATAGACAGATCTACAATGAATAGCTGGAAAGTATGCACATTGACACAAAAACGAACAAAACGATCCACAAAAAAGAATTCGATCAGACGATTGGCAATTACCAGTCAAATCCAGAGGGCTGAATGCCTGTCTAAAGAATACTGGTTGAAACTGACTTCAAAACTATTTGATTGAACCTAATTCTACGGTTCTATTGCACAATAAAGCTTTGAACAGCAATTGCTATACAAAGAGAATTCTCCTCAAATGTGTGCTGCATTTTCCAAACGTTACTTATTGAAATAGCTTTGCTATTGTTAAGCGATGTGGGGCTTTGAAGTTAGTCTAAATCTAATCGTGCAACAGGTGAAACTTGAACAAAGGCCCCAGTGTAAACGCACCGAGTAAACGTAACGTAAATTATAATTCCACTAGTATCGCTATTGTTACTGTAAAGTTGATTTCTTTTCTGTAATCGTCCGTACCCAGAACCCAACTATTCCTATTACTGGGCTTAAATCGCTCTTTGGTTGTGCCTGTATCGTCACTCCTTTGCTAGCCTTATTCAGATTCTACCCACTCTTATCTTCATCAATCTGTCTTCCTAAACTTATTCCGGTAAATTCATCTTTTAAGATCAAGTTTTCATCTCCGCCATTTCACTAGCAATTAAAATATTGATCACTATCTCAACCTTGTTAATAATTTCTTGACACAAATCAGTAATACTTATCTTGTTAGTAAAAATAATGATAGTACAGTCATCCACAACCATGTAGTTACAGATGCTGCACATAACCGTCATAACACGCAAGCTGATAATGGCAACATTATAGTTATTACTACTCTCATTATTCTATCTTACTGTGTTGAAGTAAGTCATTACGTTCGAAAGTATATTGATATGATTTTAATTCGCCCGTCCGTAGTCGATGAAAGTCGTGATTACACTAGACAATGTTCGGACGTTCCAATTCGCACACAATTTGTAAGGTGATTAATAGCTTGGATCGAACCGATTCCGTGGGATTAATTAATTACACGTTGAAGTGTTAATTTACTCTGATATCATCTGTTGCTCGATACATCAGCTGGCGCTATCTAAACCGGAACCACCAGAGATATACATTAAACGGTCTGCAGACTTTCCTAAGCAAAATTGCACACAATGATCTGACTTGCGTAACTTGATATAAGAACCATCCCGGAACTTCCCGACTCAAATAACTGTTCTACAACAAAATCCTCTAATCAAAGAATCACTGGACACGAATGATACACAAAAAAATCCGAAACCCATCAAAACTAAACAAGAGAATTGAATTAAATCAATTTACTCAATAAAAAAAGGTCCACCAACAGAATTTCTTGCTCTACATTCATTCAATTGATACCAATAAGTAGTTGAATTAATTCTTAACGAGCATCGACAAATTACTTGGGAGTGACCCGAAGGCCTCAATGCTACGATTAAGGCCATACATTGTGTTCATTTACATCTTCGACCAGGTCCACCACATTATATGGATGACGATACAATTCATGCTTTCTAGTTTTTAATGGGGATTTCTGCAGTTGATGTTTAGAGTTGTTTCAGCATTGGAAAACTGTGGTCGAGTTTAATAAAGTTAAAGCACGTGCTTTGGATAAAGCGTTATTCTTAAAACTGTTACACAACTCTCAAATTACAAGTGTAAGATGGAGAGGAAACATATATCTAAGCCAAAGCACGTGCTCAATAAGGTTTTTTTTTTTAATTTTGGCTTGTAATTTATCTAGATCAGATTTTACTGTGCATATCACAGTTGAATCGAAGAAAATCTTTTCTATATATCCGGAATATTGTGAGATGAGCGTATGGCTGTTGTGTAGTGAAATATTTTACTCGTATTTTACGTTTTAAATATACCTTTAACTATTCTAATTGGCCTTTGGGCGTACTAAGATTATTTAAAACAAATAAATTACTCTCTAATTTCTTAGTTTGAAGCCTTGTCTATACCCATTGCTTCTTTAAAGACCGTTTTAAGAGATACTTCTCACTAACGAAGAATCTAAATGCCTGGTTCTTCATTTATGTTTACTAAGGTAGTAAAGTTTAATTACAAAAGCGATTTATGTAGCTTAACATACTTCAGGATGCGAGACTTCAATCAGTATTAATGGTCGGTGTTATGGGAATACACTTAAAATCGTTTATGTTTCTCATAAGATAGAATTAACAGTATTATTACTTCATTTAGGTAACTTAGCTGTGGTTCTTGATTAACAGCTTAACATTTTTGGATTATTGTATAACTTTAAACAGCTGGTATGTTAACACTTTTTGACAATTTATTTTACACGTTATGAATACTAACTTTTACAAGTGTATGTTCAAAAGGCTAGGTAGAGATGAGTACACCAACATATTTTGTCATTTGTTTATACTACATGTAATCAATGTGACAAGCCTTTGAGAGAACAAATCCTAAGGGAAATACTTTGCCGGTTCGGTTCAGATATTATGTTATTCATTTATTCCCTACGGTAGTTGATAACTAAATATATATATAAATCATAAAACGAATAACAGCATTCATATTTAAAAAATATTCGAGGAAATAATAACTGACGAAGATGACAACATGTATGGACAGAAATTAATTTTAAATTGCTATCGTGTGGTGTTAAAAATTACAGCAAACAACAATGTGCATAAGTAAGCTATAAAGCCATAAACGTGCTATCCAGAAAAAGCGCTTGCTGTCAACAAAACGGTTTTCGAAAGAGCAATATTACATGCTCTTGCTAACGACCTCGAAGCTTTGTGCGACAAGAAGAAATGACAAACGATCCAAACAATAATAAAGACATTAAGCTTATTGCAGCACAAAACATTATAGACCAACAAACACTCAAGAATATAAAAACTGACAGTTCCAAAACTCATGATTGCCATGTCACCCCAAATGCCTATAATTTCACTGAGAAGCATGATTCACTTGACCTTTCACTATCAGAAGAAAAGGATCATAATAACATCAAAGGAGACCAACAATTGGTTATTGTGGTCCACTTGCACACCGTTAAGATCGCAGCAGGCGTCAGTAACGCCCAGTCACAGAATAGATAGGTACAGAAGGTCTGCTCCACAGAACAAGCGAATACAGATGCACACACACATCGACATAAACGTGAGTAGATCTAAAACAACATGGCAGTTACGAGTGTGCTTGCACTTAAAGTACGTGAAGCGTGTCTATGTTAGCGTGCCTTTTCACTTTGTGTACGGAACCGACCTGCTGTACCTATCTATTTTGTGATCGAGAATATCAAAATCATTTTAGAACTGTGCCAGAATCTGACCCAAATCTTATGAACAATACTGGTCATTTTTTGCTTAACCGATTGATGGTTCAAAGCCTGAATAGGATATCGATCCTTATAGATTGGTGTAACGGATTTTTTGTTAAAGTTTTTTGAAATTTGATCGACAGATGTGTTTCTATGTTTATCATGACCGAGTGTTGATGTTTTATTGTGGTTTATTAGATGTTCTGAATATGCAAGTTCATTTTGGATCTTTATCGTTCATTAGTCGATTGGTAAGTTAAAAGTTTTTGAAACTACTCTTTCTTTAACTATACTGCAAGCCACTTTTACTGCTTTGATAACTGAATCGTTGCATATAATGCCGTCTTTCGTGAATTCAAAATCATTTGACCTAGCAACAGTTCTAGGTTACTGGTCACTACCTCTTATCATTAAGTACTTTAAGTAGTATTTTACCATCCTCTAACTCCAAACCGCACGTCTAACAGTTTCATCAATTATTTATATATAGATCTAAAACCCGGATCAGTGTGCCCTTAACACTTCCTATTTCACAGACTAGACCTGATTGCACATAACTGACATGACCAGTTCCAACATGAAGCTAGATTATTTTTTTATTACTTCCTTACTGTGAATGAAGGGATCAGCTGCTTGTTATCCCACCATATAGGAACAGGCTTCTTCAAGTTTAATGAATGTATGTAATAAAATAATTGGCTACCTCATTGATCTCGATCAATTATAATGGTATAGTACATGCTACTGCTCGCAGTAGCATGTACTATACCATTATAAGTAAAAATATATATAGCAATTAATTAAAGACCTGGATAAGACATCCTGATCATAAAGGGCTTTATTCTCACGGTTCATCTTTAAGACTCAAATTAACAGGGTCTACTATGCAATCCTAACCTAATGAAAGAATCAAGAACTTTTATGAGTGTTTTACGAAGCAAAAATTTAAAACGATCAATAGCGATTAGCTACCATAGAACTTTGAATTGAAATGAGAGAGCTATTGCTTTGTAAGAGAATATCTTGATGGCCTGTTAACCCAACATTAATATTATATTACAATCGCTACAACTGCAACCTTAAGGCCTAATGACCTAATGTTGCTATCTTTGTATCATCAAGTTACTAACCGTTGAAGACGGTAACTAGGTTGGTTCTGTTCATTTTACGGTTTTTTTCATTGACGCGTTCATGTCTAGAAGAACCCTAGTCATTTAAAATTTGAATCCTCCCAGACCTAAAGGGTGCATCATCTGTCATTGTTCTCAATGAAAAGGTTTCATGAGTGACGATTTACCTTTTTTCCAGCTACATGCTGGACCTTTGGAGTTACCTCGGCTTCCACCCTGGCTGGATGGTTGGGTGACTGGCCACTCCGTTTATTATTCTATGGGTTGATTTTAGTATTCAGCTGTATCTAGTTAAGAGTAAGAGCCAACTCTAACATAGTTTAGGAAGGGTCTACTCTCTTATAGTTTTTGCCAACGGAATCGCAAGAGAAAAGTAAGTATTGTGAGAACTGAAAAGGACTTGTTAAACTTTCAGAAATTGTCAAAATGTATTCATACTCATTGATTTGATCAACGTCACTGCTACTGATAAACCTACTCCTTTCCCAATAGTCCAGCAATAACCATTTCTGTCAGACACCATCTCAAACGCCACAGCACAGTAAAACATAGCCGTCAACAAGTAATTTAACCGCGTGCTTATTTGACTGTTTCTAATGCTTAAATTGCCATGTCTGGACCGCACAGGCGGTACCGTATGCAGTCTGTGGATGGTGCTGTAGTGTCCGTAAATGATTCGTTACTCATACGGTACGGTTTAATGTCGTTGGACTGCGATTAGTTGTCTAATAATTGAATAGGCGATGTTTCTCATAATAGTGTGGCATCGTATTCGATTTTTAAAGATGTTACAATTTTTAGTTTCTGCTGTCAAGCTGTCAAATAGTTATCAATCTTTCTTTTCTACACCTTTCTCTGATAGGATAAGTATTTAGTTGTCGGTAACGCAAGTGCGTAGCTTTTCCCAACAATTTTAGGGCGAGTTTCAGTCATGAAATCCATTGATAAAATTAAAGTAAGGATTATCTCCTTTAAAATTAACATGTTGCGTTGACTCCAAGTATACAAGGGCAGGATTCTAAAAAAGATAGTTTCATCTGCTAATTGAGTCATCAAAATAAATGAAAAATTTATCAAATAAAACCAGTTAAATTTTAAATTAATATTCATTCCTTGCTAGCTTTAAGTTCATGTCAGTTAACTTACACAAAGACTTTCTTTGTCATTAGAGTTCACAAAATTTTGGTGGCGTTCATCATTCATAAGCCCTAAATCCAAAAGCTGCGGTAGGCCGAATATTTATATGTACTACTTTTTATTGAAAACGATATAAGTAAATTCAAAG
The DNA here is from genome assembly GCA_948252205.1 of Orthosia incerta. Taxonomy (NCBI): domain Eukaryota; kingdom Metazoa; phylum Arthropoda; class Insecta; order Lepidoptera; family Noctuidae; genus Orthosia; species Orthosia incerta. The sequence continues at coordinate 23,760,423 of OX411758.1, forward strand.
CTTTACAGTCTTCTAATCTTTAAATCAGCTTTAAAAAATATTCTCTATTTGAAAACCACACATCGCGGTTAATAACTTTTTTTTAATAGCTTAGTGTAAGGCGACAGTATTCAATGAACATCATAGATTATCCATGGCTTTCCATGAATACCAATGTGGGTAATGAGCACTACAGAACTCGTTTGTGATTTAAAAAATAGGCCTTTTAAATACCAGGTTGAAGTTAATTCACATACGTTGGTAATTTTATTGAATGTACTAAAAAAATATATTGTGGATTTGGTATTTTGTTATATTTTAAGTATGTTATTGTTTAAGTCGGTATGAAATAAGTTCATTGAAAGTCATCTATAATGGCTTTTTTGTATTTTTTTAAAGCTCAAGTAATTAAATAGCTATCTTAATTCAAGATATTTTTTTACAAAAAAACATCTAAATATAAAAGCTCAACGACTTTCTTAACTGTTTCTTTTCTTTTAAACTTAATTGACTAATTATTTTAATTGGTTCGCTTAAAAATAAGTTATAAGAATAAATAAATTAAAAAACAAACTTACTCAAAATAATTCCCAAAGCACGCTTCAACACACAACACAGCCAAGTTCCAGCAAAATTCAAATTTGGAACGCTCAAACTCGATCGGGTTCGAGAAGAGTGATATACACGTGCGGTTCCGTCCGCGGACACTTCGCGACTGAGCCCGCGTTCGCTTCTCCACAAGCTAATATATCTCGTATACTAGTTTTCATCGTCTTTCACTGGTTTAGCTTCGAGTCGATGGCCAGCACTTTCTGGGTTAATGAGGAGCCTGACGGAGCCCGCACTCGCCCGTTTTCTACCTTTTCGAATACGCGTCGGGTGCCGAGTGGTTTTCAAACTGCTGCGTTGCTATGCGCTCCTGGTACGTTGATAGATTTTTGACGTTTTTTTGATGAAATTGTAAAAAAATGGTCTTTGTTTATATTTAAGCTGTCTGAATTTTCCACTATGCCCAAACTCCTGCATGTAGAATGACCTAAGGGGCAAACCCGAGAACTGATCAAGGAGCCATTTGTGAAGAAACTTGTAACTAAATAATATTTGAACTATGAACTTACTACTGGTTTAGTAATTTATTCTATCAGGAATATCGAAAAGAAACTAAAATGCATTTAAAACAGGAAAAGTGAAGAAAATCTAATCTATGTTCAATTTCTTTACTGGTTGTTAAAAGTTTTAGCATTAAGAAGATCATTGTTTATTTACTCATGGAGGTCAGATAGGCAGTCGCTCCATGTAAAACACTGGTACTTAGCTGAATCCGGTAAGACTGGAAGCCGACCCCAATATAGTTGGGAAAAGGCTAGGCAGATGATGATGATGATTGTTTATTTACCCGTTTAAAATAATAGTACGGAATTCATCATCATCACATACCTATAAATTTTCCTACTTCTGAGACACAGGTATCCTCTCTTTAAAAGAGGGAATGTGCCTTAATTCACCACGCAGGCCCAGTGTGGGTTGGTGGATGTCACATGTCTTTGATTTTTTGAGTTAGAAGAAGACATGCCGATTTCCTCACGATGCTTTCCTTCGCCGATTTTAGAGCAGTGGTGACGAAATATTTTACACAAATTAAATCGCGGGTTTGAATCCACGATCTGCGTAAGTCGGGGCCTTTACCACTGGGACACCACTGCACTCTCTTTGCTCAGTATGGACAGTGGTGTCTCATCCCATACAAAGAAACCATGCCGACGTTCTATACTGATTATTTTTTGTTCATCGATCGCATTCGGTACTGTTTCGTTCCGTTCCACGGATATTGATGGTGATCTATCTATCGCCGTAGAACGGAACCGAACGCGATCGATTTACAAAAAAAATAATAGATATAATCAGGTGAAAACGTTAGTTACGTCGGCACGGTTTCTTTGTATGGGATGAGGCATCTGTATGCTAGTATTATATTATCTGTGGTATGGACTTACGGATGTTAAATTATCTCCTTCATTAAAAAATATAGATCTTCCCTGAAGTTTAACTTAACGACCGAACAGAAAACGGGCAAAATTATGAATGACTTTTTGACCTAGTGTTGGTCGCAAGCGTAGTCGAATTCGGTGTTAGCTCATTTCAAACGGAAATTCACAGTTTTTATGCCAAAATGTAGGTGCTCAGTAGTTTCTAACACGCGTATTGGATTAGCCAAATTATAATTAACAACCTTATTCGTAAACTCGCGTGGCAGCATGCATCAGGTACGTTGGACGTTTAAGTATGTCGGAGGAAATAAATTATCCACTAAGCGATTAGTTATCGACTATTTTCTCGCTAAAGAAATGTACAAAAGATACCCCGTGTGTATAAAAGAGACACATACATTAATAGTTGATCACTGGCTGCTCACACTGCCGGCGAGAACTCTCTCACCACTATTTTATCGCAGTGACAAGAGCTATCAAAGATAATACTCACTCATTGATACTCGCTCAGCGATGATCACTCGGCGATGCTCGCTTGGCGGTCAGAACCCACGCCGAGAGCCCAACCAACGCGTGCAGGACTGACCGCCCGTGCGAGTTGTGCGACTAATCGCCCGTCGCACAAAAACACTCGCTCGTAGCCGAATGGTAAAACTATCGGAACTACACATTCACTTCTCGCTGCTCGCCAACTCGCATCTAGTATCTAGCCGACGCCAGCGATCGGACAAGTGCCTAAACGCCGTCAGCAGATACTCCAGACAAAGAGAGACATTCTATAGCTTGGCGATCGTATACAATATTTTTGAAATTTTACAAATCGCTATCGTGATGCTTTGTTTGATAGAATGTGACTTGTCTAGACTCGAGGTTCGCTTGCTAGTAATAGACCAACGAAGTAGTCAAGTTTAGACAATTCTCATCTCAGAAATTCAAATCACTTGTAAGATACTACTTGAGAATAATAAACATTGAATTAACTGTAATGAACCAATAAAGAAAACTGTCGATGTAGGTTGTGCGCAGGCTGAGTCAAGACTGTTTGTACGTACTGATGGCAGCCAGCAGTCTGTATAGACTCGTTGTATTCAAACCAACTATCACTCACACGTACATAGATTACAATATTTTTTGGGGTCGGTCCTTATTGTCGTTTTTTACCCGACTGCAAGGAAAGCGTAATGTTTTTCGCGCGTATCTTGTATGTATGTATTTTGGTATGTATGTAATATTCTTTATTACCTCATGTCTTTCAAACCACGAGACGGATTTATACAATTAAGACATCATTAGGTTTTGAGCGCCCAAGTTTTTTTAGATAAGTGAAGTTATTAAACAACAAACATGGCAGATTTTGGGCACCATATGAGGAGGCCTATATTTTTCTTCCAAACCCATCGGTATCAAAATGATGGGTTATTAATACTTATATGTTTAAATTATATCAGACTCTAAGAAAGTCCTACGGACTTGTCTAAAAGTGCAAATGGACACCATTCTTAGTTTTAACATAATCTAGCACGTTACACATTAAGTTAGAGTTAAATTGCTTATTAGATTTTTAGGCTAGATCGTAATTAATTATTAAGAATTTTGTTCTTACCAATAAAGTAATTCAATAAAAAAGATAGGTAACTAAAAAAGATAATAAAAGAAACTGTGCAGTCAGAGGATACATATTCATGAGCTGTCTGACCAAAACCATATGTATCCTCCACACAGCATGATTTTCTTCTTATTTACATCTTTTTAGTTCGCTTCATAAGCTTTCGGATTTTGTACCTAGTTCTTCTTCAAATTACGTTCGCGATCCGCGAGTGGTACTGGGAATCGCCCGTGCATTTGTTTGTGTATATATTTCGCGCGCGGCGAAGTATTTATGTCGGGCACGTGTCTAGATTGTCTGCCGGGAATATCGGTCCAGACCACGTCGGTTATCCCAAATTTATTAAATACATTTTCCCCCTATAACCCCCTACCGGACACGGGATTGAACGAGACCAGGAGACCACGACGGGGACTAATGTAAGTTGTAGCTGTAAGTTGTGTATGCTTGTAGAATTGTAGGAGCACTTTCCAGCTATACGGGCATCGGTACCCCAAAGAACAAACCCCTAGTTACCGCTGCCGCGTATCGCATTCGCGGGTATTGACCTTGTAGGATCCAAGATCCGCAGCATTGCTCATGAGCCCCAGTGTTGCCTCTTGGCTTGTGATCCGCAGGCCTTTATTCAACATTCAATGTCAGAAAACATAAAGGTTTTAACAGTTATTTTTTTTTTTGATCAATCAATTTTCACATTTAATTATACCCACCAAACTGCGTAACAGTTTGTCGGCGGGAACTATACCTTAACTCTCAGTGATGCCGCCTACACCTCCGTGGACACCATTTCAGAAAACCCTCATTGTAGTATCAGTAGCGTTCATAAGCTCCTCTAAAGAGCAGGTATATTTTCTTATAACATGCATTATTGGGTATCTCAGTAGTCTCATCCCATCAGATAATAAGGATCCTACCTTTGGATCCTAATTTTCCTTCCCTTGTCTCATATTACACGGGGTCGGTGCAACATGTTTTTTCTTTGCCCACACCATACCTCATAGTCCTCTCGATCTTCTTAATAATGTCCAAAAACTTACATGTTATCACATGTACGCTTTTCAAGATATTTCTAGGTCTAAAATCAAGATATTGATCACTCCAAAGATAAAATATTAACATAGTCAAAGTACTTAGTGACTTAAAAACATGACATAATATAAAACTTAATATGTCTAAGTTATATGTTTATTTTAATCTGCGCATCGTCTCAGATGCTTAGATAGTGCCTTACATTGAGATATGACAACCGTATATCATAACGGAATGGAGTCGAGCCGGGCAACTGGGTTGATTTTATATTTATATCTTCAGTCTAAACTGGATTTCAGTATTGGTAATTGTTAGAACAAAGTGAATAGTTATCCAGTCGGGAGGGTTTGGATTTAACATAATTTGAAGCGGTTTCCGAATGTGTAAATTGTTTAACAGGACATGTCTGCCGCACGCAGGAAAAACTATTTGGTTAAATAGCATAGAACTGGTGCCCAGGGACAATTAGGCGGAGTAGCGGTAGGCCACTAAAGCGGTGAGGATCCGTCGGAACTGGAAGAAAACGCGCAGTTCACATAAGACGCGAATGTCTTTATCCAAATGCTGAAGAAAACAGGTGGATAAAACATTTAAATATGAACCACTCTCTCTTTTCTAAAGCGGAATAATCTATTAAATTCGAAAATCCTAGTTGCCTCTAAGGCTTAACTCACACCAAAAGAGCGTCGAAGCGCAGCGAAGCGGAGCGCAGTTTCAGCGTCATATGAATTTTAACTTTATTTTCATTATCATAATACTTATTATCGCATGAGAAACTCGAACGAGTCGCGCGGATGCCCGCGGCGCCGCGGGAATTCCTTTTCTACCGAGCGGGTCGCTGCGCTTCGCTGCCCTTCGCCACTCTATCGGTGTGAGTTGCCTCTAATAATTTTATTAACCTTTATACAATCATACCAAACTGCTAGAAAGCATCCCGAGGAGCAATTTATCAATATTCCTTTACACTTAGGTTTTACGGAATGTCTACCTCGTTTATTTATTTATTATTTAGTTTATTGTACACCACAAGAAAAAAAACATACAGGACAAACATTGGTGTACAATGGGTGGTCTTGTCGCATATGGTAGGGATGGACTGAAAGATAGGTGAAGAATTTAGGGCTGTCAGTGTACAATACCGATATGGAATACCCACCTCGTTCTTGGTTACTTCGTTGTAGCGCTAAAAATATATTTTCACCCGACTGCCAAAGGAGGGCATTGTGTTTGTCAGTATATGTATATATGTGAGTATATATTTATTTATGTTTGTTCCTATGTGGCGTTCTAGAAACCAAACTCGTTGGCCGATTTTGATGATTCTTTCGTCAATCGATTCGTCTTAACCCTGCGAGTGTCACTGGTTACATTAAAATTGGCAAACAAAATGGCGAATTTTGGGTGCCATTTTGTGGGGGAAAAAAAAATCCTTCTAAACATATCATGTGGGATACCAAAATAAAGGGTTTTAAGAGGTGATTTCAAAAAATATATGACACTTAAATGTTTAAATGTACCTAATTCTAAAAAAAACAACTAAATAGTTGTAAATAAAAAAGTTGATTAAATAATAAATCTGGTTTTGGTCAGCCAGCTCGCGAATATGTATCCTCCGACTGCACAGCATCATTTTTTTCTTGTTTACGTATTTTTTATTCGCTTTTTAAGCGGGTTTTTGACTTTTTTAATTAACTTTTTTTTTAAGAAACATAATCCAGAACGCCAAGCATGAGATTCAATTTTTTTCTTAGTAGCGGCCCCAAGTCTCGATTTGTGCCCGGCCCCCTATTACTAGCTAAATGTCGGTGTATAAGAGATACACCCACCTAAATCTTTGGAGATATTATTTATTTATTTACTACTTCCAAGGCGATGTTATAACTTACATATAAAACATTACAATACAATACATCAATATTTACAAGACATTCCAATACCTTAATCATTATTTAAATGGTCAGACCTTTTTCAATTAAATTTTGCACTACTTTGACAAATCTCGGCAGGTTTTGACAAAATATATCTGCCAATAACGTTACAACATTTATCAAACGAATGACTCGTTTCATAGGAGTAAACTTGAGTAAGTTTATCCTAGCCAATTACGGTACGTCTAACAGAGCGGCGCGCGCCCAAGACCTGTCTGGCGCGTGCAGCCGCAGTGACTCCACTACCTCTGGGTGGTGCAACAAACCTAGCAGTACGCTAGCCACATACTTGACCAGCGCAACATTTCTTCGAACTGCCAGCCTGGTATATCCAACCTTGCCCAGGAACAGACACTGAACAGACTCTGGTACATGAGGGGATAGAAAGGGTAAACCTCATATTCTTTCAAATATAAAAACCTAGCAAACTTGTATTGTATTTCTCCAACATGAGGCTGTACTATCCCTCATGAGGATTCCAAATAATATTATGTTTTAATCCGAAATATGGAACACATAACGATTCATTTGCTGATACGGGACACTAGCTGATTGTTTTCAAATTATTACAGTACTTCAAAGCAGTTATCTCTTAACGGTATTTATTTTTTTGGTATCGAGTTCAGACAAGGTGACTTGTGGAGTTATTTCATTCAGAATCTGAGATAAGGCAAGTCTCATTGATAGCAGCTAAGTAAAAGATTCTGTGTTCGATTTAGGTCAGGCAAGTTTCTGTAAAGTATCCAATGGCGCATTGGTTGAGCGGTTGGCGGTCGCGGGTATGATGCCTGCACGGCACAAATATTTGTATGGCCTACAGATAGTTGTTCTGGATCTGAGTGTCTTGTGTATGTGAGGATAAATGTTTATAAACTCACCCACGATACAGGAGAAAATCAAAATAAAATAAGTTACAAACTTAAGACAAAGACAAAGATATTTTATTTCAAGTAGGCCACCAAGCGGCACTTTTGAACGTTACATTTTACAAATTATAATAGTTGATTCTACCGTGAATTCGGAAAGTAGCTTGTAATGGAGAAGAATGCACAAGAAACTCCATACTTACTCTTTTTAAAAAAAAACTTTTTACCATATTTAGGTACATAAGTACATACCTTGATGAATGAAATTGAGTTTATACAATACAAAACTTAACTTTATTAAAAGAATAAGGATCCTGCCTTGCCTTATTCCCAAATATAAATATTTTGGGGTCCCCTCTCTGTCTAACCGGGTTTATCTCAATCTCAGTATTCTGCCAATCTGAGCTCCACAAATCAGGAATATATGTCATATTCCTAGATAAAAAAAAACGGCCAAGTGCGAGTCGGATACGTGCACCGAGAGTTCCGTACAAACAGTTACATTCCAACCAACAACGCATAATACGCGCTTGGTCGTGGAGTTGCGAAAAACAGCCCGTTCTAACCTTTTTTTTTTTTTTCCGTTGTGGAAAATCCTCATTGGATGTCCTCCGCCCTGGGGTGGCGAAGGGGTCTGTCAGACTCCTACTGACTAAAAACCACCCCGGTGTTCCATCTCACACCTACACTGGGGGTCGCGGGAACAACGATACTTCCGCAACCCCCGGCTAGTGCCGGCCCGCCTTTGCGGGCCTCGATCTCGAGTTGGGGGGGGAGTGAGGTGTTAGATTTCCCCCGCGACGTCTAAGAGGGGCGCGCGTGGAACACTACGCGCCGCCACCTCGGGTCCTGATGTGTGTTGGGGGCAACGAATGTCCCCGAGTCCGTCACCCCTGGACCTATTTAGGGGGGCTGGAAGAGGGCGTTGTCCGCCCTCCGTCGACGCCCGGCGCGTCTGCTGCGGATCGGGTGAGCGGATGAAATCTCCCTCTCCCTCTCCGCAGCCTCCTTCTGCGAGACGACTGTTTCGCAGAAGGATACCACCGCGTCCCAGGACTCCTCGCTGCCGACCATAGACTCGACTACGGCCGGCAGCGACAGGTCACTGCCTACTTCAGAGATGAGGGCACGGCGTGGCTCCTCCCAAGCGGCACACTCTGCCAGCGTATGCCGCGCCGTGTCCTCCCGGCAGTCGACGCAGTGGTGACACCGGGCGTCCGGCTCCCTCTTTATGCGACACAGGTACTTCCCGAAGCAACCATGCCCCGAGAGCACCTGCGTCACCCGAAACGACAGGGAGCCGTGCCTCCTCCCGAGCCGAGCACTGGCCGGACCGCCTCGATGGTGACGAGGCCGGCGGTAGGGCGTAAGAGCCTGTCCCACCATTCCGCCATCAGGACCTCGCGGAGATGAGACCGACGCAACTCCATATGTCGCTGCAGCGGCCCTTCGCCCAGCGCCCGCGCTTCCTCGCGCCACCGATACAGTGACGCGAGTACCTTCGCCTCCAGGTCCCAGGGCGGGGATCCGGCCAGTACGCAAGCCGCCTCGTAGGAGATCGTGCGATACCCCCTGATGACTCTGACGGCCATCGCTCTCTGTGGCTTCCGCAGAACAGCGATGCTACCAGCCGTCAGGTCAGCCGCCCAAATCGGTGCCCCATACAGGGCCATCGATCGCATGATCCCCACGTAGAGCCGCCTACAGGCGGCGCTCGGGCCCCCCAGATTGGGAAGCAGCGTTGACAGCGCCCCAGCCGCGCCCAACAACTTGGGCGCCAGCCACCGGAAATGAGGGCCGAAATCCCACCGGCTGTCGAGCACCAATCCTAGATACTTCATGGTAGACTCGACAGCGATTCGAGCCCCCCCGACCACAATTTGGGCATTGGGTGGCGGCGCCCGCCGGGGGCCATGAAAGACCATGGCCTCCGACTTGTTGAGGGCCACCTCCAGGCCAAGGCGCCGTATGCGGCTCACCACCTGTGAGACTGCAGCCGTCGCCAGCAACGCTGCCTCCCTGTACGAACTCCCCCGGGCGGTGACCAGTGTGTCGTCCGCGTAACAGGTCAGGTCCACGCCCGGTTGGAGTTCGCCCCTCAGCACCCAGTCGTACCCGATGTTCCACAGGGGCGGGCCCAAGACCGAGCCCTGTGGAACACCGCACGACATGCGGTGCTGGTTTTCGACGCCATCACGTCCCACGTAGGTGACACATCTCTCCGCCAAATAAGCCCCGACGATGCGGCGGAGGTAGGGAGGCACTTGATGATACCGCAGTGCCTCCCGAACACAACTCCAGGGCAGGGTGTTAAAGGCGTTGGTGATGTCCAAGGACACTGCCAACATCACCCCACCCCGGGACACCGCTTCCTCCGCCAGGACTCTCACCTACGATATCGCGTGGATCCCGTTCTAACCTAACCTAACCTACATTCACCAACATAATTAGGTAAAAATACTGAAGTTCATAAACAATGAAAGCACCGAACATTGCTGCACCAAAATTTTTTTTTTACTTTTCTACGTACACGCATTATATAAGTTGGTCAACTATTACTTGTAAACTTGTAAAACCTACTTGGCCGTGATATTTTTCCTTTTAAGTTCTTTATACACCGTGAAATTTAAGTGGTTGTTTTCCCGCGGCAGAACGACTTGCCTTTAGGAGTACTTTCGAAGCATAGAGTTAAAGTAAAAAAATAACGATGTTTTTATTTTAAAATAATTTGAAAAATATTCATCAACTCGAAAAAGTGAGTACCAATAGTAACTTGTAGGTACTAGACCAGGTACTACTCGCGTCACAACCGTATTATTCACCGTAGTACCTAGTACGGTGAATAATACGGTACTCACGGTGTATATACTACTGCCGTGAATTTTTCACATATCCAAAAGCAACAAAAATTAGCAAGCGAAAAATGGTTTTCACAGTCCCGTAATATTTTATATAGACGAGAAAAAACACATCCGCACTTTACGTGAGAGGAGGTACCATAAAATGTTATTTTCATGATTTTATTTTACCACTTTGTTGGCGCGATTATTATGTATATCCTTGCCAAATTATAGCTTTCTAGTGCTAAAAGTCTCTGAGCTAAGCTGTAGACTTACGGGCAGACGGACATGGCGTTCCTTGTTGACTACGGGACCCTAAAAAAAAAGGTCGATAAAAAATATGAAAGAATCGTTAAAAAACATAGTGTGACTAGGATGTGATAATAAACCGAGATACCTATAGCAACTGAAAGAGAGGTCTTAAAATTATTTCAGGTGAGAGGAAGTTAGAAGACTGGAAAGTTTTTGTTTAAATCAAAGACTATTTACCCGACTGTTGAAGGAGGGCAATGTGTTTATCAGTCTATGTTTGTACCAATGTATGTATGTTTGTAAGTATATATGTATGTATGTTTGTTCCTATGTGGCGTTCTAGAGACCAAACGCGTTGGCCGATTTTGATGGTTCTTACATCAATCGATTCGTCTTAACCTTGCGAGTGTCACTGGCTACATTCAAATTGGAAATGATAAAAATGGCGGGTTTTGGGCGCCATTTTGTGGGAGTTTTTTTTTTTCTTCCAAACCCATCGTGTGGGGTATCAAAATAAATTTGTTTTAAGAGGTGATTCCAAAAATGTATAACACTTATATGTTGAAATGTACCTAATTCTAAAAAAAAAATAACTAAAAAGTTGTAAATAAAAAAGTTTATTAAAAAAATCTACCCTACTGCTTAAATGCACACATTCTAGGTCCTTGAGATCATCGGAGAATCTAAAATTAAGTATACATATGCATTCCACATCCTTCTTCGACAAAACCTTTACAGTTCAAGCAGCTCGTTTGTGTAATGCATTACCTATTGAAGTGAGACGTGCTCAATCCTTACCTACATTCAAAAAAATGGTGAAGGAGCATTTCCTTTCACTATGATCAGTCTTCTCCTTTCTCTGTGATATTTTTGTTATTTATTAGTATATTATGTATTATTGTATGTATGTATTTTATGTTATTATGTCTAAGTATTATTATTGTACACTGACAACCCTAAATTCCGTTCCTCTCGTACAGTCCATCCAAAGGTTGTCTGTAAGAGATTGCCCTGTGCGATAAGGCCGCCCACTGTACACTTGCTTTTATACTTGTTTGTCCTGTATATATAATTTTGTGGTGTACAATAAAGAATATAATAAATAAATAAATAAACAAATAAATGCGAACTAAAAAGACGTAAAATTTTAAAATGGCGGCTTTTGGGCGCCATACTGTGGGGGCCCAATATTTTTTTTCTTCCAAACCCATCGTGTGGGATATCAAATTAAATGAAAATAAATATAACACTTACATCATCAGCCTATTAATGTTCCCACTGCTGGGACACAGGCCTCCTCTCTGTGAGAGAGAATGGGCCGTAATCCACCACGCGGGCCCAGTGCGGGTTGGCGGATGTCACATGTCTTCGAATGTTTGTTTCTAGGGCATGCCGGTTTCCTCAAGATAGTGATGATGAAATAATTTACACATAGTAAAGCGCATGCTTGGGTTCGAACCCACGACCTACAACTTGTAAGTCGCGGCCGATACCACTGGGCCACCACTGCTTAATAACACTTATTATATGTTTAAATGTACCTGATTAGAAAAAAAAATCTAAAAAGTTATTAATAAAAAAAGTGAATTAAAAAAAACCCGACTGAGAAGCGAACTAAAAAGACGTAAACAAAAATAAAATCATGTTGTGCTGTCGGTCGATGAACAACAATTTTTTTTAAGTAAACATCATCATCATCATATCAGACGAAAGACGTCCACTGCTGGACATAGGCCTCCTCTAGCGTCGCCACATTGACCGGTCCCGTGCGTCCCGCAACCAGCGGTTCCCCGTAAGCAAAGTAAGTAAACATTACATAAACTATTTTACAAGAACTACTCATCCCGTACTTAATAGAAGAGAAGAGAATATCATGTATATTATCTACTTCACGGAGCACAAAACCAGTGGAGAGAGCATCGGCACGTTTTTGTTCTAAATCAAAGTCACCAAATAACGGCGGGGGCAGAGGTAAGCTTCCTCCGCTGTGATTGGGTGACAGATTGACAACCAAATGACAGCTGATTCCTTAGGGATTCCAAACAAGTCATTAAAAAAATATCGATATCGATAGTTGTTTAACTTATTAATAGTGTAAGGATTTCTTTAGGATACAGAGATTACGGGTTTGATTTTGAAATAAAACAGGTGTTTATTAAATTAAAGGCGTAATTAAAAAATTATTATGTATTTACTGGTTTTTAAAATGGATTAGCTTTGAATATGTTTTTCTTATGTAATCTTTTGGACTTGTATTATTTTTCGTAATAAATATCAGTCGAGTATCAATATATTTTTTATTTAATTTTATTTTATTCAAGAGCGATAACTCTCAAATCTCTTTAAAACATGCTCATCATGTTTTAAAGAGATTTAAGAGTTATCGTTAAATGGAGAGAAGAAGAATAAGTATTTACACAACTTTAAGTCGCGGCCGTTACCAATGGGCCACCACTGCAATTTTACAAATTACAATTTAGGTATTATTATTTATTAAAGAAATTTACAAACAGCCAACATTAATATTTATACAAATAACAAAGCTTATTGCGTATAGTCTGTTATTCTCGTCTGTCGTTTTTTGCTGCACCAGCAATGTAATCGTATTTTTTATGGATTTACACTGGTAATCACAACAAAAGAATGAATTTCTTAGGATCTTCGGTACGTATAATAACCAGTACCCGGGCGAACGAGCTGTGCTCGGGTGAAAATAGAGAAAACGACGTTTTCTAAAAATTAAACCTAGCTAGATCGTATTATCGCCCCCGAAACACACTGCCTACTAAATTTCATGAAAATCGTTGGAGCCGTTTCCGAGATTCAGATTATATATATACTAGCTGACCCGACAAACTTTGTTTTGTCATAAAAACACCAAATACCCTACCTACCTTACCCTATTGTGAATCTAAACCATCCGGGGCGCCACCCAAACGCATAAAAAAATGTCATTCAAATCATTCCAGTCGTTTAGGAGGAGTGCAGTGACATAACACGTACAGTAGAATAATTATATTTATAAAGATACATATATACATGAATTGCTCGATTAAAGTTTAGATTTATGATATGGTAAATACGGGCATGACAATAAAAAACAAAAGAACGTAAACAGCTGCAGGCTTATTAATTTCGGCAACAAAGTATTGTGTAATGCTTAATAATAAACAATGCATTCTGAGTATTTTTTTCGCTCGACGAGCTTTTTCCGTCTTGGAGCCTAACATATCGATATAATCATCGTGATGCTGCGATGCAGCACTATCGAGAAAAAAAGAGACAACGACTAACGCGCGAATCCGTGAACCAGAAAGAGACAGCAGCGGAACCATCCAGAAATAAAAATATTTGATTTTACTTAATGAAATTGATTAAATGGAGTAGAAAAACACTTATCTGTGAAATGTTATCCCATCTTTTGTGTAACTTGAAGTATTAGAACACTTTTCACACCATTTAATTGCACAACTAGGCATTACTTTTCAGTTTATTTGTTTTAAAGACGGAAGCGCGTGACGTTCGTACGTCCTACCTACGAATGTTGCGACTGACTTAAATTTCGCCGCATATGATTGATATTGCATACGCTTGGCGCCCGCGGTAATCCCGGCACGCTCTCTCCACTGGTTTTGTGCTCCGTGATCTACTTAGTCTACAAGCTAGTACCGGAGCCGACAGCCTAGGATGCGCCAACCATACATTAGGCCTACAAGAGTTACTTTTAATGCACACTGTATACTTGGAGAGTGGTAAAGCGAAAGTGCTCAAACCCATGTCCACATTGATGTTAAGACTCTTAACACGGGTTAAGCCAGATGTAAACACTTCTATGAATTGCTAATCAGCCGCCTATAGGCAGTCGTGACCTACTTCCCACAAGTATTTAGCTGATTAGCGTTTTTAATTGAATAACCCGTTTGTTTTATTGATTTAATTCGTAAGTTCATTAGTGTTTTTGTCTGTTTGACATGCTTTGTGTGAAATACACAAAGTAGGCACCGTAGTTAATTTTAAAGTGAAGACATAGTTATTATCCAGCATGGTTTTTAAATTATTTGGGCAATATTTCAGGGAGTATAGAAAATAATATTATTAATGCGAAAATAACTGTTTATATGTCAATCAATTAAATGATTTATTTTTGAATGTCTGTTTGTTTGTTAAGGTCTCACGCCTAAACCGCTGAGATTACACTAGTCAACGGCACGAACTATTTTGTGCGCGGGGTTAAAATGCATTTTATATCAACCGACAACACGTGCGGAAAAGATTGATGCTGTGATGAGCAGTAATTAGCTAGCAGCTAGTTCGCGTACGAATACACACTTTTGCAAATTTGTAGCGAAATGTATAATGATTTAGGACGAAGCCGAGCGCGCAAAATTTTATAAACAGACCTTTGGGAGTCTGGATACTCGTATCATGAAAAAACGACTAAACGCATCTTACTACGTTCTACGACTACATTCAAAACTAAAATTATTTGCATTGTTGAACTACTAATCTATCCCTGTATGGAGGCCGTTTTGCAATTTTCTTTCTTCTTATGGTATTTATTCGCGCCTAAAAATGCGTTAAAATAACTACACGATATATGATAAATCTTGTCTCAATCTCAATCTAAAAAAAAATTTGCGTCACATAGTTATCTAGTAAATGTACAGTAAACATTTTTGATTACTGCTCAAACGTGTGCTGCTAACACACGTTTTTACGTAATCGCGAAATACCAGGTTTTTCAATTGCTTTCTCAGCTTACTGGTGGCGATTCTGCAAAAAATGGTATGGACTGGGCATATAGTAAAACTAGTAAGCCACCAATTTTGTTTTTCAAAGTTTATTGCATTTGTACTTAAAAAAAATGTTGTCCACGTGGAAAAAAGGCAATTTGCCATGTGCGAAAGCGTCGTCTATGCGTAAGAATATGTTTAATATAAAAATAACTGTAAAATAATTTTATCTACACTCACAACGTAATGTTCCAATTATGAATTCAAAAAATATTGCATAAACACGTACTTTATATTCGTGGATGGGTAAAATTAAAAAAAAAAAAACCATTATAGTTCAACATTTTCCTACGATTTTCAAACAACTGCATCATAAAATAACTTTTTTTCTATTACGATACAGGACAAATCCAAGAAGTTAATCACTAAGGAGATTCCATCAATTATTAAAAATTTTTGAAATGCCATTTTTATAGTACCTAACAAAAAAAATTGATTCCAATTTTAACTTGTCTGTAACAATGCCCGCTTTAGGCTTATTACCACTGACCTCTAATATACAAGTACGCTGGACTTCTTATTATCGTTGACAAAATTAAGACATTTGATTTTCGCCATTTTGGCGCTGATAGCAACGTGACTTAACGTGAGATTCCATGGAACTAATATTAGAGATGGGACATAGCCTTCGGTATAAAAATACGTGAGAATAATTTAATACTTAGGAGAACAAGAAAATCCCAATTATTTTAATTGAGATTCATTTCTAAGTAATAGAAAACTTCTGTAAAGGTTAACTGAAAAATACTTTCAATCAGATTGCAAGCTATAAACTAGTGGATAGCGTGCTACTAAAGTTATAGCGCATTACTGTCAGATCAGTGAGATTTAAATATGGGGATAGGCTAACAACTTATCCTTAAATCTAGTATATTTGAGCAAGTATCTGCTCGCTCAAGTATACTAGTTAGTTAATATTTACATTTACAATAGTTTGGATTCACTCGGTTAGAACATCATTCATACAAATATTTGCGTACGAATGAGATGGATAATAATTTACAACGGACATATTTCTCGCTCTCATCGCTGAGATCCTGTCTCTGTAGTGTTAAGGTGCAAATAAGAGTGACATCGCATTCCAGCGACGTGAAGACTTATATCAGTTTTCAACTCTGTTTCAGATGCAGATATAAATTGTTTGACTTAAAAACATTTTTTAATACAATTATAATTATCATGATATTATTCCAGAATTAATTCTAGACAGGAACGAGGTGATTGATACAAGAAGAGAGAGGCCTGTGCTCAGCAGTGGGCGAAGTCGGACTGTGGAGGATCATGATGATTACTGATTATTAGGCATTCATATAACATTCATCACTAATACCAATATGAGATATTTAGTTGCAACATATTATGAGAAGTCAATACAGTAGATGAGTGATACACCTTGCCAAGTCTACAATTTTGATATTAGTGTAATTTAAAAATATTACTAATACTCATATACTCGTATTAGTTAAAATAATATAATATTTGCAGGCGAATATATTAGTATTACCTAATCTTGAGAAATATCGGTATTAACCTATCTCTAAATGTGTCAATGTTAGTTCCTGAGAACCTCGAGTGGGGCGCTTTGATTCGGCACAAAAATCAACTGTCATTTCATCTAATATATGTAGTCCAGCGTACTTGTATGATAGAGGTCAGTGCTTATTACGCACTGCCATTTTTATTTGCGCGAACTTTTGTCTCTTTCCACCTGTTCATAGAGCTCAAAATATTCGCGCGAATTATATTCGCGCTGCGATGCGGTGGATTCTGTTGCAAAACACGGATTTCATGCGGTATTATTGCCGCACGATTTTTTTACCGCAATTTAATGCGGTGATGTGCTGGGTTTTGGCGCCATTCATACGTTTTGCAGGTTTCGTTGTACTGAATTTCATGACTTTTTAAAATTCTTGCTTAAAATGTCTGATATTAGTGAATGTGAAGAAAAATTGACGCCGCCAAATATTTGCGGCGAAGGAAATTACTCATAATCTCTTACCAGCAAAGTCGAGATTATTATATGATGCATTTATCACGACTTTATGGCATGGAAAATGTAAAAAATAAGATTAAGTAGGTTCAATCCCAAAATGTATGAGTGTAGATAAAGTAGTGTATGAAACTGCACATAACTAGGTATTAAAACGTTCGTGTGAATACTATTAAAAACCTCGCCTACGGCTCGGTTTTTAAACTCACACTCATGTTTTAATACCCCTTATTATGCAACAGTATCATAAACTACTATTAAATTTCAGATGTTTATCAATGGAATCAAAGGAGACGGGGAATTCTGGGCCTGAATGTAATAAGTTGAGGTATGGTTTAAAAAAAGGGTTATATTTTTCTAATTCAGAATGTGAAAAATCAGCTTAATTCACAATCTGGAAAATGAGAAATCCAAAAATTAAGTTAAGGTTACGAAGTAAATCGAATATCGATTAAATTATAATCGATTAACGTTCACACTATTTAATTATACACAGAGTTCATACTATTTAATAAAATGCTTTCACCAGATGATTAATTCAATTAAAATAATTAAATCTATTAGAATTAACGTATTAAACAGTTTAAACTAATTAAATATCTACATAATTAAGATAAATCGATTCACGTTTACTAATCAATTATTGTGTTTTTAGTCTGTGCTAACTCTGACTTGACGTTGACATGTATGACATGACACTCTGTATAGTCTATGCCGTGTGCAGTTTTTTTCAACCTTTTTCGATTTCCCATAAAATAAAAAAATATTTCACGAACCCCGACACTTGGTTTTTTTCAACCGACTTCAAAAATTATGAGGTTCTCAATTCGACTGTATGTATTTTTTATTTTTTGTATGTTTGTTCCACAATTACTCCGCCGATTGTGGAACGATTTTGAAAAATCTTTGGGTTTGAAAGGGTATACGCCCGATGTTATCCCATTGACACTAAGTCAGAATCTGATGGGATCCCATGGAAATCAAGGGAACTCCTCAAATGTTATAGGCATACATATAGTATTGGTATTTTATATTTTTCATCAACAATACAATCATTTGCACTCAGAATTAATCATTTTGTGTAGTGGAACTGATGAAGAAGACCACAGTTGGCCACTGGTATAAGTCACTAGTATAAGATATCTCGAATAACCGACTATGATGAAATATTCCTACTCATAAATGGTAATGCTGATAATGGTACCATTGAACTGATCAGATGATGTTGCGGAAAGGTAGGCACTGGAACTCCGAAATAAAACAATGTATCCTAGTCGTGTTTGGCCTTATTGGAATTTTCATGAGATGTTCTATATTTTTAAACCTTATTGTTCTTTTACTGAGGTAGTTTTCGCGACCTCTTGCGACCCCCCAGGGGGTCGCGACCCACAGGTTGAAAAGCACTGGTCTATGCTGATACTTACTCGTTTCGTATCGTCTAGTGCATAGACTACTATTTATGTCTAGTGCGTGTGCATTTTGAGTGTATTTCCCCCCATAGTTTTATTGATATTTTCCTCGACCCCTGCTTTCATTCTACGGACTTCTGATCTACCTTCTTGTACGACCCTTGCCTTGCTACCATACCGAACCCCGCTTTAACGTTGAACTTGGATTTGTTATTTCGGATTCTACGAACGGCCTACCGATTGGATATTGACACCATGGATCGTTGTGTAAATTGTGGCATAACTACTAGTCGCTGTAATAAAAAAACTTTTTTACAACAAAATACTACCGACTTCCAAATAAAAAACTACAAAGAGAAAAGTAACTTTATTTTTGGAAGTCAGTGTCTTTCGTAGGTATAAATTAATTTAATTAATATTTCGTAGGTTGAGAACCTCATTGCAAAAAAGTTTTTTATTTTCCCTTTTTAGTTGTACCTACCTAATAGGCAAGTTGTTTAGTATGTACCTATAACGCCTTTGAACTTGAACATACCCGGTGAAATGAGAGATCTGCGTACACCTTTCGAGCGTACTGGCGTGATGTTATGTTATGAAATGGTATAAACAATAAACAGACATGCGATTGCAGCAATCTTGAGAGATTTGCCGTTATTTATTGAAGAGTTCTGTTGTATATCTCCGAAGTTCTTCATCAGATATTCACAAAATTAAAATGGGACCAATTTCGGAACATACTCTTTCAAACAAAAAAAGTAAAAAGTCGGTTAAAAACAATTGGAGTTCAAAAATCGGCTGTTATGTATAGATTGTTACGTAACCTCACTTTTCATTAATCTCTTTTATCTCGGCTCTCAGATTACCAAAATCTGCAAAATTTTCAGTGAATGTTTGATAATATAGTAGCTATCAATTCACACCAATTTCATCTTTTTACATCCAGGCCCAAAATTGTATGAAAGCGTATCCGTCTCCTTTTGATGTTATATTTCTGAGTACTTATTTTATTGTAATAAATTGTCTAAATAATGCCTTATAAACCGTTGCACTCGCGCGAGGCATTCAGTTCAGTTCAGCAGTCTAGCTCAAGGGCTTGTAGACAACGGACCCGTGTCGTTTTTATTTTTGTCATTATGTTTATTATCATATATCTTGTAGTTATTGAGAAATTTTCTCTGAAAAAGTAGCTGCTTTCTGTTTTTGGCTTGTGAAACTTGTAGGGGCTCTTAATAACCTTCCGAATTATCTCAAAATCCCCATATATACTACTCGTACTACCTACTAACATGTAATTGCACTTTGACGGTTGTACGACTTATGAAACATTTTGGTTTTAGGGTCGGGTTAATGAAGTTTGGCAGTTGCAGCACTTGTTTTCTTGATAGTTTCCAGGAAAACTTACGGAACAATTGAAATAGTTAAAGAAATTCTTTAAACTTCTAGTAGGTCATTTAATAGTTCAGAAATGCCTGTGCGCAGTTCTGTTTTCCGCATATGCATTTCATTAGCAATACGAACTTCGTATAGCAATTAATAACAGATCTTCCAAATGCGTGGGTTTTGAAACCAGGCGATGTAGTAAGGTAGATACAAGTTTTCGAATCAATTCGTTTGAGTCAATGAAAACATAGAGTTTTATATTACACGTAGCAATAGATAAGGCAGTATTTATTACAGTTTAAAATAAATAAATAAATTTATTAATGATGCTTACATCCGTCGGTAGTCTAGGTAGGTACTAAGGTAGTCCATCGTCATCTAACGATGGACTACCTTAGTAGTCCATCGTTATAATAATATAAAGTTGGTCATTTTAAAACCGTTAACTGAATAACTTCTTCAGCTCAAGGATTATAAAATGAGAAAACAGTGAATTGAGAAAACAGTTAAATCGTCTTGATAATTTTTAGCAGTAATTTTGATTATTTGTCAGTTTACCTGCTTTTTTAGTATTCCGAACCCAAAGGGTAAAAACGGGACCCTATTACTACAACTCCGCAGTCCGTCTGTCTGTCTGACTATCTGTCCGTCTGTCACCAGACTGTATCTAATGAACCGTGATAGCTAGACAGTTGAAATTTTTACAGATGATGTATTTCTGTTGCCGCTATAACAACAAATACTAATATAATTAAATATAATAAAATAAATATTGAAGTGGGGCTCCCATATAACAAACGTGATTATTTTGCCGTTTTTTGCGATACTGGTACGTAAACCTTCGTGCGCAAGTCCGACACGCACTTGGCTGGTTTTTTTTAAACAAAAACAGTCGGACGTCAACTTTATAAAAATCTGACACATAAATTTTCATGATTTTCATACCTGAACAAGCGATTTTTTTTTAATAAATACTTCAAATGTTCTTTAAAACGAGTTAGACATTGTATAACACCGTTTTACACCTAAGAAACCGGCCATTACTTAATTTTATCTTTCCCACACAGTTTATTATCAAAACCGTTAACTGAATAACTTCTAACAGCTAAGGGATTGTAAACTATTACAATCTGATCCCGTGCCGGTTAAACTAAACCAATTAAAGTTAACCAAACATTACATATTGGGTACCAGGCATGCAGAGACTAAAGGAACGTTAATCACGTTTTAGAAGTTGTATCGCCTTGTGTGTTTGTGTCGGGGAAGTTTTAAGGATAGTTTCGTTGATTTTTGATGTCCTGGTAGGATTTTCTTTTACATTTAAACCTGGTTTAAAATGAATGCTGGCAAGAACTAAAATAACAGAGAGTGCTGAGAATGCAAATCAGAGCCATTAAAATTATTGTTAACTAGCTTTTACCCGTGGTTTCGCTCCTGTTGTCTCTTCCATTGGCAACGCGTAATTGCACAAAAAAAAAAACGGAAATCACTTAGATCTGTAGCCCCGTTGTTGAGTTAAAAATAGGCTTCGGCAAACTAACAAACACATGTGCATAGTATAGCAACATTGTATAACACACATGTCATGGTGAGTACGTCGCATACTTCTCAATCTAGTGGAAGTCTCCATATCAAAAAGATCATTAAAACATATCAAACAAAATTAAGATTTTAGAAACTATTTGTTTACTTTTCTAATAAAGTAAGAAAATAAGATCGCATTTAAATTGTATACATAAAATCTCTTAATTATTTACAACGTATAAGTTACAGAAAAAAAACAAAAGTAAAAGAGAAATACTGGAGACATGTTATAAGTACGTCAACTCTTTGTAAAAGAACTTTTGTTTTGATATCTACGCGGAAAATACGTATGCTAACAACAAGATTGTCCCTCGTAAAACTAATTTTGCAGTGTTTGTTTACGTCATATAAGCTATAAATATTTTAGGTTTTAAATTGTCGTCTGTAACTTTATTACCATCTTTCTATCTTATCATTATCTACTATATAAGTTTGAATGGGAGGGAGCAGTGGTGGCCCAGTGTTCACAGCCGCGACTTACAAGTTGTAGGTCATGCGTTCAAACCCAGGCAGGTGCTTTACTTTGTGTAAATTATTTAATTACCACTACTCTCAAAACGGTAAAGGAAAAAATCGTGAGGAAACCGGCATGTACTAGAAAAAAAATCGAAGACAAGTGACATCTACCAACCCACACTGGGCTCGCGTGGTGTATTACGACCCATTCCATTCATAGCTCTTACAGAGAGGAGGCCTGTGTCCCAGCAGTGGGAACATTAAAAGGCTGATTATTTGTATGATCTACAAATAGTTGTTCCGGCTCTGGGTGTTTGTGTATGTGAGTTTATATGTTTGTAAACGCACCCACTATACAGGAGAAATTCCTAGTGTGGGGCAACGTTTAAAAAAAAAAAAAAAAAAATGATGATGATGAAGTTTTAATGTCCTTTGATAAAAATTTAAATCCCCTGTCACCGTCCTGGTGTGCGTAGGCCCATAGCTGATAGAAAGTCACTTTATCGATAACTCTAGTTGTTAGGGCTGAACTGCTCCTGTCTAGGTCGCGAATAAATTTGAAAGAGAGTTACCGCGGCCCTGGCACAAGCAACTGAAAGAACACGGGTGTGTTTTAGTCAGTACAAGTCTGACTCTCTCTTCCGCTTCACCCAGAGCGGGAGAAGTCATTAGACGATTAAACACCAAAAAAAAAAATACGGGTTGAACTGCTGATGATTTTGTCCAGTTGAGAATTTCGTAAGGCTATTTCACTGATTAGATTTCACCGATGGAAAATATAGGCGTAGTTAATTTGTAAGTGAAACCAAACTAACTTCGTAGTATAAAAACGTTATCAGATAAAAAATATAAAGGGGAAATCCTAAAGAAAATTGCGTTTGTTTGTAATCAAACAGCTATAATCAGACATAATAACTATGGCTATATCCTCGTAGATTGAAATGAACAAGAGGATTGTCCCAAGCTTAGAATAGTTATTCTTAGATCCCAAATTTGCTCGGACGATAAATTCATAATATCAATTAAATTAATATATTACTATTATCCTTGATTATGCTGATGCCAGCTATCTTGACCTCACTGAAGTACAACTTGAGCGTCCGCAAAATGTTTGTATAAGGTTCATATTTGGTTTGCGCAAATATGACCATGTTTCAGAATTCCGCGAGAAACTCATGTGGTTGCCAATTCACCTTCGCCGGAATGCTCATATTCTTTTCCTCCTGTATAATATACAATTTTGCCCATCTAAACCACTTCATCTCAAAAATCGATTTCAGTTTTTATGTGACTCGCACACGAAAGTTCTTAGGTCATCGGATAACATGAAACTTAAAATGCCAATGCATTCCACTATCTTCCTGGACAAATCTTTTACTGTCCAGGCCGCTCGTCTATGGAATGCTTGCCTGTAACAATTAAACGCGTGCAATCACTACCGATCTTTAAAAGACTGGTGAAGGAGCACTACTTGTCTCTGTGATCTTCTTGTTGGAGCAGTATTGTTTTCTTGACTGTATATTTATATGTATGTATGTATCTATTTTAGTATTTTATATTTAGTGCTTATTATGTTCGTAACTTATTGTTTTATTCAAACTTGCACCAAGTGCAACCCCATGTCGTGTCCAGGCTATCTCTCTCCATTCTGGGTTGCCTGGAAGAGATCGCAGAACGCGATAAGGCCGCCTGTTGTATGTTTGTTTTAATTTTGGAGTTTCCGTATGTATTATTGTTTTTATCTTGGTGTACAATAAAGTACATATAAATAAATAACTAAATAAATATATATAGGTAGACCAAGAACACCATGGATGGACTTTGAATAGATAATATTGCTATAAAACTCCCAGATAACGACTAATAGAAAAAAGGCGACCCAAAGTAAACTGAGATAAGTGCAAGATAATATGCCGCAGCTCCGCCCGCGTTGTATTAGTACTTCTCCCAATATCTTTATAAATTAAAGCCCTTATTATTATAGATATAATATGTTCTTCTGATGTATCCATACTAATATTATAAATTCGAAAGAAACTCTGTCTGTCTGTCTGTTACCTTTTCATGCCTAAACCACGGAACGGAATTCAATGAAATTTGGCAAGGAGATAGATGGAATCCTGAGGGACGACATAGGCTATATTTTGTATTAAAAATAAATTGGTATGGTTGAATAGGGTAGGTAGGTAGGTAGATAGGGTAGGGTAGGTAAGGTAGAGTAGTTAGGTAAGTAGGGTAGAAAGGTAGGTAAGGTAGAGTAGGTAGGTAAGTAGGGTAGAAAGGTAGGTAGGGTAGGTAGGCAGGTAGAATAGGGTAGGGTAGGTAGATAGGTAGGATAGGGTAGGGTAGGTAAGTAGCCAGTTGACTGGAGCGAAGCCGCGAGAGACAGCTAGTAAGCTATGTTTCTGTAAATTTTATCAAAAGCCGTTCAGTAGTTTTTGCGTGAAAGAGTAACAAACATCCATTCATCCAGACATACCTATATCCTCACAAACTTTCACGTTTATAATAATAGTAGGATGAAACATAATAAAATTGCACCGGAGACAAGCAAGAAAACTTACACACTGCTAGAATCAGTACCTACTCCAGATTGAGGACTAAGAATTAGGACTAAGATGATGACGGCAAAGTTCAAATGTTTATAAATTCAACACACAAATAAAACAGGGCAATCTTTTAAACAATAAATTCAAAAGATAAGAAGATTTAACTGAAAATTTAGAATACTCATAGTGACTGGCAGTTATAACATTGAATGGGTTTATTATAGCTACATTAATATTTATATAATGTTTACTAAAGATTTCACCAGCAGGGATGTTGAATGTAAACTTGAAACTAATTAAAAGTAAAATCTTTAAAAAAAAGCATTTAAAAGACTAAAAAGTACGAAAAATATCGCTTGTCAATATATATCCAATGAGCCTAAACATTATGGTGCTATCTTGTCTGGTTGAACAGTTGCTATGGCCACCTTCCGCCTCCATCATGAGAACAGTTCTAAGTTGGTATGGTATATATAAACATGTGTTGGTGTTTTCGAGCGTATGGCACTCGTGGGCTGCAGCTGAAAATCAGCGTCAGGTGGTATACTTTGTATAACCATTTGACATTATGCTGAGCTGAGGCCCTTTTGGCATGAATAGTTTTTTATTTTTTATTTTGTTTAATTTTAAGGTGTTTTTGTTTTGAATGCCAATAAACACAATTTTCTTTCTTTTCTTTCTTTCTTTCTTTACGCTTAATCGGATGCCAGGAAGTGTTTGAAAGATCGATTGTTATTTGTCTGGCAACTAAATAAACAAACGGAAGCAAGATAATTTAAAGCTTCTAAATACTTGTTTTCCCGGAAAAAAAACATTATTTTTTTCTTTTTAGGGTTCCTTACCCTAACGGTAAAAACGGGACCCTATTACTCCGCGGTCCGTCTGTCTGTATGTCTGTCTGTCTGTCCGTCTGTCACCAGGGTGTATCTCATGAACCGTGATAGCTAGACAGTTGAAATTTTCAAATTTTATTTTCAATGTAAATTTTTTAATTTCGTTTTAATTTTTTTTCTACATACGCATTACTCGCCGTCCGCAACGTCGCGCCTACGGTGGCCGGGAATCGGCTTACGACACACGACGCGACGCTCAGGGCGTCTTCTGCGGTGGACAAATTTACACCTGGCTACTCGTTTGATTGAAGGAGGAAAAGGCACACTTACACTAATCGGATATGAATACTCGTTGATTCAGTCAAAAGAATATTTAAAATAACTTTCAGTGATTTTTGGTAAAAATGGCCCTTTTGGCATGTAGACCTCTACATCGTCAGATCAGTCAGTCATGCTATATAAACATAATCAGCCTGTAGAGTGCCCACTGCTGGGACACGAGCCTTCTATCTGTGAGAGGGAGTGGACTGTAATCTACCACGCAAATCCAGGGTCAATTGGTAGATGTCACATGTCTTAGCACATGTCGTTGTCGCTTCGAACATGTTCTAGGACATGTCGGTTTCCTCACGATGATTTCCTCCACCGTTTTCATCAGTATGTGATGAAACTGTTTTTTATACTCGTAAAGAAGGAAAATAACGAAAAATATCAAATACATTGCGTGGTTTTTCCTTTTTATTGAGCATGACGAGAAGTTTTAATTATCGGAGCGAGAGATTAGCGAGCATAATAGCAGTTTATCTAAAGACCTATCATTAAGTACATATTTTTATTTATTAATCATTATTATTTAAGAACATTTCATTTACGTAATTTCAGATATTGCTAGCTTAACCCATGCTGTCTTCCTTATGAAAAACGTAATTACCGATAGTTAGGTATTTCCACACAAGCACACGACATATTTTCGCAAAAGCTTCAAATAGCAAGCTTATAAAACAGTCAGCGGGTTTTTAGGGTTCCGTAGTCAACAAGGAACACATAGTTTCGCCATGTCCGTCTGTCCACAGCTCAGACTCTTAGTACCAGAAGGCTATAATTTGGCATGG
The DNA here is from genome assembly GCA_948252205.1 of Orthosia incerta. NCBI lineage: Eukaryota > Metazoa > Arthropoda > Insecta > Lepidoptera > Noctuidae > Orthosia > Orthosia incerta. The sequence continues at coordinate 23,787,017 of OX411758.1, forward strand.
ATATACATATTAATCACGCCGAAAAAGTAATAAAAGAAAAAATAAATAAAAAAAAATGGTTATTTCCTGTACACAAAAGTAAAGTGGGATGAATGATGGAAGATGTTTTTTTGTTTTCTCATCTATTCCATGGTGTGGGGAATCGTTGGATAGGCCATTCAAAATGTTACGGGTTTGTGTAAACATTTTTTTAGATGGGATCGGTTTGCGTAAAATTAAGCTTTAAATTGCTAATTTTTGTTAGAGTCAAATGTCCCTTCTCCCTGCCAGCTAAATTTTATATAAAAGACGTCTGGCACTCGGGGACTGCCGCGGTAAAGCTATTGCATAGTATTTTTTATCAACTTATGCAATTACAATTATTTATTTATTTTTTATTTATGCAGTATTTTTTTTACAATATCGTATTTTTAAGCAAAATTGAGCATCCAACTTATAAAAACTCAAATAACTCCGAAACGGAGCGAGATAGCCCGATTTTGAGGCCGACCTACATATATGTGCCCTCAAGACACCTCCTCCAGAACCCCCCCATCTAATTTAAATTTTAGCATACACTTGATAATTAAGCCATTAATTATAAAAACTTATTTTGCCAAGCGAAATCCAACCTCCAAATTACAAAATCTCAAATAACTCGAAAATGGAGCGAGTACCTACATATACTGTATATGTGCCGAGTCCTCAGGACGCCTCCTCCAGAACCCTCCCATCTAATTTAAATTTTAACATACACTTCATTATTCAGCCATCAATAAAATTAAATTATAAAAACCTCCTTGTCAAGCGAAACTGAACCACCAAACTGGTAAACGCGGCACCCGTTCTGAGTGACCCTAATTATCACTGCTATCACAACACAATCTTCCATAACAGGCTGACTCGAGGCGACACTTTACGAGAACTGACCTCGAGCCGCCACTAAGAACGAACCGGCGCGCGGCGACCAAATCATAAAAACTAAAAACCTCCATATCTTGGAAACAGTTGGAGCTAGCCTTGAGCTAGCTCAATTCTGAGAAAAAATTTGTCCCCCTGCCGTCTGTCACTTCAGGCTGGAGAACAAGATAGCATAACCCCCCCTAAACTCGTTACCCTTCCCCGGCATTTTTTTTTTACTTCATTCTAAAAATATCAAAATGAAACTTCTATAAAATCGCGTAACAAATCCCTCCTGCCCCCCTCCCCCTTCCCCCTCACCCCTTACCCGCTCACACACTCGGAATCCATTGCTTGTATTGGGGGGTTATGTTAGGTTTTATTTTCGTTACGGAATTTCTTTATTCGGTCGCCGCGCTCAAAGCCCGCGATAAAAGCTATGCAATAGCTTAAAATCTTTTTGAAACAAGCTTTTAAATAAATGTATATTATATGGACTAAAAAGTACGAAATTTAATATCGCTTGTCAATACATATCCAATGAGCACAAACATTATGGTGCTATCTTGTCTGGTTGAACAGTTGCTATATTATGTCAATGTTGCCAAAGTAAGATAAGTATGCGAAGTTTACGCTTAATCGGATGCCAGAAAGTGCTTGAAAATCGATTATTAGTTGCCGGACACATACGAAAGAATTTGTACGGGAAAACAAGCACAAGATGGGCCAAAAGAAGTCATCCGATGTTTTTTGGCTCTCTTTTTTTTTTAATGAAAATCTTCGATTCTGTTTTTTTATTATGTTTATTTGAATCTTTAGAATTTTATTGGTCAAGTCGAGAAGATTATATCGGCCAAATGGGCGCCGTCACAATTGATTGCCATACGGGCTCGTTTTATGGCATTTTTCATCACTTCGGCGAGAACTTCGGGTGACAGATTCTCGCACTCGTGTCGAATGTTCACGTAAACACGGGACTTCAAAAAACCCCACAAAAAAAAGTCTGGAATGCTTAAATCGGGTGATCTTGCGGGCCAGTGCAAATTGCCAAACCGAGAGATAAGACGACCCGGGAACGTTGCCTTCAGAATATCGGTTGTGGCTCGCGCAGTGTGTGCCGTTACTCCGTCCTGTTGGAATCACATGTCTCTCAGTCCTAATTCGTCCAATTGCGGCACCGTCCACTGTTATCGTTTGGCCAGCGGCAGTCTCGAAAAAAATGGCCCGATGACTCCTTCAGCGTGAACAGCGCACCATGCATGCATTTTCAGTCACTTTGAGCGGGTGTAATGGCTCCTCGTACATCACTCGTGGATTTTCGGTGCCCCAGAAGCGATAGTTTTGCTTGTTCACGTACCCGCTGAGGTGGAAATGAGTCTCACCAGTCATTATGATTTTGGAAAAATCGTCGAAAAAATTGACACGATTATGCCGCGTTCTTGGGGAGTGTATCGCTCCATGGCTTGTTCACTTGTATTTTGCATCTGTCTAGTCCACAAATGTCAAAACAGATTTGACATTGGCGGCCATTTGCAAAAATGAGAGCATCTTCCAATAGGGTGATTTATTTTGGCCCACCTTGTATTTAGAAGCTTTAAATTAAGATTCTTAATAATTGAACACGTTATTTTTCTTTTGCCACGTGTACAAAAAAATACGACGATAAAATTACGGCTACAGTTTATACTGACAAAGTGACGTCACAAGTCCGCACTCCTGAACTTTGATGCGCTTTATCTTTGTCAGTTTTTTTTTATTTTTTTTTATTTATCCGGTAAAACTGGAAGACGACCCCAATATAGTTGGGAAAAAAGGCTAGGCAGATGATGATGATGATAAAGCAAAAAATAAGGGTCCAAAATTATTTGATATTCTCACTGACGGACTAAATAGAATTATCATTTTTATACCCAGGAAACATCCCTTTTATATCCGGGCGAGCACGGCCTTTCTGATAGGCATGGGTCACGAATTTAATCACGGTTTTTGCTCCCAAGCTGTGTTAAAACTGTGAGACTTAACCTGTCACAGAAGGCTGTGCTCGCCCAACAGAAAGACACAAAGATTTATTCAAGTACAAAACACAACATAATGCATTATGGGTTTGTGGGAATTACAAAACATTATGGAATCACTTTCTTTGTGCGTACAGCTGAGGAGTGGAATTTGCAGCCGGAGTCTGTATTTCCTGAAAGCTACAATCCCAGGTTCGTGTCGTTAAGTCGAGAGGGAAAAATGAATAGGTCACTACTAGCCAAGCATGATCCATCGTCAACTACTTCATCGATTACCATCAGGTGAGATAGAGACGAAACGCGATTCTATCAATGATAAAAATATACTTGGATTTGTGTGATTCAATAGAAAAGTACTACACGTTTGTAACTTATCAACTCAAGGCTGAGTTTGTAAAGGCAACCCGCAACGCAGGTGTAAACTCAACCTTGTAAACTCAGCAAGTAGAAAACCAGGTGATTTCCCACGTGCTTCAATGGCCATGAAATCTGTACACATCGCTAATGGTAAAAGCTGCACATTCATTGGTTAAATATAGAAACCGGACATGTTCAGACCACACATTCTAGAAGTAACGTGTCTCGTTTATCAGATCGAAGTCGTGGCATTACTAACAGAATTAACTCACGAAGATATTTATCTTGGAATCAGCAAGTCTAAATGAACTGCTTAGCAACTTTGAGAGAATTCGCCGTGGAAGTGTACCAACACTATGGGATTCAGGTTAGGTCTATGTATTTGAATGCAATTGTACGAATGTGTAACATCACGAGGTATTCCTCGAAGAACAAGACGGAGTTGAACTGTTTATAATCTGTACTTTAGTAGAAATAGACCTCTTTGAGAAGAAGTGTTATCGCGATAACTTTATCTAATTCAAATTCATTTAATTCAGATAACAGTGATCCATATTGGGTTAGTATTACAAAAACCTTAAATTCTAGTGTTAGTATCATTTAGTTTAGTTTAGATTTAAAGCCAACACACACACACATTTATAAACACTGCGTGCCGAGGATGACCAGCCAGGAACGCATGTTTCGTATCTGATCACCCTCCGCACAAAATGTCGGATATCTGGAGTATAGCTCTCAGCCACAGCTCTCAGGATATAGTTGCGACTACTCCGCACTCTGCACAGTAGCGATGCAGTTTTTCTGCGCATTATGGCTTGGAAGCCATCTGTGTGGGTCTCAGCAAACATTGACGATGCGCTGCAGAAACGGAGCAGTCGCAACAACATCCTAAAAGCATTATTATATTGCACGCGCAGGACATCCAGCGATCGTTTGGTGTAGTTGACCCATAGATTGCCCGTGTAAAAGCTCTGACAGAAGGCCTTAAAAAGAGTAATTTTTACTAGGTCAGAGCAACGAGAAAATCTATGCGCCAACATATTACCCCTGACCGCCAGTGCCCTACGCTCCCTCTCAATGTCTATATCATCCCTAAGGTCGTCGGTGATGAAAAGTCCAAGATATTTAAATTTGGACACTCTGTTTAAATGTTTTCCATTAAGTCTTATAATCTCAGGAACAGAGTCCAGATATCTACCAGCGGCCTTAAAAACCATATATTCACTTTTGGTGACATTATATCCAAGTCCGTGTGAGGCAGCATAAGTCTCACAGACTTTGAGCATTTTACTGATAGCCCCAGCAGTCGGACCCAGCAGCACCATGTCGTCCGCGTAGCTGATGTTATTGACGCTCACCCCATTTATACGACATCCAACATTCATGCTGCTGAGTTCGGTGATGAGGCCATCAACATACAGATTGAACAGTCTAGGGGATGTTAAACCCCCTTGTCTCACACCGCATTCCAATCTATACTCTGAGATAGAGTGTTAGACCACTTTACCTGGTTCTTTTGATTGGCATACCAGTACTGAAAAGTTTTCATTATTTCAGCAGGTGTACCTCTGTCCCTCAACTTATCCCAAAGCACATCATAGGAAACGAGATCGAAGGCCTTTGAGAGGTCAAGGAAACAGGCGTACACCGGCGTCTTACGATCGGTAAAATATTGTACAGAATGCTTCAGACTTAAGATGGCAGTTTCAGTTGACAGTCCGGGCTGAAACCCAAACTGTGCTTCATGAAGTTTTAAAATGTTTTTTAAATATGAATCAAGCAGACTGTCCAATACTTTAGCCATGATCGTTGCCAAGGAAATCGGTCGATAATTGTCCTTATTCGATATGTCCCCTACCCTGTTCTTAACGATTGGAACCACAACAGTTTTCATAAAAGTTTCTGGCAGGTATGAACAGCTTAAAGACATCGCATAGAATAGTGACAAGACCCTCGGCATGTGCTCTCCTGCATATTTCAAGTGCTCAATACTGAGTCCATCATGACCGAGAGACTTGCCTCTGCTCATTCCGTGTATGACGCTTTTGACTTGCTTGGCAGATAATGCCAAGCAGTTTTTTTTAAATGCCGGTCTAGCCTGCAGGCATCCATTTGGTGCAAGAAGCATATAACCAGTCGTTGTGCGCTTTGAAGAGATATAATAATGTTCAGCAAATTGATGTTCGGCTGAAATGAAAATGATGATGAAACTCCCTCAAAAAGTATGCTTTTTAGGGTTCCGAACGCGAAGGGTCCAAATGGAGCACTATTGCTGTCACCCACGTGTCCGACTGTCCGTCTGTCTGTCCGTCGTCTGTCACCATTATCAATGTCTGTTACACAGGTTTTATAGCCAAATAGTTTGAGCTAGTATAAGTATCTTGTTAACCCAAAGCGATACAAAAGGTCAGTTTTAATTTTATTTTAAAATTGACTCCCGTACAGATAAATGGCGAGATTATATGGACGACAAAGAAGACGAATGAACAAATGTCCATACCAACGAGATGAAGATGCTTAGATGGGCGGGAGGTGTGACTCGGCTTGACAGAGTTCGAAATGAACACATAAGAGGAAGCATCAAAGTGACACAGACAATTGCCCGATCAGACAACCCAAGACAGAATAACTTGGCGCAGGAAAGTGAGGAGACCCGACCCCAAATAATGGAACAAGGGAAGAAGTGGATGAAGAAGACAGATAAATGGCGAGGGCGAGAAAAGAATTGGCCTACCCCGTCGAGTAGGGTATCGTTGTTTAGAACTCTTTGAGTAGATAAATAGAAAAAAGCTGTATTTATTGTTTGAAAAATATTGGGAATGAAAAATTTACAAAAAAATACCAATATTTTTAAAAATCCGTTCTTTTTTTTCGTTATTACCCATTTTACCTATTACAACCACCTTGATTTTGCGGTTTGGTACGGAACCCTAACCAGGATAGGTTAGGGTTCCGTACACGTACACATCCAACACGCGCTTGGTCGGTTTTTTTATGGTTTTTATTTATTTCATGGGACCCTAACTTTCAGTAAAAAAAACCCGAATGCTTAAAAAGCTACTGCACAGCATGATTTTCTTCTTGTTTACGTCTTTTTAGTTCGCTTTTTAAGCAGTCGGGTTTTTTTGTATTTGTTTATTTATATTTTTATTTAATAATTTTTTAGAAGTATGTACATTTAAACATATAAAAGTAATATATTTTTGAAATCACCTCTAAAAACCCTTTATTTTTATACCCCACACGATGGGTTTGGAAGAAAAAACTTAGGGCCCCACAATATGGCACCCAAAAGCCGCCATTTTTCAATTTTCCAATTTTAATGTAGCCAGTGACACTCACAGGGTTAAGACAAATCGATTGACGTAAGAATCATCAAAATCGGCCAACGCGTTTGGTCTCTAGAACGCCACATAGGAACAAACATACATACATACATAGACTGATAAACACATTACCCTCTTTCGGCAGTTGGGTAAAAAGGTTATGCGTACCACTGGTTTATTATTCGTTTGATACGTAAGCAAAACACACAAAAAAACCATAACAGATAAATATCTGAATAGAATTTCGAAGTTAATCTGCACCATAACCTAAATTTTATGAACTACATAGTCTCGTCAGAAATCACGATGATGCGTAATCACTTTAATTACTTAATCCAAGCACATTGTATTTATGTTTGCCTAGTACTCCACATCAGAATTACCCCTGATAACAGATGATATAACTAAAAAATATTTTATTTTCTAGTCAGTTGTACCCATGGACCAGAATTGAAAACGTCTAGAGATCTGAAACACTCGAGATCTGATTTTTTATTTAATTGTGAAAGTTATTGTTACTTTTCAAGATGGGTTTGCTGTATCAGTTTCTTGGGACAACGATAAGTGAGTACAGATTATTTCTGTAAATAAAGGTTATCATAATGATTTGTCAAAATTAAAATCTAGAAAAAATCTTGAATAGATTAACTGAAAAGCATGATCCTCATTTTTACTTCTGCAGTAGTATGAAGATATTTAAAACGTAGTCCATTCTTTGTATCAATTATTAGTCTAAAAGACCAAAAAATGGACCAAGTGGCTGAAATATTGTCTATAACACATTGTGAATGTAGGATATACCTGAGTACCTATCCATCTTGAATATGTATTATAACGATTTATAATATTCCCTCGTATTTTTAGGGTTCCGTACCCAAAGGGTAAAAACGGGACCCTATTACTCAGACTCCGCGGTCCGTCTGTCTGTCTGTCACCAGGCTGTACCTCATGAACTGTCATAGCTAGACAGTTGTAATTTTCACAGATGATGTATTTTTGTTGCCGCTATAACAACAAATACTAAAAACAGAATAAAATAAATATTTCAGTGGGGCTCCCATACAACAAACGTGATTTTTTTGCCGGTTTTTTTTTCGATAATGGTACGGAACGCTTCGTGTGCGCACTCGCACTTGGCTGGTTTTTTTATACATTACTCCTTTTTATGTAGTAGTAATGCACAGTGTCGATCAGTCGGCGAGAGATCACCTACATTCCTCAATGTTAACGCAGTACTGGCCGTGCGCCCGCTCGGAGCCAGAATATCAATATTGAACCTGATTTTGGACAGTTTTGTTTGCAAAATATTCTTTGATTTATGCTATTTCAGTTATGAATAAATTCAAGGCACATTTTTTTCTGTGTATTTTTTTCATTTTTTTTTTATTTTTAAACATCCAAGTCGTTTTGGAGGAGTACCCAAAAGTAACGAGAAAATATCGTGTTGTTAATTATGTTTTTAAAGCAAAACTAGGTTACCATACGAAAAAACCATGTTTCACAAATTTGTTTCTACCCATTCCATTAGTATGAAAAAGTAGTACCTACGTATGTTTATAAATATATTTACTATAGTGTAAACACAACTATCGGTCAGTATTGATTTTCTAGAAAAGTCTTATCAGGAACACTTAACAGCAAAATATATATAATTAAGGTATACAAAATTAAATGATAGTACTTGATTTTGGATAAACGTTTAAGTAAATATTTGTTTTAGGCACGTCTTTGTGATTTGCACGCGAGATTTTTATTTTTCTTTCGTATAAGTTTCAATTCCCGATTTAAAAAATACTCTAACAATTTAGGTACAGAAATTAATTTCAGAACGTTAATTTCCTTACAAAAAATCACCTTTTTCTCGCAGCGACATTGCCATGTCCTCTACCATTGGAGCCTAAAATATTTCGGGAAGAAAAAACACCACTTTGAACACTAAACGATACTGTAACTTTTAATCATTGAATGAATTTTCGTAATGCGATGATAGTAGTAATTCTAGAGACGACATTGTAACAAATGTAAACAAACAAAAATTGTCATCTCTTTATTAAGTCTGGATAACATCAGAAGTAACTTTTTCCTAGCGAAGTATAAAAAAAAAAACAAAATGCTCTCCTTTTTGTTCATACTTCGAGTTTTGGAGGCATCTCAAAATTAATTAATATAAAGCAACTACATATTTACAACACATGTATTTTATTTTATTTTATTTATTAGGGAAAACAAACAGTTGCACAATACAGTAGTTTAGTTTAGTTTAGACGGGCTGTCTCCGCAACTCCACGACCAAGCGCGTATTTTGCGTACGGGTGAGATACAGTCGCATCATTCGATCCATCCCAGCTCCTCGAGAAAGGCCAGCAGCGCCCTGGTGCTGCCGACTACCTCCTGCAGGGTACCTGGGTTTCCGAAGTGTTTGGCCCTGTAACCAGCGATTACAGGGCAGCTTAGGAGCAGGTGTGCTGCTGTCTCTTCCTCCACTATGCAAGCTCTGCAGAGTGGGCTGTCCGTGATACCTATGACAAAGAGGTGCTTATTAAAGATCCCATGTCCAGTTGTTACGGCAGTGACCGCACGCAACTGTGGCTTTGTCAGTCGTAGGCACAATACAGTAACACATAAATAAAAATTGACATAAAAAGAAAGACAAATGCACAACTAACGACATTTTTCACAGAATACAGAAAAAAAAATACAAATAATAACAAATCAAAAATAAAAAAAATAATCAAAAATATTCAATGTAAACAAGTTAGTCAACGCAGCACACGGCGAGCAAGCTTGCTAGTTTTACCTAAAATAAGAACTAACTATGGCTAAAAAATGCTAACTTTTGAAGGAGCACAACTCTATAATAAGTTACCGTCCTGTATAAAAAATCTGCACTCTTACAATGCATTCAAGACTCAACTTAGCCAGCACATAATTGCGGATCGATCACTTTTGGAGAAATTAATGCATTCGATGGGTAACTATTAAATTAGTTTACTGATGACGAACTTTTTGTAATCTATTGTATGTTTTTTTAATATTGTTCTCAAGTAAGTGACACATGTATTGGGAATAAAGTTTCTTTAAACCGAAACTGATCTCTCAAAGTAAAATGGCATACCGCCAATTAACAACCATTATTTAAAATTGAAAAGTTTGAAAAATATGTTGATACAAAAACCGAAGGACTACGAATGTTTATAAAACTCATACAATCTGGATATGTAGCATTATATCTTCAAGCCAAAACACATAGTATTTTGTAATTTTATAATGCAAACATTAAATAATTTTCTTGTAATTAAACAGTACATTGTAACAGCAAACAGAGACTGTATGGCACCATTATCTATACTAATATTATAAAGAGGTAAGATTAGTATTTTTTTATGTAACGAATAAACTTAAAATTATTGGACCGATTTCAAAAATTATTTCACCGTTGGGAAGCTACACTATCCCCGGTTGACATAGGCTACTTTTTAGGGTTCCGTACCTAAAGGGTAAAAACGGGACCCTATTACTAAGACTCCACGATCCGTCTGTCTGTCTGTCTGTCTGTCTGTCTGTCTGTCTGTCTGTCTGTCTATCTGTCCGTCTGTCACCAGGCTGTATCTCATGAACCGTGATAGCGAGACAGCTGAAATGTTCACAGATGATGTATTTCTGTTGCCGCTATAACAACAAATACTAAAAACAGAATAAAATAAATATTTAGGTAGGGCTCCTATACAACAAACGTGATTTTTTTGCCGTTTTTTGCGATAATGTTACGAAACCCTTCGTGCGCGAGTCCGACTCGCACTTGGGCGGTTTTTATCCCTGTATTCTTACGGGAACTACGCAGGTGAAACCGCGAGGCGTCCGCTAGTACTACATATTCTAGTTTCATTAAGGTTGAAGTATTATGTTGTGTATTATATTAAGTTGCTGTAAACTATATATGTAATTTCTTTATTTGGTGTACAATATAGTACATTACTGCAGCGGCCAGCAAAAGAGGCATTGATGCACGAACGTGTAAATGTGGGCCGTGGCGAAGCCGAGGCACACATACGTAAGTCCATCAATGCCTAGTTGTGGCCAAGGCTTGTATAGTGCTTTTCTCAAATAATGCGCGGAAATTAAAACTAAGTAGCACCTAGAACTCATTTTGTCAAATACTTTTCGAAATCAATGACGAACAACAATAATTATTCCCGTATTAAAGTGTTATTTTTTTCTATAAACAGCTTTCTATATGCAAGCCAGTTCGAAATTTAAAACCTTTGATAAGTTACCTCCTTGGTTGCCATGTTTCGGAGTAAAATATCGTTCCATTTTTAAATTACACGATAGATTCTATGTAATTTATTTGGCCGCTAAACACGACAGATATGGATTTTCCATGGATTTTCGTACAACTTTGGCCGGCCGCTGCTCGCATGTATATGGCCAGTACAGCAATTGCGATTTATCTCGAAGAAGGTTGTCAAAATAATTCTGTAATTTCCAAGCATGTTTGAGAAAAAGTATATTCTATTCATACATTTCATAGTTTTAGCTGTAGCCAATTTTCAAGAAGCTCGTGGCTAAATATTAACCACACGGGTTTATCTTCTAGGATACGCTTGCCGTGGCCCGTCTATAATGGATGACCATCTTAACGTATCGAGATTCCTCTGTGGCTCAGAGAGCTCGTTAAGCGTTTGGCCCCGGCTGCCATTTGTAGATCTTCGCCAGTCGTTACGGATTGTCAGGAAACCTGGCAGCAGTCTTGCCAAGGGGTGTCTTGTTACACAGTTACTGGGTTGTGGACTTACCGGGTAGCCTGGAAGCCGACCCAAATTTTGTTGGGAAAACAGAAGACAGATTGAATATTCACCTTAACCAATTCAAAAGGTCCAGGTTGCTTGCCAATGTTGGTATCATACCAACAACAGATTCTTGATGAGCAAAAAGGATCGTGAGCAAAGTTAGTCTTGATAACTTATAATAGCAAATATACAGTAAACCAGCGTAGCAACATACTACGCTAAGTGTTCTTTTCCTAAAATATTCAACGCGTCTTGAAGAACCATTAATTAAATTGTGCTCTTGTTTAATATATGAGGAAACAATCCTTTTCTCACTGGCCCAAATAAGAGCACAATAAAGTCAGTATACAATAAAATATATTCTATTCGAATAATTCTTCACTAACATGCTGGTCAGACCAGATCAATGCAAATAACATTTGTGCTATTCTGTAAAAATCTCACCGTGATAACTTCGGTGGAGTGAGCTCGAAGTGTCAACTGAAAGTCGATCTCTAACATCAGTTGGAATGAGAGCTCACTTCGAAGGTGAGATGTTTATAGAATCGACCGGCAGGACTCACGGTGACCACTGTCCTAAGAAGAGCGTAGCGTGGAATCAGCTCGTCAGTGAATCCGTCAAAGCATTTCCGAGCAGACCTTTACCAATGAAGAATACGATTAAGAAGATTCTATCTTGCACATTCACATTTTACCGTAATATTTATGTAACATACTACAGACAATAATAGTACTACATGTGCTTAGCGCTAAGATAACTGCCGCAGATAAAATAAAATGTATTGTAATCACATACGTAATAGCGAATTGTAAACTTTACGATCGTGTTTATTTCTATTCCGTGGTTATCGTTGACGTTTTGTCACTTTAGATGTAACCCTTGCTTGGTCATTGTGGGATTAGACCTCAGAAGATTAGATTAGAGATTTTGTGAGACTCTTTATAGCACTTTTATTTTATGGATAGGCTCGCGTTTGTCCACCGTCTAACCTGATGGTAAGTGATGATGTGGTCGACGGTGCAGATGGACTCTTGCCAAGGCTAGAAGTAACCTATTCACTCTGGACTTAAAGACCCTTGGTTGTAGCTTTCAGGAAACCAATACTCTGGTAGAGATTTCCACTCCTTAGCTGTACGTACAATGAAAGTATGCCCCCAAAGTAAGCTTTCTTTGTTGATTCTTGCAAATACACTCACATTAGTAACTATGCCAAGCTTTTTGCCTATATTCTTTGCTAAGATTACTGATTCTGAGCCGCAACTTTTTGTCAACTTTTATTAAAGGTGAAGTGGGTAGGCGTGCTTTTACTGACTAAAACCCACCCGTGTTCCTTCAGTTGCTTATGCCAGTGCCGTGGTAACTCTTTCAAATTTACGGGGAGACAGCTTCCCATGCCCGCTAGCTCCGTACCATGGCCTGGACCAGGGCTGGAGGCGAGGGGTCACCGCCGATCGCTTGCACAAGGACACGGCGGTCGGTGCTCCACCGTGTCCTCCGGGCGGTGACACCCGGGCGTTTCCTCCTGCCTTATCAACACGCTTGCCTACAATTAGCATATTCGCTCTTGTCTTCAAGCCCCCAGGAGTTTAAGAGCGGAGTCTGTGTAGTTATAATTAAGCTACAAGAACCACACACTCTGCAACAATATTGGGAGTGGCTAACAGTCTAACTGCATGAAACTGAACAACTTTGTTGATCTCGTGCGCAAGGGCGACTGCCGAGCATGGGGTACTAGATTTAATTCACAAGTCGCGCAAAAAAGCCTTTTTGGCTTTTTCCATTAGTTTCACAGAAGTTTGGAAATTGACGGTGTGACAACCCATAAATCTGAAAAGCTGTTAGTCCTGCCCCTGATCTCTCCCGAGTCGTATCATAATAATGTCCCATCGGACAGAGTTACGGTAGAGAGTAAAGGAACAGAGAAGTGCACCTGTTTTTTCGTACACACGGGTGCACTGATCTCGTTTAGATTGTCCATCGTGACTGAAATTCGGTCGAGACGTATACAATGACGCCATTAATAACCTATCTGTTGTCCACAGTAAGCACCATGGGTATGAACATGGGTGTGATCTTCGCGTGGCCAGCCTTCACCATAACCCAGTTTCAAACGACAAACACAACTCTGAACCGGCCGATGACAGACACAGAAATATCACTGTTCGGCAGCTTGTCTTCAATTGGAGCCCTTATATCTACACCTACAGCAGGATATATGTTGGAAAAGATGGGGCGTAAATACTGTTCCATTCTGAACGGCTTGGCATTGGTCGTAAGTACACATTCTTTACTTTGGACTCTGATATATGATGGTAGCATATGAATGACCTCCTAAGGATCAATTTTTCGAACCGTAGAACTAAAATAGTGAACATTTATTAAAACAACCGTATTTTTTGTAGTTTAATGTTCCATCAGACTTATTAGGTACTTTTATGTTGAAAGTTAAGTGATTCTTACTAAAATTGCGCTTGTTTATTTCAACAGAATGCGATATGCAAAATTGTTGCGTGTTACTCTTACCAAAAAAATAAGTCAGTTCCTGTCCAATTATATGTATGTCGTAATGAGAATCTGAATTTTATCAAGAGATGGACAGAGCCTGCTTTTACCACATTCTTACCCAAAAATCGCAGAAATCGATGACCCTTAGATGTTTTATAAATAGTTTTTACTTTGTTCACAGCTCGTCTGGGTGCTACTAGTATGCACCAGAAATGTAGAAATGGTTCTTGCAGCCGTATTCCTTTCTGGGGTCGCCAGTTCAGTGATCCTTGTAGCAACAGTTTACATCAGTGAAATCTGCCAAGATTCCATCAGAGGAGCCATGACGGCCTCCAATATGGTTTCTTACGGAATAGGGATGCTGCTATCCTATTTGCTGGGAGGATTCCTACCGTACGATATAATGTTGTATGTTGGATTATCCACGGCAGTTGCAGGTGCATGCCTGCTGTTTATTATGAAGGAATCGCCCATGCATTTGTTGACTAATGGTAAAGAAAAGGTGACAAGTTTTTTTTTATTCTTTTTATTGTACTGACAAGGGCAGATCGTAGTTTTGCAGCCAACACCATTTTTTTAAGACGGGTCACCAAAGTAGGATATGAAACTGAAAGGAGTATGTTGAAAAGATCGAAAACGTTATCGACCTAATAAATACTAGATTTCGACATCAAAATTCTTCTGAAAAATATTTAAATTATGTCATAATAGAAACCACTTGTACTCAATTTTTTTTTTTCCAGGAAGCAGCACAATCATTGGCCTTCTACAGAATGTGGAAATTGGATTCTAAGGAGCTTTTGGAGGAGATGAACAACATGAAACGCGCTCTAAACCCAGACCTTGGAGGTGTGTATAAATTTAAACCAGTGTGTAAGCAACGCTTGCTGAGGTTGGTCCGCGGATGGGTAGCCATCCACTAAATAACGAGACTCCTCCGTGCCTCGAAAACCACGTTAAGCCGATGCGTTGGTCCTACTGTCATTTGTAGATCTTTCACAGTCGTAACGGGTAGTTAGAAGCCTGAAATCTAATAAAGTTAAAGTCAAATCATAAGTCAAAAGTCATAAGGCAAAAGGCAATAGGAAAAAGGCAATAGGAAAATGGCAAAAGGCAAATGGCACTAGGCAACAGGCAAAAGGCAAAAGTCAATAATAGTTAAGTAAGTTAATAATAGGTCAATTGATTTTAAATGCAGCTGCAAATCAGCAGACAGCTTTCTGAACATCAAAAAATACAAAAGACTGCAAAACGTCTACTCTTCGCCATTCCCCTAGAATATAAAGCTTAAAAAAATGGTGCAGCAAACGCCCCTACGCTAAAGTTGTATGGATACTACTAATATCGAAATTAATAATTTGTTGTTATTTTGTCCACAGAGGAGACGCCCGAGGAAGAAAAGCTGAAACCTGACATGAAACCTGCTGAGAAGATGTCTCTATGGAAGTTCATTAGTAAGTATTTCTTACTTAATTTTTCTTGTCCTTAATACAAAGGATCATATATTGAAGATGATTTTAAAAGAATTTTCTTCTGACAATAGTGACAAATAGTTGACAAAAATATATATTTAGTCCGTCAGTTAGATAACCTAAACTAATTGAACACGCATTTTTCTTTTGCCATGTTAACAAAAAATGACGAAGATACAATGCGTTGAAATATTGTGTGATGTCACGGTGTGCTACCCTTTATGCTGACAAAGTGACGTCACAAGACCCCACTCCTGAACTTTGATGCGCTTTATCTTTGTCAATTTTTATTTATTTGATAAAGCAAAATATACGGGTCCATTATTATTCGATAATCTCACTGGTGAACTAAATAGAATAATCAGTTTTCTACCCAGGAAACATGACACCTACTCTTTTTATGTCAATACCTTCATATCTATAATAATTTATTTGTCCGACTCCTCAGGGAAATCAAAATCATCGCAACGAGCCTTCCTTGTCAACATAGTTGTGATGACCGCTGCCATTTTTCAAGGTTTAGTCGTTGTCCAAATATACGCGGAGCCCATATTCACTGAAGCGGTACCAACTGCATCTCCAACTGTTCTGAGTGTCATGTTAGCTGTTACAACTGTAGTCGCCGGTATGGTCGCTGCGTACGGCACTGATTTGCTTGGAAGACGGGTGAGGCTCTATTGTTTTTTGTTTTCCTGGTACTTTTATTTGGTTACTTTTTTATGTGATGATTGATTGTCTTGTTGGTATTGCAATTGCAAGCTTGACTATTGAGTGTGAAGTCCTGGGTTCTAATCAAATGACATTCTGTCAACAAAAACATCGCGACAGCGATTTGTAATATTTCAAAAATGAATAGGATTGTCAAGCTATCTTAATATGTCATATTTGGAAAATATTCACAACAATAATAAAATAGTCAAAAAACTCGCGCTAAAGCCAAAATACTATGAAATTGGACGTTCGGATGACCTCACTCTACACCAGCGCCTCTAGCGGCAAATTCAAAACTGTTTTCTTCTAAGCTTGATTGTGGAATCTGACACAGAATGATCCTAGTCCTTTTGCAGGAGTACGTACTCAATTTACCAAAAGGTTTGTAAAAGACCGAGCTAAATATTGAAAAAGAAAAATGATTTATTTCAGCCTCTGATGGTCTACTCATCTCTTGGCGCTGGAATCAGCTGCGTGATACTGGGAACACAGATGCATCTTCACTGGGGACCTAGCTGGATGACAGCCACATTTATCTACATGTTTGCTGTGATGTACACGTGTGGAGCGGGAACTGTGCCTTTCGTCCTTTTAGCTGAACTGTTCTTGCCTGAAGTAAGTGATGCTATTGTTTTATGTGCTCTTAGTATTTTAGAAACAGAAAACAAAGATAGTAACAATTAAGGAAAAGCTGACTTTGAAATAAATGGCAATAAAATAATTTTGAGAAAATCAACGACAAACGTTCCATTGTTTTAGAAGAAAAATAAAAAATATAACGGTAATATGAATGCTCTAAAAATAATTGTACTCCATATGGTAGCAGATCTTTTCAAGACTAAATATAGGATTTAACTAAACCCATTTTATTCAAACCTATGTATGCACGAGGATGTAGCAAACACAAGTGATAATTACCATGTTATCCTCACTAATTTTATTTGGTCTTTAACCTTCCTATACTCACGTGTTGGTGTGTCAGATAAACGAAACACACTTTCTCGATTTTTCTCTTATAATCAATGATGGCATTTTGTACTTCTTTTTAGCTGTTGGATTTTTTGCTACGATCATTTTGCAAACTCTTACGAAAATCTCGCAATTTTTCAGAAACTGTTACAACATAGTCTTGCTCAGTAAATGTACTGTAAATTGTTGAGAAAGTGGGTTTATCTTATTCAGGATATTCCCTAGTTTGAGGAAACACCAATTATATCTATACTAATATTATAAAGAGGATGGATTTTTTTGTTAGTTTGTTTGTTTGTACCGAATAGGCTCCGAAACTATTGGACCGATTTAAAAGTTCTTTCACCAATAGAAAGCTACATTGTTCCTGAGTGACATAGGCTATTTTTTAATCCCGAAAATGGGTCCTGTGGGTGGCCCACGGGAGCGAAGCCGCGGGGAACAGCAAGTCTATACTAATATTATAAAGAGGAAAGATTTTTTTGTTTGTTTGTTTGTACCGAATAAGCTCCGAAACAACTGGACCAATTTGAAAAATTCGTTCACCAATAGAAAGCTACATTATTCCTGGGTGACAAAGGCTATTTTTAATCCCGAAAATGGGTCCTGTGGGGTGGTCCACGGGAGCGAAGCCGCGGGCAACAGCTAGTATTATATATAAATAATTGATGTTTTCTCAAACTAGGGAATATATAAATTATATAATATATATTCTTGATAAAATATTGTAAATTGCGTTCCAAACTTTAGGTCTGTGAGACCATGCGCGGGTACAGGTGTTACAAAATTTGTGCGGGGGTATAGGAAGGTTAAGGATAAACTTAACAACAAAGAGCTATGGTCAATATAGTTTTAGTAGACAATATGGATATGGTAGTATGTACTAGTTACTACGTCTACTAAAACACATGGCTAAAACTTCTTTATTCTCTCTTTACAGGTCAAGAGTTTTTTCTCAATGGTGCTCGTGGAATACGTGTGGCTCTGCAACTTCGTCATTCTCTTCATCTTCAACCCGCTCCTAAAAGCTCTCGGCTGGGGACCTGTCTTCTACGTCTTTGCAGTAATTTGCTTCTTAAGTTCTACCTTCTGCTTCTTCTTCTTACCTGAGACGAAAGGATTAACAGTGGAAGAGATTCAAGCTCGGTTCGTGAAACCAAAGAGAAAAGCGCCGTTATACTAGTTTTTAGGATGTAATAAATTATTTTTATTTAAGGATATTTGTGTTTTTTTACTTAATTATTATAATAAAAAGTCGACGAATTATTTAAAGGAGGCCTTCCCTGTAATGATAAGATAAAATATATATATAAAGAGGTTGTTCGTGTCTATGTTTTTAAAAGGTAATCTCTAGAAATACAGATACTATTACAACAATTATTTCACTTATACAATACCATATTATCGCCAAATACCATAGGCTACTTTATAATTGGGAAAATGCACGCTTTTTAAGAGACAAGCCACAAAAGAGAAGCTGCGAGGAAAGGTTAGTCTTGAAATATTCTGAATACTCTCAATAATAATTGATGACATTATCCGATAAAGCTGAACCAGTGTAGTATATGATATAAGACAATATCGATTTGGATATAAGTCGATCAAAGGTGTAACTGATCGCACAAGTATCGAATTACTGATGGTCAATGGACAATGAAGGACTTCTTACCTCAAACAATGTGAGGAAGATGTGTATAATTATTGTCATCTGCTATGGACAACAAATGCCGAGCGTTACTTTTTAACCGACTTCGCAAAAAGGAGGAGATTATCAATTTAACAGTATTTTTTATGTGTTTTACCTCAGAACTTTTTTTCGGGTAAACCGATTTTGATGATACTTTCTTTTACTCAAAAGCAGATTTTGATGAAAATTAAATGGGATCTGATCTGAACTTCGGAGATATACATCAGGACTCTTCAATAAATGACGGCAAATCACTCGGGATAGCTGTAATCGCATGCCTGTTTATTGCTAACACCATAAAATAACATAAAATCACACTGGTAGGCTCTAAAAGGGTACGCAGGTGTGAACAGTTCACCCTGGTATACTCTCATTCCACCGGTTTTGTTTATGTAAGTTTCATGTTATTGGGTTAATCTATTCTGGTTTTACTTTTGGGCATCATAGGTACCTAGCTTATAAAACTGGCCCATTATGTACCACAACTAAAAATTTAAAAATAACTTCAATTTCGGAAGTCGGTTTCAAAAACAAAAATACGAAAACAGGAACATCGATTTCCGAAATTGAAGTTATTTTTCAGTTTGTAGTGTTTTTGTTTGGAAGTTGGTTGTAATTTTTGTAAAAAAAGTTTAATAAAGTCGAAAGGCATGTTTGGCAAACTGATCAAAGATTGCTACATGATGATGCTAGGCGCAAACTACAGCTGACCGTCTTAAACGCTTTCATTGACGATACAAAAAATGAAGTGTTCTTTTTTATTTCTTGTTGAAAGTATCACCAAAAGAGCTATTGCCCGTAACTTCATTGACGAACAAACACCTGTTAGATTTGCTTAGTGATTAAAAACTAAAGACCTTATAAAAAAAATGTGGTTTTCTTTTGTTTTGTGTTTAGCTGCACATTGTCTGCATCATTAGTAAACCGACCTAGAATCAAAATCATGAAGATATATGTAAGTCACCAACCCGCACAGGACCTATGTGATGAGTTACGGCCCACCTCTCTCATAGTGTGGAGGCCTGTGGCCCAG
Source organism: Orthosia incerta (assembly GCA_948252205.1). Taxonomy (NCBI): domain Eukaryota; kingdom Metazoa; phylum Arthropoda; class Insecta; order Lepidoptera; family Noctuidae; genus Orthosia; species Orthosia incerta. The sequence continues at coordinate 23,806,762 of OX411758.1, forward strand.
CAGTGGGCACTTTATCGGCTGAACATAAACGTCTGTCACACTTTATGTAGGTATCTATATGGATAAATTGTATCACCAATAAGAAAGCCATATACTTTCTAACCACGAAATCGAAACTACACTCAAAACTACATACTCATCTTCAGAAGAACCGAACAGCAAATATGACCTCTTAAACCTAATACAAGTTCCATGCACTATGGTGCAGCCGTCCCATTTGCCTGGTCATAAAGATTTACAATGGAACAAACAATGTTAGCCATGGTTGCATGCCATTGGCCCACTGTCCCGGTTTCGTATAATTTCACCTTTATTGAATGGTTTTGCATCTTTGTACTACGTTTATGTTATGAGAGCCTGGTACTATCAGTTTTGTGGGTGTGTGTGTTTTATAGATTTGAGTAAGTGAACTTTCTACCTGTAAAGTTAGCATGAACATAAAATTATGGATCGTAATCTTTTTAATAGTGGTAAACATTATTAGCAAAAGTCTTAGTACTAGGTTAATGTCTAAATAGGTCTAGTCAAATCTGTTTGGTGCTTTCTGCAAAAGGTCACCTCAGACATCAATCTAAAATGTTTCTCATAATTAATGTTTTAACCATTATATTTACGGTATGGAAAGTCCACGCAATTAACGTTATGGTTAAATCATAATTATGAGAATTCATAAGACTTTTATTTCTATGTTTGTTTCAATGTTTCTTCTCAGAGTCGTCAGTTAGAAAAGTCCAGTCATATCTAGTTAAATTGCAAAAAATATTGACGAGAAATGTAATTTTTAACCGACTTACCAAAAAGGCGGCGGTTCTATGTTCGACTTTATGTATTTTTTTTGTGTTCGTTCACCGATATCTCCGTTAATTGTGGACCGATTTTGAAAATGATTTTTTTGTTTGAAAGAGTAAGTTCTAAAATTGGTCTGGTCTGGAAGAAATTTGGAAATATAAAACAGAACTCTTAAATAAATAACGGCAAATCTCTCGGAATTGCTGCAATCGCATACCTGTTTATTGTTCATACCATTTCATAACATAACATCACGCCAGTATGCTCTAAAGGGGTACGCAGATGTGTATAGTTCACTTTGCTCATTTCACCGGTTATGTTCAGTTCATGATATTCGGGTAATCTATTCTGGCATTATAGGTACTTTACTTAACTACTTGCCTATTAGGTAGGTACAACTAAAATGTGAAAAATAAAAATCATTATTACAAAATTACTACAGACTTCCAAATAAGAAAACTATAAAGTGAAAAATATCTTTATTTTTGGAAGTCGGTGTCCATAACGCAAAAAAATGGTACCTACCAAAGACACCAACTTCCAAAATTAAAGTAATTTTTCACTTTGTAGTTTTCTTATTTTTAAGTCGGTAGTTTTATTAAACAACTTATGTACTTAATAATTATAATGTATCTTTTCATTTATCATGAATCGTCAGTTGACATGTTATTATTGATGTCAGACATATACGTTCGGAACACAAAATAAGCTAAAATGTGCTGTAACATTTAATACCTACGATTTCTAATCAGCGTTTTGGTCCTTCGAGTCGGATTTTAGAATGTGGAATTATCTAACATTATATACTTACTTAAATCCACTTAAACCATGTAGCCAAGAGAGCTCGCTCTAATTGCCCTGAATGTTTATTTTCTAAACTGACACTAAAGAGATTAAAAAGCGCTTTATACAAAATGCAATACCTCAACGAGAAAGTCAGCCTTTAAGGCTATTTAGAATGTCCAGTACCAGTAGATAATTATCAAGAGAGCCACTAATGCAATGGATATTGCACTTGACTCTGAAAAACCCTCATCAGATAAACCTAACATTCGTATTTTCCAACAAAAATAACCTTTATCACTTGCATAAAGTGATTACAAGCCTTGCATAATCTCATAATAGACAAGCAAACAAAAAATAACACTAACCAAACTTTTCCAGTTAGTCTCGTCAAAAGATCGTTGTACTAGGCAAACATAATAAACGTGGATATCGCTAACATTACGCAGTACAATGTACGCAATACCGTAATAAAACCTAAGCTTTATGTGTTTTCGTGTGAAAGTATTCTTTTTAACGTCTGGTTTCCTGGTAAAAGCGTCAAGTTCAAGATTTTTTTTGGTCGTTAGGTACGGAACTAAACAACACTTTTGGGAAATAATTTTAATTATGATCATGATATAATGATACATCTTTTCAAAACAATTCTGATAGTCAGTCAGAATTGCGCGATACCGTCGCAAGAAATAAAACAAATTATTAATAATAAATAAGAAAATATTTTACTTAAAAATACACAGCCCTTGTACGGTCTTACAAAAAATGGCTATGGCTATATACATGGTTTGGTACGTATTTATAAATACGAACATTTAGATACACGCAACATGATCTCAAAAACATAAAAATATATGTATTGTATACATATTATTCTATATACAGAATGCAAATAAAAGAATAATCGCACAAAAGATTAAAGCACTATGTCAACAAGATAGAGCCAGCAATAGTTTAGTCTATATGTACAATAAAAGGTTCTAGAAAAGTGGCATTCTATCAAAGACAGCGTTGCGGTAGAGATTAGAAAAAATATCAAAATTGTATGGGAATGTGCAGTTATATCGAAATTGCAGTTATAGAGCAGTGGTGGCCCAGTGGTATCGGCCGCGACTTACAAGTTGTAGGTCGTGGGTTCGAGCCCAGGCATGCGCTTTACTTTGTGTAAATTATTTCATCACCACTGCTCTCAAAACGGTGAAGGAAAACATCGTGAGGAAACCGGCATGTCCTAGAACCAATAATTCGAAGACATGTGACATCCACCAACCCGCACTGGGCCCGCGTGGTGGATAACGGCCCATTCCCTCTCACAGAGAGGAGGCCTGTGTCCCAGCAGTGGGAACATTAATAGGCTGATGATGTGATGTGTGATGTGATCGAAATTGCATGTGATCAATCCCTTACAATTTGTCACTATGACCACAGCCTTCACTGAAAAAAATGATACTAATATTTCCATGTGACTCTGTTATTCAAATAACCTTATCGTTTACGCTAATATTATTCAATATTAATTATAGTTGTCTAACAACTTTTATCTACCAAAAATAGAAAGTCTCTAGACTTGTAAATATATGCCTACCTTTTTGTCTTTGACGCATTATTTGCATGAACAATAAATATAGACTTACATAATATAATATATATAATAATACTAAATATATCAACGTTCGGCTGGCAACTGAATTCTATTAATTCTGCTAAACGGTGTCTACCGTTTCAAAAGAAAAGAATAGAAAGAAGTCTTTCTATGTGTACAAAAATAATAAAGTATTCGGTAGCAATTACATGATTTAAGTAATCGTTGCTGTTCTTTGAAGTATGTTAAAAAAATCAGATAATAAAGTACCAATTAAAAAAAAGTCAATAACCTTATAGCATACAATTATATCTTTTAACAAGACTTTTATATTAATTAATTATAAATCTATCCTCTCTTACTTAAATGTTAAACAATGGTTAAATTCGTTGTCTTCTTAAACTATAACATTCATCTCACAAATAATATTATTACCACATTATATTACAGTATGTGTCCGGAAAGTCCTGATATACACAAAAAAACAGAATTTTTATCAGTATATGCTAAGATGACACACGACACAACACCGCATTTTTTATTATTATCATCGCTGTGATCATACTGCAACAGTATGTTGCCGTATGATCACAGCGAACACATAAAGAAAAAGTACGTTACAAAATAGTGTACCACGGCTAAGTTTGCCACTCCAAAAGCAGGCGTTTCGAAGCGCATTTTTTTTTAAATAGTTATAGTAATCTTTATTCACAAAAATTAATACATTTTTCACAAGTAATGCTGAAAGTTAAAATACACGAAAGTCATTTGAGGCCAAACTAGGCATAGCCTGTATTTCAGCATTCAACGCGGTTTCCCTTGAGTTGCAATTAATAGTATTTCGAAATAATAGTATAGTTTTATTAATTAATTACTAATACAAAAATATAAATTTATTAATTGATTACTAATATAATAATATAATTTTATTAATTAATTACTAATATAATAGGATAATTGTTTTATTTTTATTCATTATTCATACTGCAATACAATTTTAATCTTTATTAATTAACTATTACAGATTCAGATTTAATACTATAATTCATAATTATTAATAAATATTTGTACGCCATATTATGGCAGGATATGCTGGAACCAATATTGTAACATCCATTTTACCATATTCGAACAAATAAACATATTTGATTTGATTTGAATATAATGATCCTTTTTTGAGATGAGTTTGAATGTACTTATCTAATGCAAAGGTAATAAGTATATAATAATACTATAATAATACAAAATAATTAAATTATTTAATGCAAACTAAATATATTATCCATTATAAAATAGAAATGGAGTAAAAACTAAAAATAACAGATAAAACAAAGAAAAACAAAAACACTAATGGTAGGTGTGTAACTATCTCTCTTTGTGTGTGATGGAAGTAAGATAAGTGAGTGTGAGAGGGTGTATGAGAAGATTTATTGATGCGCGATATATCCATCTCATAAGTATTAATATGAGATTTACTATCCATAGTTATTTGTAACCTACTTCAAAGCGGGAAACTTACAAGACGCAAATCATATTTAGCTCTAAATATCTCATAAATTAGTAGATCTAAAACAGTATCCACAATAAGACTTGATCGAGCAACCAAATTGAGAAAATCTGCTTACTCTGTACAACAATTGGAGCAATATTCATATTTCATTGTATAGTTATAAACATATTTACTATACAAAACCAATACTATGAATTGGCCCTTTTTACGGATTCAGTTTTTTTTTTTTTTTTTTCTATAGGCTTGCGCTTGACCACTATCTCACCTGATGGTAAGCGATGATGTGGTCGACGATGGAGCACGCTTACCTAGAAGAAACCCATTCACTCTTGACTTAAAGACCCCTAGATTATAGCTATCGGGAAACACAGATTCCGGCAGGGAATTCCACTCTTTAGCTGTACGCATAATAAAAGTGTCCCCAAAACGTTTTGTGCGTATGGGTGGGATGTCCACCATGTACCAATGACGCATCGCCGTACGTTCTCCGTAGATTCTTACAAAAATAGTTAGTTTCTAATTTAATTCTTCTTTCTTGCTCTAAAAAGATCTTGGATTTGTGCATTGGAGAGTCCTTTAGTTTCGGGCACTATAATGTAGGATAGGACCGCGTTAATAAGGCTCATTGCACCAAACAAATAAAAACAGCCATAGATTCCGAATACGCCGAGCAGGTATGGGAAGACCGCTAGAATGAAAAAGTTGAGGAACCACACCCATTCTATGATCATCATTGATGCCAAGCCTTGAACCTGAAAAAAGAAAATCAGAATTAGTCACTTGCTCTATATTATTATTAAACTGTCCGAAGACATGTGACATCCACCAACCCACACTGGTCCTACGTGGTGGATTATGGCCCTTTGCCTCTTCCCCCAAATTTCGTCCCAGCAGCGGGGACGTTCAAAAAGGCTAATGGTGATGATGGTGACTATATTACGTAGTATTGTAACTGTGATACCTGATATAGAAGATGTTCATATACGGCGATGACACTCATCACAAGAAGGGTCGCCTGCTTATTTGCTTTAGCAATAAAAAATACGATCACCATATTAACCTGAGACTCAAAGACTTCAGCCAGCAGGACATACGGAATGGTACCAGCTCCGATGGTGAAAGAGAAGCAGTAACCCAGAAGCAGCAGCACGGTGACCCAGGCGGGAGCCGACCTCGTCTGCAGCAGGAACCCGAGCGCTACCATGCAGAGGCAGACCAGGGCTGATGATGCTATTATAAGGATCTAGAGAAAAAGAGAATAATTAGCACACATAGAAATTAAGCGGAAGCTGTTGTTTTTTTTTGTAAAAAAATTATAATTTGGTTGTCTAAGTGACATGTAAGCATTATAACCGACTTTCAAAAAAGGAGAATGTTCTATGTTCGACTCTATATGGGTTCTTTTTTTAGGGTTCCGTAGCCAAAGGGTAAAAGTGGGACCCTATTTCTATGACTCCGCGATCCGTCTGTCTGTCTGTCTGTTTGTCCGTCTGTCACCAGGATGTATCTCATGAACCGTGATAGCTAGACAGTTGAAATATTCACAGATGATGTACGAGTATTTCTGTTGCTGCTATAACAACAAATACTAAACACAGAATAATATAAATATTTAAGCGGGGCTCCCATACAACAAACGTGATTTATTTGCCGTTTTTTTTGCGGTAATGATACGGCCCTTCGTGCGCCAGTCCGACTCGCACTTGGCCGGTTTTTTTGTTTATGTTCACCGATTCATTCGTCAACTGTGGACCGATTTTGAATATTTTTTTTTGTTTTTAAACTCTTTCCACTCTGCGTAGTTACAATACTTTTTTGATATTTGTTATAAACCTTTAGAAAATCTTGGTTATATCAAATTGTTACTTCTCAAAATGGAGTTTTATTTTCAATTCCCAGGTTAGGATAAGTTTTATTAGGGTTTTCCACTTGGCTTTTTTCAATAGAGCGATCTAGATTTATATGGCATATAGAAATAAGTTCTCGCCTTTAACATGTGACCTAAATATAACGGGTGATATTTTATTTTACCTCAGCCTAACACTTTTGAAAAACTGACCTGATATTATCGTTATGTTTGACTTTGACTTAACTCAATATGTTTCCGATTAGACCAGAAGCCTTAATGCAAACTAGAGCTTCAATAATTTAAATTATAACTTCAGCTTTTTAAGTAAGTATTATCCAAAAAGATCTTACCCTCCTGCCAGCTTTATCAGCAACCAGACCCGAGGTAATAGCTCCAGAGAACTGTACGACGGCAAATATCACCGTGTACAAATCAGACTTACTCGGGTCTGTCTCTGTGAACACTGTCTTGGCGTACACTTGGACTGGGACTATGCCCATGAAGACCTGAAAGCAAAAATAAAGAATAATTAAAGTACTATTAACGGATATACAAAGTGTAACAGAAAGGTACGATAATATTAAAAACTGCTTCTGCCCTTGTAATTGAACAACTTTCTTCAAGTATAGGCAATTCCCAAAAAAAAAAAATTCTTTACGAAGTTGTCGTCCGCTGACCAAAATATGTTTGGGAGATACAATTTTAGAAATTAGTTTATATACAGGCACGAGCTGTATTTAAAATATGAGCGCACCTTGCCGTTACAATCTGTATATTGAAATCAGCGAAAACTATATCAGTTAGCTTGGTTATATTGGGCATGTAAAAAGAATCGGAAAGGATAAAAATTAAGAAGAAGAATAAAATTTACATATATATTCTTCTTCTTAAGATAACTTAGAGAATTTAAGATTTATGTATTTTTATAACTGGACAAGTACTGACAGAGATCACCGTTTCCAAACATTTAAAAAGTAAAAATAATATAAAACAAAGTATAGTTTTGTCAGGCCTGGTGAAATTGGAAATAACTGGTGTAATTGGAGAAACGCTATTTACCTGCATCGTGATCGTTATCATCACTACAATAAACGCCCTTCGTGAAACTGGTGATACAACTGGAAGAGAAGAACGAATTATTATTAAATTGAAATAAAGGGCGAATTGTCCAAGAGGGCGTGCATGTTCAAATCTGAAACTATGAGGAAAAGCAAAAACACATTTGTCATTACTTTCCAGAATTTAATCCTTATTGATGACACTATTGGTTGTATGTTTTTTAACAAATTCAACGGGTTCATTTCAATATTAGATTTCATCAAAATCGGGCCCGAGACTCCTTTAAATATATTCCATATAGTTTCGTAATTGGTCTTTCCCACTTGAAAAATCGTCCATACACCCCTCCACGTTATTTTAATAAATTGTTAGTTAGAGCATTTTCACAATAGTTTAAGATTTCATAGATCAACTTTATCGATCAAAGTCAAGCGCAAAGCGATCTGTAGAACAAAATCCCCAAGTCAAACAATTTGAAGTATGTCTGAGCTCATAAGTATACTTACATAACAGCTTGATTGGAGACAATGCCTTCGGTTGCTCGGGCACCACATCTTCATTGTTTAACTTTTGTTTTTCCGCTTCCTCTGCTTTTGGGTCAGATTCTGAAAATAAACAAATATGTAGATCATTAAGGAACAAAACTAGTATTTGAAAAATAAAATTGACAAAACATGACCGCGATCCACAAACAACACCAAACAATTTATAGATTTATTTTGGACATGATTTTACAAAAATGTCTTATCCACCTAAGATTTTTTTTGTGAAGAGATCATCTTGAAAGTTAGGGATATATATATACATATTGGAACTTAGGTAACTATTTTTAACACCCGACAGAAAAAGAGGGGTGTTATAAATTTGACGTGTGTACCTGTGTTTCTTTCTGTATTTGTGTGCTGTGGCATCATAGCTACTAAACGGATGATCGTTTTATTTTTGTTTAAAAGGTGACTTTATCGAGAGTTTTCTTAGCTATGTTTGATGAAAATCGGTTCAGCCGTTCTAAAGTTATGGGTGTTTTACTGATTGAATCGCAAGATATCGTGTCATAAATACATGTTCAATAGATTTCCGATCAAAGCGTGACCACTATTCGATAAATATGTAGCATGGCATAAAAATGTTTTGTAGGTATAGTTTTATCTATGTAAACAAATAAAATTACCGGAAAAAGAACAACGGCTAAAAATGAAAATACGACAGAAGTATTCTAATTCATGAACATAGCTATGTATAATAGTAGATTGTCCATGATTGTCAACAAACAGTAACCTCTGCCAAGTAAAGTGAATGTTGCTCTAGATTCATTGAATGTAGTTGGTAATTTGTAGCATTGACTTCATGTTTCCGTAGTGTAGCGGTTATCACGTGTGCTTCACACGCACAAGGCCCCCGGTTCGATCCCGGGCGGAAACAGAACTCTTTTTACCTATTTAAAGTTACATTACAATAAAGCTTTGATATTAACCGACGAAAGAAAAGATGGAGGTTCTCCATTCGACAAGAATATTTGTTTACTTTTATTGACTTTTTATAGAATGGTCCAATTTAAAAAAATAAGGGTAGAATAAAATAAATTGTAGTTCTAAAAACTAAAAAAACACGCTTTAATAGTAAGGATAATGGGACAAACTGTTTAAATTATTGCATTGTCATCGGTCCTTGATAAGTGTGCAAAGTTTCAAATCAATCCAACGTTTTGAAGTGGGTGAAAATCACGTTCAAAGATTCCGTTACATTGATACATAGATACATAGATACATACAATACATACCAAGCTAATAAAAGCGTGTTAAAAAATGCCTGCGTACAGCGCGCAGGCCGCCCGCTTTAAGGTTACACAGGTCTAGGGATTATACGAGTACCACTGTTTGACGATGTACGTTCAAAATAAAAAGTGATATCAATTTGTCTCATCATTATCTAGCCCTGTATGGAAGCAAAAAAGTAAAAAAAGAAAACATTTGAAAGTTATGAGCGTCGAAAGTACCACATTTCGACACTAATTTCAACGCATTTTTGGGCGCAAAAAAAAATACCATAAGAAGACGGTAAATTGCAAAACGGCCTCCATACAGGGATAGATTAGTAGTTCAACAATGCATATAATTTTATTTTGAACAGATAAATTTAGTCGTTTTTTCATGATATCTAGACTGCCAAAGGTCTGTTTATAAAATTTCGCGCGAGTTAAGGAACCCCAACCTACCAATATTAGCTTTGTCAGACAATAAGTATTTACTAGATTATTATTTCTCAATTTCCCCACTGCGCGATCAGCATTTATAATTATCTAGAACATGCGTCAATCTGATCACGCTGTGGATGTACTACGTTAGCAATTAAGTTAGTATATAAGATCAATATCTTGTTAGATAAATTAATTACCGTCTTGCTGTAACTGGGATCAAATAAAGTTTATTTTTAAACTCTTCCGTTGTCGCTTACTTAATTGGCGCAGCCGGTAGGATCTCTGTAGTCAGTCTGTCACGTATCCACATCTACGGGAAGCAGCCGACGTCCGTTTCAACGGTTCAGCAGAGATCACCGAACAAACAAATACATTAAGAAGCCACATCAAGCCAGGAGAGGACCAGGAGCCAAGCAGTAATTCAGGGAGCATGGAGCTAGCTGCGGAATTGTGAGTAAATCTTTTTCACCTTCCTCTCAGCTCTTCCATCTATATCCCAACCTTGTAATAGTCTATGTGTTTGTGTATTATTAGGGATTGGACAACGCCGTAATAATATTTGCATAGATTTTAAACGTACTAATATTTTAGAATAGTGATAGTTTAGTAGCACATTAGTGTGATTTTTTTTTTCTCTCCGCGTTTGCTCCTTTCATAACATTTCACAATGGAAAACGTAACCCGTGTCCCACAGGAATTGGTTAACATCATACCAATATTCAGCGGCGACACTAGAATGTTGCCTTTATTTATAAAAAAATGTGAATACATTTTGTCTACGTTCTTAGGAACCGCAGCCCAAAATGAATATTTATTTCATGTAGTAACTAGTAGGTTATCAGGCGAAGCAGCCAGTTTGGTAGGCGAAAGAGAAGCTATAGGTACGTGGGACGAGCTGAAGAAGTTGTTAAACCAACACTTCGGTGATCCACGCACAGAGGATTGTTTAGCAATGGAATTAGAATCGTGTAGAATAAATAAGGGTGAAAGTTATTTAGATTTTTGCCATAGAATACAGCGGATGAGAAGTGTTTTATTTGCTAAAATATCAGAAACTATCATTGATGAATCTCTACGTAAGGCAAAGCAAATCATTTATAGTAACAGAGCGATGAATGCTTTCTTGTTTAATTTACCGCCATTTTTAGTTAGATTAGTTCGTTTGCGCGACGTCACAACGTTAGAGGATGCATTAAAAATAGTTTTAGAAGAACAAAACTTCCAGGCAGTCTATGAGTCGAAAACAAACGACAGACGTAATTTTAGCAGAAATAACAGACCCAATTTGCCTAATAACCAAAATGCAATTGAATCTAATAATCAAAAGAAAGATTCACATAGCATATCAAGTACACATGTACCGAATAGTGCGACAAACAGCACATCTACACCGAACAATCCGCATCAGCCCAGACATTATAAACAACATAATAATATTCAAAGAAATCAAGACAATTTTAATCGTACAAACAACAATAATGCGTCACCGCAGTCAAGTAGGTCATTTGTTCCGATTGCACAACCGAACCAACAGTTCGCGGCACATGCACCGAGCACGCCGTCTTTTGCAGCGCAAGCATCTACGTCGGGTGCGAATACTGATGTCACCATGCGTACTGCAAGGTCGCGACGTGTTAATTACATAAATAATTCTAATAATAATGAACAGAGTTCAAGTTATTCGTACAATGAGTGCCAAGAATTTTCTCCTGAAGAACCCGGGGCGGGAAATTTTTGCATAACGGCCTCTACCCTAGAGAACGAATAAAAATAAATTGTAATAAACGCTTAAATTTACCACATATAGTTATACCAGAATTAAAGGCAGTTTTTATGATAGATACGGGGAGTGTTAGATCGTTTATAAGCCCGTATATAGCGAATAAATATTTTAAAAATTATCTACAGTATGAACCCTTCGAAGTTGTTAGCACTCACGCATCGAGTGTTCATAGTGAAACGGCTATTATTCCATTACCGGTTACCTTTGGAAGTCAAGAGTTCCATAAGTTTTATGTCTATAGTGTCGACGATAGGTATGATGGGTTAATAGGTAGCAATTTGCTGAAGCAATTACAGGCAAAGATTAATATGGAAAATCAGATATTACATTTAAAAAATACTGATATTCCTATCATATATTCACCGCCTATGAGAGAGGTATATAATCTACCATCTCGTAGTGAACTTAGAGTAAGACTCCCAGTCAACTTACTGAACGGGGAAGCTGTGTTAGATTTTAAGCAATTTACGGAAGGGATTCGAATGCCCGCCGCATTAGTTACGTGTATTAAAGGTTACGCATCAACCGTTATTCAGAATTATACGGATGAAACCAGAACCTTAGTGGTAACAGGACCTTTTACGGTCGAACCTTACAGGCAGAACCCATCTGTTCACATTAATTTTACAGAAAATAACATAGAAATAGATAGGATGCTAACAGATAATTTAAAAAAATTACAGTTAGACCACATGAATTCTGAGGAACGTAAAACCATCGAAGGGCTATGTAATGATTATAAGGACATATTTTATTGTGAGAATATTCCATTAACGTTTACAAATCAAGTAAAACATAGAATTAGAACAAGGAATGAAGATCCTATAAATATTAAAGCACATAGGTTACCTCCCATTCAATCGAAAGAAATTAGGAATCAGGTAGATAAAATGTTAAGGGACAATATCATCCAGGAATCACACTCCCCCTGGAGTGCTCCCGTACATTTAGTGCCAAAAAAATTAGATTCATCAGGACAGCAAAAATGGAGGATGGTAGTTGATTATAGACGTCTCAATGAAATTACTACCGATGACAAATACCCCTTGCCCAACATAAATGATTTATTTGATATGCTAGGCAATAGTACCTATTTTACTACCTTAGATTTAGCTAGTGGGTACCATCAAATCGAGGTCCAGGAAGAAGATAGGGCGAAAACAGCTTTCAGTACACCTTCAGGACATTATGAATTTAACAGGATGCCGTTCGGGTTAAAAACAGCACCTGCAACATTCCAGAGGGCTATGGATAACGTTCTAAGAGGTCTCCAGGGCTTACATTGCCTGGTATACCTTGATGGCGTCATAATTTTTTCTAAATCGCTGACTCAGCATGTAGAAAAACTTAGAGCAGTTTTTGATCGGTTTCGGGCGACAAATTTAAAAATACAACTCGACAAATCACATTTTCTTAGAAAGGAAGTTCTTTACTTAGGGCACACTATTACAAGTGAAGGATTGAAGCCAAATAATGATAAAATTGATGCAATCTTAAGATATCCCATTCCAGAAACAGTTACACAAATAAAAAGCTTTTTAGGACTTATTGGTTATTATAGGAAATTCATCAAAGATTTTGCAAAAATAACTAGACCTTTAACAGCTTGTTTAAAGAAAGGTCGTAAAATAATTATTAATGATGAGTATAGGGAATGTTTTGAAACATGTAAAAAACTTTTAACAAACGCACCTTTATTACAGTATCCCGATTTTAGTAAAAGTTTTATTTTAACTACCGACGCATCGAATTTTGCAATTGGGGCTGTATTGTCACAAGGATCAATAGGCTCAGACAAGCCAGTAGCATATGCTAGCAGGACTCTGAGTGACACAGAAGTAAAATATAGCACTATCGAGAAGGAACTTTTAGCCATAATATGGGCAGTTAAGCACTTTCGACCGTATTTGTATGGTAATAAGTTTACCATATTTACAGACCATAGACCATTAGCTTGGCTGTATTCATTGAAAGAGCCCAATAGTAAACTCACGCGATGGCGGTTAAGGTTAGAAGAGTACGATTTCGAAATAAAATATAAGAAAGGCCCTCAAAACACGAATGCAGATGCTTTATCTAGGATTAAGATTAATGCAATTGACGACGATTTAGATTCAATATTCGTAAATATAGGAGATAGGCAGGAACGTATACAAAAAATTATAGAAAGCGAATTACAAGACCCCGAAACTCCAATAGAAACGATAGAACTTTCGGATTCTGATGATGGGGTCACTGCCAACTCAGTTTCAAATAGAGAACACGAAGGCATTCCTAGTTTAAACGAAGCTGTCGATACTAAACCAAAACAGATTTTAATTCATTCATGGTTTAAAAATAAATTAGACGTAAAAGATATTTCAAATAATAAACAAAAAATTCTCGAAGTTCACTTACCGACAAATAACGATATATTAGTTAAAGACTTTTTGAAAGAGTATATTGATCCAAAACATAAGTACTTTATATACTTCGAACACCCATCTTTTAGAAAAACTTTTTCAAACATGGTAATTAAGTTATTTAAAAAGGATTCAGTTAAGTTAACCGAGTGTACAGAAAGAGTTATAAATTTGACAGGATCTGAAGAAGATCAAAAAGAAGTTATTTTAAAATACCACGACGGGAAAACATGTCATAGAGGTATTAAAGAAACTTTAACCAAACTTAAAAGACATTATTGGTGGGCAAACATGAAAGAGACAGTCACGGCAATCATAAATGCTTGCGAAACATGTAAACGCATGAAATATGATAGAAAGCCGATTAAACCCCACATTCAGTTAACACAAACCCAGGATGCCCCTTTTCAGGAAGCTTTTATGGATTTATTATATATTGAAGGGAAATATTATTTAACTATAGTGGATGCATTTAGTAAGATAGCACAAGCCATAGAGGTACCGAATAGGAGTACACCAGAGATAGTTAGAGCATTGATTAAATATTTCAGCAGGTATGGTCTGCCTAGAAAAATTAGTTGCGATTCCGGTACAGAATTCAACAATACTTTGATTAAAGAAATGTTAAGCTTTTACAAAATTGAACTTCATATTGGGACGCCAAATAATCCCAGTTCAATGGCAATAGTAGAAAGGTTTCATTCTACCATTATTGAGATTTATCGTATAGCAAAATACGATAAAAGCGATTTAGATGCAGCATCAGTTATGACTTATGCCATCATGGCTTATAACAACACCATACATTCAGCAACAGATTTTACGCCTTTTGAACTAGTATTTGGTCACACTTATTCCGAAAATGTATTTAACGTGGATAGAGAGAAGAACTTAACTCAGAAATTATTGTTAGATCATAGAAAACGCCTTAAAATACTCTATGAATTCATAACAGAAAAATTAGAATCCGATAAAATTAAAATAATTAATAAAAAAGGTGGCGAAACGACACCGATACTCGAACCAGACGATAATATTTACATGAAAGACACTAGGATTAGAAAAGCCAAAGAAAAACCTCGATATGAAAAAGCGAAAGTAATAGGTGAAGTTGAAAGAAATATAGTCCCAGTAGAAGTAAAGAAAAGGAAAACTAGAGTAGCCTTAAAAAATGTAAAACGTCCTCCACAGATCGTGCCTGGTACTTCTGGTACTAGTGGTGCCAACACTCACGCTGGACCTCCAAAACCTCGGTCAGAATCCGGGGATAGCAGCGATAAAGCGGGGAGTAGCAGTGAAGAGGAATAGTTATTGGACAATATACAAAATTGTAGATT
The DNA here is from genome assembly GCA_948252205.1 of Orthosia incerta. Classification (NCBI taxonomy): domain Eukaryota; kingdom Metazoa; phylum Arthropoda; class Insecta; order Lepidoptera; family Noctuidae; genus Orthosia; species Orthosia incerta. The sequence continues at coordinate 23,822,050 of OX411758.1, forward strand.
TAGAATCATTACACTTACAAATAGATAATAATATTCGGGATTTTATTAACTTGAAAATTAAAATTAAGGAAAATAGTCTTAGTAACGAAACTATAGGAATAGAAAGCCAAATAGAATATCTTATTAAACTAACTAAGGATAGATTTTTTCAAATCTTACCTTTCCATTATAGAAACAAAAGAGCTTTGTTTAATCCATTAGGCTCACTTGTAAAAGCTATCACAGGAAATTTGGATGAAGACGATGCAATTAAATATGATAGAGAAATCCAAATGATACAGAACAAAGAGCATGTGGTCGAACGTAAAGTATCATCAATGCAAAAAGCTTTTGATAAATTAGTAAATGACTCTGAAATAATAAATTCAAATATTAAAAACTTGGGTTTACATACCAATGAAATGGAAAAATTAGTTGAACATGAGTTCAGGTTTAACAAACTTTTCCAAATATTAAATACTATGTATCAAATTTTAAATAACTTTCGAACCTGTTACGAAAACATACAAGAGATTGAAACGGCAATAGCCTTTAGCAAACTGAATACATTGCACCAATCCATTATAAATAGTACAGAATTATATAATACGTTAGAAGTCATTGCTAAACATGCTAGAACAATATACCCAGTAAACAAACATAATTTAATAAAATTAGAACGTAATATCATACTTAAATCATATATAAATAACAACAAGTTAGTTTTTGTTTTAGAAGTTCCCCTAATAAATAACGAAACATATAATTATTACAAGGTTATACCCATCCCTATATTCCATTCTCCAAATACCTTTACAATAATACCCAAATATCCTTACCTGATGGTGAATAGATTGAAATACATGCCCGTGGTAAGCCCATGTACTGAGATTGAAAATGGAAAATTCCTTTGCGCTGAAACTAATTTAGCCCAGTTTCCAACCGAGACCTGCATTGAACAAATAATGCTGATGAAGAACAACTACAAAAACTGCATACAGAACCATATTGAAATAGAAAAAACTAAGACACAGAAAATAACCGACAACCAATGGTTGGTTTACTCAGAGGAAAATCTCATCATCACCGAGAATTGCAATACAGAAATCCTGAAGTACACTATCCTTGGGACCTACATCGTGACACCTGGCCAACAATGCGAGACACAAATAGGCAAAGTCATCATTGCCGCCACCACAAACACTACAGTTTCCAGTCTCCAGCTGCCATTGATCCAGATGCCAGACCTACAACAGGACATCCAGAGAAGATCAAAGAAAGTGGATCTAAGAAATGTGGACTTCAGTGATGTGAAAGAAGTGTTACAAAGTGCAAAATTTGGTGAAATAGACGATACGACACAAACAGTGACAATAGAAATTAGTATATGGACCATCTTAGAGTATGTGGTTATTGTAATAGCAATAGTTATCTTTATAATGTATAAATTTCAGTTCATAAACTTTTGTCGAAATTCTCCGAAACCGTCTGCGACACCTTCGGATAATTTCTCTCTTAGGGAGGGAGGAGTTAAGGAACCCCAACCTACCAATATTAGCTTTGTCAGACAATAAGTATTTACTAGATTATTATTTCTCAATTTCCCCACTGCGCGATCAGCATTTATAATTATCTAGAACATGCGTCAATCTGATCACGCTGTGGATGTACTACGTTAGCAATTAAGTTAGTATATAAGATCAATATCTTGTTAGATAAATTAATTACCGTCTTGCTGTAACTGGGATCAAATAAAGTTTATTTTTAAACTCTTCCGTTGTCGCTTACTTAATTCGCGCTCGGTTTCGTCCCAAATCATTATCCATTTCGCTACAAATTTGCAAAAGTGTGTATTCGTACGCGAACTAGCTTCCTACTGCTCATCACAGCATCTATCTCTTCCGCACGAGCTGTCGGTTGATATAAAATGCATTTTAACCCCGTGCACAAAATAGTTCGTGGCGTCGACTAGTGTACCCTTAAGCACGTGGTAAGTATGCGGTAAACGAGACGTCAACTATCGAGTGGTACGGTGGTGGTAAACTCGCTTACAGCGAGCTGTCTGCTAGTTTGTGTTTTATTTTTTATTCGTGATGGGTTTGCTCTTGACTCTAGTCTAGGTCAGAGGTGACAGAGACAAAGTCAACGATGGAGTGAGCTTACCCAGAAGAAGCCTGTTCACTCTAACTTTGAAGAGATTCGGGTTGTATGCGTTCGGAAACACAGATGAGAGATGTTTTCAATGTAAAGTATGTCTACAGAGGACGCCCTGAAGCTCACATTTCAATTAACATCAGATTGCCGGGTGGGGACGGTGTCACATAAGTCGGCTACTACCTTAATTCTCTTAGGCCCACTTTCACGAAAAACGTTGCCCCACACTAGGAATTTCTCCTGTATCGTGGGTGCGTTTACAAACATATAAACTCACATACACAAACACCCAGAGCCGGAACAACTATTTGTAGATCATACAAATAATTGTTCCGTGCGGGAATCGAACCCGCGACACGCAGCGCAGCAGTCAATCGCTCAACCACTGCGCCAACCGTGCGCCCAAATTGTGAATATTGTTTGACAAACTGTCTATTTAACCTCATGTTAGAAACTTACTCTTGTGCAAGTGGGCCTTACTTACTTCTGACGGATTGACATCTTGCCGGATGGATCTTTTGAAAGGTTGAGCTGATTTGTTACTTCGATATGTCTGACATAATAAAGGAATTTGGACTTTTTTAATTGCAACCGATAACTAAGTAGGAAGTAGATTTCAGGCCCTAAAATAACGACGAGATAGGAAACTGAAAAGCGAAAAATAAAAACTTTATAACAAAAAAAAATACCGACGAATAAACGAACTGCAAAGCAAAACAAACCCGACTGCTTAAGCAAACTAAAAAGATTTAAACAAGAATAAAATCATGCTGTGCAGTCGGAGGATGACATATATATATTCGCGAGCTGGCTGACCAAAACTATATATCGAATGCACAGCAAGATTTTTTCTTATTTACTTCTTTTTAGTTCGCTTAAGCAGTCGGGTTTATTGATTTTATTAACTTTTTAATGTAGATACAATGTTTTAGGTATTTATTTTTTCGAATGTCGTTTAAACATAAAAGTATTTTATTAACATATATACAATTGATTATTCTAAAAAAAAAACCTATATGAAAAGAGCTCATTGTGCATCAAAAAATTCGTCCACATCGATGTCAAGGGGAAAAGTGCCCAGAACGCTAGCAGCATTGCCGCGTTGGATGGCAATGCTGATTCTCTGGCCAAAGAAAAGGCCAGCCCTCTGGTCACGTGAAGACTCGACGAGCTTTTGCTAATTTCTCAAAAAAGTCGATGCGCACTCGGACCCCATGGACTTAAAGTTTCAACCCCAAACGGCTCAAACATATAACTTCCAATAAGGTTGTTATATTTGCGCCGTTTGAGGTTTTCTGCACCAGCAGCAGCCGCCCCAGCACAGCCCGCCGTGCTAAGAAGATGGGATGGCGCAAGGGTGTCGACACATGATGCATCCCACACCAAAGGCCTACCCACCTTCCAAGGCATTATGGTCATCCCGTCTGGTCTCTTCCCATCGTCGCGTGCCAAGCCATTGGGTTCTAAAACAGCTGGCACCCCGGCGGTGACAAGAGCCCGACGTATGATGTCATTAATGCTGGCGTGCCGTGCTATCCGGCCAGCGCTCCTACTGCAGGATAGGCCATGGTGACCGAGGCGGTCGACATAAAAGTGGTATATATTTTGTAATCTCCTCTAAAAACTCTTCATTTTCGTACCCCACTTGATGGGTTTGGAATTTAAAAAATTGAAATCCCCACAATATGACGGCCAAAATCCGCCAGGCGCCATGTTTCATTTTTAACGCCACTTCTGTAAGAACACTTGGGCGGTCAAGACCTATCTAACGACGTCTTAATTATGAAAATCCGTCTAGTGGTTTGAAAGATATGAGGTAATAAAGAATATTACATACATTCATACAAACATACAAGATACACGCGAAAACATAACTCTTTCTTTGCAGCTGGGTAAAAAATTATAAAAACCTTTATTAGCTAAGCTCCACATTAAAGTAAATAATAAATTCCGAGTCGGCGCCACCAAACAAACATGCAAATTAATAACGTAAAGCGTAGAATGATTATTAGCCAGATTTTATTTTTTACTTTCAGTTCGTTTTTACGTCGGTAATTTTTTTGTTGAAAATGTTTTATGTAACGTACCTGTTACGGATATCAGTTCAACAGCCGGCATGATTTGTTGCTTCAACCTCGTTAGTTCATCGATCACCACCATTGAAGATGCAGGCACCCCTCGGTACTTAGCTATCGCCTGTCTTGCATCCTGAAATTATATTTATTTGTCTTTTAATTCCGGTATAATGTTTCATTGGGATAAGAAAACACTTTCCACGTGGGCGAAGCCCAGTGGCTTCTTCTGCCGGTGCCGGTGTGTCCGGATTTGCTTAGAAGCCGCTGGCAGAAGCTAGTCCAGAATACATATGACAAACTTTTATAAAATACTAGTTTTTCCCATGGCCTACCCCACTAGAGATTCGATTTTCGAGATAAAATAATAGACAAACTCCGAAATAATGTGGTTTTCATGGGTGAAAGAATTTTTAAAATCGGTTAAGTAGTTTTTGAATTATCCATTACAAACAAACTTACAAATCATCAAATCTTTCCTCTTTATAAGGTGAGTATTTTTATTTATAATTTAAACAATATATACAATTGAATATTTCTAATCTTATGACTAATAACAAAACAAACTTACATACAAAGGGGAGAGGAAAAGGGGCTCATTGCGCATCAAAAAATTCATCCACATCGATGTCAATGGGAAACGTGCCCAGAACGCTGGCAGCATTGCCACGTTGAATGGCAATGCTGATTCTCTGGCTGAACAAATGAGGAGACTAGACTTAGTGTAGACTTTGCACATTTTCTCCCTCTTTTTGTATATTTATATTTGGATCTTTAAAATCTTCAGTGTGTGTTCTACGCACCACCATGCAGTCTTGTAACATTCCTCGTCAGATCTCTAACTGATTCCCATATTCTCCAGTCTCATATAAAATTAATTATTGTAAGATCGAACTTACCTCTTCTCTATTTTGCTTCAGCAAATACACAGGACTTTCCACCACCAGCAATATAAGGAGTGTGCAGCCAATGCTTAGTATCAGCTGCAGCCAGATGATGGTTCTATAAGTCAGGAACCAGCCGACTATGTAGGACAACAGTGTGCCCATGCAGTATAAAAATATAGAGGCTGAAAGGGGGACAAAGAATATCATATATCAGAATAGGTATTTATCAGATTTAGGTCCGTTCGAGACTTGAAGGAAACACCAAATTCAGGACAAGGATAAGATAATTATGATTTATCAGTCATTGGTTTGAACAATATTAATGGTATGATCAAGACCATAATCTACCTAATAATTCAGACATCCAAATTATCTATGGAAGTTACACACAATAAGGCTGACATTGTTAAAATATAATGGATCGCAAGTAACAAACAATTTACACAAAAACATCTGCAACACTGAAAATGATCGAGGAATTGGCAACATTCGACAAAAAATAGTGGTGTTCAGGGGATAACCGTGGTCGTATGCCACCTACCGTAACAGAACTATACATTCTGCAAAGTTTTTTGTTCTTGACTTTATGCCCTTTAGAGGGCACCATATTCAATTGACGGGACGCCACATAGCCTATAACCAGCGGTCAATCCAGACGCTTCCAACAACACCTCATTTGTTAAATTATGATAAGTGGTTTAGAAGTCATGAGGGAATAGATGAACACACATTCATACACACATACCGGTCAAAAACATAAGCCTCCCTTTTGCTTCGCCGTAGTCGGGTAAAAAAAGAATCTCATTAGTCTTTGATTTTACAGGTAGGTTTGCAAAAAGAAGAAGGCCTGTGCAAAACCTCCATAGCCTTACAGAGTGTAAGGCTATGGAGGATTTGCACAGTCTAGGACCGTACAAGACATAATTTTCAAGGTATGTTCCTTCAGCGGACAGTAGTTTTTTTTCGAAGGTTCAGTTTTTAGGTTATATTTATTTTGTCGTTTAATTAGTATCTTATTCCTTTTATACAACAATCATGCTGTTCATTGCATTTTCCCAATAAGGCTAGATTTTGTTCGCTTACTTCTGTTGACACTCCACGTCTTAGATACATCTTTATATTTGGTCTGTTTTGATATGTTATCGTGTATAAATGATATCTTTATAACAGCTGATGCAATTTTGTTTTATCGGAATATCTTCAGAGATTTTGAGGCTGAATCGACGCCACTTTTTGTGCGTAGTACAACTTATAATGACAAAGTTTTTCCTGTATGTTAAAATTAAATTACATACATATACATGCCCTTTGGGCAATGGAGAGGGCTATACTCGGGGTTTACATGCGTGATCGAATCAGAAATGTAGAGGTCCGCTAGAGAACCAGGGTGACCGACATAGCCCGAAGAATTGCCAAATTTAAGTGGCACTGAGCAAGACACTTTGCTCGCAGAACGGATGGCCGATGGGGCAGAAAAGTTCTGGAGTGGCGACCGCGAATCGGAAGACGTTGCGTTGGAAGGCCTCCAACTAGGTAGACCGATGACCTGGTGAAGGTTGCAGGGATCCGCTGGATGCGGGACGCATAGGACCGGTCAATGAGGCGACGCTTGGGGGAGGCCTATGTCCAGCAGTGGACGTCTTTCGGCTGATGTGATGATGATGATGATACATACATAAACTCACGCCTTTTTGCCATGGGGGTAGGCAGAAACCACAGAACGTCATCTGCTGCGATCCTTACATACTTCTTTTGCTTCACTCACGTTCATACATCTAGTCAAACACGCACGCCGGTTATGAGAACTGCGCAAATATGTCGAAGTTAAAATATGTTGAAGTTAAAATATTTTTTTTCCTGATTTTATTTTACCACTTTGTTGGATTATTAATATGTATATCCATGCCAAATTATATCTATCTAGTACTTAGATTCTCTGAGCTAAGCTGCGGATGGACAGAGCGAAACTATAAGGATTCTTTGTTGACTTCGGAACCCTAAAAACTGAAGCCACGGTCAAATACAATTATGATATTTTTTTCCAAAAAAATAACTACGATTGAAGGTAGCAATGGGTGTGTAATTTTAAAATTTAGAAAATTATACACAAAAAATAAAATTTAATATTTTCGTCGATTTTTTTTCCTTCCTTTGGTCGATCAAATTTAAGACGAAACCTATTAAATCCTTTTGGACTAAAACAGAAAAGGACCCAAATGGTGTCTTGTTTCACGCCGACTAGGATGGGTTAGGTTAGGCCCTGGCTTCCGTCGACTTAGACAATACATGTGAAGATTTTGTGAAAACAAAAGTCCATAAATCCTCCTTGTACATCTTTTGCTACACTCTGACCAAAACCACTGCCTACTGATGGTCCAAACCCATATAAAGAAGATTGAATAAAAAATATCTCACCTGATGCTAATCCTCCTCTTATGGCATCCTCAGCTACCTCTGATATAAATATAGGCGATAACACCAGGAAGCTTCCACCGGATATACCGGCTAAGAACCTCGCAGCCAAGATCAGGTTTATTGAAGATGATACACTTATTATTGCCCATGATAACTGAAAAGATATAAAAACCAGTGAAGTGACTATATTCAATAAAGTAAATCTAAAAATAGTTTTTACTTTTTATTACGTTTAAAAAACTTAAATCTACTGCACAGCATAAAAAACGCAATGAATACTGTTGAATAGACAAAATGAAAGAATTTCCAATCGATTGCATGAATGTAGTTGCTTGAATGCTACGCCAGATAGAAAACCAGACTTAGACAAATAATTCAAATGAACAGTACACAAAAGACACTGTTATGAAACACGTATAAATATCTATATCGAAGTAGAAATCTGGTTTAAGGTGAACGCGCACCTAGACGCAACGTTGGAGCCGCACGCACCGCAGTCATCGCATTTTATAAATCTTTATAAGAAATTGTATGCAACGTCGCGCACCTATCCGCGACGCACGTACCCGCATTTCACTAAAATGCTGCCGGTATACGGATTCCACCAGCGTGTGCGAATGCCAGCATCAAAGTCGGCGCGTTCGATGCTTGCGGCGAATTCGGCGCGTTCGGTGGCTACGATGCGGATTGCGTGAGATCATGAGAAAATGCGATGACTGCGGCGCGTGCGGCTCCTACGGTGCGTCTAGGTGCGCGTTCACCTTTATAAATATATCAACATATAATATAAATAAATACTACTCACCACAACCGGCAAAGACAACATAACCCCACCATTTCTTCTGCCAAATGAATTTATTAACAGACCAGCAACTGCTGAGCCCAAAATAGCTCCTAATGAAGGTAAACTGCCCAACAACGCTTCTTCAGGTTTAGTCATGGGTACTGATAAAGGCGTCGTTGTGTTTGAAGCATATAGCTCGGAGGTGTATGAGGGCCACACATTGAGAGCCCCCATGACGAGGGAGCCGCAGCCACCTGAAAAGAAGAAATAGTTATAATGAAATAGGGAAAACAGCTTATGATTCCAGGTTGATGAGAGAGTATAAATATTCAGTGTGAATGCTGGGTAAGTAATTGTAACAAGGCAGGTTTCTCACCATGTTTTCGACATACTTCTTAGGATTTACTCAAAAAATCAATCAGTCTGCTATCGGTCTATTTTTTCTTCTTTTTTCGCCGTACCCGAAGATTCCAAACGGAGCCCTATTGCGTCCTATCCCTCACGCGTCTGTCTGTCTGTCCGTCGTCTGTCACACATTTTGTTCTCAAGAATTTTTTACTTCGCATTGACCTATGAACTTGAAATTTGGTGATAATGTTTATCATTACGTATATTTTGCCAACAAATACCAATATATTGATAAATTGGTACGGAAGCCTAAATGTGCGAAGTCAGAGACGCATTTGGCAGGTTTTTCATTATAAAAACTTTGGCTACACTAAGAATTTCTCATATATGGGTGCGTTTACAAACATATAAACTCATATACACAAACACCCAGAGCCGGAACAACTATCCGGAGTTCATACAAATATTTGTTCCGTGCGGGAATTGAACCCGCTACACGCAGCGCAGCAATCAATCGCTCAACCACTGCGCCAACCGTGCGTCCAGCTTAGCTGAGTGAGTCACAGCTGAGTATCAGTATTTTAAATGTAGCAACTGCCTAACTGACCACTACAACCCGGTACTGGGTAGCACGATACTCCTTGCCGTGATTGTTGTGAGAATTCTGGCTTTTGACTATCGTAATGATTGTCAAAGATCTTTGAGTGATAGCCGGGTCCAACAACGTAACGTACTTATCGGGGCACGAGAAGTCTTGCTATGTAAAAATTGCTCCCTCACCATGTATGAAAAACAAAAGTACAAAGACAAACAAGTACGAAGTACAAACTTAAAAAAAATGTAAAAAATCTCTTAGTATAAACTTGAAAATCGAGGTTTCTACTCCTCAGTCTTATCACATAAATCAAGAATTCATCCAATGAGTGAACATACTTGAAGATGAACTAATTTAAAAAAAGAAATAGTTTGCGAGAGATACCGAATTTTGATATAACAGAGGCACGTGCATCAGTGGCACACGCTGTTGCTATCGAATGAGACAAAAGCAGAGCACCGGATGTAAGTGATAATAAATATGTCCCAACATTATTTATCAGTCCAATATAAATTTTGCAGGACAAAATTGTATGACAAGCTCACTCATTATAATAAATTACTTATCGAAAATGAAATACCGAAAACAAACAAGGACAAAACCAAGGTCATGGTGAATGCCCATGTAACACCCACTCCTATCAAGATTGGAGACTACATTCGAAGTTGTAGACGATTATGTCTACCTGGGACAAACGGTCCAGTTGGCTAGGTCTAACTTCGAGAAAGAGGTAAACCGTCGAAAACGACTTTGCTGGGCGGCGTTTAGGCAGTTGTGCGGTATATTTTCGTCCAATCTACCGCAGTGTCTCTATACTAAATACTTTGATCAGTGTGTATTTCCTGTAATTACCTATGGGACTGAGACGTGATCGTTCACAATGGGTCATATAAGAAAGCATAAAGTTACCCAAAGGGCAATGGAGAGTATGCTCAGAGTTTCCTTGCGTGATCCCATCAGAAATGAGGATATCCGCAGGATAACCAAAGTAACCGACATAGCCCGAAGAATTGTGAATCTTAAGTGGCAGTGAGCAGGGCTCGCAGGACGAATAGCCGATGGGGCAGAAAAGTTCTGGAATGGCGACCGCGAACCGGAAGACGATGCGTTGGAAGGATCCCCACTAGGTGGACCGATCAATTGGTGAAAGTTGCGGGAATGCGATGTATGCGAGACGCATGGGTTTGGTCAATGTGGTGACGCCTGGGTAAGGCCTATGTCCAGCAGTATACGTGTCTCGGCTGAAATGATGATGAAGATGATTACCCAAAATTGTTCAATAAACCTTTTTCACAATATTAAAAAGGAAAGTTGTTCAAAAACCACTTGAGGTTCCAAGAAACAAATTAAAAATTTGCGATAAATATTGTTTAAATATGGCTGTACGAAATTTTTTACAAATTACCTAAAGAACTCAGAGATCACACATAAGATTTCAAGTCCAAACTTTTTAAGGCTCTATGATAAATGTTTTTACTCCATCAGTAAAAACAAAAATTACGTTGCTATTTTGACATTTATTTTGACTAACTTTTACATGGATTATTATTATTTTTATATATTTTATTTTGACATTTGATTGATTTGACATGCTTAGATCATTGTTATTAGGTCATAAAATTACTGATGTGATTGGGGTGAAGTTGGCAATCACTGCCAAAACAAGCAACCATCGAACATCTTCGAAACCTTGTAAACATGCGGGTACAAACATATCTACATGTTTAATTATTAATAGTTTGCTCAAAAAATTGTTGTCCACAAGAACCGGTTGTCATCTATTTTCGTATATTTTGCCTATTCTCACGGTTTCGTCTCGAATTGCGTCGTCAACGTTCGCAATAGTTGTATTAATAAAATCCCTATCCTATATTCCATAGGGCTATTATTCAGTTTTGGATAATTTCCCTAACAAGAAAATACGACAACCATTCTCACAATGTTTTAAAAACAATACATGCTGCTGTCTAGAAATAAAACATCACAACACGATATCTCACTGATTTTACTAACTAAATCACGTTCGACAAACAACGACGACAATATTTTTTGTGTTGATTTCCAAAGAATGTACATTTTACAACGGTATTTCTTTCATAATAAAGGACTCTTACCCTTTCATCAACAGCTTTATCTGCCTCTATTTTCATTTTGTCTTTCTTTATGTCTCTTTTTTCGATTATCTGGTGACCTACACTAGTATTTTCAATAAACCACACAAATAACACATCCATATTCGGAACAAACATAATATCGAAACTGGGTAACACGTCTCCAAGCAATCACTGTTTACAACCAAATAACATGGAACAAATAATTTTTATCTCTCGAACGAGATGTCGCGATGCCTCATTCCAAATTCAAATTCGCGCTAAAAATAAGAAGTATTTTTTTTATTTCTTACCGGCCAAAGCGGCATGGACCTGCCTAAGTCTTCCTTTATTCATGTTGATTCACTACGAACTAACGACAATCGTCACTATACGCTCAAGTAATAGTAACATTTCGGCAAATAGTTTATTACATAAATGAATTAGAATACACAAGATGAGTAAACAAAACCTGCGTGTAAATATTTTATCTTTTGATAAGAGTCTGTCATTCTTATCATTTGTGGAGCAAAATATCTGTTTGTCTGAATGTTCTGATATTAATTAAAGATTTACAAAATCAACATTTTGCTAAATTAATATTTGATTTGGTATTTTTAAATTCCCAGCGTGAATTCGCGAACATTTTTGAACTAGAAATCTAAGCGTGAGTCGACCCCTCCATTTCGTCTGGCGACCACGTGAAGGCCACGCGGGGCCGTTAAAAAAAAACTTGATAATACAGAAAAAATTGGAAAAGAGGATTTTATTTTTAAGATAAAAATTGTTTCGATTAAATTAATGCCTTTTTTTCTGTTCATAATGATTTTTTTAACGTTTATCCTCTATGAGCGACATCCAAATGCTATGCGAATATACCAGGATACTGACACAAATAAGTAAGGTAAATAACTTCGCGCAGTTTTCCACTAATTGTTATGGAGCACCAATCTATCAATTAATCGATTTCAGTTATTAAAGGCTTCTTTTAGCCACTTGAGACAAGACGCTATCTTAACAAAATGCTACATTGTTGAATAGCAAATCATTGTAACCCAGTATTGTCAGTAATGTATGGCTGATACTGAATTGTAACTGAAGAAATACACTGATACTACTTAAAGGCATAAAGAATGAATGAAAGATGCTATCAGAGTTATTATACTAAGGGCAAGGTGCCCTTGCACAAACGACGTTCTTAGATTTTTTTTATTTAGTTAACTTAAGAGTTTAAAAAAAAATTGTTTAAATAAAATTAAGGCCTTGCACTACAAATACTCATTTGTAGGTCAACATGAACATTTAATGGCCGCAATACATTATTTTGGGGAAGCACTGACTCAGAGCTCCTTTGAAAAGGGAACATCCAAAGATGCGGACTTTCACATTGACAATAATAGTAGGATCGCATCTCCAGGTGCTGCCAGCGAGCGTCACCACGGATAAAACAAGATCCTTTCTAGGATACTTGACGAAACACATGATAACGTGAAAGTGTTCAAACGTTCTATGAATTGCCACGTATGGAACCAGTAAAATTCCGAAAATGCTTTGGATTTTTAACAAAAATCATGTTGTTTGTTGTTATACTAAACAACGGGCTGGATACAGTGATCAGTGATCAATATTTCAGCCGAAAGACTTCCACTGTTGGACATAGACCTTTCTCATGTGGTACCACTTGGATCGGTCCTGTGCGTCTCGCATCCAGCAGATTCCTGCAGTCTTGACTAGGTTATCGCTCCACCTACAGGGAAGCCTTCCAACGTATACATTATCCGCCTGAAAACTTATAACACTTTCCCGTTCAGTTGCCAGTAGAGTACTTCTGCGCATATTGCTGTTCAATGTTATAATACAAAATGACTAGCACTTCGCTCATGACTTCGTTCTCGTGATCCGTATTTTATCCTAAAGATGACTTTTAGTTTGACCCCCTTAAAGGTGGAATTTCCAAAAATCCCTTCTTAGTGCTCCCCTACATCATATAAAGAAGCCCTGTACAGTAAAATGCCTGTGTTTGTGTTTTCCTTTTTGATGATACATTATATTGAGAAGCACTAGAGCCCTCAAAAAATGCTCAAAAATGCGCTGTCAACAGAGGCTTAGTGAATAAATTTGACAAATATAAATGAAAAAAGGAAAACATAGGGACATAGTATATATCTTACTTTACCAGTTTATGGAATATCTTTTAAATTGGTCCAATGTTGGAGGAGGAAAGAGACGACAGCCAAACCTCGAATTATGACTTTTTACTAAGGAAATTCAGTCAGCGCTCTCTGCCCATATTTCCTCTTAAGCACATTACAATTCATCTATTGAGTAGAGACATCTTTCCAACAGATATGCCTTGAGCCTTGTGTTGAATGAGCCTGTGTACAGTATGCTTTTTAACTCCAGCGGTAATTTATTCAATATTTTAACTGCCTGATACTGTGTACTGTGTTTGACTATTTCAAGAGCCGGGGTTATTTTGTTTGCAAAGTCTTTCCTACGCGTTTTTTCCCTGACCAGCCTGCCCTCGTCTGTTTCGTAGTCATAGATGTATTTTTTAAAGTGTTTAACAGTACTACTACATAAAGGCTAGGTACTGTGAGAATGCCAAGTTCTTTAAAATATGGTCGACAGGTGTATTGTTGAGAGATGCGGACAAATATCAATCAAGAGCGTAAACGTAAAATTTCACGTATCCAATTTACGAACTGTTAAATTTGGCGTAGATTTTATGAATTAATGAAATGATGAAGAATTTCGGGGATATACTACAGAACTCTTCAATAAAGTCTCGGGATTGTAATCGCATGTCTGTTTATTGTTTACGCTATTTCATAACATAACATCACGACGGTATGCTCTAAAGGGGTATGCAAAAGTGTACCGTTCACCCTTGTACACTCTCATTTCAACGGTTAGCTTCCATTTCATGTTATTCAGGTAATCTATTCTGGCATAACTTTTAGCATTATGGTTACTTCACTTTAGAAATTGTCCATTAAGTACCACAAATAAAAAGTGAAAATAAAAACTTTTTTACAAAAAATACAACCTACTTCAAATAAAAACACTACAAATGGAAAAATAACTTCAATTTCGGAAGTTGGTGTCGAGAAACGAAGAAACAAAAACAGGAACACCGACTTCCAAAATTGAAGTAATTTTTCCTTCTGTAGTGTTTTTATTTGGCAGTCTGTTGTTGTATCTTATGTAAAAAAGTTTTTGCAGTGTTGAAAAGACGACTTTACAACAGTGCGGCTTAGCTTCGCAAGTGTACTTCACTTCGAGAGGGAGTAGACTATCATTCTCCATGTGGGCCCAGTTGGGTTGGGGATGTCATGTCACGGGCATAATATTTTCGAATTTTTTATTTGAAAATATTATGTCCATTGAACAGGGATTTTAAAATAAAGGTAGGGTTTGGTACATCATATTTTTGTCAAGTGTACCGTTTTCGAGACATATCCAAACAAAGTCATGAAAACTATTTTTTTACCCGACTACGACATCGAAAAGTGTTTGTTGATCGTTATGTAAATATGTATGTATTTATGTTCATTTGTTCGCTCAGGCTCTGCAAAAACCCCAAAATACTTTAAAAAAAAAAGGTTCAAAAACTAAAAACTAAAACCCGACTACTGAAAAACCACGCTCTAAAAAGTGAGGTCGTATGCTAATTTGCAGAATATATTGTTTTGTTACGGTAGGTGGCATACGACCTCGGTAAATTTACGGGCATATTTTCTTGTTTCATACTTTTTAGAGCGTGGTTTTTCAGTAGTCGGGTTTTAGTTTTTGGTTTTTGAACCTTTTATTTTAAAGTATTTTGCGGTTTTTGCAGAGCCTGAGGGAACAAATAGAACTAGTTTTTTACTTCAATGCTGCCAGATTACTCAATCAATATTAGTAACAAATATTAATACTGCATCCAGTTAGATTGGAAACACATAATAGGAAACCTATTATTTTGATACAATCGATTTGTAGGAAATGATACACCACAGTTTAAGAAATGAATTTAATTTATTTTCAGATCTCCTTATTCTAAATCTTAGCATTACAACTTCCTTTTGACTATGTACTATAATTAAAAAGTAACCAATCTTTGGAGTTCAAATACATGATAGATCTTTATAAAACTAATACTTTTCATGTGACTTTTAACTTAATTATGATTAAAACTAATTCTTATCTAATTCGTTCAACTGATTATTCTCATATCGTTTATTTCTCAGTATATAGAATTAAACTCCTTATATATAAAATAAAACAAGTTTCCATTCTTTGTCCAAAACAAGTTTCAAGGTTTTCAAACAATATTATTTCCCCCGAACTTTTACATTATTTTTGACATAAAATGTTACAAACAGATATTTCAAATTTAAAATTGCATCGCCTCCTTTCCTATTATTTTAATGTATTTTTTTGTAAATATTTATATACAATATATAAAATAAAATTATTCATCAAAAAACCTTTTATTAACACAAGATTTTTTCGTATTCTTCTCAGCAAACCCTTTCATTTGATACCCATATCATAGCAGTGCACAAAAAATAACTACTCCACCATTTTGGGCCATCCGCCATGTTGGATTTAGAATGACGTCACTTAACTAACCATGCATTGTCATCTAAATTAAACGTGTATGCAAAATTTAATCTTAATCAGTGAAGGATCACCGATTAGAATGAAATTTTGCAACTGCTTTAAAATTTAATTGCAAGATTTGACCCAAACACGCATACATACATACATTGCAAGTTAAATAAAAGCTTTTAAAAAGTTAATCAACTGTTTTTTATAGAGATTAGTTGTTACGGAATAATTTATTGATTTGGAACTTTATAAATAACTATTCGTATCCTGCATGCATTGCAATGCCACGTTAAGTAAAAATGTGTGTTTATAAAGATTTTTGGGCCAGGAACCTTCGCGGGCGTAAGCAGAACAACCTATCTTTTTATCACAATCGAATCAATGATTTAGAAACGCATAGAGGACAAACATACGAACATTGAAAGAAACAGCAAAGTTACTTACTTGTCCTACTCAAATTTATCTTCATTACCCATTAAATGTAACAATTTGTCTCCATTTAAGGATGGTAGACAACGACTAGCTTTAATTACATTTTTATCGATTTCCCGCCGAGCAGACGAAGGGTTATGAATTTTAATTCCGGTTTAATATATTATGCATGCAGCGTTTTGCTTTACGTTGTGCGTCCGTAATCATTTTGTACAAGAGGTCTTTTGCAACATTTTTTGGGTAAATGTTTTTATTTTGTAAACGCCGAATTTCTTTTTTATTTACGTCTTTTATAATTATTCCTTGTATCTTTGTTAGAAAACTAAAATTACGCAGATATGATAAAGTCAAGGCTTTATATTGCGACATAATAAAAATCTCGCGATATAATAAAATTCCGACTGTCTTTTCGTTCCCATATAAACAGGAGAAAAACTGGAGAGATTATATTCTATTCGATATCTTATTAAAACCGTAATATACGCAACAGATGTAATATAAAGTGTTGCCTAACAAACAAGGGTATCAGACTATTTATATTGCCAAAGTAACAGAAATCGATCTGGTGGCGATCATAATATCGTTTACGAGTATGTTGCCAATGTAGGTAACATAAAATGATCTGATGACGAATATATCATTTAACATTGCCAATGTAACAGAAATGATCTGGTGACAATATTTTATCGAAACAACAGGTGTTGTGACAAAACAAAGTCACCAGATCAATACTGACCGATAAAAATCTGTACCTTTTATCTGATGAAATACAATCAAATATATCCTCTTAATGAAATGCTCAAAGTTTTATGGAAATTCCAGATAACTGTCTGGCACATAGATATAATAAACGTTTGACGTGTTAAGAAAAAAAGTCACCAGACCAATAATTTGATAAAAAGTCACCAGACCAAACTTGAGAAATGTTCTTAAGTTTGGTCTGGTGATTTTGTATCATCTTTGTGGTAACTGATAAGAATCAGTGTGCTCAAGTACATAAATAACGTGTTTGTACAATATGTTTAATAAAATAAAAATTTAGACAAGTTTTTTTACTGAAAGGTAATAAATGTAAATCACTCGTCAATACATCCTATGAGCCCAAACACGATGGTTCTATCTTATCTGGTTGACCAGTTGCTATAGTCACCTTCCAGCTCCATCATGAGACCAGCTCCATAGTATCATATTATTTCAATATTTCCAAAGTTACTTAAGTTTCAGCTTAATCGGATGCCAGGAAGTACTTGAAAAATTAATTACTATTGCCAGACACGCATACGAAAGCCAGGTAATATAAAGCTTGTAATAAAAATAACAATTAAAATTCTCAATTCAAATCCTAACTTAAATCTAGCTGGCTAAGCCCCAACTTTTCTTTTAGTCTTTTTAATAAATAAAGCTTGAATAGCATCTATAGACAGTCCTTTCGTCTCAGGTAAATAAAATACGCAGTAAGCAGCACCGATGAATCCTACCACAGAGAAAGCATAAAAGAGTGGAGCAAAGCCGACCTCTTCAACTACTGGAGTGAATATGACCATAGTAACAAAATTCATGGCCCATCCACAAGCCATGACAATGCTGCCACAGAGACCGCGAACCTGGAAAACAAATTATAAAGATATAAATATTTTGATGGAAATTACTGGGAGGTGGAGAGTGAGAATAATATTTAAACATAACTAGAGATTACAAAAATCAGGGAAAAAGAAACGGTCGGTCAATTTAAAGCTAATATTAAGTCAAAGGCTTTAAAACGATTCACAAAAGTGTTGAAGATTTAAACAAATGTGCAATTTACTCCCCTGATTTCTTAGTTGTATTTCACATGCAAAAAAATATATGAAGTCTGTTTTTAACTAGAAACAATAATTCAGATACTATAAGTATCTGAATCATAACCAAAACTAGAACCTTAAAAAATAAACTAGATTTCGTAGTAAACCATGACCTAGATTTATATTCGGCAGTAACAATATATAGAGATAAAAATAAAGTCATAGCAACTGATTTATCTTGCACTATGATAAAGTATATCTGAAGATATCAAAACGACAGACGATGGTTTCGGGAAATTTCAAATAACTATTTTTAGTACGATCACACGTGTAACTTGCGTTTTGTATGACACTAGATTAGGATCAGTTGTACAAAGTAAAGTACTTCTGCTAACTTGTCCAACCGTTCCTAAGATTTCGTCCTAAGATTAGACACTTACAATTAACCTAAACTTGCAACACGTGTTCCAATCTACGTAAATTGTGTGAGGCTAAGGTCTTATGAAGTTAAGATAAGAAATAATTTATTAACCAACCAAATTTTAATATTCGTAGTATAGGGTCTTTTTTATAAAAATCTCTAAACTGCCAGGCGACTGATTAACAGATTATTGAATCAAATTATCTATAGAAAAATTTAATATAGAATATTATTAGGCTGTATCGAACAGTGTCGAAATATAATAAAGTGTGAAATAGGATATAGTATAATGGTGTATGACAGGTGAAATGACAGCTGGCAGACAAAGATGTGAATAAGTTTGAATCAAGCGAAGGCAAGAGGAATATAATGATGTTAACTATTATAGTACTTACTTCAGGCAAGAACAGCTCAGCGCTCAAGACATACGGTACAACAGCGACCCCCACGTTGAAAATAAAGCTGTACACATAGATAATGACAGCCGTAAACCAGTGAGGAGCCCAGTGTAATTGAATCTGAGTGCCTAGCAGCATTGTGCAGACACTGGCCAGGATAGATGTACTGATCATCAGGGGCTGGAACAAACAGTTGGGCATTATTTTAGCCTAGTACTTTTATAAGGAATCGAGGTATTTCACTTGGGGAACTGAATTGAACTACACTTGAGTGAATGATACATATTAAACTATTCCACTTGCAAAACCTAGCTAAATTTTCAAGTACCATCGTGATACCATTCGCATGGTGCTCCTTACTAGTCATTTGGCTTTATTGATGCTATTTCCAAATTAATTGTCACAATAAAAATAATATTGCCCTAAACATGAGGATTTAGAGGGTAGGGTAATATTATTGTTTTATTTACCTACAATTCATCCAAGATTTGATTTCATCTAAGGGCATGTAATTAGTGGTCATGGTTAGGTTACCACATACTGTTTATTTTCTTAATAAGATCTTTTATAAAATTACATAAAATAACATATGTATTCCCCGAAAGGTTGAGCAGAAGTGCACCTACAGTAGTATATAATGAAGCAGGTCCAGTTGAAAACCAGCGTCAGGCACTAGTTGTCTGGCATTTTTGCTGAATTGGGCCTTTTTGGCACAGCCGTGAGGCACACTTTCCTGCTAATTTCTTACGTCAGACTTTACACTTTCTTTTATTTATTTGTATTTTATCTGATGTGTAATATTTTGTTGTGTGTCTTTTAGTCTGTGCTAAATAATTATATTTTCTTTCAGGTAGTCAAAAATACATTCTACATAGACATTTTGACAACCAAAGTAAATAAAAAAACAGTACTAACTTTCCTTCCAAACTTATCAATGACAAAAGTGCACAACACGCTGGCCACCAGCAGATCTATCGCCAAGAAGATGGAACACTGGTTGGAGTCCATCAGGGGCACAGCCTCCTTGAACAGAGTCTCAGCATAAACTTGCAATGCTATGTTACCCATCAGGATCATTGTCGCCATGCAAGCGAGACTCGTCATCAAAGCGCGGATTGAAGTCTGTGATTGTTCTGTAGAAGGATGATAATAATTGGTTTATTAATTAAACTGTTTATTTTGGGTACAATAAAGTATTATCTATACAGTGTGACCGGTTATAGACTGAACAAAATTTTATAGAACACAGAGCTTATGAAGTTTAACAATTTTCACTCTATGAACAACACTGAAGTATAAAAAAAATTTAAGATTCTAAAATATCTAAACGCCTATTAAAAGTATGAATTTAATCAATAGCTGAAGAGCCAACTCAACGAGAGAGAAATTGTGAGTTTAAAGCCATCCCGTAGTGCTATATAACAATAGCAACTATAGTTTCAATAGAAAATAAGTGAACCATAAACTCTCGATGGCTTCTAGATATAAATCTGTACTTTCTTTACAACTCAGTACTTATTGAATAATCTTTCTTAGTTCTCCTTCTATCTCGTAAAATATTTGCAACAGTTCGTGTTCAGTTCAACCCACGATGTTATCAACATCGATGTTTCTTCTATTTTAGTTATTTGAAGAAAAGTGTTGCAATTTGACACTTTCGCTAATAAAAGCCCGAACTTCTTTATGAACATGTTCTTTTTCAAAATCTGACATCAAATTTTTAATGTATACTTACTCAAGAATTGCCATTCTGTTAATTTCTGTGCAGGTGGTGGAGTATTTATCAGCTCCTTAGTAATTATGGGATCTGAAATAGAGAAAAACAATGAACTTCCCTTTATCAGTACTGGGTGTAACTGGCTAGGCAGAATTATCTTCTAAATGCTGCTAAAAGCCCTTTTCCATCTATGACATCTTACGTCAAATGTTAAGCTATTTAATGTATCTGACGTCACACATAAGCCATTCAAATATAAGTCTTATTTCATTGTTATAAAATTCACAAGACCTTTAATCATGTTGTAAAATAACTCTTCCATAGAGCTAATATTGGACACCAAACTCTAGCCATATATTTGTATTAATTCAATTGTTTTATAAGACGTCAGAAACACTGACACACAGTATTTGACGTCACGGAAAGAGATTTTCTCCTTTATGGTGTAAGCATAAGGATTGTTATACAATCTAAATATAGACCACGTTGGACTTATCGCCTTTGCAATATTGACGCATACGCCTCTAGCTTTCTCTCAAATGGATTGGGTGAAGCTGGCAGTCAAACACTAAGCAGTTCACTGTCATTATTTCATTTGAGGGTTAAATAAAACCTTTACAAAGAAATAAAATAAACGTCCGTTCTATGTGTCCTACTTGTCCCAGCAGTGGGAACGTTTTCGGAAAGGAGGTGGTATATATGAAAAGGAGGTAAACTGGAGGTCTCTTGACGCAGTGTGTATTGGTGTTTGTCACATGTCTTCCAGGTTTTAACCGACTTCGCAAAAAAGAAGGAGGTTATCAATTCGATTGTATTTTTTTATTTTTTATGTGTGTTACCTCAGAACTTTTTATTGGGCGAACCGATTTTGATGATTCTTTTTTTATTCGAAAACTAGTGTTTGTCGTGTGGTCCCATTAATTTTCATCAAGATTTGATGAAGAACTTCGGAGATATACATCAGAACTCTTCAATAAATGACGGCAAATCTCTCGGGATAGCTGCAATCGCATATCTGTTTATTGTTTACACCATTTCATAACATAACGTCACACTGGTACGCTTTAAAAGAGTACGCAGGTGTGAACAGTTCACCCTGGTATACTCGCACTTCACCGGTTTTGTTTATTTAAGTTTCATGTTATTGGGTTAATCTATTCTGGCTTCACTTTGGGCGTTATAGGTACCTAGCCTATAGAACTGGTCCATTATGTATCTACCACAACTAAAAAGTGAAAAATAAAAACTTTTTTACAAAAATTACAACCAACTTCCAAACAAAAACACTACAAAGTGAAAAATAACTTCAATTTCGGAAGTCGGTGTTCTGTTTTCGTTTCTTCATTTTTTGACACCAACTAAGTAAAAAAGTTTTTTATATCTGACATTTCGTTGCCTTACGAGATTTTTCTTCTCTGTTTTGAAAGCAGTAACAAGTAACTAAATTACACAGAATAAATTAGTTTATTATTAATCAGGCAGCCAGCCGGGGCTCAAACTCGATTTACAATATAATTGATGGTAAGTGATGGTGATAAATAAAATTTCCACGTGTTATCTGTTGAATTTATACAACGTAAAGTTGAATGACGTCAAGGAATGTGACAGCCTCGTCTTATCTCTTTGTTAGCTTTACTCAGAGTACTGACAAACTATGGAACATGTGGTAGTCATTACTATGGTACGAACATACTATCTACGAATGCCTTGCTACATTAAGTCCGCCTATGTATCACCATTTGTACATGAAGTTTAAATAAGTAAATAAACATCAACGTGTAGAAAAAGAATTACACTACCATTTGATCGCATTAGGAACTTAGCAAATATTTAGACTAATAAATATAACCCGATTTCTCAACTTTGATTTTCTACCAAAGATAAGCGAAGTAGCGAGGCTGCGTGAGGATGCCTACAGAAGCTGTGAAAATTAAAGACTATTTCCTACAAAGCTAAGCGAGATAGCGAGGCGACGCGACACCAAGATGCGTAGTGAAGGTGTGTAACAGTGTGTAGCTAAGTGGTTCGAGGATATACAGCGTGGACAAAAATTGTGGATCAAATGTGACAGTTAGGGTTATTATGAGTAAAATTAAATATATTTGTTACTTTATGACCTACTGCAAATAGGCCCAAATATCACCCTTTTTCGTTTGATCCACAGTTTTCGGCCCACCTTGTATAGACGGTATTTCTGTATCTTCCGCTTTAACGACACAGTTGGCGTAAAGGTTGAGCGATCGGCTGGTGCGCTGCGTGTCGCGGGTTCGATTACCGCACGGCAAAAATATTTGTATGGCCTGCAGATTCCGTTCCGGATCTAGGTGTCTTGTGTATGTGAGTTTAAATGTCTGTAAACGCACCCACGATACAGGAAGAAATTCCTAGAGCGGAGCAACGATTTAAAAAAAAGAAAGAAGTAGGAACTCTTATTTCCTGAACAGTTTTGTATACCTCGCGCACACCCTCGCATACATCCACCGCCAGAATCCTTTGAACACATCCATGGCACATGCCTCACACACACCCCTCGCAAGTATGTCTCGATGAAATAATACATAGGTCTACTAACCCTCTTCCACGAGAGTTGAAATAAGCCTGGCACAAAAATGAAGTGGATATTCTCCTCACTACCTCGCACTTCTTTGGTAGAAAAGCACAATAAAAGTCTAAAATGTTGTAATAAACTAAGAAAGATTATAAACTCTGATTATGGCAACCACTATGACTCATGGTGGCGGACGGGAATCTTGAGGGTGCCGTCTTGTTTACTAGTGTAATACTCAGCTAAATTAGAGAAAAAGATCTTTATTTTGATTTAACTTATCAAGCTCTGTTAGCTCTTATCCCAATAAATTTTTGGTCAGCATAAAATTCCGTGAGAGATGATTCTCTCTAAAATCTTAGTAGTGTACGTCCCTGACATGGTTCGGCTACAAAACCTTAAGGTCGTAGCTCACTCACACGACACCGTTCCTTCACAACACCGCCTTAAACGGATATGACTGCTCGCTGTCCACGCGCCAATAGCTAGCAGGCAACCAGCTGTCCACGCGCTTACAGCTAGCAGTCAACTAGTTATCCACGCGCGACTGCTTTCGCCTTTCCTTTTTCGACAAGCTAGAAACGTGCTTCAAGCGAGTAATTTGCGTGCATACGTACCCGCTTGAAGCGCGTGGTATGCATGCGGTAAGTGAGACGTCAGCTGTCGAGTGGTACGGTGGTAGTAAGCTCACTTACAGCGAGCTGTCTGCTAGTTTGTGTTTTCAATGTAAAGTATGTCTACAGAGGAGGCCCTGAAGCTCACATTTCAATGAACATTATTTTGCCGGGTGGGAGCGGTGTCGTATAAGTTGGCGAAGCACTTTAGTTTCATTTTTCTTTTTGGGACCTTTTTAGAAGTTTACTTTATAATATTTTATTCAATTTGTGCGTCTTTTTTAACAGACAATTTTCTTATTTGTCTTCTTTTTTCTGTACCTTTCACAAAATCCATTTGCAATTTTGTCATCATCCACATGGCTTGTAAGCCACAAGAACAATAATCTCATTTAGAAACGGGCAAAAAGACATATATTTCACTATCATACTATCCAAATAACCAGTATTTAACATTGTGATAATATGCCACAAACAAAGCTAAAATTAGCAAATAACACCTTTTTATTATTTAAGCAAATATCAATCTTACATCATACTGAAGCATGTTTATCTATGTACAAGCACAGATAATATAATACTAGCATACAGATGCCTCATCCCATACAAAGAAACCGTGCCAACGTAACTAGCGTTTTTCATCTGATTAATCTTGTTATTTTTGTAAGTACAACAATCGCGTTCGATCCCGTTTCACGGCAATAGATGTTGTTAGCAGCGACTTGCAAGTAAAAGGGTTTACTAGGTTCGTGATTATTTTTTTCTTTAAATACAGTGACGTTTCGTTTTATAGTATTTTTTGCACGTTTTTACAGTTTTTTTTGCACAAAAAAGTACAATACAAATTTAAAAAATCGAGTGGAATGCCTCAGAAATTAAAAATGCGCCATCTATTGGCATCAATTTTAAATGATTCGTTTAAATAATCGAATGAAATGTGAATAAAGAGCCCAATGTTCCATAATTTTGTACTAAGGAGAGTTCATTAAACAAGAACATACAATTTTATGTTCAATTCTAGAAAGTGTTAATTTTACACACAATTCTATTGAATTGTGTGTACATTTCGCGCCATCTAGTGAAATTTATTTGAACCAAATTTTCTTTCTTAGCAATGAGACCCCGTGATAGTACAAGTATTTTATCATGCAGATCAAGGAGAACCGGGTAATAAAGCATTATGATTGACACAGTCCGTAGTGGAAATCAGGGGTTCTAGACAAAAAAAAAGCTCCCAACGGTAATTAAATGTTTGTGATTGACAACTTTATATGTTCAACCGACTGACAGGCGGAGGTTCTCAATTCGATTTTTTGTTTTTTTTTTTGTATATGTTATGTTACGTGATTACTCCGCCAATTCTGAAAATTATTTTTGTGTAAACCCTTTCAAGGTTTACTCCCGAGGTGGTCCCATTTTCAACAAGATAGAATTTGATGATGGCGTTCCATGGAAATCGAGGGAATTCCTCAAATGTACATATAGCAATTTTGGTATTTTTATCAACAATGCAAATATTTTCACTCAGAAAGTAACATTTGGTGAAATGGCCTTCTTGATAGGCCACTGGAACCATAGATATAGTATAAAAAATTCTAAATCTATGACTGGAACTGCTTAATGATTAGTATGTCACGGGTATAAGATATCTCGAATAGTTAACCGACTATGATGAAGCAAATACTTATAAATAAATGGTACTGATGAAAATTGTTCGATGAGAACTGATCTGATGATGAAGCCGGCAGGTAGGCACTGCAACTCCGTAACTTAACAGTGTATCCTAGTTGTGTTTGGGCTTATTGGAATCGTCAGGAGATGAACTTTGGTTATAATTTCATGGTAATTAGAGGTACCTAACAAAACTAAAAAGAGATAAATAAAAAGCTTTTGTTAACAAAAAATCTAATGTTTTGGAAGTAAAACAAAACACTACAAAGTGAAAACTGTCTTTTCCAAAGATGGTGTCTAACACGAAACACAAAATCAGGTACAACATGGTACCAAAGAGACCGACTTTGGAATTAAGACTGTTATTTTTCGCTTTGTAGTGTTTTTTTTTTGGAAGTCGGTTTAATTTTTATGTTAAAAGGTTTTTTGAAAATCGTTGTCGCTGACAAAATTCGCCCACTGGAAGCTGTTTTAATTGAGTGAAAGACTATTAGCATGTCAAAAGCACGAATTCGCCGCAAGGTTACAGAAAATCATTCACAGAAGTGTTGTTGCTCGAGGTGTCCGACCATCACAGTGTTTGTTACATTATGGTTAATCTAAATATTGATTTTGTCAAAAGTACATTACCATCTTCTCCTTCCAATATTTTTTCCAGCCTCGGATCCAATAGGAGTCTAACCTTTGCTAGTTCGACTTCCACTACTTTTGAAGTCACGCTCACTTGTCGGTAGAAAGCTATTGATTCGGCAGCTTCCTGTAACATAATATTTAATTAGTCAAGATTATTCTTAGGAAAAGGGGTGCGAATATTATTCTATGGCTATCGCAGGAGCGGTATTCCCCGCCGTAGTCTTCCTGATATCTAACTTCTAAGTTTAAAGTCAAGAGTACTTCTTGGCAATCATGATCCATTGTCGACCACATCATCGCTTACTATTATATAGTTGAGACGGTGGTCAAACGCAAACCTATCAATAATTAAAAAACTGTTTTTACAAAATAATACCACCGACTTCCACTCTACACTACAAAGTGAAAAACAGCTTATTTTTTGGGAGTCCGTGTTCTTGTTTTATTTTCTTCGTTTTTGGACACCAATTTCCGTAAGAGAAGTTATTTTTCACTTTGTAGTGTTTTTTTTTGGAAGTCGGTCATGTCGAGATTAAGTGCTATAGCAAACTAGTCATATCTGCTATTTAGTCATATCGAGAGGTAGCCATAATGCTTACCTCCTATAATGCCAGAATAGATTACCCAAACGGCAAAAAAAACAAGTTTGTTGTATGGAAGCCCCACTTAAATATTTATTTCATTCTGTTTTTAGTATTTTTTGTTATAGCGGCTATAGAAATACATCATCTGTGAAAATTTCAACGGTCTTACTATCACAGTTTATGAGATACAGCCTGGTGGCAGACAGACAGACGGACCGGAAAGTCTTAGTAATAGGGTCCCGTTTTTACCCTTTGGGTACGGAACCCTAAAAAAACAAACACTCGAACATATAACCTACTCCTTTTCGGAGAATCGGTTAAAAATGATTTAATGTAAGGTTAGTTAAATCCCCTATAACCTTCTTTAACTTCCCTTTTAACAAAAAACGGCCTTCCCAATTTTACTGATGTCGATGTTTATTAGGAATTTATCAGTGCTATCCTGGTGTCTGGCATTGTCTCGCCCCCAATACTTGGTATTTCATATAAATAGTGAAACGTAGATGACTCTTTCAAGAATGCAGGCGTGATGGTTCATCGTAAGTTATGTGGAGAAAGAGAGACTCTTAACATATTAGAACTCGACTCATATCATGGTGGCCCAGTGGTAACGGCCATAACTTAAAAGTTGTTAGTCGTAGGTTGGAACCGGGTAGGCACTTTACTTTGTGTAAATTATTTAATCACTACTGCTCTCAAAACGGTGAAGGAAAACATCGTGAGGAAACCTGCATGTCTTAGAACAAAAAATTCGAAGTCATGTGACATCCACCAACCCGCACTGGGCCCGCGTGGTGGACTACGGCCCATTTTCTCTCACAGAGAGGAAGCCTGCACGCACAACAGACCAAATGGGATTCTAAGTGTGGAAAAGGAGGTCCATCGATCCTATCCTACACTACAGTACAATGATAGCATAGCAAGTGGAGAACAGGGGGGTGACCATAAGCTCTTAGAGCGGTATCAATTTGAGATCGAATAAGGGACAGATGTATCTGACTTGTATACATCTGTCACTTACTCGATATCAAATTGATACCGTTCAAAGAGCTTATGGTCACCCCCCTGGAAGTCAACACAAAAATTGGCTCCATTTATCATCATAACTGAAATAAATTGCAAGTAAATATTATACTTTTACATAATACTTTTATCGCAATAAAATCTAATTTATGCTTAGTCAAATAAAGCTTTGTTATATGAGCATTTCTCATAAGAACACCTACATCGTAAACTAGGCATAATTTTCGCACGTGCTATAAAAATATCATAGTTTCTAAGTGTGTATGTACAGATTTACTCACGTGTTTCTATGTCTCGAGATAAAAGCTCACGATCTTTGCTCGTGAAATGTATTGAAGATTGCTTCTCGTGATGAGGAAATTATTGCCTTACTAGATATGCCCGCGGCTTCGCTTTCGTCAACCCTATCCTATCTACCCTACCCTATCTACCCTAACCTTATTACCCTATCCTACCTTACCTACCTACCCTACCTTACTTACGCTATCCTACCTGCCTACCCTAACCTATTTACCCTACCCTACCTTACCCACTCTACCCTGCCTACCTAGGTAGGTAGGCAGGGTAGAGTGGGTAAGTAGTGGGTAAGTAGGATAGGGTAGGTTACCCTATCCTACTTACCCTACCACACACCCTACCCTACACACATACATGTAGGTATGTGGGTAGGGTAGGGTAAGTACCTACATACCTACCCTACCTACCTACAATTTTTTTATAAAAGTCAAAGCACTTCATTTCAAGTAGGCCAGTTACAGGCACTTTTGAATTGTCAAAAGACAAAATAATATATTACAAAATTATGGTGCTACAGTCCCAGTCACAAGACATAATAACTGTGAAAGTACCGTAGATGCCCATTCCAATGCGTAGATCTCTATGGAGAAGAACGGGCAAGAAACTCCATGGACACTCTTTTTCAATTAGGTAATTATTACAAATCATTTGTTACATCATTCATGTTGAGATTACACATTATGTGAGAACGATGTAGAAAGTTAAAAGTGTCCATAGTAAATATAAAAAGACAATTCAGAAATAAAATTAGAATCAATTAAAATAAACCATGGCAGCTAAGAGATGACCAGTCCCAACCGACAGCGCCCGTTCACGAACATGACACATGTATCAGCACCATTCAGCTCAACCATTTTGAAGGGAGCTAAATGATCCGACACACGCGCCACCATCGGCGAGACATTTGAGTGGGCATGACATACTCTCAACCACCGGAGTCATTCAAGTCAATAGAAGACGTAGGTATCTAGACAATGATAGCTCTGAAGTACATGGTACTCACACAATGCTGGCTATGCTGCTATATAATACTAGAAAGATTAACTCTATATAATGCAAAGATAGTAGCAATCTTCATCAGCTCCGACAATAACAGTAAACGATACCTACGACAGTCTTAGCAAAAAATAAAATTTAAAAAATACACATAAAAACAAAATTAAAAAATAATAATATTTAATCTGACAGCAAGCTAATTTTGGTAAAAGAACACGAACATTGTCTTGAGTTCAACACAGCGACCAACTATGCTTATCATCTAAATAATCATTAATAGAATAGTATGCCTTAGAACAGAGATTAGCTTTTACCTTTGTTTTAAATGCGTTAAATGGCAAATCTAGAAAAGAAGACGGTAACTTGTTGTAAAAAGTTATACCAACCCCAACGAATGAACTATGCACCTTATAAAGTCGATAAAAGGGAGCTCGTAATTTGGCCTTATTTCTGGTGTTAAAGTTGTGAATATCACTATTGTTACTGTACAAATTAATGTTCTGCCTAATATATAAAATGTTGGCGAATATGTACTGTGAAGCCGCTGTGAGAATACCAATCTCTTTAAAAAAATCTCTTAGACACACGCGCACCTAATTGGTAAATGGCACGAACAGCTCGTTTTTGAAGCACAAATATATTTTGAATATCAGCGGCTCTGCCCCACAGTAGAATACCGTAGGACATGATACTGTGAAAATAACTAAAGTAGACCAACCTTGCTGTATCAACGTCAGTGTATTGTCTAACCTTTCTGACGGCGTAGGCGGCCGAGCTAAGCCTACCCGCTAGGCTTGATATATGTGGCCCCCATTGAATTTTTGAGTCTACTGTTATACCCAGAAACACAGCTGAATCAACAGTTTCGAGCTTCTCATTGCCGAGCACAATGTTGGGACCCAGATTTCTAACATTGGGCAAAGCGAACTTTATGCATTTAGTCTTCTTGCATTAAGAACAAGATTATTTGTTGTGAACCAATCTGTGACCATTGATAGTGCGTTATTCACGTCATCAAAAACTTGTCTATTCCTATCTACTTTAAAGATCAGAGAAGTATCATCTGCAAACAGTACAACGTTGCAAATATCCTTTAAATAGAATGGCAGATCGTTAATATAAACCAGGAATAAAAACGGACCCAGTATTGAGCCTTGAGGTACACCCAGCTCAACAGGTAACCTGGAAGATTTAGCGCCATTAACGTCTACGCATTGGTATCTATTATACTAATGTTTATATACTAATGTTTAAGTATGTCTATATATTTAGTTTATTCTTTTGTGTATATATGTCGCCGCGGAGGCGTGGTTCTGCTAATTCGTTATCCAATTAACACAAACTCTATAATCCTGTCATCTCTGAGATTTCGCTAGAACTATTAAATGTCTGTTTATGTTGGTTTTATAGTTCAGCGCCATCTATTGGCTTATTGTGGAATTAGTTATTGGTTTGTTTGAATGAAGATCATTTGATAAGCTAATTTTCATTGTTTAATTAAAACGAGATGTTTAAATAAAACGGGAACACTTATTGTAGGACTTTTAGATTTGTTCTCATTTTAACAACGCACATTTGACGAAGTAAATATGTTTGAATATGACCTTACGAAAAGTTGTCAACAATGGCGGATGTTATAATTTTAATGACCAATAACTAGATTTAATAATTTAATACGAGAACTAAAGAAATTTGAGTAATTGATTAAATACTATAAAGTAATAAGACTATTTTACACATCCATGTAATAATGAGAAACCTTCTGGTTAGTAAGATATTCAGATCACCGGAAACTTGGATAGTTTTGTGTTAAGGTAATTATTTTAGTAATAATCTACAAACAACTTTGTATTTGTGAGTATTGAGATTGTTTAATGTTAAAATAATTAACTGAGCAGCATTTTAGTATTGTTTGTTAGCTTTATTCAACTATCCAAGTAATTAGTGTCTAAACAAAAAACAATATGGAAGTCCCGCACACTCGCAACGCGCATCACGCTATGCCGTGTGTAAAATAATAACTGTTTAATAAATCTGATTGATTAGATGTTTGAAAACCTAATAAACATGTAACACCAATTGTCTTAAAGTGATTGTGTAAACTATAAAAAGATTTAAAAGAGTATCCTAGAGTTTCTTGCTAGGTCTTCTCTAGAGATCGACGAGGGATTGTGACCTAGCGAGCCACCATGTGGTTTTAACTTCAAGTTCGAATGAAAACTCAAAGTGTCTGTAACAAAGTCAAATAAATACTTTCGAGTTTCAATCCAGTGATGTGTGTTATTGAAATTTACCCGTTCCTATGAAGAATGAAGGAATTGCCTCTAGAATTGGAGTTGATGATGGTGGTCCTATAATTCATAGGTACCTCGACGTGACATCAGAATTGAGATCAGCTCCCGCCTTCTGCCCATGCTATGAAAGCCATCCGAAGAATTTCGTACATCACCGCCACCGCCGAGAGCATGGCAAAATAGTTTCCTATGATAATTTCCAAGAACGCATAGAACTTTATTGAAACGTCAGAAGAAGCTAAGAATTGGCTATGGTCTCGTCTAAGCTGCTGATGAAGAAAGAAAGAAAGAAAGAAAGAAAAATTGTTTATTTGCGCCAGGCACGACGCATACCATCAAAAATAATAATAATAATAATAAAATCATTACAAAGTATGCGTCACAACTACGCAAAACGTTCATCGCTCAGCATAATGCTGGGAGGATGCTGACCTACATCATTATGATCATAACTAGCTGGAGACAATATCATTGAAGTGAACCAAAACTTTGTACAGTACAGAATGACCGAAGCAGCTAAATAAACAAAGACTTTGTCTGTCCATTGATAGATTCCATCATCATTAAGGGGAGTATTCTGTTTTATTTATTTATGTAACCTAACATTCTTAATTATTTTCATCATACAAGGCAAGGTCAGTGACCTTTTGTGTGACAATTTTAATCAATCTGCCTAGACTTTTCCCAACTAAGTCGGGGTCGGCTTCTTGTCTAACCTGATGGGGTTCAGCTGAGTGTTTTACATGGGGTCACCAAAACCCAGTAACTGGGTAACACGATACCCCTTTGCAAGACTAGTGCCTGCTGGTATTTGTGTGACAATTTTTGGAAATAAAATGAATGAAAACAGCCTAATTTACTTCATAAAATAAGACGGCTTACTAGTAACTCAATGTTATTGCTTAAATATGGTTCTTTCTTTTCTCTTAAGAATTACAATGGCTCAGTTATTATTTGAGAAACTTAATTTTATTTGAGGAGTATGTAAGGATCGTAGCAAGTGGCGATCTGTGGTTGCTGCCTATCCCCATGGGGACAAGGTGTGAGTGTATGAATGATAAACAATTCAAAGTACTTAATTTGAGTTTAGTGCCGGACAAAAGGTAATTTAACTTATTTTTATAGCATTTGTTACATTTAGGTAGCTTACACAAAACAATAGTTTAGTAGGTAGCTACGTTAAGTAAGTAACAGAATGTATGTGCAACAGAATTAGTAAACATTTGGCAAAAAGTGCCATGACATGTTCATGTTGACGCTGTAGTTGTTATTTTTACAATGAGTTATGGTTTTTACCCAACTGCCAACAAGGCTTATTATTGAATAATGTGGAACCTGTTGCATGTCATACTTACTAAATAAAGTAAGATAAGAAAATGTATTAACACATTCCTGAAAACATGAAAAGCACAACAAATAAAATTAAAATTATTACATGCTTAAGAAAATACCTAGGTACAATGATTTGCATTTAAGTAGCTCCACACTAGGATACCCTGTGTCGTGATCTAGTTTTCTTATCTTTAATGTCATAGTTTAAGTGCACTTAGGGGTGAGACAAATAGTTTAGTTACAAGACTTAACAACATTTAAAATATTATTAAGAGGTTTGTTTAGAGTGTAGTGTGCATCTAGTATAAATGTGTTTGTATGAATGAAAGGGATGTGATACACCTGGGTGACTCATTACGAGGACTTTATAATAATTATCACGAGAGCTTAGGTCCGTGTATGGTCATAAGCTGATAGTCACTTGGTAACTTTTAATTTACAAGTACCTAAGCTTTGAGTAACCAATTATGTATGGAACTTGTGAATTCTTGGTAAATTAATGGTCATGTGTATGTAAGACATCTTTGAGTGAATTTAATGTGATTAATGTGTTCCATCTTATCTGTCTACATGATCTGGTAGATTTGTTTTGAGTATGGAGATCTTGTCAGGGATAGCGCTATAAGTTAGATCTAATGATAAATTGTCTGATCCTACATTCTTGGTACAGACTGTCAGTTGGATACTGATAGGAGGGCCTCCTATAAGCTCTTAAGTTTAAACTTATTCATGTTAAGTTTGTTATAACAAAGTTTCTTTAATCATTCAATATTTGATAAACTTCCTGATGAATTAAATCTCACAATGTGTTTAGTTGAATTTTACTCGTTATGGTGGTACATGGGTGTAAATAGATTAGTAATTTCTGACAGATTTCAAAGCTCGTTATTGGGTGCATTTGCACAAAATAAAAACAATCAAAAGACAGGTTTGTTTTACGGTAATTTGTCACATACATTATTATTTAGCTGCATATCTTCTCACATTCCAGATTCCTGGTAATTGTCATATCAAAAATCAAAATGGTTACCTACGATATGGAAACAAAAACTAAAAATACCTGGTGGTGCAAGTGACCGTGTCGCCGGGTCAGGACCTTATATGCTACCAACATACATGCCACCAAATAGAGGTCAGCTAGTAAAGACTTCAAGCACAACATAACAAAAGTAAAAGGTGAGATGTTTTCAAACTATCTTCTACTCACCTCGCTAACTGATACAGTGCTGTTGTATCAGAAGGCTCAACTCAATAGCCATGCCAAATAACTCTACATGATGCTTGTGCATGGTACTACCAAGCAACAAAGTACTTTTAAATTATTATCCCTGGGTTCAATTCCTAGGTCAGGCAAAATGTGTTTATGGGATTTTTCCAATAGGAATTCCTCTGTGACAGCCTAGAGTTTTGAAATTGGTGAACCCCATGCTTCGGAAAGCATGTTAAGCCATTGGCCTTGTGCGCTATAGTATCTTCCTATGTAGATGGCTCATCAGATTGGCTGTCATGGCCGAATTCAATCAGGAGGATTACTGTTATTATTATATTTTTGTAACTCGTAACAGTTCATGGTATTCTATTGTCAAATTTAGGCAATTATAAAAATGAATAATGAAACAAGCTCTAATTATAGAGGTGTCCCATAACCTAGAGCTCTGGAGGCAGTTAATAACACAATCATTTATATCAACACCATTCTATCAGCATCCATGGAGGTGCATTTGAGGTAATAATGAGAACACAATAAACTTTCCTGTTGTATGCTGTGGAAGCAACTAATAATGATAACACAATAAACTATACTGTTGGTATGCTGTGGAAGCAACTAATAATGATAAACCAATAAACTATACTGTTGGTATGC
Source organism: Orthosia incerta (assembly GCA_948252205.1). Taxonomy (NCBI): domain Eukaryota; kingdom Metazoa; phylum Arthropoda; class Insecta; order Lepidoptera; family Noctuidae; genus Orthosia; species Orthosia incerta. Next base: position 23,856,572 of record OX411758.1, read on the forward strand.
TGTGGAAGCAACTAATAATGATAACACAATAAGCTGTCTGTTAGTAATCCGTGGAGGAAACTAATAGTGATAATACAACAAACAATCTCTTAGTTTGCTGTGGAAGCAACTAAGAATGATTTAATATCCATTGGTTAGGCGTGGAGGCCGCTAATGAACAATCTCTCATGTTATCCTGCTGGGTCCACGGTGTACAAGACCACCCAGAGCCTGGTTCCTTATATCCTGTCAAATCAAAGACTTCGTGCCTGTCACGGAGCAATGGTCCTAAACTCCTTAACCCTTAATCCTGTCAAATCAAAGACTTTGTGTCTATCACAGAGCGGTGTTCCTGATCCTATCCTTTAATCCTGTCAAATCAAAGACTTTGTGTCTATCACAGAGCATTACCATCCCGTGAGAATGAAACTAAACAAAAAACAGCTGATCACAATACTCCTACTACTACCTACACTATACTTACCAAATACAAGAGTGCTGTGTTAGCCTTATAAGTAGGTGTGTGCTCATTAATGCATCAAATATTTTCATTTAAGATAAACTTTGTAGTTACCTAATCTAATAAGTATTCAGTGATAAACTGATAACTTAAACTGACTCATACCTATTACAAATCAATGAATATTGTAAGATAATACAAACAACAACATTCTGCAAACAAGATTCAAAATGGACTATTAAGCTAGCAACTGACTATTCAATAACAAAAATCTGAAATACAAATTGTATGCCTTCATTGGCATGACATGTAGCAATTCGTTGTTTTATAACAACATTGATCTTTACCATATTGCAAGTTGAATACCTAAAGCATATAGCTGTGGGTGTTAAAATGCATTCAATATTTCAAAAATAAGGCATACTAAGCATAGATTTATTACAAGCTGTCAATGATGATTAAAACTAGTTGTTATCAGATCCCAAATTTAATTTATATTGTAGGATGATAAACAACAATAATCTGCCGACAAATTTCTGTCTGCTATTACAGATAACAACCAAGAAACAGAGACTGAGGACACCAGCACCCGCAGAGCACGCGGTTGATTTTCAGAATGGCCGTGTCGCCGCGGAGGCGTGGTTCTGCTAATTCGTTATCCAATTAACACAAACTCTATAATCCTGTCATCTCTGAGATTTCGCTAGAACTATTAAATGTCTGTTTATGTTGGTTTTATAGTTCAGCGCCATCTATTGGCTTATTGTGGAATTAGTTATTGGTTTGTTTGAATGAAGATCATTTGATAAGCTAATTTTCATTGTTTAATTAAAACGAGATGTTTAAATAAAACGGGAACACTTATTGTAGGACTTTTAGATTTGTTCTCATTTTAACAACGCACATTTGACGAAGTAAATATGTTTGAATATGACCTTACGAAAAGTTGTCAACAATGGCGGATGTTATAATTTTAATGACCAATAACTAGATTTAATAATTTAATACGAGAACTAAAGAAATTTGAGTAATTGATTAAATACTATAAAGTAATAAGACTATTTTACACATCCATGTAATAATGAGAAACCTTCTGGTTAGTAAGATATTCAGATCACCGGAAACTTGGATAGTTTTGTGTTAAGGTAATTATTTTAGTAATAATCTACAAACAACTTTGTATTTGTGAGTATTGAGATTGTTTAATGTTAAAATAATTAACTGAGCAGCATTTTAGTATTGTTTGTTAGCTTTATTCAACTATCCAAGTAATTAGTGTCTAAACAAAAAACAATATGGAAGTCCCGCACACTCGCAACGCGCATCACGCTATGCCGTGTGTAAAATAATAACTGTTTAATAAATCTGATTGATTAGATGTTTGAAAACCTAATAAACATGTAACACCAATTGTCTTAAAGTGATTGTGTAAACTATAAAAAGATTTAAAAGAGTATCCTAGAGTTTCTTGCTAGGTCTTCTCTAGAGATCGACGAGGGATTGTGACCTAGCGAGCCACCATGTGGTTTTAACTTCAAGTTCGAATGAAAACTCAAAGTGTCTGTAACAAAGTCAAATAAATACTTTCGAGTTTCAATCCAGTGATGTGTGTTATTGAAATTTACCCGTTCCTATGAAGAATGAAGGAATTGCCTCTAGAATTGGAGTTGATGATGGTGGTCCTATAATTCATAGGTACCTCGACGTGACATATATGTTATAATTATATAGTATTTATAGTTTATATATATTTTTGCATAACCCATATTCGTCAATATTGCACCTACCACTAGTTGTCTCTACATCACCCAAAGGTCGACTGGTAGAAAATGCCTAAGGCATTAAGTCCGCCTCTGTACATTTGTGTGCTTGAAGTATTAAATAAATAAATAAATAAATCTATTAAGTAAATATGACTCAATTACATTTAGGGCTTCGTTTCGAACACCGTAATGGCGTAGTTTACGCAAAAGCGTATCATGGTGAACGCAATCGAAGGCTTTAGAAAGATCGCAGAAAACACCAATTGCATTTCGCGACTTCTCCCATGCGTCAAATATGTGTTTCAACAAAGCAACACCCGCATCTGTAGTCGAGCGACCCTTCGTAAACCCATATTGGTCATTGTGAAGGAGGCTATGTAAGTTAAAATGTCTGAGTAACTGCTTAAGAATTAACTTTTCAAATATTTTGCTGAATGCAGGCAAAATAGAGATTGGTCTGAAATTACCAATATCATTTTTGCTACCGGATTTAAATAGAGGGATGACTTTACTGCTCTTCATGAGATCAGGAAAAGTACCCAAATCAATGCATTTGTTAAACGTAACAGCAAGATAGGGGGCCACAATGTCTATTATATTGCCCAAAAGTTTGGTAGATATGCCCCAGTAATCACCCGTGTTTTTAGATTTAAGAGAATTAAAAACATTAACTACATCACGAGGCGCTACATGCTCGAATCTCAATACATAAGTACATTTAGGGACGCTACTATGCAATAGGTTTTCAGCCTTAGACGGCGACGAACTTAAGGAGCAAGTCGTCGCTGCAGGTATGCTCGTAAAAAACTCATTAAACGCCTCAGCTACGTCAGCTGGTTTATTAACTAATTTGTTATCAACCATGATCTCGAGTTGATTTTCTTTTTTAACCGATTTACCCGTTTCGTTGTTTATGATTTTCCAAGTGGCTTTTACTTTGTTATTAGAATTTTTAATAGTCTCACTTAGAAATTTTGATTTTGCAACACGACAAATCTTTTTAAATAATTTTTAACATATTCTAAAAAAATGTTATCAAACTTGTAGTGTCTCAGACCATACAACTCATACAATCTCGCTCGGCTTTTATAAATGCCTGGTGTAGCCCATTGGTTGAAACCAGCGGAAGTCCCAGTAATGTTGATAGTTTTAGTTTTAAAAACGGATTTGTACTCATTTTGCACAACATCAAAAAGGGCCTCGTACATTTCATTTGGATTTCTTCATTTATATGTAGATATAGTCTATGTATTAATTTAAGTCAAAGTCAAATCATTTTCTTCAATTAGGCCAATAAAAGTCACTTTTCAATGTAAAGAATTACAGTAAAAAAAATTGGTTCTTGTTGTTTATTCGTAAAGGACGTACGAACTCCATAGTTACTCTTTTCAAATTAATGTTATACAATATTTGGTATTGATTACTTATTGTATTAGAGGACAATGCACCTACAATAACCACTGTGACTCATAATATTGTGCAAGAAAAATTAAATCTAAGTTACGGCCTGGACTAAATCTAAGTTACAACATTTGGTACAAATGATGGAAGTCGTAAAATGAGATGTGTACGTAATGTCAAAACGAAAAGTAATAGCATTTCAAACATCAACAATCCGTAGCATCAATACTGCTCCAAAATGTGCAAATCAACTTGAAAAATCAATAAAATACCAACTTGATGAACTTGAGTTGATCGACAGTCGGACCAAGAGACTGTTCGGCAACGATGCGCTGGTTGACTTAAAGCTCCAGAGCCTTGAACATCGACGCCGAGTTGCCAACCTGTCGGTTTTTTATCGGTTACATTTCAGGGAGTGTGCGATGGAACTGCACAATTTGATCCCGCCTAGCCCTTTCCATCATCGGACTCTTTTCTCAATTCTCTGCCGGAGTCTTTGTTGCCTGATAGCTACAAACTAGAAGTCTAAGTAAAGAGTGAATAGGTTACTTCTAGGCAAGCATGCTTCACCGTCGACTACATCATCACTTAACACCACTATCTAATAATAATAAAAAAAAAAAAATAACAAGGATATTCAAGTTTTTATGATTTACTTTCTCTTTACATAGCCCTAATCAGTGAAAAATAAACACGTTTCTCAATATAAACTTATTTGTGACTAGTAGTGCCATCTACTCTAATTACCATGAACTAGAGACAATACGTAAATACTGATAATTTATATCACTTGTACTGTGTATTGTTAACCCTGTTTTACATTAGACAGCACAGTATACGCTTTTATAACAAGTTGCCAAAGTCAGTTATAGAACTGACCGATGGAAAGTTCAAAAACTATATCAAACGTGTCCTTATTAAAAAAGCATATTATAAAATCAAGGACTACGTTAAAGATAAAAATTTTGGCTTTAGCTCCTTCTGCGCATGCGGCTTCCCTGGTAACTCATAAACGGCACAAATATGTGGATGTCTCTAACTATTCTCAATGTCATTTTTTTTTCTTTTAATAAGACTTTTTACAATGTTTTCCAATCATCTTTATAGCCCTTTGCTAAGAATAGTTACAGCACTGATAACAACATTTGTGCCACATGTTAATTTTAGTGTTGTTAGACATAATATTTATTTATACATATTTTTTTTTTTAACTTTGTATAGATTCTTTTACCGATTATTTTGTGAATGTGTGAACATTGTAGGCCTTCTCGATTTCTAGATGATTGTTAACATTTGTTAACTTTTTATTTCGTTTTTCATTTTTTTTTGTTTGTTTTTTTTTAATTTCGTACGACCTATTGTCGGGCCCACGTTGTCCCCCAAATACTAATGCTGTAAAATGGAAAATATTGTAAACACAAATAAATTTTTAAAAGAGTAACCATGGAGTTTCTTGCCGGTTCTTCTCCATAGGAAACGACTAACCCGAACCGTGCACCTTTTGTCGACGTATTATAAGTGCCCATGTAGGCCTATGTAAAATAAAAATAAATTATTTTGATTTTGAGTGTTTTTTCTTTATTTTTGATCTAATAATGGTACTAAAGGACGCACAGCAGTCCCTTTACAACTATTGAGACAATATCATGGTATACGAGTATATATGTTATGGACTAAGTGCGTGAGTAATAAGGCATTATTCATAATCCACGAACAATTTTAAAGATGCCCAATATGAGAAGGCAATATGATAAAAACTATTGAAATAATTAAATTGTCTTTCTGAATAATGCCCATCACACTTATTGGGCCGGGTAATAAAAATATGTTTTTTTTTTCATTATTTTAACGAAGACATTGGTTTTAATATAGAATAGCTAAGTACGATTACTATTTAAGCAACAAAGTCGACGGTCTAAACTAACCTAACATGAAGAATATGACGGGTACTGAGTTCGCTCGCTTTGCTTGCTCACTTCAAGTAGCCAAGTTACAAACGTTTCGTATCGAATCTCTTTTTACAATCGTTAACGCCTTCTATTTGTATGGTCTGACCCAAATGATTTTCATTTATTCTTTTTCTACTAGCGTTATCCATTGTAGATAGTCAACTTGGCTACATGTCCAGCTCCCGTCATTTCCTTCGAACCTAACCTATCCTTGTCGGGGTGCCCTAAACTCTCTAGCTCGCTTCGCTCGCTCTTGGACTAATTCATTGACCATTATTATCAAATTGCCCAACCGTTATGTAGCAATATTCATACAGCCAGTCAATGTGATAGATATAGAAGATTAAATCAGTATAACTACATTGCCCGAGATGACGGTTACAAATTATCCGCAGCGTGGAATCCAGTTATTCAAAAAAACATTACCTCGTTTTGTGCAGTCGGCGAACTTGCAGAATAAGGACACGGTCATTGTTGTGGTGTGTAGAAATGTGAGGGTAGAAAAATAATTTTCTGCCCCAAAGACGCCAGTACACCGAGACACCAGTCTACCCGGGAACACGGTCGTTGCAGCACGGCCGAAACGTCGGGTTAAATAGGTCAATAAATAATCGAAACCGCATCAAAATCTGTAGTGTTGCGTAGTTTTAAAGATTTAAGCATACATAGGGACAGACAGACAACGGGCAGTCACTTTGGTTTTATACTATGTAGTGATATATAGATAAAACAACGTCTCGTAATGATCACGCCTGTATTTCTCGATGGGTTAGGCGAAAGTGCATCTATAATCACATCTATCATCAGCCTATTAATGTTCACACTGCTGGGACACAGGCCTCCTCTCTGTGAGAGGGAATGGGCCATAATCCACCACGCGGGCACAGTGCGGGTTGGTGGTTGTCACATGTCTTCGAATTTTTGGTTCTAGGACATGCCGGTTTTCTCACGTTGTTTTTCTTCACCTTTTTGAGAGCAGTAACCTATAATCACATTTTTCCAGTTAGGTTAAAGTCCTATATAATATACAATAGTGGGCAAACCTATTCACACTTTTCGGCACAAGTTCAAACTCCGGACTTCTATTAAAAAAAATTTGATGAAAAAATCTAGTAAAACTCTACCCTAACCGGGAATTGAACCCATGACCTCAAACCCTAGCGGTAGCACTTGCAAAAACTAGAACAACGAAGCAGTTTACCACATTAATGATTCTGCAGCTTTAATATCATCATGATGGATGGTTCTGCAATACAGCAGTTTGTCAACAAATAAACAAAACCGGCCAAGTACGAGTCAGACTCGTGCACGAATTGTTCCGTACCATCATCGCAAAAAGCGGCAAAAAATTACGTTTGTTGTATGGGAAAAAAAAAAAAATATTTTATTCTGATTTTGGTATTTGTTGTTATAGCGGCAACAGAAATACATCATCTGTGAAATTTTCAACTGTATAGCTCTCACGGTTCATGAGATACAGCCTGGTGACAGACAGACGGATAGTGTAGTCTTAGTAATAGGGTCCCGTTTTTACCCTTTCGGTACGGAACCCTAAAAATCATTTGGTACGACAGCGACTCTCCTGCGGCTCTAGACAACTCTAGACGTTTGACAATTTTCTAAATTCAAAAATGTTTGCGATTGGCCACGTAACGGTTTTGTAGAACATGTTAGCTACATATATTTTGGCATTTTAGATCATTATCTATAGTTGTTGGAATTTCACTTTGTCTAGAAAAAGACTGATTGCTAGGCCTTCGGATCCAATTCTTGATACATCAAATAAATATGATCAAACTCACCTTCTCTTTTCCCCTTTGCATCAGAAACACTGGAGATTCCTTTAATAATGACAACACCACAATGTACAAGATTGACATTGACAAATGCAGGTAGACCACCACGTTGTAATTCAGGTATCCTCCAAAAATATATGATACCAACAGCCCCAAGAAATAGGCGGACACTACTGTGGACATCATGGATCCTCTTATCGAGTCCTGTGATATTTCTGATATGTATATTGATGATATCGTCTGGCCTGCAGTTCCTAGTCCTGCTAAGGCCATTGATGTGAGAATCAAGGGCACTGAGTTGGTTATTGAGATGATTGTCCAGCCCAGCTGTGGAAAAAACAAAGTTTAACGTTAAAATTGTTCCATTTTTTTTAAAGTGTTTAAGAATTTATTACACTATCAGCTAAAATAAGTTTGTATCATTAAGGCGACTCCCCGAGCAAAACGCCGCGCTTGTCGTTTTGTTCAGTTCAGTTCAGTTCAGTTTTTAAGAGCTATCTACTCTTTATTTAAAAGGAAATATCAATTAATAAAAATACATTAAATTTTTACATAATGTTGATTCTAAAATGGTAGTATACTGTTTCTTAAAGAGGTATATGTTTCACTAATCTCCTTTAACAAAACCATACAAATGTGAAATAATTATTGATAGCATGCATCTTCTCGTAAAGTGTTCATTAATTATTTTTTATACTAACAGTAATGGATAGACAATTTGATAACGAACATTTTGTAAGTTTATTTTTTTTCAAAAGACCAATATTCGATTTTATAAAGATTTTATTCTAAAATCTGGGCGTATTCACTACCGTAATTCATGCGCAACCAATGCCGCTAGGCCAATAGGAATTCTCATATCTCACGCTGATTTTTTGGTCAGGGTACGGCCTTAAGGGATTGGTAATATATTACCCAGTAGCATTTTTATATAATATCTAAACACCTAAGTATAGGTATGTTGATAAATTGTCCAATGAAATACAAAAATAAATGGGACCGAATTTATGAATGTATAGATTAATAATTATATTTGAGTAAAACTTATAACTGTGATGACGGTTTACAAGAGATTTATGGAAGAATAAGCTAAGAGACTCCAAAAAACTAATGATTAAGTGACGAAGGTGATGATGTAGCTTTTATTTCTCTAATGACATCAATACAAAATGGAAACGGTCCATTTTTTTGGCTGAAACATCTTTAAAGTAAGTAAAAAGAAACCGGCCAAGTGCGAGTCTGACTCGCACACAGAGGGTTCCGTATAAACAGCTATATTCACCAAAATAACGTTCATAAACAACGAAAGCACCGAACATTGCTCGAACGATGGGACAAAATTAACTTTGCCGTTCGAAAACTGTTGTCCTCATACATCAACATACAAAATTTTTACTTTTCCAAGTACATTTTATAAGTTGGTCGACTATTACTCGAAAACTTGTAAAGCCTACTTAGATGTGATAGTTTTCGTTTTAATTACGTTATATACACTACTGCCGTGAGTTTTTTCACATGTCTAAAAGGAACCATTTAGCTGGCAGGTACACTTGACTCTAACAAAAATAAGCCATTTAAAGCTTAATTTGACGTAAAGGGATCCCTTAGTAAAAAATTGATTTTCCAGACCAGTAATATTTTTGTATGACCAATCCAACAATACCCGACACCATGGGATAAACGAGAAAAAAAAAATGCTCACTTTATGTGTACATGAGTTTACTATATTTTTGTTTCTTTTTATTCTCTGATCTAAGCTGCGGTCGGACGGACAGATAGACGGACATTGCGAAACTATACTTCCATTTGAAAATTAACAAGCTGCTTACCACAAACGGCAATCCAAACAGCATCGCTCCGTACTTTCGTCCTACCCTGTTGACGATGAACCCGCAGAAAGGTGTGGCCAACATAGCGCCAACGTTGGTCAAGCTGCCCAGTAAAGACACGTGGACTGAAGACATTGGCTCCGAGAGGACGGTGTCGTTGGACATAAAGTTGGCCACATTGTAGGAAGGCCAGGAGAAGACTAACCCGGTGAGAGTGGTGAGGTAGGCAACTGAAATGACATTATAAGTTTGGAATTAGAATTTGAAATACATTCGGTACCATTACATAAATTAAGACGAATGAAAACACTTAGATAACCTTGGAGTAAGTTAATTCATACTTAGGCATCTTTTTACAGTTCCGAACCCAAAGGGTAAAAACGGGACCCTGTTACTAAGACTCCACGATCCGTCTGTCTGTCCGTCTGTCATTAGTTGGAATTTACACAGATGATGTATTTTTGATGCCGCTATAACAACAAATACTAAAAACCGAATAAAATAAATATTTAAGTAGGGCTCCCATACAGCAAACGTGATTTTTTGCCGTTTTTTGCGATAGTGGTACGGAACCCTGCGTGCGCGAGTCCGACTCGCACTTGGCCAGTTTTTTGTTCATTCATAGCAATTAAAGATGCCTATAGTTACAAACGCCTGATACTATGCTTTATGCAATAATGCTTAACTGCAGTAAGTTAGTGCCTGATGTTGTGGTGCCTTTGTCTCAAATATTCATTGTGTCAATGTCATGCATACCTGTTATTTGCATGGTTACTGAAATGCCGATTTTGTATATTATTTTATTTGAATTGTAAGTGACAGTGCTGTTGGTGTGCTTATTATAAATAAATAAATAAAAACACAATCGTTTTTAAATATATTGCTATTCAACTTTGGGTAGGCATATATATTCAAGCTATTAGAGAGCATACAATCTATTTATATCGTAGATTTTACTACTAATTTTTAAGTTACATAGAATTATGAATATTTGAATGAAGGAAATGTCATCATCATCATCAGCCTATAGCAGTCCACTGCTGGACATAAGCCTCTCCAATTGCACGCCATTTGGTTCGATTTTCGGCAACTGTCATCCAGCTGCTTCCAGCCACCCTGCGAAGGTCGTCGGTCCGCCTAGTCTGAGGGCTAAAGAAGCTAAGGGCTAAGGAAGTGTATGTTGTCCGAATAGCAGTTACTACGAGAATTATTGACACTCAGGGTAGACCCGAAGGTAAATAAAATAAAGATAAACAAGTTAAAACTTTTTAACTTTTATTTAATTTCCCAATGAGATTCAATTTCGGCTACGTTTTGTACCAGAGTTACCCTGATTAAAAACAGCCACTTGAATTTTAATGTTTTTTTTACAAATAAATATGCCTATTTACATTTTTTTTGTTTTTTGTGACATCCACCAACCCGCACTGGGCCCGCGTGGTGGATTACGGCCCATTCCCTATCACAGAGAGGAGGCCTGTGTCCCAGCAGTGCGAACATTAAAAGGCTGATGATGTGATGTGATGTGACATGTTTTTAGGGTTTTAAATGACTTTTGATTTTTGATTTTTGAAAGAGTAAAAATGGGACCCTATTACTAAGACTCCGCGATCCGTCTGTCTGTCTGTCTGTCTGTCCGTCTGTCACCAGGCTGTATCTCATGAACCATGATAGCTACAGACTTGAAATTTCACAGATGATGTATTTCTGTTGCCGTTATAGCAAAAAATACTAAAAACAGAATAAAATAAATATTTAAGTGGCGGCATAAAAATCACGTTTGTTGTATGGGAGCCCCCATACAACAAACGTGATTTTTATGCCGTTTTCTGCGATAATGGTACGGAACCCTTCGAGTGCGAGTCCGACTCGCACTTGGCCAGTTTTTTTTATCCCGTCTGTATTTCACAAACGGCTGGGCAGTGATGTAGCTACAGAACACCCACTTTTCCCACCCAACCAGGCACAAATCTAGACACCGGGCCGCTACTGAAAACATTCCAATTGGAAAAACCCAATAACCCTTTGCCCGACCCAGGCTTCGAACCCAGTACCTCATGCTCAGTTGCAGCACTTGCGAACACTAGACCATCAAGGCACAATACGTTACTATTAAGAAGTTAAAGTCCAATCTCATCACGAACACGTCGTCTTGATGTCAACATAAGCCGAAACATGTTATTCCGGGAAACCCTAATCATAGATAAACTTGTTAGTTCTATTTGCTTGAGCAGTAATCATTTGTTGGTACTATTATCATGTTATAATTATAACATTGTAAACGAGTTGTCTGAACATTTTGGTGTGCAATCTATATATATAACAAAATTAATCCCATTTCCCTCGTCACGGCATCACGCGGAACGGCTGGACCGATTTCACTAATTATTTTTTTGTTGTGTTTGTTATTGTTAGAAGGTATAATGAAAGAAAAAAAAATGGTTTGTAGGTAGGATGGTAGGGCATGTATGTAGTTAGGGTAGGTAAGGTAGGTAGCGTAGGATAGGTAACGAAGTTACGGTAGGTAGGGTAGATAGGGTAGGTAGAGTAGGTAAGGTAGGGTAGGTAGGGTAGGTTAGATAGGTAGAGCGGGATGGGCAGTTGACGGGAGCGAAGCCGCGGAAAACGCAAGTAAAGTATAATTTTATCCATCTTAATGTAGAAAGATGATAGAAGTGGATATTTGATCAAATCCCTAAGGTACAAACTCTGTCAAAGTAATTGTCGGGCAACGTAACAGCGCCAGGTGCAGAGGGGGGTGACCACAAGCTCTTAGAGTAAGGTTATTTTGAGTGTGCGTAAGGGACAGATGTATATAAATATTCGGTCCCTAAGGTGAGGAATTATTTCGGTCAAAGGACGCGGCAATGGCTAGTTCCAACATTGTTAAACGAATTACCTAAGGAAATGTCTACCGAAACAATGTCTAAAAATATCTTGAAAACTATTCTGCGCAAGCACTATTTGGGTTTGTGTCCCTAGCGTTGGAACCTAAATTGTTATGGTGTTGCTTCGCTTGGCGTATTCGTCCGGAGATTCGCGAGTTTGATGGAAAGTATATCTAACTTTGTAGGAATTAAGATATTTTTTTTTAGCGGCTGGTCTGGGCGAGTGATTGTGCGGGTACGCCGGGTGAAGTGTACATAATGATGTTATGACGTAAGAATGGATCGGCCATGTTAGCGGGCGCGGGCGACGTAATACTGTCGGTCGGGCGGCCGCCGTTGTGTCTCACTCGCGCTGGTTTGCTCGTTGCATCGGGGGGTGCAGCGGCGGTGGTCGGGACGGTAGGCATGTGCGTTCACCGCGCGTGCTGGCATGGCGGGCCAGTGTAGTGTACATGTACGGATACTCGAGCTGAAGATCAGTTTAATTACGTATGAGTCTCTTTTCAAATACAAAATGGGCAGCTCGAGTATGTGCATTTGGGCTTGGCATACTTCCGTCTGTGTGAGCATACTGCGCACTAGAAAATTGTTGTAACAAAAAGAGCTGTATTCACGAGAACACTGCCGACAAACTGTCCTGCAGTTTGGCAGAAGATATGTATAGTATCCACTGATGTAAATATTGTTGAAATAAAAAAATAAAAAATAATAAAAAAAAATACAAGTCATATACATCTCCCTTACACACACTCAAAGTAACCTTATTAACTTACTCTAAGAGCTTACCACACACTTTGCACTTTGCTTAGCTTTGGTCACCCCCAGTTATTTGACCGTGTTGTAGATGATCAATTCACGGATGTTATTAAAATAACATATCTGTGGGATAATTACTCTAAAGAAAGTAAATGAGTTTAAATCCATTTGACTGTTTTAGTAAAAATAAGAAATAATATCGTTTTAATATTAAAAGTATTTGGTTGATTAAGTAATTCCATAATAGTCATTGAAAAACAAATTATTTATATTCGAAACGAATCAACAAAAGAAATAGGTACTTGAGCTGGTATTTTAAAGCTGATAAATAAGATTCATTAATTGACGCCGTAAGCGAGCAGAGAGATAAAGGGGAGCGGTAACTAGCGAAACATAGACCCCCGGGAGTCCTGACTTGTTTATTTCATCTTTTCACTATAGTTTAGGGATTTGATCAAATCGCTTATTTTCTTTAGGAAATTCACCTCAAATCACTTACCTTCTGTACGGACACCCCACATATAGTCTACCTTTGTAATTTCAAATCTCTGTTTTTATTATATCCCTGCGACATAAATATAATTACAAGCCAAGGGCCCCTTCTCGAAAATGAACCAGCAAAAATCATCATGATTACTGTTATGTATAGTTCAGATGTTTTTCTTTACAGTACAGTCCTATGAGTGATAAAGAAGAATTTATCTCCTTCCTTCTTCCTTCCTACTTTTGACTTATTGTGAAGAAAACATTGTGACTTATTGCGTGATGATAAAAGCTTCTTTGTTTTTGCCTTTGCATTTTGATTATAAGAACATCCACTAGAATCTTCCTACTGAAAATAGTTGCTATATTTCACTTATATTCTTGGATAATCATAACAATATAGAAACAATCATAACATATCAACACTAAAAAAATAAAATCCTCAGTTTTTAGACACTATAACATTTTGTGTGCAGAATAGTCCTGCTCTTGCTATTGTTATATTCACTTTGCCATTATTTACACCACCAACTCGGAGAAAGATATATCCATCTGTCACCGGATTATAGCAGACAATGTAAGTTTGTAATTTATCTTGCGAGATAATAAATTCTTGATATATTGTAAACAGATCATTTCAATCATTTCAATAATTTCCTGCCAGCGTTCTGGGCACTTTTCCCCTTGACATCGATGTGGACGAATTTTTTGGTGCACAATGAGCTCTTTTCCGTCTCCCTTTTCTATTTGTATATAGGTTTGTTTTTTTTTTAGAATAATCAAGTGTATATGTTAATATATAATTATATTTTATTTTTTCAAATATAATTCATCCAAATTCGATAGTTTACAATACACCCGTGCCTTATTGAGAAGAAATAATTCACAATATCACGCGATTTATTATAAACATACTGTGTTTGCAATAACACGGTGACACATTCATTTTAATCCGGTACCACACAATAACGTAAACGAAATCTAATACTTACTTGCTAAAGTTGCAACTCCTTGCACGAGAAATCCTCTCACAGTCACTTTATCACCATCCATGCTTAACAATCACAGATTTCAGATCAAATGACTACTCACTAGATGTTACTCAATATAAAGAAGTAAGGATCTCTTATACAAATAGTTCATTACTCTTTATTGTTGCACAGTGTGATAGTGAAGGGTAGGCGGAATAGTTACCGCCCGACGATAAATATTGTTATGACTTTAAGTGACACTTTTATTGTGTTATCTGTAAAGCCTGTTATCAGGTATTAATGTACCTTAATGGATAATTTATGCGATGCGGAATTCAAGGGATTTGTTTTTGTATTAGTGCTAGAAAGGGCTTGAATTTGTGATTCTACAGAGCTAATTTATATAATTTATTTACACAATGTCGATAAATTTGTTGAAACATGTGAATCGTTAACCTGGTTATCTATTCAAAAACATTATATAAACATCATCCAGAAACAGAATCTTCCTTCCAGTATTGCGCGTTTTTAACTTTGGCCACATTGTCTTGATAAATTTAATTATATATTTATTATATCTAGTGCAATTTTAATTCTAGCTTTGTATTTGCAGGTCGGCCATCCAAAGCTTCATTTTCAATACCCTCTGTGAAAGCCACATTAAGTCAGTAAGTTATAACTAGTATATTAAATATTATGACTTTGTACGCCATGACCTATGGCAAAACTTGTATTGTTTTAAACACAACGCCTTGCAGTGCGAACTATAATTTGTATTATACAGTCATGTTATACAAAGATATTTATAATAGTACAAAGGATTCCATTTTAACAATATCCAAAGAGGTCAGAAAACAAAGTATTCAGTCAAATACAGTCTTACTTTTATGTAATTTTGTCTTTTCACTGCCAAAGCTACAGTAATATGGCTTTCCTATGACGACATTACTGAAACCGTATCATGTAACATCATTTAGTTATTTTTAACGCACACACGGTGAAACTACAGTTTTTTTTTTTGCAGTTGCTATTTAAAGTAATTTTCTTTTTTCTTGTATTCCACGTTTAAAACACTGCACCTCCATGTTATATATGTGCTATCTCTTCACCACCCTTGGTTGACTGTTAGAGATTGCTTAAGGCATTAAGTCCGCCATTGTACCTTTGTGCATGAAGGTTAGGTTAATCGATTTTAATTGGCTTATCTTAAAAATGGCTTTGATTACTTAAAGCATGACTAATCATTGTTTTTTTTTTAATTTTCAATTTATAAAAACTTCAATTTAATATATCCTACATAAAATTCGAATTGGAATAACAAGCAGTCTGTTATACCCTAATGAAAAAAGTCAAATTATTTAATTCTCTGGAAAAAATACGGGTTCCAGAAGAACTATAATTGGTCCTGAAACGTATTTAAATTTTTAATGAAATACGGGAAAATATTATTATTTAAACATATATTTTTTTTTAATAATAAGAATTAATATTATATATGTACATACTTAAACACTAAACAAAAGTAAACTTTACAAAATTAAAATTAAACGAACTACTTACACTATATATATAAATTAATTATTAATATTATAAACGACTAACTGCCGCCTGCAACTCCGCCCGTGTGGAATAAGTTAAGTACTAATTCCACACGGGCGGAGTGGCAAGCGTAGCTAACTGCACTACACAATGTGCAGATGAACTAGAAAACGATTGTCGTTTACACAATATCCTCACAAACTTTCGCATTTATAATAACGTAGAACTTATTAAATTAAACGTAAAACGACAACAACACTCTCTACCCTACCAGATTACTTACACGACATCAAAATAACGCTGTATACTCGTAAATCTAAGATAATGTTGTATATTTGCAGACTAACATAGATAATTGTTAGCTTGTATCGCATTCGCAGGACTTGCTATTTTAAGTTCCATTTATCTCCGAATGCACTTGCGTTACAATTTATTTGATTGTATGATTGTGTTGCCTTCACGAGTTATGAGATGTTCCAATGTAAATACTATCTGTAGTACCCTTGGTAGTCAGTTTCGCTAGCTATCGTCCTGATAGCAAGTCTTTTATCCTGATGACTAGAGCTAATGCAGAAATGACGTATTCCATATTGGGCGACCGTTTTAACGACACCTGAGGTATTTCATATACGGCAACTATCGATATTTTTCGCAGGTGCCATTAGTGGACTAATTTATTATTTAAAATTTTATTTCACTTTTGGCACCTACGGATCAGTTTTTAATTTGGGACAATCCCACAGCACTATTCTAAAACCACTGCAGCTCCTGAAAGCCAGAATCAACAGTGGCGACCATCTGAAAAGCGCCAAGGAAATGAAGCTCGACGAAATCCCGGCGAATAAATTTAACAATTTTTTTTTTTTATAATTTGTAACTTAATTAATTTGGTTGATTGAGTTTATTTTTTTTGTTGTTTTAATGTTGGTATGTACGAGTCGTAAATGTAGTAATCATGTATCATTGACTCTTTGTACGTGGTGGGTCACACTGTTAGTGCTTAGGAATTGAATCGAAATAAATAAATAATAAATAACTGTCTTAAATCCCGCAACGAAATTAATCAGAAAAGAATAACGGAGGACATGGAAAAATTAAAATTGTTGGGATGTTTGTTTTTTTAGGACGTCCATATCATAAATTCGATTAAAATCAGTAGAGAGTTTAATAACAACATATACTATAACTGCCTCTCTTCGATTATCGATACAATATACACAATCCCATACAAAAAATCATTTTAAATCTGTCGACAATACTGAGTACGTAATTCTAAAAATTCTTGTTGAAATAAATTACATTAATGCAAATTCAGCCTTAAATCCAATGCTTAAAGTTGCATTCACAAAGCTATGTACAAAAAACCGGCCAAATGCGAGTCGGACTCGCACACGAAGGGTTTCGTACCATTATCGCAAAAAAACGTCACAAAAATCACGTTTGTTGTATGGGAGCCCCACTTAAATATTTATTTTACTATGTTTTTAGTATGTGCTGTTATAGCGGCAACAGAAATACATCATCTGTGAAAATTTCAACTGTCTAGCTATCATGGTTCATGAGATACAGCCTGGTGGCAGACAGACAGAAGTGTGACAATAGTGTTGAGAATAAACCTTGATAAAAATCAGCAATTTAAAAAAAATACTTCAATGTCGAATATCTTGAAAGCGGTTAAGTTTTGGCGTACGTTATTTCATAGTCAAATCAGTCAGGAATGATGGAAACTATAACCTCTTAAAGGATCTGGGTCAACATAGCCTGTAGCCCTGTAAATATACCTACAGCATCGTTCCTCGTTTATCTCTCTATCTATTATTGAAAATTTGATGCGTGGTTAAGAAGAAGTGAACGGAAAAACAGCCCAGGCAGACAGCGACTTAGTTTTATTCTATTGAAAAAAGAGACTTAAGTTACATTTTAGTGTTAAATCGCCAACCAGGTTTATGCAAGTTATGTGATTAACACTTATTCCTTCTCTGTATGAGGCCTACAGGGAGACAGGAATAAATAACTTTTATTAAGGGTACACTAGTCGACGGCATGAACTATTTTGTGCGCGGGGGTAAAATGCATTTTATATCAACCAACAACACGTGCGGAAGAGATAGAAGCTGTGATTAGCAGTAGGAAGCTAGTTCACGTACGAATTCACTTTTGCAAATTTGTAGCGAAATGGATAATGATTTAGGACGAAACCGAGCGCCCGAAATTTTATAAACAGACCTTTGGCAGTCTAGATATCATGAAAAAACTACTAAATCTATCTGTTCAAACTATGCATTGTTGAACTACTAATCTATCCCTGTATGGAGGCCGTTTTGCAATTTTCCGTCTTCTTATGGTATTTATTTGCGCCCAAAAATGCGTTAAAATTAGTGTCGAAATGTGGAACTTTCGACGCTCATAACTTTCAAATATTTTCTTTTTTTACTTTTTCGCTTCCATACAGGGCTAGATAATGATGAGACAAATTGATATCACTTTTTATTTTGAACGTACATCGTCAAACAGTGGAATAATCCCTAGACTACGTTTGTATGAAAAAAAATTGACTAGTGTAACCTTAATACGCGAAGTGCCAAGCCAAAAATTATAACGATTAAAATTAAAGAGAAGATAAGACTGACATTGCAGGCATTGTTACATGGCCAGATACGTATTGATCATTGTCTAGAAAAATTAAGGTTTCAAAGTATCTAATAAGTAACCAATTTTTCATATTGATTTTAATACATACGTGAATGATGTGTAATTATGTAAATTGTTGACATTTTTAATATTTTGATTAAGATAGTTAAGTTTATTGTTGACGTTTCAATGAGGTGATTTTTATGTGCAATTGTGTAGATTTAAGGGAAACAAGCTAAAATGATTTCAATTAAACTGTTTAATTTTATTTTTTAAATACCTATTCAAGATTAGAGTAATTTTATTTCGTGATGAGTATTTTTATATTTTTTGGTTTATTTTTAAACGATGGCATTTTTAAAAAGGATTTTTGAAGGATTTTTTTTAAATAAAAGAAACATTTTATTTTGTTTTATAAAAGTAGTTCATATATTTTTGGTTGACCGTACATTCCTATGTCATAAATTTGTTTATTTTATTTGTGGTCGCAAAATACTACTCAAAAATAATATTGTATCTATAGGTGGAAACCGGGACCGCGGTCTCGGTCCCGAAAGCCCACGACCACAAAAAAAAAATCACAATGCAATGAAACAAGTTTTGAAACTGGCAGCATTCCAAATTATTAGAACACACACTAACATAATCCACTCCAAGAACCAGATGGAGAGAGATCGTGAAGAGAGTTACAAAAATAACAACGATTGGACCAAATGCATCATTACCACGACCGCTGCCAACCTGTGGACCGAAGAAGATGAAGGGGCACACCCCATCTTAGAAAAGCTTGAAGGAATGAAAAAGTATGGAGGCGGGTTGTCAAAGACCAGGCAAGTTTGTATCTCTAGACAGAGCTAAATCTAATCAAGCATGTTTTATCTTTTGCAGGTGTATGATACAATTTATTTGATGATTACTCAAGGTAAACATAATACGAGACATCTGTAAAGTCTACAAACTTTATTATGAAACTGGAAAACTGAAAATATTTCACAATAATTTTTTTACGAGTATAATTTTTAACGTACCTAACGTACGGTTATGTTGCATCGGTTATGTCCTGCTCTAAAGTTATCTGCATTCCCGTAAGATATCGGAGCTTCAGCATTTGTTAAAATACTGTCTGGGTCTCTTTTTGGGGTTCGGTAACCAAAGGGTCCAAGCCCTATTGCTGTCACTCACGTGTCAGTCTGTTTATCCGTCTGTCTGTCTGTTCGTCTGTCCGTCTGTTCGTCGTGTGTCACAGGTTTTACAGCCAAACGACAGTCTTCAAATTTTTACAGTATGAGCATCTTGTTGACCCTTAGCCAAAACAAATTGTCAATAAATATCTTTTCAACACACTTGCTCATAAAGTGGCTCTAATTTCACCGCAATTAGGCACATAATGATACCTGTTATCAAACTGTGACTTTTTCATTGCTATTATTCACAAGTGAGTTATAGTTTTTTTTAATTTTTTGATTGAGTTGCTTTGTTCTTAAAAAAAGTTTCGATACAAAAAATATCGTGCTCAATAGTACAAATAAATTTATGTACCTATTGCTTGCTCATTTCATGCAACTTCGTATTTAAATAGATAATTTCAACTTGTACGTGCTTAATAAATAAAAGTTTCACTCAATTATAAATTTTATTTGCTCTGTAATTAAGAAAAATTTAAATTCCCTTTTTTATACGTGGCTAAAACACTATGCACGAAAAGCCAAAAAAAAATAAACCTCATTATTTTAGCCTATGGCCGATCGCCATTGTCAAATGCGCGCATTTTGCCCGCCATTGTGAAAAAAAATTCACAACTCGTTTTTACTGTTGAAAATGACTTTTTTGTATTATTTTCTTCACAAGTGTGTTGAAAAACGTTGTATGATACACGTGTGTATTGATGATTACCGTCCTCGGCTCTCTTAAGACCCTCACCTACGGCTCGGGTCTCAATGGCGCCTCAGCGGTAATCACCAACATTGCACACTTGTACCATAATGTACTATTCAATGTTTTTAAGGGTTGCTCCCATATAGATAAAGGAGGAGGGGCAAAGAAAAGACCTGCCCCGTCGAGTGTATGTTTGTGTGAAGGCATAGGTCCTCTATGCCTTTAATGAACTCTATGGTCCTGCCGGTTACCAAGCAATGTTGGTCGTTGATTGTTTGACACTGTCAATGGATATATAGAAAAATATCCTTCCTAATAATATTAATAAAGTATGTTTAATTTGCTCTCGTCTGTTTGCATTATATAGTCTACGACAAATAACACGGCAAAGGTTTTCTGAAGAAAACTTCACATGGTAGCAGAGCGAAAAATGTAAGTTTATATATTTGCAAACCAAAAATTCAAATTACGAAAATGTCAAGCATAAAAATTCAAGCCTTGGGAAAAGATAATTACGACACATGGTGCATACACGCCAAAGCGTACCTAGTTAAAAATAAACTGTGGAAACATGTGAACAATTACCCTAAGGAAAATGCTTCACAAGACGAAATCGACGAAGATGAACTGGCCAAATCAGAACTGATGTTGCTCATCGCACCTTCAGAGCTAAAACAAGTAAAAAAATGTAAATATGCCAGAGACGTATGGATTACGCTAGAAGCAACTTATGCTAGTAAGGGTCCTGCCAGAAAGGCTACCCTACTCAAGCAGTTGATCTTAGCCAAACTTGAGGAAGGCGAAGATGTCCGTGCACACTTAATGAAATTCATGGATACCGTTGATAAACTAAAAGACATGGATATTGACATTAACAATGATTTGCTGTCAATAATGATGCTCTACAGCCTTTCGAAAGAATTTGATACCTTCAGAACTGCAATTGAGTCTCAAGACTCTCTACCAGATCCTGAAAAGCTAAAGATCAAAATAATTGAAGAGAGTGATGCCCGTCGTCGTGATACACAAAGTATCAGCGCGACAAACAATAATGAAGAATGTTTTTACACTTTCTGCAAGATTTGCAAGAAGAAAGGCCACGATACGTCAAAATGCTGGTCAAAGAACAAAAATACTCGCAAGAAAGCAGAAAAGTCTAAAAGCAACTTTATCAAAATTGATAAAAATGATACAAACCTCTTCTGTTGCTATTTAGCAAATAAAAATTTTGAAAAAAGCTGGATACTGGACAGTGGATGTACGTCTCACATGACATATTCAGACAAGCCCTTCACCGAGATAAAACAAATATCGAAAACTCTTAAACTTGCGTCGAAGGACAAAACTGCTGAAATAAAAGGCACTGGCCCTGCTGAAATAGAAATTAAGGAAGGAAAAATCGGCATAACAAATGCACTGTATGTACCAAGCCTGTGTGCTAATCTTTTATCAGTTGGAAAGATGACTGACCAAGGACTTACTATCCTATTCAATAAAAAGAAAGCAATAATTAAAGATCACAAGCGAGGAGTACAAATGGAAGCAATAAGAAAAGATGATGGCCTTTACTATTTAGAAACCAAAAATAATGATGTTAACAGACACAAAGCCAATGCTGCAAAATGTAGTGATAATGATTGTACAAACTCTGAGTCGGATGATATTAAACAATGGCACTGTAAATTGGGACACATGAACGAAAGGGACTTGAAGCTCGCACTTAAGAACGAAAGCCTGATTGGACTAAACTTTAACAAGAATAGTTCTTTAGGAGAATGCGAAATATGCATACAAGGCAAACTAAGCAGAGTACCAAGTAAACCCAGCGACAAGAATACTTCACGTACGGCTCAACGCTTAGAGATCGTACACAGTGATGTCTGTGGTCCATTCAAACAACCCACACTTCATGGGAATAGATATATTGTCAGTTTAATCGACGACTACAGTAGATACTGTCGAGTATATTTCATTAAAAATAAAAATGAAGTATTACAAAAATTCATGGACTACAAAGCAGAAGTGGAGAACTTCACAGGAACTAAAATTAAATGCTTACAAAGCGACAACGGTACTGAATACCGAAATTTGAAGTTCGATTCATTTTTAAAACTAAATGGCATTACAAGAAGGTTAACAGCTCTGTACACGCCCCATCAAAATGGAATTGCCGAAAGAAAAAATAGAACCATTATGGAAAAAGCAAGATGCATGATGCTGGAATCAAAAGCACCTTTGTATTTATGGGCAGAAGCGGTATACACTGCAAACTATCTGTCAAATCGAAGCATTAATCAGAGCATCGGCAGTCAAACTCCATTTGAAAGGTGGGTAGGAAGAAAGCCCTCTGTAAATCACCTTTATGTATTTGGCGCTAAGACATTCTTCCTAAAGAAAGGTAAACGTGGACACAAATTGTCTTCAAAAGCAATACCCGGGATGTTTGTCGGTTACTCAGAAGTTTCGAAAGCCTTCAGAATATACGAACCATCGAAGAAACAAATACTCATTTCCAAGGATGTTCGTATTTTAAATAAAATGTTCTACGAAGTTAGAGAAAATGGCACCTCTGTTCCGTTCCAAGAGTTGAATGATCACAAACAATCAAGTGATACAGAAACTGAAGACGAAGAAATGGAAATGTATTTTGAAGATATTAGAAAGAAAAATGTCAGTAGACCAACAGCAGTACAAGAAAATGTTATTGCAAGCTCTATCGATGCAACCGTACGAAACGAAACGGAAAATAGCAACGAAGAGTTTTATGACACCTTCGAAATCGACGAAAACAGAGGAATTAACGAAACTAATGAACCAAATGAAAATGAAGCTAATGTGCTAAATGAAAACAATGAAACAGACATAGAAGTTGATGCTCCGGTCCATGTTCCAGAAGAACGAAGGACATATAATCTTCGTGATAGATCCCGAATTGGTAAACCAAAAGTATTTGAAGATTTCGTAATGGCCGCCATGGATATGGAAAATGAAATAGAACCTCAAACATTTAAAGATGCTATGAATAGCAAAGATAAATCCAAATGGTTAGATGCCATGCACAACGAAATGACATCTTTGGTAGAAATGAAGACCTGGGAAATGGTTGACCCGCCTAAAAATCGTAAACCATTGCCATGCAAATGGGTCTATAAAATTAAGAAAAATCCGGATGGTACAATTGAACGTTATAAGGCTAGACTAGTAGTAAAAGGCTTTTCACAAAAACCAGGCGTTGACTATTTGAAGACATTCAGTCCAGTCGCACGCCTCAGTACTATAAGAGCTGTTCTAGGAATAGCTGCTGAAGAAAACCTGGTACTTACACAATTCGATGTATCAACAGCGTTCCTAAATGGTGCTGTGAAGAAGAAATATTTATGAAGCAACCAGAAGGATTTAATGATGGCACCAAGAAAGTGTATAAACTTAATCGCAGCCTTTACGGACTTAAGCAAGCCCCATTATGCTGGAACACTTGCATATCAGAGTATCTCATCAACTCAGGATTCAAGCAAAGCACAAAAGATCCTTGTCTCTACCTGCGTGAGCAAGTGATAATTGCGCTTTATGTTGATGATGGTTTAGTGGCTTCAACCAATGAATATGCTGGAAGAAAATTCATTGAAGAGTTGAAAAATAAATTTAAAATAACCACAAAACAAGCTTCATATTTTCTTGGACTTGAGATCAACAAAACAAAAGACGGCAGTATAACATTAAGCCAAAAGTCTTACACTAAGAAAGTACTCGAAAAATTTGGAATGGCTGACTGCAAAGCAGCTCCAACGCCAGCAGTAAAAGTCAGCAACGACGAAAATGAAGATGACGGGAATCCGAATTTTCCATATCGTCAAGCTGTGGGAGCCTTAGCATACCTAATGGTCGCTACAAGGCCAGATATAAGTTATGCTGTGAGCGTCGAGTCGAGGAATCTAGAGACTCCATCTAAGCAAGATGTCATGAGAGTCAAGCGAATTTTTAGATACCTCAAAGGTACTACAGACAAAGGACTCGTCTTCGCAAAAAGCCGGGACAAGAAGCTGATGTGCTTTAGTGACGCTGATTTTGGAGGCGACGCAACGACAGGCCATTCAACGTCAGGGATGGTTTTCCTATTCTCCGGCCCGATAATGTGGAAGAGCCAAAAACAGCCAACAATAGCGATTTCTTCAACAGAGGCAGAACTCATAGCCCTGACAGAAACAGCCAGAGAAGCTTTGTGGCTAAAAGAGCTCCTAGGAGAATTAACGGACATAACACAGTTGAATGAAAAACCAACGATATATGTTGATAACGAGTCGACTATTAAATTGTCTGAGAACCCTCCTTACCAGTTCCATAGGAGAACTAAACACATAAAGCTAAAGCATTTCTTCATCAGAGAATGCATACAGAATGGAGACTTCACTGTGAAACAAGTTTCAACAGAACTTCAATTAGCAGATATGTTTACCAAGCCATTGTTCGGACCCAGACTAATCGAGTTGAGCTCTAGAATTGGACTTAAAGATTTGTCCAAATTCTAAAAAGTATCGTGGATGTGAAGGCATAGGTCCTCTATGCCTTTAATGAACTCTATGGTCCTGCCGGTTACCAAGCAATGTTGGTCGTTGATTGTTTGACACTGTCAATGGATATATAGAAAAATATCCTTCCTAATAATATTAATAAAGTATGTTTAATTTGCTCTCGTCTGTTTGCATTATATAGTCTACGACAAATAACACGGCAAAGGTTTTCTGAAGAAAACTTCACAGTTTGTTTAGAGCTCGTTGAGTAGATAAATATTGTTTTTTTTTTGTTTTAAAAAATATTGCAAAACAAAGAATGAGAATCCACTAAACTCAGCTTTTTTTACAAAATTTTGTTCCAAAGAGTTTTGTAACTTCTCAGAGAGCAATAAATTTGAAATTTGCCGATAACGTTTATTCTCACGTATATTTTACTAACAAATACCAATACATTGATAAAGCAGGTGTATTCTTTGAAATATCCTCGTTTTTCCTATTAAAACAACATTAATTTGCGGTTTGGTACGGAACCCTAAATGTGTGAGGTCTGACACGCACTTGGCTGGTTTTTTTTAAACTAACTACTGCTTGTGGCTTCGCCCGCGTGAGCAACGTTCCATTATCTCTCGGGAACGTTATACCGAAATAAAAAAGTATCTTATGTCCTTATCTAGTTTATGGTCTATCCTTTCGACAAATTGCACCCAAATCCGTTTAGCCACTTATTAAATATAATAAAGAGCTAGAAGATCCAAGTTTCAATTAAATTTTACTACAAACAAAAATGATCCACAGAAACTTTGCCAACGTTTTCCACCCCCTTAGGGATTGAATTTCGAAAAATCCTTCCTTAATTCTTCGGTTGGCATCAAAATTCATAGAATAAATAACAGCAAATTTCTTAAAATATTTCTATATTTTTTCTAAGTTTCTATGTTTCTTTAATATTTCTATGTAAGAACCCGCATTGAGCAAGCGTGGTGATCAATGCTCGTGCCTTCTCTGTATGAGAAGAGGCCCTTGCCTTGCAGTGGGACAGTTACAGGCTGGTATTATTATTTTGCACGTGTAGCTCTTTCGATGGTCAAGACAATCATTTTGTTTTTAACCTATGCAGTCCCACTTCTGGATCTGGATCTCCACAATAATCTGCCAGTCTTTCCGGTGTGTTGTCTTTTCTGACCAACCCGTCGTAGACGCTTCTAATCTTCTCGGCGATGATGCCCGTCCTCTGACTCCCAATGCGTGTCAACTCTGTCCCATCTGTCCTTAGGTCCCAGACAAGTGTTCTATCATCGACAACGTAGCGATAGCGATTGTCAAAAAGATCAAAATTGTATGGGATTGACAAGCGACATCGAAAAATCACGTGATCAATCCCTTATATATATACATTTCGAAAATCGCCTTTTTTAATTTATTTTTTTATTTGTAATTCACAAAACTGATGTACAATCGAGTATGGAAAAATATTATGTATAACAAAATAAGTCTGATTGACACCTACTACATGTACATTCTAATCTTACATGTACATTATAAAAACACTTATTATTTTAAAATTATATAAAGAATTCAAGAAAATAAAAAATATTTTTTGAACCGCTAACAGATCATATAAAATAACAAAAATTAAAATTAAAACAAAATGAAGTCATAAATAAAATTAAAATCAAATTACAATTGATTCCAATCACAGCAAAGTATTAAATAAATCAAAAATTAAATCGAAATAAGTTACAAGTAAAAGATGATTAAATAAAAATCAAATGAATTGGTAGTTGAGTTAAAATTAATCAAAAATAAATCAAACTGAAACAAATTATAAATCAAAATAAAATCAAACAAATTCAAAAATTAATTAAATTAAATAAAAATAAATAAAAACCAAATTATAATAATATCTAATAACTTAAACTAAAATTTATTTAAAATAAATCAAACTAAAATGAAATAATCAAACAAATAAATCCCTGAGTTTGCTTCTCACTGAGGCTACGGAACCATCAAAGACATCTATTTCGCTACGAATACCATTGGCAAGAGATAGCATGTGGCATAAGGGTGAAAAACCACCTATATTAGTACGACTATGAGGTAGGTTGAAAGTTCTTCGGTTAATTAAACGGCTACCACTTTGTGGGATAGAATGTCATATAGGGCCTCTGATACATTCTACAAATATAAGGATACCAATCGCTCTCTAGCCTAGCACCTTTGTTGATATCGACCATGATGATTTTTGGTGATATTTGTGACCAACATCGGCGATGCCTGTTTTGGAGCTTATAGTGGTATTACGTATTCGGTCGCCGAGCTTAATTTAATACCCAATGCGCTACATCTCATCGCCCTTTGGCAAACCTTGAGTTTGAACTTTGAGATTCGGTCAGGATCTAAGTTTGCGCACCATAGCGGGTTATGATGGTTTCCATTTCGAAGTTTTTAAAAGTATTTGCCTATTGACTCATAAAAACAAAGTATGAATCACGGCGCGGCGATTTTATCATTGTGTGTAAATAAGATAACACAAATTATTAGGCATCAATCATAACTGAACAAAAACTGCAAAGTAATAAACAATACTCAATAACCATTTATTTCAAATTAAAAAAAAAACATATCACAGACACACAACAGAACTTTTGGCAAACGTTTGTAGAGCAAACAATATTTGTCCCAATACAAGAATAAGTCAGCAAGCCCGTTTTATTCTCTTTCGTTGACTTCATCAACATTTCTTCTAAACCAAGCCTTCTTACACTTTCGGTTTAACACTCTGTCTTCTTCCTTTTAAAAATAGAGCTTGAATAGCATCAGCCGATAGTCCCTTAGTTTCTGGGACACAGAACTTGCTGTACAAGGCTCCTATAAAGCATACTATTGAGAAAAAGTAGAAGACTGGTCCTAATCCTACAGCCTCCACGAGAGGATTGAAGATGACTAGTGTGATGAAGTTGAAGATCCACGTGAACGCCATCACGACGCTGTTGCAGAAGCTTCGAACCTAGGAAGTGAAAAACGTATTAGAATAGCTATAAACAATACAGTTTCAATAAAGAAGGATACCCTAGCTTAGCTAAACGGACTGCTTCTCGCAAAATGGGACTGTCCCACTAAAGCACTAATTCTTCTTAGATCATTATATGCTTGCTCTTGAAAGTAGAGAAACAAGTCCTTGTTAAGGACTAGCCCAGATAAATATTGCCACGCTAGATATTCTTGCTAAAAAGCAGATTTTCTTTATATAAAATATCAGACATTTTTCCTATGAGATTTTACTTTGTCTCCTAAAATGTCTATATTTTGATCAATCAATGATCCATAAAATGAGGCCAAAGAATAGGGATGCTGACAATGAAATCGATGTAGTCCGTCAGATGGATGACCTAAAATATTGGAGACGTATCATTTCTTTTGCCACGTAAACAAAAATGACGACGATACAGTGCCTTAAATTATCATGTGACGTCAAATCGTGCTACACTTAAACTAACCAAGTGACGTCACCTCACTCACTCCTGAACATTAATGCGCTTTATCTTTGTCAATTTGTATTTATTTGACAAAGCAAGAAATACGTGCCCAAAATTATTTGATAATTTCACTGACAGACTAAATAGAATTATAATTTTTCTACCCAGTAAACATCCCTATTGATGTGTGATTGGGATGAGTGATATGAAAGAGAAAGAAGTCAGTGATAGCGTGACGGTTCACAGGATGAAATAGAAGAAGTGTAGCAAACGTGTGTTTGTAAACGCTCACACGATACATGAGAAATTCCTAGTGTGGGGCAACGATTAAAAAAAAAAAAACATAAATAATGAAAAACTATACGTACCTCAGGTAAGAACACTTCAGCTGTCAATACAAAAGGTATGACAGCACACCCCAGCGTGAAGACAAAACTGAACCCGTATATTAAGAAAACGGTGAACCATGCTGGTGCCCAGTGGAACTGGAGTTGAGCTCCTAGCATGACTGTGAAGACACCAGAACTTGCTGATGTCAGGATTAAGAGGAACTGTTGGAAATTAATAGAAGAAAATTTAATAATTGTAGTAAAACATGTTTTTAATTCTATTCAAAATTTGTTTGATTTAAAAACAAAAAGGGTAAGAACTCCAAGTCCAATTTATCCTAAACAGAAGAAGAAACATAAGAAATATACTTAGTTCTATACAAGAGCTATTCATAAGCCAGAAATAGATAAGATAGATTATACAGCTTTTAGTTTCAACTACAATAGATTAGTTTAATTTTAAAAAGTAACACTCAATGTCGCTATGGGTACATACGAGTATGCTTTTCTGTAGGTACACTTTTCTACTTATTTTACAAGTAATCAACTCAGTAATTTGTTTATGACAGCATATCAAAAACGACAGAGAAGATAAGATTGTTTTTTTTTATTGTACTACTAATATATTACCTTCCTCCCACACCTATCAATAGCCAGTACACACAAAATACTGGCTATCAAGAAGTCCAGGGCCAAGAAGATGGCACACTGGTTGGCAGGCATGGTCGGGGCAGCCTCCTTGAACAGAGGCTCCGCGTACACCTGGAGGACAACGCAACCCATCATGGTGGTCAGAGCCATTATAATGAGGACTGTTGCCAACGCCCGTTTGGAGGACTTTGATTTTTCTGTGGAACAATAAGAAAACATTAAAAAATAACGAGGAAAAAATGGAGGTTCTCAATTCAACTTGTAGAAAAAAAGGATGATTTTCGCACTGATTTTCTCTCAATTGTGAACTCATTCTGTTGAAATTAAATAAACTGAAAAGCGAAAAAAAACCTTATTAACTATAAAATTTACCGACGAAATAACGAACTGGGGGGTGACCATAAGCTCTTAGAGCGGTATCAATTTGAGATCGAGTAAGTGACAGATGTATACACGTCAGATACATCTGTCCCTTATTCGATCTCAAATTGATACCGCTTTAAGAGCTTATGGTCACACCCATGAAAACTGAAACGGGTGCCAAATAAAGAGTCAACGAAGATCAACACAGCTACAATCAATCTACGCTTTAGGTAATTATTCTGCATATTTGTGTGTTTGGTGACAAGACTATTTTTTTTTTAAATTTTTGCTTTCCATTTCATTATTTCGTTGGTTAATTTGTTTTTTTCTTCCTAGCACTATCCCACTTTAGGTGGGGTCGGGTCTCCATATTTGTGCCAGGACATTCTGTCATTGTGTTTGTGACTTGTATTTTTTTGCCAAATCTATTTAGTTTTTCACATCGATAAAATGCATCAGAATAATTTGCGGTAAATTGCATGCAATGTTTCAGCACGCATCTCTTTCTTATCTGTGCAGTCACACAATTACTACTTTTGGTCATGTCACAGCCTTTGATGCGAGACATATCAGTGTGCTTATTCCGAGTTTTTTAACGTACTCGATCGTAATAACGTAAACTCTCTTATGTCAATTTTCTACAAAAACAGAGGTTTCTCCTTACTGTCACCAGACGAAACTTATCCAGTTTTAGTACAAATTTATGTTTACGTTAACGCGAATGAGCGTAAGTAAAAACTCACACTAAGCCCATGCACAAAAGAACTTTAGTCTTTTATTTACTACTAAACTTTATAGCTACTTTTTTATCTATCTTATGCTCGCGCTTGAACACTATCTCACCTAATGATGAGCGACGATGGAGCACGCTTGCTTAGAAGTAAGCTATTCACTCTTGACTTATAGACCCCTACATTGTAGCTATCGGGAAACACAGACTCCGACAGGGAATTCCACTACTTAGCTGTACGCATTATAAAAGTATTCTCAAAACGTTTAGTGCGTATGGGTGGGAGTCCGATGATGAAACGGTCTGGGCGGAATTAGATCATGTAATTCCATCACACACTCCCAGAAATGTAATCGATAAAAGACCGACAAGCTGGCAACTCGGTGACGATATTCAAGGCTCCGGAGCTTTGACTTAACCAGTGTCTCATCGCCAATGAGCTTCTTGGCCCGCGTTTCGATCGACTCTAGTGCATCAAGCTGGTATTTGGCAGATCCGTCCCAGAGATGAGAACAGTACTCCGTGCATGATCGAAATTGCGCTTGATACAAGCTGAGCAGCTGCTACTGCAGCAATAAAGTGGCTTCGATCGAATCGTAGTTGCATTGTCGCATAGTTGTCACATATTGGCAGCTATTAAAACACGGTAAGTATAGCAGAATCAGTCCATATCGTGGTCAACTAGTCTGTGTATATTATTAACACGCTGCTTCCCCTTTTTTGTCTTTTCGTCGCCTTTTACGCCAAATAAGTAAAGGTATGTGAGAAATTGCAAGCCATTGCTAGATTTACTTTCTACAACAAAGTATTTCATATTTTAGTATTGTGTCTTTTTTATATTTTAGTATTGACATGCTCGCGCTTGATGACTATCTCACCAGATGTCACCTGTAGCGATGATGTGGTCGAAGATGAAACACGCTTCCCTAGAAGAAACTTATCCACTCTTTATATGCAATGTGTTCAAAGAGTTACTTACTAAAGTGTTTCCATGCTGACTCACTCTTCCTTTCTTCTGGTACTTGTTCCAATTTCTTTTCAACCAGCTCACCAAGGGTTTCAGGATCTAAAAACAAAAGCCTAATTGAGTTTGCGGTGCAATATTTTATATTTTTGTAACATTTCCAATATCACTGTGTTCTTCCATCGTAACTTGATCCAATTCCTCAGAACACACTGTGACTCAGCAAATCACTTTGTAAATCGAAGGATGATTCTAGCTTATAAATCTGACGAGTAGCTCAGTACGGCTGAATTATTGACGTGTTACTAGGGCGCCAGAAATTAAAGGCGAAAAATGAGTGAGAGTGCAAAATCGTTTCAAAATCAAAATCAAAATCAAATATTTTTATTTTACATAGGCCTACATGGGCACTTATAAAACGTCGACAAAAGGTGCACGGTTCGGGTTAGTCGTTTCCTATGGAGAAGAACCGGCAAGAAACTCCATGGTTACTCTTTTAAATTGTTTTGTTTACAATATTTCCATGTTACAGCATTAGTACTTGGATATGGGGGGACAACGTAGGCCCGACAATAAGTCGTACGAAATTGAAACAAAAAAAACAAACAAAAATAATAATGCACGAAATAAAAAGTTAACAAATGTTAACAATCATCTAGAAATCTAGAAAGCCTACAATGTTCACACATTCACAATAGGTAAAAGAATCTATACAAAGGTAAAAAAAAAAACACAACACTAAATTTAACATGTGGCACAAATACTGTAATCAGTGCTGTAACTATTCTTAGCAAAGGGCTATAATGATGATTGAAAAATATTGTAAAAAGTCTAATTAAAAGAGAAAAAAAAATGAGATTGAGAATAGTTAGAGATATCCATATATTTGTGCCGTTTATGAGTTACCAGGGAAGCCGCATGCGCAGAGGGTGTCAAAGCCAAATTTTTTATCTTCAACGTAGTCCTTGATTTTATAATATGCTTTTTTAATAAGGACACGTTTGATGTAGTTTTTGAACTTTCCATCGGTCAGTTCTATAACTGACTTAGGCAACTTGTTATAAAAGCGTATACTGTTTATAAGAAAAGACTTGCTAGTTTTCGTCAATCTGAATTTGGGTATTACAATTTCGTGCTTACTGCGTGTATTTAAATTATGGAACTCACTTCTAGCTTTGAAAAGCCCTCGATTTTTGCGGACATACAAAATACATTCCAAAATATAAAGTGAAGGTAGAGTCAGTATATCGATCTCTTTAAATTTTTCTCTGAGGGACTCGCGAGGACCCATTTTATAGATCGCGCGGATTGCCCTCTTTTGTAAGATAAAAATTGAGTCAACGTCTGCTGCTGACCCCCACAGCAGAATGCCATAAGACATAATACTGTGGAAATAAGCATAGTATACTAGTCTAGCTGTGGCTACATCGGTTAACTGCCTTATCTTCCTTACTGCATAGGCAGCCGAACTTAACCTGCCCGAAAGAGTTCTAATGTGCGCGCCCCACTGCAATTTTGAATCGATAGTAATCCCCAAGAATACAGTTTCCGTTATTATTTCAAGATTTTTGCCGTCAAGATTTAGATTTAGGTCACGTTGAGGTACATTTGGTAAAGAGAACTTTAGACATTTTGTTTTTTTCGCATTCACTAAAAGATTGTTAGCTGCGAACCATTCCGAGAGAACAATTAGACTTTCATTGACATGTAAGACATCCGTATCTTTCCTATCTATTTTAAAAATTAGCGAAGTATCATCAGCAAATAGAATTATATCCGATAATTTGGCCATCATAAAAGGGAGATCATTAATGTAAACAAGAAAAAGGAAAGGGCCGAGAATTGAACCTTGGGGCACGCCCATTTTGACTAGAGACCCGGAGGTTTAACTTTCATTCCAATTACCAATCCACAGCAATATGCTTTCAAAGGCAATCCCACCCAAATGTTCCTTCTCATTTAACGATCCGCACGTAGAGATAAGAACATACCTGCTTAATCAAATATTCTTTTTATTATGCCGAAATAAGCCTTACAATACAAATAATTATTTTAAGCCTGTATACCGTAATTTTAATTAGCACAGGTTTTCCCCACGTCAATCTAAACCTACCAGGCGCCCAGATAATGCTAAGAGACGCAAATAGACGATATCTCTCAGTAAACATAGTAATAAAGTTATCTCAAACGTATTACGGCTTGTGCGTAGTTAATGTTCGAGTTGGTAATGATCTTCAAAAACTAATGTCATTCACACTGTTTGTATTTAGGTTGAGGTGGTGATCTCCGTAAATAATCATAATCTATGACGATGCGTTCTCGGATTGAAAAATCTGTAGCTTAAAGTGACGTTTCAAGTTATGGTTATTAAAATTCGTGTCGAGGGAATAGCTAAGCCAATATCGACCGTATTGGTGTCATTGGTGATGGCTCGTTGTCTGATCGATGTCTTGATCTGCAGCTAATTATCAACCAATAATATAATGTACACTGTGAAGGTTCTGCCAAATAGCCAGCAATAGTAGTTTATGCAACAGTCATATAATAGGGGTTATTAAAACACGAGCGTAGGTTTATCACATGAGGCGAAGCCGAGTGTTGCATACACTATTTTATCTTCACTCATACAAATAAAACAAAAATGAAAACGGAAAAATCTTGGAAAAAATATGTGGTATGGCGGGCAATTTAGATTCTCATTGCACATGACTGCGCAGCGCGCGCATCCAAAGACAATGACACAATTTTTTTACATTAAGTCAATAAGCCCATAAGCGCCAATAAATTGAAAATTAAAAAGTTATTTTATGATGCAGTTGTATGAAAATCGAAGGAAAATGTTGCACTGTAATGGTTTAATTTTAATTATACCTATCCACGAATATAAAGTATTTGTTTATACAATATTTTTTAATTCATATTTGGAACATTACGTTGTGAGTGTAGATAAAATCAATTGTGTCACCTATGTGCCCAAACTTAGACAGAGGGGGACTGGCATCCATATTGAGTTAGTCCAGAAACAAATGTTGTTTGGTGAGCAAAATAACGCGAAATAAACTTATCATTGCCTAGCGTCTAACAAAACGCCTGAGTGTTTGTAAAGAGCAACTAACGATATTCAACACTCGGGTGTTTTGTGTAGGCACTTTAAAAGTTTTTACAGGGAATCTCTTTGCTAATATGTTAATATTAATGAACTTTCAGCTTCGGATTTCCACCTTATTTTAGGTTAAATGACTCGACCTCAGACGTGGAGTTTCGATAAATTCATACATAAGTGCTACTCTATATCTTCCAAGAAATAATAATTATCCAGTGGCAATTTGAAGTGTATCTACGACAGTTATTCAGAATTGTGAAATCTGTAAGTATATTCAAGTCAATCAAATCAAAAATTCAAATAAAATGGGGAAGCCGGCAGGGTTTTTGAGATAGCATATTTTTCAGCGCAAAAAGTTCATATCTGTGTATGATTTGCTGAAACCGAGAACATATCTGAAAACCGAGAATCGTCTGATTTAGGGAAAGCCCTCAATTTCTTAGTCAGATTTGTTTATTTATGTAATTTTGCGACAAGCCGCAACTGATCAAAGGAAAATTAATGGTCTTGCACTTTCAGTGTCCTTTTAGGCAATCTAAAAGTGGATCCCTGACCAAAAGGCGTCTACCTGAATCTTTTCAGCTGCCAGCCCCACGTCTAATATGTAGATTTTCTCTTACTAACCATTGTCTTCTTCAAGTAAATTCTCCAGTCTCGGGTCCATTTGCAGTCTGATCTTGGCAATCTCTGCCTCAACTTCTTTAGATTTCACATCTAATTGTCTATAGAATGATATTGATTTAGCTGCTTCCTGCAAAAGAATTGCTTAATTAGCTCATGATGATTGAAATGGTGCTTGGGAAGAAAAGAAAGCGTCATGCACTTTGATTCGCTCCTTATAATATATTATAAAAAGGATAAATTAGAAGTAGCTTTGGGTTTATTTTAAGCTTTTATTCGAATGACACGCTACAAATTAAAATAAGTAGCAATAAGAGTGAGAACATTCAACTTCATAATGGAAAAGCAGATAGGTACTTCTTCGACTTTTTAAGATAACTGCTAGATTCAGCGAGATCAACGATTTAGGTAGCAAAAGGCGCACGGTTCGGGTTTGTCGTTTCCTATATAGAAGAACCGGCAAGAAACTCCATGGTGACTCTTTTAAAAAAAATGGTTTGGTTTTACAATATTTCCATGTTACAGTATTACTTAGATACTTAGATATGGAGGGACAAAATAGGCCCGACAATAAGTCATAAGAAACTAAAAAGAAAAAAAATTGACGAGATAAAAAGATAACAAATTTAATGTTAACAAGCATCTAGAAATCTAGAAGGCCTAGGATATTCCGATAAATTGTTGGTTTAAAGGTTTTAAGGGGCCTATAATATAATATGCAAAACATCTGGATATTTTCTTATTCAATTAATAGAGTTACCTCTTCTCTCCCCACAAGTACCAGGAACACAGGAGATTCAGGAAGCAGCGCAATTAATGCTATGCACAGTATGGACAGCGACAAATGCGTATATATTGTTTGCATGTATGTGAGGTATCCACCCAAAGTGTAGGTAGTCAGAATGCCTGTAGACAAAGATAAAATTAACTTTAAATTAATAGTAATATTAAAGTATATTCATATAAAACATTATTATCACATCATTAAAATAAATAGGTAAACTGGAGATGAACCTATTTCCACTAAACAAGCTTTAATCAAGACTGCTATTGAGAATTTCGTCATGGTAACACTCAATTACATTTTGTTCAATAGGACTTTACGCTCAGCAGTCGCATGCAACCATAGACCAACGACCCAGAGTCTGGCTAGGTGCCCATTTGATGGCAACAGACTTCCTTCATAGGGCCTATACATAGATTGCCTCGTTGGTCTAACGGTCACCAGCGTGACTGCAAAACTTGAAGGCTTTTCTTTTAAACCGACTTCAAAAAAAGGAGGAGGTTTTTATGTATGTTCCCCGATTACTCATAGACGCCTGGACCGATTTGGAAAATTTTTCTTTTGTTTGAAAGGGTATATATACTTCCCAAGTCGCTGACCATGGGGCGACTTGGGAAGTACCAGTAAGTAAGTCCAGGATCCCATCATCAGGTCCTCCTGATGATGGGATCCTGGAGAAATCGAGGGAACTCCTTAAATATTATGGCATACACATAGCGATTTTGGTATTTTCATCAACAATGAAATAATTTGCACTCAGAAAGTATCATTTGGTGAAGTGCAAGTGATGAAGAAGACCACAGCAGGCCACTGGAACTCCTTAAGAGGGAACGGGGGCAGAGAGCGCCGACTGAATTTCCTTAGTAAAAAGTATAAACTAGTAAAGTAAGATATATACTATGTCCCTATGTTTTCCTTTTTTCATTTATATTTGGCAAATTTGTACACTAAGCCTCTGTTGACAGCGAAATTTTGAGCATTTTGTGAGGATTTTAGTGCTTCTAAATATAATGTATCATCAGAAAGGAAAACATAGGGCATAGTATATATCTTTAATTTTCAGTTTACGGAATATCTTTTAAATTGGTCCAATACTGGAGGAGGAAATAGGCGAGAGCAAAACCTTGATTTATGACTTTTTACTAAGGAAATTCAGTCAGCGCTCTCTGCCCCCGTTTCCTCTAAATACTTAGTATGTCACGGGTAAAAGCATAGATATAATAAACAAGGGTAAAAGATATTTCGAATAGTTAACCCACTGTGATGAAGCAAATAAATGGTACTGATGAAAATGGTATCATCGAACTGATCTGATGATGAAGCGGAAGGTACCTAACCTTCTAGAACGCCGTAATAAAACAATGTATCCTAGTCGCGTTAGGGCTTATTGTATATATATTATTATATCTCTCTCATCCTTCAGCGACTACAGGTGTGAATTTATAACAAAACTAGCTGCCTTCCGCGGCTCTGCCCGCGTTGAATTAGCACTGCCCAATATCCTATTATTTAATTATAGCATATTTGTTATTCTGATGATATATTACTGTAAAGTATCATCCTAATCCGTTCAGTTAGTGTGAAAGAGTAACAAACATCCACACACATAACTTTCTCTTTTATAGTATTAGTAAGATTAAAATATTATTTACCCACAAAATACCCAGAAGCAGAGCTAGCAGTGAGTCCTCCTCGGATGGAGTCGTGGGAGATCTCAGAAATGTAGATGATGGCCACGTTCTGGCCAGCAATGCCCACGCCCGCCACACATATGGCCATTAGCACTAGAGGCACGTTGCCGGTCAGCGATATGGTTAGCCATGCAAACTGGAAATAAGTTGATTATAAGAAAATAAATTGGTTAGTCTCTTTATATAAATTGTTGCCTAAGCTCAAGGGAAGATGGCGAGAAGAATTACAAAGCTTCAGAAAGGATTGGACTACAATTTACAGCGAACAGCGATGATAAATGGAAATGGTAAGGGAGCATGCCTTCAAAATATTCAGCTAGGGTTAAATCTGCAAAATGTTCAGGTAATTCCGACAGTGCTAGGTAAAAGATGCTTTCAGTATATTAAAAATGTTAAGTTTATTAGTAAATGTCGTGGTGGCCCAGTGGCTAAGACCTCGCCTCTCGTGCTTGAGGCGAGGTCTTAGCCACTGGTCGTGGATTCAAATCCGGGCAAGTACCAATGTGACTTTTTCAAATTAATATGTACTTTCTAAGTTTATCTTGGACATCACAGACAACGGTGAAGGAAAACATCGTGAGGAAACCTGGACTTATTCGTTAATGTAAATCTGAAATAGCCAAGTCAGAGGCCTGTGGTGTTGCCAGAGGCGGCTTTATTAACTCTGACGCCAGAGGTGGCCATACCTCACACGAAAGAAGAAGAAGTATATTATTACATTTCCTTTGTTTACTTTCCGCATTCACAAAAATACAATATAGACTTTAAAAGAATCCTGAAAAAAAAAACTGAAAATAAAACATGTTATCTGAGGACACGGGAGTGTCTCCCAAGACACGGCAAAGGACGGGCACTAAGATTGCCGTACGTCTTGTAGTCCGATGATGGAAAGGGCTAGGCTAAATCAAATTGTGCAGTTCCACCACACACTCCCCGAAATGTAACCGATAAAAAAACCGACAACTTTTCTCGATAAGTTTTATAATATTCGTGTTAATACAAATACGGTTATTATTAATATCGGTTTTTTCATAATTATTTCATATTATAATAACCAAATTTTGAAGGCAATTTGACATACATTTTCTGAATCCAGGAAATCGAACCCATAAGGATGCAAGAATAAAGTTTTCTAAAACAGATTAATAATTACGTACCACATAAGGCAAAGTAAACAGCATAGTAGCATATTTCCTTCCCCACGTATTGAAGGCATAACCACAAAAAGGACTGATGACCAGTCCGCCAATATTGGGCAAACTGCCCAGCAGTGATACGTCCATCGATGACATTGGCCTTGATAGTACTGTTTCTTTGGACATGAAGTTGGCCACGGTGTTTGATGGCCAGGCGATTACGAAGCCTGTTTGACATGCTTGAAAACATACTGAAAGAGAAAAATATAAATAGAATTAGTAAGAGGCTATATCAGAATGCCATTCCTCGCAGGGTTCTTTTCCACCAAGGATGTGCTAAGTAACACCAGTCTAACGTCAAATCAGCTGCTGAGCTGCGTGTCGTGAACAAATATTTGTATGGCTCACAGGGAGTTATTCCAGGTCTGGCTGTTTTTGTATAATTGTGTTAGGTTCAAAGACCGAGAACACTCATTGAGCGAATAAATTGCTCAGAACACGTTGAAGCTTCTTTCAAACGGCCAAAAAGCGAATTTCGGGTTGTGACAGTGAAGAAATGCCTGAACGCGTTCTGAGCCCTTTCTGATGCAACCACAACGTGAATTCACGACAGACAAAAGAGCACCGACGAGAATTTGTGTAATATTTTTCATCATGGGTATTATTTTCATGGTTATTCATCCTCGCACCGCGCAAGCTCCTCGCACAGCTTTGGTGGAAACATTTTCATAGTACCGCTAAACATCCTCGCAACACCTAGCTACCTCGCACATCTCCGGTTGCAAAGCACCCTAACAGTTCTCTTTTCTAAGCGCGGACATGCCTGATGATCGACGCGATTCGATTTGCATCACACCGATAAGCAGTATTATGCAATTTTACAAGTACCTTCATATGGATACAATTTGACCGATTTGCACCTATAGATACCATTAAAATAGTGTCATAACATTAGGATGGTCCCTAAGAATAGCACTGTTTAAGGAAGTGGAACTATTGACTGTGTTAACTATCAACATACAACTTTATAACAAAACAATAGATATCGTTTAAATGTAAAGATTTATGTAAACTTGTGATAAGAAATGCCACGTGCATCTTTTAGATTGGCTGAGCAAAGGTGTGATGCGAGTGCGGTACGCCTGATAGCCAAAGAAAATAAAAGAAAAAACCTTTATTTGTGCCAGGCACGACGCATATCATAAAAAAAACAAAGGAAAAACTTAAATACAAATACGGGTATGCGCTACAACCACGCAAAACGGTCATCGCTCAGCATAATGCTGGGACTCGCTTGCAAGACAGAGCAACAGCGCTGGTTTTCAGCGATGGCCGGTGTTGACTGGGTGACGCCGCAACAATGATAACTTAAGGGCAAGAGACGGAGCGAACATGATCTATTTATAAATAAAATAAACAAATAAATGAGTAAAAATAAATACGAAGCTCAAGTGTCCCAAAACAAAAGTTCAGAATAAAGTCTTTATTGTGATAGATTAGAATTTATACGAGTATATAGTAAAAGCACCCATAAATCGGTAATTTTCTAAAATTATAAGACTTATTTTTACCAGCTGATGTCCGATTACCATTAGATAGTTATCCATTTTAAGCACCTCCTGGCGTTCAAGTAAGCTTAAAATTTGCATATTTATGTACATTTGAAGACTATGCAATAGGTAATACAGCAATATGTAGCTGTTCCGATGGTGAAAATGGAAAGGGACCATAAGAACTTCACAACCAAACAAGATAGTACCATCGTGTCTAGGCTCACTGGACTTGTAATATAATACTGATTAAACTTGTATTGACTACTGATTAAAGTTTAACAGTCTTATTAATAAAAATGACGTATTACTAGCTTACTCCGAAGTTACTCTTGGACTAGCTAATCCCGGAGTAAGTAAGGATTAACATAGGCTTAGCAATGTTATTAATAAACATGGAATAACCTCGGACTAACTATTCATTTGTTACTCTTCGATTTACGCGTAAGCTATGGCAACCCAGTTCAATTTAAAAGTAAAAAGAGTGAACCAGTGAATGAAACCAAGAAATTTGATGACATAAAGTAGAAAAAGAAAGAAAAATAGCTGACAAAAGTGACATCTGTCATACTTAAATCGTATATAATAAAATATTATGAATGCGAAAGGAACTCTGTCTGTCTGTCTATTACCATTTCACGCTTAAACCGCTGAACTGATTTTGGATGGAGTTAGTCATTGAGATATTATGTATTAAATAATTACCTCAATGGAGTTAGTTTGGGACCCTGGGAAGGACATACGATAGTTTTTATCCAATGTAATGGTGGAAGGTAGAAATTTGTATGGTGAACTAATAATTTCATAAGTAAGGCGGCCTTCACAATATAATTAGTGCGACATTAAAAATAGGCTATTAGGAGTACTAATGCTACGCAGACGAAGTCACGGGCAACAGCTAGTATTTAATATTCGTAGTGATTTGATACATCTGATGACGAGTGTATCTCTCATACTAATGTTAGTAAAATACCTAAGTATTAAACATATCTTTATGCCAATTCCTGAAATAGTGTTTCCTGTCTAGTACAATATATTTATATTAAACTAAAAATTTTCATCATCAAATCACAACGAACAAAATGTCAATCAAAAATAATAAAAGTAGTCGCCATGGATACACTCTTAATCCAACCTTACTCCGACCTTAAACTAGCTAGCACCATGGAATAACTTTTAGTCCAAGACTAGAGTCAGATTAGTATAATCTCTCCTTATTCCGTGTTTATATTAATACGAAAATTTGTTAGTACCAACCTAATGCTTGGAATAAAGTTAATCTTACCTTAGTCCACGTTTATTAATAAGACGGATAAAGTTTGCTTTAAAGATATTCTTATTGTGAAAGAGATCACACAAACCTCGAATAGTTTTTTGAAAAACGACTATTTACGACGACGGAATACTATAAAAACGGCTTTTTGGAATAGAATATAAAAATATGCTTGATGTCTACAAGTACGTCCGTATAGGTAAGTTGTATTCTCAAAACTTTCTTATAGACCAGTATAAAATGTTAACAAAATCTTTCCATTTAATTTAATGAGCCATAATGATTAAATAAAAATATATCATTAATGTAAACTAAATGTGTTTTTCCTTTTAAAAAGGAAAAACACATTTAGTACTACTTTACTTTACTATTACACTACATCTACCAGTCGATTAGTCTACTGCATATCACTTAAAATCAACCCACACAACACTACTTCCTGTTATCCAAACAGGTTCATTCATAAACGTAAATAAAAAATACTCACTGACTGCCGTAGCCAAACTTTGAATTAAGAACTCCGAAGTCCTCACTTTCTCCTTCTCCATTTTGTAAAAAAATATTTCACACACTGTCTCTTTCTATCACTCAATCTGATCATCAAATGACGGGTGTCTATTAATTATAACCAACTAAGTAAGCAGATCATATTATGGTATCTTTAGTTGTGTTTGCTGCCACGCTGGTAAGCAAACAAACTGTGGGGCGAATGCCACAATTGTCTTCCTTGTTATCTTATTATTCAATATAGGTAACGCGTAAATGTCTTTAATGGGTCTTATCGCTGGTAGGCCAGGAATCGTTAGGAGAAAGAGGTACTGTTTTACTGGAGTCCGCAAAAAAACCGTTGAACATGATCCTCTTATTAGATGAAGAATGTTGTCATAGTAACTAAATTCAAAATTTTCGTTGGTGACTAAAATGGTAAATTTAAAGTCATAAAGGACATAAAAGCAAAAGTTGGACACCCTTTTTCAACTGG
Source organism: Orthosia incerta (assembly GCA_948252205.1). NCBI lineage: Eukaryota > Metazoa > Arthropoda > Insecta > Lepidoptera > Noctuidae > Orthosia > Orthosia incerta. The sequence continues at coordinate 23,899,056 of OX411758.1, forward strand.
TGATTTGAACTTACCTACTTGGTCTTCTATAGTTGTGCTTCTACTGGCAGCAAAGGGTTCTTAAGAGATTTTTGCAATAATTTTGCAAACCGAAAAATAATAAAAAAAATAACTTACAGTTTAAGACGATTACATAACAACCTTCATTATTGGTGAACTGCGCCAACGCCTGTGGCCCTATGCGAGCTCTGAGTTGCGTAGGTTCAACGTGTGCAACAGCTTACTAGGCTGTTTAGTGAGATTCAAAATTCAAACAGACTTTTCGTTAAACTTTGGCTGTGGGACTTCGCTGGCACTTGTCAATCTCATATATTTTGGACTTTTTGACGGTCGTTATTCTGCTAGGGTGTCACCTTGCACATGACCTCTAGTTCTCAATCAATTATTAACTTACTTGTGTCATTATTAGGTCAAAGTTAAAAATAAATCAATAATATAAAGTCAGGTCAGCAAAAGATAACTCAGCCTTATTGTAACCCGTCACATTTTATTTATTATTTTTTATGACCGATAACTGGAGCACTCATCCTTTAGTCTCGTTAATAACTGATACGCAAACAAATGCAGACACCCGTATATGTTTGTTACTCTCTTTATTTTTATGTAATTTTTTCCAGACAAATCAGATTTTTTATCAATATTCATCATCCACCTTGCGTTGTTGCCCCAATGTTAAACTTAAACTTTCTGCTTAATTATGTTTATTTATTTATTTATTTATATATGCTTTATTGTAGGTACACCAAGTTAAAACAAAGAAAAGGAAACTTAAAACTATAATACATACAACGGGCGGCCTTATCGCATACCGCGATCTCTTCCAGGCAACCTGGAATGGACAGTGGAATGGATAGCCAGGACATGAAATGGGGTTGACATTTATGTAACACATAACAATACGAATATTTACTTTAAACACAATAATATTATTATAGATACACAAATATATATATATGTTCTATAATAGATACATAAATACATACATACTCAATAAATATATAGGCAATGAAAGTAGATGTTGACTAACGATAATCACAGTGACAGGTAATGTTCTTCTACGAGTCTTTTAAATACAAGCAAAGACTGGGCGCGTTTTATTGGTTTGGGCAATGCATTCCACAGACGAGCAGCTTGGACAGTAAAAGCTTTATCCAAGAAAGTAGTGGAATATATTGGCATTTTAAGTCGCAAGTTATCCGATGTAGTTATCGATTATGTTTCTTCACTTGCACCTACATCCAGCAACAACCACGGGTTCTGAGACTTCAATGTTCATCGAGGTTTGGATTTTGGTCTGACCAGCGTATAGGTCATCTTCTGCCTGGCCGTTTGCGTTTGGTTTTCTAAACTTCTTACTTATGTCTTAAAGTAATGCATTGAATGATCGTCGTCTGTACTATGATAAAAGAGTATAAAATTAGTTCTACACTTATTAGTAAAATTATAGCAAGCTCCACTACCGTATACCGGGCTAAGGCCTTTTTTTCAATCTTTTTGTAGTTTTCTGTTACGTGCCACTCTTTCCAATTTCTAAGGACCCTTATACATATGAGTGACCTTCCTGATGGATCCACGTGATTAATCTTATATCACACAGTTAAATGGCAAGAGCGTTGACATGGACGCAACTGATGCAAACCGACCGATTTGCACTTAAAATCCTAGAAAATACGTGTTTGCGATATCGTCTATCGACACAATTTAAATTGCATTACTGCATCAGGGACTTAAAGATCTAAGGAAAAAATCGTAACTATTCAATATCAAAACAACATCTTTACATACAAACTAATTTATCTACATTATACTGTGTAGATAAAACGAGTCAATGTTGATAGTTTTAATAAGTAAACACACTTTCATACTTATGGTTTTATTATATTTTTTTAGATTAAACTCAGCCTGTCGACGTGGCGATATTTATTTTTGAACAATGATTGTTTTAGGAGAAATTGTATTGGTACGTAGTTATGTTTGTACATTTTGTACACGATTATTGTATTTCAATGAGTAAAAAATTCGCATTTTCTTTAAATACATGATTGGGCAACAGGTGCAAGTCAAAAAATATATGTTTTGAACTTCTGCTAAAGGACTGAATGACGTGACAACCAGTGTCAGCCGCGATAGCTCTGTCCAATACTACCCGTTATTCCCAGTAATATCGTACTGTCAATGTGTGCGTGAAAAATGATGCTTTGTTCGTAGTGGACTCTCTGTCTGTGGCGCGCCGCCGCTTATGTACTTTGTGTCCAGAGGCTTTCGGCAAGCGACCAACGAAATCGAGGCGATAGCAATTTTAAAAACGTCAAAAATGTATGGGAGTGACAAACGCTAGCGAAATGTCACATGGTCAATCTCTTACGGTTTACTAATGATATGCATATAATATATAGTCATAATTTACATTGGCATAACGAAATTAAGCGTAATGATCATTACGCATCATATTAATAGTCACAAATGTTTGGCCATAGTGTTTATTTCCATAAATACTGTTGGCATAATAATAATGAAGCATAATTTTATAAAGCATAATGCTTAATGATATTTACGATTTGACTCATATGAAAAAAATTATAAAGCATAATGTTATAAACGCTCAATGATATTTACGATATAACTCATGTAAAAACAAACATGTTCGCGACTCAAGGGTGGCCCAAGGGCCAGCTCCGCCATAATCCAATAGATCAATTCCCAAATTATAATAAATAATGTAAGTTCATAACACCTATTTTATTACTTTTCAGAACCAAAAAATATTATTCCTTAATATTTTATGCAACTCCAAAACATGCCAAAATAAATAAGACTAAATTACTTTTATAACCTTTGCTAAAAATTTTTAAAAGTAAATTTGCATAATAACACTTTGGCATAATGCCAAAGTGTTATTATGCCACAGTATTATTATGGTAATAAAAGTTATGCGAAAACGTTATGCCAAACAAAATTCTTCCTAAAAAATGTATGCCAAGAGGAGGATCCCCATCTTGGCATTTCGACCGTCGCCATTGCTGATATCCCTGATACTGATATACCTGATAAGCTCTTAGAGCAAGGTTATTTTGGATGTGCGTAAGGGACAGATAAGAATAAGAATAAGAATAAGAATAATTTATTAAAAGTAAGTACGTTGACAAGAATGTACATTAGGTGCAGTAGTATTATTTCTAAAACAATGGTATAAATAGTGCTTATATGTAAATTATAACTAAAATATTTTATTACAACTCCAAGATTTTAGACAAGAATTTCTATTTTTGGTAGGGACCGGCCCGATTTAGGTTCTTTCAAACCTGTGTTTCAGGCCATCACTTTACAAAAACTAATAATTGAGTCAGTTAAAATATTAAATAAAATTAGTCTATTAACAAACATGAAAATATATAATTTGGTACAAAAAACAAAAAAGATACATAAATAAAAACAAAATTAAGTAATTAAAGTATGTACAAGTAGATATGAGGGTATACCCTAATCAAACAACAATTTCTAGAAGTTTTTCTGTGTCACTGTAATTGAGTGTCCCTAAATAATCTTTTAAGGTAAAACAGCATTTTTTATATGTTAAGCTATAAACATTGAGTAACCTGTTGAGTCTATTATACAGAAAAGGTCCTAAAAACACATAAAACCGATTTATAAACGCATGTCTGGTTTGTGGCATTGAGCATACCAGATCCTTCCGTCTCTTGTCGGATGGAACTGGATCATAGGGTAGTGCAATGTGCTGTTGCAGTATTGTGTGGAAGATAAATAATTGCCGTACTGTAAGAACATCACATGCTTTGTAGAGCAGCTGTGTCGGAAATCGAAATGGGCGAAAGGTAGCAACCTTTAGAATTGCTCTTTGAGCACGTTCTAGGGGAAGTAAAATTGAATTAGCCGCGCCACCCCAAGAAGTTATACAATAGGTAAGAATGCATTGACACAACGCTAAATAAATCTGTTTAATTAATTTAAAGTCAGCTATATTACGTAAATTCTTAAAAACATATATTAATTTGCGCACTCTAGTACATAGTAACTCGATATGTTTACGGAAATTTAAATTGGAGTCAATAGTGACACCTAGATATTTAAAATTATCAGCTTTAGCTAAAGTAGGGCAAGAACATGCAGTGTCAGCGTACGTGTTACAGGTATGCGCGTAAATGTTTAGGTTAGTAAGCGGTATGTTAGTATTTCTCATTGTAAATAAAATGTATTTGGTTTTATCTGAATTCAGTGTTAGAAGATTAGCCTTGAGCCAATTAGACACCATGTTAACGCCATTCTGAGCATGTTCATAAACCTCAGCTCTTGACTTAGCTGCGAACAACAGAGCGGTGTCATCAGCATAAGAAATTATGACACCATTCTGCAGTGGCAGGCTACATAGGTCATTTATGTAGACTAAAAATAATGTGGGACCTAAAATACTACCTTGTGGAATTCCAAAACCACTATTAGTAAGATCAGAACTTGTATACGGACCAATTTTGACACGCTGCTGCCTATCGCTGAGATAATCAGAAAGCAGTAGAAGTTGCGTTCCTCTTATCCCAAGCGATTCAAGCTTCTGCAAAAGTGTATCACAAGAAATTGTGTCGAAGGCCTTGGCAAGGTCTAGAAAGATCCCAGCCGTATGCATTCCGTTATCCAGGTTTGTACTAATATAATTAGTCAATTTGTTTACTGCTTGGCTAGTTGATCTTTTGGGCCTAAACCCAAATTGATTATCTGAAAGTAGTTTGTTATCTTCCAAGTATTTTAGCAATCTACTGTTGATAATTTTTTCTAAGATTTTTGAAAGGCCTGTTAACACTGAAATGGGTCTGTAATTGTTCACACTGTTTTTATCTCCTGATTTAAAAATAGGTGTGACCACAGATTTTTTTAGCAATTTAGGAAATATTCCTTTGGATAAACATAACTGAAAAATGTGGGTTAACGGAGGGGCGAGGAGGTGTTTAAACCTTTTAAGAATATTATTGGGTATATCATCCCACCCAGTAGCACAAATATCCTTCAACCCTTCTATTATTCTTACTACTTCGTTGACGTCAGTATCTAATAAAACAAAAGAATTTAATGTAGAAGGTGTTCTAGCTGGATTTTGAGGGGGAAGACGACTACTATTTAAGGATTTTTCTGCCAAGTTCTTACCAACGTTCACAAAAAAGGTGTTTACTTTATTCGTTGCTTTGGATGGGTTAACCTCTGTAGTTAGTAAATCAAGCGGAGGTTCGGGATTTTTTGATCTAAAAATATTGGTTTTTATATATTTCCACACAAGTTTACTATTTTTCCCTGCTTTCTGTAATTCATTTTTATCGTATTGGATTTTTAGTTTTTCAAAAGATTATTACAGAAATTTCGATATCGTTTATAAGTAACAGAAAGTATTTCGTCATCGGGTGAGAGTTTTGATTTTAAGTGAAGTTTGTCTCTGTTTCTTATACAACGAACGAGACCGGGTGTGATCCATGGTTTAATACAACTATACTTTCTAGGGATAGATGTATGTGACTTGTTAACATCTGTCCCTTTTTACAGTCGAACTATGATAGTTTTGTCACGTCAGGGTACGGGCGCAGGTGTGTCCCACGACTGACGATATCCTGAACCTAACGTGTTTTTGGACGGTCGTGGCTTCTTTAGCTCAGATTTGAGATGAGACAGTATCAGATGTCCTGCCTAAATCCACTTGACGCACATCGCCCTGTACTTTCATCCGACGACGAATTTCAGTGTTGCACACTCGGTCTAGTAGAGTTATATGTTACTAGCTTCTTCGAGATTATACTAAAGGAGGATAAAAAGTATCCTATGTGCTATTCCTGATCGTCTCTTTTCGTCGCCCGTATACAAAAGTATCTCTCAGTTTATTAATTTGTTGAACTTAATTCTTTCATTATTTTCTACGACTTTACTGGCTGGCTAGTAAGCTCAAGATAAGCTCATGAAATTTGGCAAATTTTAAAGGTGCGTTAAGGCCCATTCGCACCACAAATCACTTTACACATTCTACTTCAGTCAAGCATTCGAAGTTGGAATAGATAAAATTATGACTTCATCATCAGCCTTATAATGTTCCCACTGCTGGGACACAGGCATCCTCTCTGTGAGAGAGGTACTGGGCCTTAATCTTCCACGCGGGCCCAGTGCGGGTTGGTGGATAACACTCGTCTTCGATTTTTTTGTTCTAGGACATGCCCGTTTCCTCACGATGTTTTCCTTCACCGTTTTAAGAGCAGTGTGAAATAATTTACACAAATTAAATCTCCTGTGTGGGCTCGAACTTACGACCTACGACAAGTAAGTCGGGGCCGTTACCACTGGGCCACCACTGCTCGCACTGAAATTATGACTTAGATACGCATAATGGTGAGATTATGTGGTGCAAGTCAGCATTTTTAGAAAATCAATAGTGGTATATCATGTTTTTAAACATTTTTTGAATAAATCAACTTGAAACATCTTTAAAAATTTTACATGTAAGAAGAAAGAAAGTATTGAAGAGTGTATAAGAAATTCAAAGGCAAATTCGCAAGATTAACTAGTATTTTATTCATAGCTGCAGAATTTCGTCAAACTGTTATCATCAAACATAACACGTCAGTTATTTATAGCCAAACATTTCTCTACAATTATACAATTGAAGGTCTTAATTTTTTTGACAATATTTACTTTCATAAAAATTTTAATTTTAAGACAAAAGCCGGCCAAGTCCATGTCAAACTTTTTACATTTAGGGCTCCGTACCCAGACGCAAAATTAAGTTGGTTGTATAGAAAAAATGAGGTAATTTCAAAGAAAAGTCTGATTTATCAATATATTCGCAGTTTTTAGTAGGATAAACGTAATTATAAACATTATCACCAAATTTTAAGTTCATAGGACAATGGGAAGTAAGAAAGTTCTGCGGCACAAAATTTTGTGGCTTTGGTGGCGTCTCATTTCCTTGTTTTCCAATATTTTTTGACGATACCCCACTCTATGGCCTAGATCTTTTTTTTTTGCGACCCCCATCCCTTGTATCGGAGCCCTCTATAAAAACATTTAAAAAAAATACAATTTGTATGGCTTTGGGTCAACAAGATACTTATACTGTTGTCTGTAAAACCCGTGTGACAGACGACGGACACAGTACAGACGGACGGACACGTGAGTGACAGCAATAGTACTCCGTTTGGATCCTTCGGACACGGAACCCTAAAAACTGTCCATTTGGGTTTCACAACTTGCAGTAGATATCGCACAAAATGCATTAAAAACCCCTCTAAAATGTCGAAATATTTGGTAGTAGCTATTGCCCGCGGCTTTCGGAATCGGTATCTTTCGGAAAATATTAACAATACTATTTGAAATATCGTTATAATTTCGCTTCAGCTAATAGAGATGCATGGAATAAAACACATCTAAGCTGCGCTGACCAGCAGTATTATAAGTGGTGCTAATCTCCTCCGACATTTTACTTGCAACTTTTGCCTAGTACGTCCTTACATTTCAAACTAGAGCTTCGAATATTACAATTATTCAGCAACAGAAATAGGCTGTAGTTTCACATAACTATTACATTACTTTTATCTTTCTGCTCGTGTCCCATGTAACTTTGGATCGGTGCAATAAGTATTTTTTTCATACAAGTTATCATTCACTCACTTTTCATTAATTTGTAACACTCTACTATTAATAGTGATGAATGTATAGATCGCCCCGCGTTATCACAAAACTATCCAATGTGAGTAACTAAACCTGGTACACGGAGATAAAATTATAAACAACTATTTATGAGCAAAACAATGATGCAGTTCACACTTGCATTGATGAATGATAACCGTTTGACACAATGTATTCATTCAGTTTTAGACTGACTGTGTTTCCACTGTCCTCAATTAATTGTGTCGTCAGTTTTATTTGGAATCAACGCGCTACACTATTACCAATCTTTACAACCAAAAACCAGTATCACCTTTTTTTTGTGCGGGTAAAATCTCATGCATACTGCACTACCACGGGGATATGGTGCAGTTATGTGGGACTCCAACCCACTAAAACTCCACGGTGCCGCAGCTGTCCGTGACCGGACCCTGCTCGGGGGAATACCCCCCATCACCGGCGCACCAGAACACACTGTACGCCTTAACCACCCCAGGGACCAAACCAGCACACGGGCACCAGACGACCCCGTGTATGGCACCCTTGGTCCCCTTGTGATGGGTCAAGGTCAATGGCCTCGCCACCTACTATTTTTCGGCCGCAGGGGATAGGGAGAGCGCGCAACGCTATACCAACACACCTCCTCCCCTGCGGCCCCACCGCGTCCGCCATCAGACGATGGCGACCCCGTCCAGGCCGCGGAAGCTAGGGAGAGCGGCGCACCGCAATACCGGCACTCCTCTCCCACCGCGGCCTCCAACCCTCAGCCGTGACATCGTATGGGTTTGGAAGACCCCATACGACATCGCGGCCCACCTCAGTTGCAATGTCCAGGCAGCACCGCAACCTACATGTTGGCCGCTACGTCGTCGGCTTATCGGCAAAAGCCCTGACGAGCGGCCCCACCTCGGGTTCCTCTTCGCTTCACCGTGGGTGACCAAGCCACGGTGACTGAGCCTCGACAATGCGGGTACCCACCGGGGAGGAACAAGCACTCCTGGAATATAGCTGTGAAAAATGGACCCGGATAATAAACGATCCACAGAACAACAGAGCCCAGATGTGACGAATCCAACGCAACCTGAAGGCTCCAGTACAGAGACTCCCTCACATTGAGGGTAGCAACAGTGAGAAAGAAACTATCGACGCCATGGTCGACGCAGCGATCGTTACAGAAGCTCAGATAAACAAGGAAGATAGGAGCACAGAAAAGACCACACCGTTCCAGCCTCTCGCCCCTCCATAGAGGAAATCAGATTCGCACTGAGACGCTTTAAAAATAAGAAGTCGCCTGGCCCGGACAATATCAAAGCAGACTCCCTCAAACTTGGAGGCGACCCCTTTCTCATCAGGTACAAAGTGATAGCAGACTAGATCAGGCTATTATCCCAGCAGATGGAAAATCGGGGAGTGCATTTTCCTAAAAATTACCGGGACGCCAAGTCGTACCGACCCATCACTCTCCTAAACATTATGGATAAACTACACGAACGCCTGCTCTTGTAGCGCCTGCGACAGACGGCCGACAGACTCCAACCGCCTTTCCAACATGGCTTTACCAAGGACAGAGGAACAGGCACACAGATCCTTCGCACCGGCAAGTTCATCATTGATGCGCTGGAAGCGAGTGAAAGTGTGGCCATGGTCCTGACGGATCTTTCGAAGGCCTTCGACTCAATAAACCACAAAGTTCTGATAAAGAAGCTTCAAACAGCTGAAGTCCCGAACAACATCATCAAACTGATAGATAATTACCTGAGCGGTCGCAAAATCTACGGACGCTTCAGAACCACCAACAGTGACGTAAAACCGGTGCCAAACGGAGTCCCCCAGGGCTCTATCCTGGGCCCGGTCATTTTCAACCTGTACGCATAACGGTCTGGGACCAACGGGACCGTATCCGCGGACTCAAGCTATCTAGCATAGCCTTTATTCTGTCCGCCTCAAATTCTATAGCATACTGGATATAGAATTTGAGGCGGACAGAATAAAGGCGGGCACCATCGGTGCATGGGAAGATAACTGCCCAGAGAAGAAGGCCTTTTGCAAAAAGGTACCATGGTGGACTCCTGAAATAGCCAAAATACGTCAGGAAACACGACAGGCCTTTAATGATGCAAAAGCCAGGAAGGATTTTTCTGGCTATCATAGCATGCTAACGAGGTATAACACGGCGGTACGCAAGGCCAAAATAACAAATTGGCGGCATTGCACCACCATCGAAACTGCCTAATGGAATGAGGTTGTGCAAAGCAATGTCCATGACTAAGACAAACCCACTATCATCTGTAAGGGATGAGAATGGGTATCTCACGGAAACTGGACAGGACACTCTGGGCGTGAAGTTTAGGACCCACTTCCCAGAATGTATACTGCGCGATAGCAATGAAGATGAACCAGTCACAAGGGACGAGCTCACAAAGCACACGTCCAAAAATAACTGGCTCACGGCAAAGAAAGTGGTAGATGATAATAAACTGAAACTGGCCATAGCGGGCTTCCAGCCTGTTAAATCCCCTGGTCCGGATGGCCTCTACCCAATACTATTGCAAGAAGGGGCATCTGTTTTGATATCCCATTTGAGTAAGCTCTACAGAGCCTGCATAGCCTTTGGTTATGTACTTGCCTTGGGCATGGAGGGAGGTCAAAGTCACCTTCATACCGAAGGTGGGTAGACTGACTTATGAAGAAGCTAAAGCTTACAGGCCCATTAGTCTATCATCCTTTCTCTTGAAAACTCTGGAGAAACTGGTAGACAGGTACTTACGAGAGGGACCACCGAAAGTATTCCCTCTACATAAACTACAATGCGCCTACAGCCCTGGCAAATCTACGGAAACGGCATTGCACTATGTTGCGAGTCGAGCCTAGGCTGCGCTAGAGGGACAAGAAATCTGTGTCGGGGCTTTCCTCGACATAGAGGGGGCCTTCGACAAGACAACATTTGAGTCCATACGCATTGCTGCAAAGGAACATGGCATCAATGATACCACGTGCAACTGGATTGACTATATGCTGAGAAGCAGAATAGTCAGATCGGAACTAATGGGCGACAAACTTAGTGCAAAAACAACAAGAGGTTGTCCGCAAGGCAGAGTGCTGTCACCATTATTGTGGTGCTTGGTAGTAGACTCGTTACTTACCAAACTTAATACCGGCCCATTCTACACAGTAAGCTATGCAGATGACATAGCTATAATGGTCAATGGTAAATTCCCGAACATAGTGTCTGGATTATTACAACAGGCATTGAGGATGACAGAGGAATGGTGTACAAAGAACCACCTCTCTATCAACCCAAGCAAAGCAGTCATTATTCCCTTCTCGAGAAAGAGACAACTAGGAAACCTAGGAGAGCTCTCCTTCAATGGAATAAAACTACCCTGGTCCACCGAAGTTAAATATCTGGGTGTAACGCTTGATAAAGAACTCTAGTGGAAAACTCATGTGGAAAATATTACGACAAAGGCCTTACGAGTGTTCGGCATGTGTCGTTCCACCTACGGTAAAACTTGGGGGCTAAAGCCCAAAGTGATACGATGGCTGTACCGGACAATGATAATACCTATTATCACATACGGCAGCATAGTGTGGTGGCCAAGAACAGAGCTTGCCTCGTGCAAAGCGCCACTCACCAGGTTACAAAGAACAGTGTGTCTCGGCATCACTGGTGCTTTCAGGACAACACCTACGGCAGCGATTGAGAGATACCTCAATATCCCTCGTCTGCATATGATGGTTGATTTCGAGGCAAGGAAGACATTACATCGTCTCGTTGTCGCTGGACTATGGGATGCCTCTAAGCCAAAGACTAACCATACAAAGTTCGATGAGAATGAAGACCTGGATCGGGTAACAAGCATGTTATCCGATAAAATGCAAACTATGTTTGTGTTTGAAAGGTCTTTCAAGGTCCAAATCCCTACAATAGAGGACTGGACGAAGGGACTTGATCCACCAGAACAAAACAGTCTGGTGTGGTACACTGAAGGATCCAAAATGGAATCAGGTACAGGAGCGAGAATATACGCAAAAGGCTACAAATGTAGTAAAAGCTTAGGGAAGATGGCAACTGTATTCCAAGCAGAAACATATGCCATTATAACCTGTGCTCAAGAGAATATAGATAGAGGAACCAGAGGTAAATCCATATACTTTATTTATAGTTACAAAAACCTTCAACAATGCTTACATACTGCAGGCTGCAATCAAAGCCATGGCATCCTACAAAGTGGACTCCGGACTTATTCTGGATGCTATCCAAACCCTAAACAGGCTTGGGAAGAACAACAGGGTAAGACTGATGTGGGTCCCTGGGCACAAAGGATTCCATGGTAAAGAAGTGGCTGATGAACTGACAAGGGAGGCGAATGACTTTGTGGGTCCAGAACAATTTGTAGGCATCTCGACGTTTCTCGTAAAAGCCGCATTTAGGGAGTTTGCAGATCACAGACAACGAACTTGTTGGCTGTCTAATACCGATCTACAACACTCCAAGAGGTTCCTAGGCTCTACGTTCAAAGCCCGGGAATGCATTTGGAACATGAGCAGGGGGCAAATCCGCTACCTGCTTGGGGCCTTTACTGGGCACTTTGGAACCAACGACATGCTCATGAAGATGGGTCTAACCGCGACACCCATGTGCAGGTTATGTGGTGGACATACGGAACGCATGGAGCACCTACTGTGCACATGCGATGCACTGGCTGGTAAGCGAATGAGTCTCCTAGGGGTTGGATACCCAAAACCAGAAGATTATAGACTCATATCTCCTAGTCTCGTTGTAAAACTCATTAAAAACAGTTTCCAACGAGAATTAGGAGGAGTAAGTTATCTAGGGGACCACAAAAGATCCCAATGGGTCGAAGTGTCCGAGTTATTTCTCGGCCCCTCCATAAGATAAGATAAGATAAGTATATAAATTTATTCCGTACACAATAACAAGTTCACAGCACACACTACACGGCACTTATATAGATCTCGTTCAGACAAGCATAGGTAGACTGTAAGTAGCTGACACACCCACAGGCCGAATACCGACCTGTGGACATAATGTAACATATGAACTAGGGAAATAAACATCTTTCTATTCTATTTTCTATTCTATTCTATTCATTAGTTGTGATGTTTGCCAACTCTTGACGTCTACATGCACCATTTATGCCGAATATTAATAAAACCTGAAAAGAGATAAAAACAGCGTACAAAACACCTATATTGTAAAGAACGGCAGGTAGTAGAGCGTTTTGGTCCTTGGCTAAGTCGGTCGAGTCGAACTTCTGCCGTCCCTCACTACCACCACTGCTGAAACCACTCACACCGCTGAGGAGAAGGCAAATTTATTTGCCTTTCTTTTTGCGGAATCTTCGCGTCTGAATCCTGGTGATTATATTTTTTTAATCGGTCCAGTAGTTTCGGAGCCTATTCGGTACAAACAAACTAAAAAATCTTTATAATATTGGTATATATACCTAGTAGTAGACACTCTTCAATCGACAATCTATCTATCGTAACACATAGTTTAACACATAATCTTGCTGAAAACCCCAGATTCAAAATGTAAAATGTGCATAACTTTTGAACGACTAAACTGATTTTAATCAAACACAGCAAAAAACAAACTAATTCAAAATCAGTTCGTCCGTTTAGGAGCTATGATGTCACAGACAGACACACAGATACACAGCAAATCACGTGAAACTCATAACACCCCTATTTTTCCTTCAGAGGTTAAAAACGAATGAGAATACAGTTTATCAAACGGTTATGATTTCCTAATGAAAGTGTGAACTGAACCATTGTTTTTCTATTAAATAGTTGCTTATAATTTGATATCTTGTGTACCAATTAATAATATACACAACGTATTGTAGTACCAGTAGTATTAGAATGAACGAAAAACGCGTGAATGATAACTTGAATCTTCTTCTTCTTCCTTCCCTTGTCCCATTATTTGGGGTCGGGTCTCCTCACTTTCCTGCGCCAAGTTATTCTGTCTAGGGTTGTCTGTTCGGGCAATTGGGCTTGCTTGAGGTCTCTTTCTATAGTGGACCACCAGGTCAATGGCGGGCGGCCTCTACCTCTTTTTTGTGCCGGTAGGCGTAGAGCGATTTGCACCACATGGTCCTCATTACGCGTCTTGACGTGCCCATACCAACGAAGGCGGTTTTCGGTCATTTTATCGGTGACAGGTGCCACTTTGAAGCTGCCTCTTATGTGTTTATTTCGCACTCTGTCAAGCCGAGTCACACCTCCCGGCCATCTAAGCATCTTCATTTCGTTGGTAAGGTAACCTTTTGTTCATGCGTCTTCTTTGTCGTCCAGCATTCGGACCCATACAATAACGCTGGACGGACTGACGTTTTGTACACTTTGCCTTTTGTTTTTATGGGAATACGTGGGTCACATAGCACACCAGTAAGCGACCGCCACGAATGATAACTTGAATGGTATAATTTTTTTTTTATTTTTTTCATCAAGCTTTTTCCGTATTCTTCTCAGCAAACCCTTTCATTTGATACCCATATCATGGCAGTGCACAAAAAATAACTAGTTCGCCATCTTGGACTGTCCACCATATTGGATTTGGAATGACATCACTTAGCTAACCATGCATTGTCATCTAAAACAAAAGTGTATGCAAAATTTTATCATAATCAGTGGAGGACAACTGCTTTACAATTCAGTTGCAAGATTTGACCCGAACACACTTACATACATACATTGCAAGTTAAATAAAAGCTAGTAAAAAGAAAACGTGCTGCACCGACCCAAACTAACATGGGACAAGGGGAGGCAGATAAAATAATTAAATAATCTTCTTCGATTAACTCATAATATAGTCTCAACCATTCAGATGTTGTCCGATCAGTATGTAGCTACTCGGACAGCACTGTCATTCGCTACAAATCCCCTGAGACGCAGGTGGTCGGACATGAAGGGCAGGCAAGGAGGTGGGCCATTGAAGAGGCACTGGCACTGTGTTTTGGATGGGTCTATAATACTCCATTTGGCCAGGTTGTTTCTACACGCAGATATAATTGTGTGCGACTAAAGATATTTATTCTGCTAAGCAACCATGTGTACTGCAGCTCTGGTTTAAAAAGTAAGGTAATAACACCTACAGATGCAAGTAAAATATCATAGTATTTTAACCCCTTAAGGCCGTACCCTGGCCAAAAAATCAGCATGAGATATGAGCATTCCTATTGGCCAAGCGGCACTGGTGGCGCATGAATTACGGTAGTGAATACGCCCAGATTTTAGAATAAAATCTTTATAAAATCGAATATTGGTCTTTTGAAAAAAATTAAACTTACAAAATGTTCGTTATCAAATTGTCTATCCATTAGTGTTAGTATAAAAAATAATTAATGAACACTTTACAAGGAGATGCATGCTATCAATAATTATTTCTCATGTTTATGGTTTTGTTGGAAGGAGACCCACTTTAAAAAAAAAAAGGACTACCATTTTAGAATCAAGATTATGTAGAAATTTAATGTATTTTTATTAATTGATATTTCTTTTTAAATAAGTAGATAGCTCTTAAAAACCACACAAAAACGTCTAGGCGCGGCGTTTTGCTCGGGGAGGCGCCTTAATGCAGTAGTGTCGGCCCAACATAAATATATGTGTTCTTCTTCCAGACATCTCTATAAGCTGTCAATTATAACGACCTTTCAATAGCACTGAGATCTAACCTGTTTGTATACAAGTTCAATAAAATAACCATGTCCTCTAACTGTGACCTCAGTCATGTGTATTGTCATTGTTATTTGGAATACTCCCCAACATAATACCAATCACTGCACCTCCTAAAGGCCATTACCAACAGTGGTGACCACCAGAAAAGCCTCGAGGTAATTTAAACTCGAAGAGTCTCGACGAAACAGTGCAACACTTTTGGATCCCGTAACAAAATAATCAGAAAATTACAGCGGCAGAAAAAAAGTTCATACAAAAAATTCAAAAATCCCGACTGCTTAAGAAACGAACTAAAAAAACGTAAACAAGAAGAAAATCATGCTGTGCAGTCGGAGGATAAACATTCGCAAGCTGGCTGACTAAAACCAGATGTGTGTGACTTTCTAGCTATATTTTTTTTTGAATAACTTTTAAAAATAATATGTTACATATTTTTAAAATCACCACATAAAACCCCACACAAAGGGGTTGGAAAAAAAATGGCGGATTTTGGCGCCATATTGTGGAGGCCCAAAATCCGCCATTTTACTTTTTACAATATTAATGTAGCCAGTGACACTCGCAAGGTTAAAACAAATCGATAGACGTATGCATCATTTTTGTTTGATCTCTAGAACGCCACATAGGAACATACATACCTACATACATATGCTGATAAACACGTTACTCCCCTTTGGCAGTCGGGTAAAAAGCTTACACAATAACGTTGTATCAATTGTCTGTTTGTATGTATGACGTTGTTTTGTGTTATAGTTATTCTATCTCACGATGACGTGTGAATCGTAGCAAAATGAATCTTATTTCGGCGTCATATAAGTCACGTAACATGTCATCGTGAGATAGAATAACTATAACACAAAACAACGTCATACATACAAACAGACAATTGATACAACGTTATTGTGTAAGCTTTTTACCCGACTGTAAAATGGCGGATTTTGGGCCTCCACAATATGGCGCCAAAATCCGCCATTTTTTTTCCAACCCCTTTGTGTGGGGTTTTATGTGGTGATTTCAAAAATATGTAACATATTATTTTTAAAAGTTATTCAAAAAAAAATATAGCTAGAAAGTCACACACATCTGGTTTTAGTCAGCCAGCTTGCGAATGTTTATCCTCCGACTGCACAGCATGATTTTCTTCTTGTTTACGTTTTTTTAGTTCGTTTCTTAAGCAGTCGGGATTTTTGAATTTTTTGTATGAACTTTTTTTCTGCCGCTGTAATTTTCTGATTATTTTGTTACGGGATCCAAAAGTGTTGCACTGTTTCGTCGAGACTCTTCGAGTTTAAATTACCTCGAGGCTTTTCTGGTGGTCACCACTGTTGGTAATGGCCTTTAGGAGGTGCAGTGATTGGTATTATGTTGGGGAGTATTCCAAATAACAATGACAATACACATGACTGAGGTCACAGTTAGAGGACATGGTTATTTTATTGAACTTGTATACAAACAGGTTAGATCTCAGTGCTATTGAAAGGTCGTTATAATTGACAGCTTATAGAGATGTCTGGAAGATGAACACATATATTTATGTTGGGCCGACACTACTGCATTAAGGGGTGTTAAAATACTATGATATTTCACTTGCATCTGTAGGTGTTATTACCTTACTTTTTAAACCAGAGCTGCAGTACACATGGTTGCTTAGCAGAATAAATATCTTTAGTCGCACACAATTATATCTGCGTGTAGAAACAACCTGGCCAAATGGAGTATTATAGACCCATCCAAAACACAGTGCCAGTGCCTCTTCGATGGCCCACCTCCTTGTCTGCCCTTCATGCCCGACCACCTGCGTCTCACGGGATTTGTAGCGAATGACAGTGCTGTCCGAATAGCTACATACTGATCGGACAACATCTGAATGGTTGAGACTATATTATGAGTTAATCGAAGAAGATTATTTAATTCTTTTATCTTCCTGCCCTTGTCCTATGTTAGTTTGGGTCGGTGCAGCACGTTTTCTTTTTACTAGCTTTTATTTAACTTGCAATGTATGTATGTAAGTGTGTTCGGGTCAAATCTTGCAACTGAATTTTAAAGCAGTTGTCCTCCACTGATTATGATAAAATTTTGCATACACGTTTGTTTTAGATGACAATGCATGGTTAGCTAAATGATGTCATTCCAAATCCAATATGGTGGACAGTCCAAGATGGCGAACTAGTTATTTTTTGTGCACTGCCATGATATGGGTATCAAATGATATACTTTGCCCTATGCCAGTCATTGGTTGAGTATTGCATCACTTCATGGGGCGGTGCCGCCAAAACCCACCTTATTGAGGTTGAAAGGGTGCAACGCGCTATACTTAAGGTTGGTGCTAGTCTCCCTTTTCGTTTTCCAACCGCTGACTTATATAAGAAATGGGACATTCTAACAGTCAGACAATCTTTCATTCTGCTTACTATAGGGAAGAAACACTCCCAGCTACAGTTTGACTCCAAGCTAACAAAAAATAAGCGGCGTAAGGGAAGAGTCTGCCTCTCGACTCATTTCAAAACAGCACTCCCTCAGAAATTCTTCTACTTCCTTGGACAGTTTTTATATAATAAATTAAATGTCACCCTTAATCTGTATACTAAAACGAAATCTAATTGTATCAAAACAGTTAAAACGTTACTTAAAACCCTAGATTACCAAAAAACGGAGAATCTGTTAACTGTTCTCAAATAATTTTCTTTACTATCCCCTGCCTCAAAAGCCGATCTACATTTTATAGTCGCTCTCACACATTTTAACATTCACACACACGACACTTCACAACATAAAAAACTACACAATTCGCATTAACTGTCACTACTGTATTTATATATATTGTGTTTATCTAAATTTTATTTTTATTTTCGTATTCACCTGTGGTTATCTACAACTGAACTACATTTTTTGAGGGGGCCTGGTGACCTGTAACACAGGTTTTTTTGAAAAACCTGCTTCAGGCACCTGTCTCTTGCAATGGTGTATTATAGATTAAGCATTGATTGAAATGTTAATTTTAAGTTAACCATTGTTAAGAGAAAACATATGAAATATTGATTGATTGATTGAATACGGAAAAAGCTTGATTTAAAAAAATATATTTTAATTAATAATTTTATACCATTCAAGTTATCATTCGTGGCGGTCGCATACTGGTGTGCTATGTGACCCACGTATTCCCATAAAAACAAAAGGCAAAGTGTACGAAACGTCAGTCCGTCCAGCGTTATTGTATGGGTCTGAATGCTGGACGACAAAGAAGACGCATGAACAAAAGGTTACCTTACCAACGTAATGAAGATGCTTAGATGGGCGGGAGTTGTGACTCGGCTTGACAGAGTGCGAAATGAACACATAAGAGGCAGCTTCGAAGTGACACCTGTCACCGATAAAATGACCGAAAACCGCCTTCGTTGGTCACGTCAAGACACGTAATGAGGATCATGTGGTGCAAATCGCTCTACGCCTACCGGAACAAAAAAAGAGGTAGAAGCCGCCCGCCATTGACCTGGTGGTCCACTACAGAAAGAGACCTCGAACAAGCCCAATTGCCCGAACAGACAACCCAAGACAGAATAACTTGGCGCAGGAAAGTGAGGAGACCCGACGCCAAATAATGGGACAAGGGCAGGAAGAAGAAGAAGATTCAAGTTATCATTCACGCGTTTTTCGTTCATTCTAATACTACTGGTACTACAATACGTTGTGTATATTATTAATTGGTACACAAGATATCAAATTATAAACAACTATTTAATAGCAAAACAATGGTTAAATTCACACTTTCATTAGGAAATCATAACCGTTTGATAAACTGTATTCACATTCGTTTTTAACCTCTGAAGGAAAAATAGGGGTAAAAAAAATCCCAAATAATGGGACAAGGGCAGGAAGAAGAAGAAGATTCAAGTTATCATTCACGCGTTTTTCGTTCATTCTAATATTACTGGTACTATAATACGTTGTGTATATTTTTAATTGGCACACAAGATATCAAATTATAAGCAACTATTTATTAGCAAAACAATGGTTCAGTTCACACTTTCATTAGGAAATCATAACCGTTTGATAAACTGTATTCATTCATTTTTAACCTCTGACGGAAAAATAGTGTGTGTAGTTTCACGTGATTTGCTGTGTATCTAAGTATGTCTGTCTGTGACATCATAGCTCCTAAACGGACGAACCGATTTTGAATTAGTTTGATTTTTGCTCGAAAGATGACTTTGTTGGGTTTTCCACAAGATTACGTGTTAAACTATGTGTTACTACTACTAGGTATCTATACCAATATCACAAAGTTTTTTTTTTGTTTGTTTGTTCCGAATAGGCTCCGAAACTACTGGAACAATTTAAAAAAATATTTCACTAATAGAAAGCTACTTTATTCCTGAGTGACATATTTATGGGTGTTTTGAGGCTGTTTTTATGTCTTTCGCGTAGTCGGCGCAGCATGTCCTCGTTTAAATCTTGTGCACGGAGGTGCCATGGATCCCAATCGAGCATATCCCAGAGTAGTAAGGTTTCTAGGCGTCTTGATAAATGTCCGCTGGTCTTGAGAGCCATTCGATATTGGCGTTCTATTTTTATATATAAGTTGCTATTACTGTAACGTGAGAGTAGTTGTACGACGCCATAATCCAATAAAGGAAGTAGGCAGGCCTGAATGACAGCAAGTTTCACAGTTATATGTATATATGTCTTGGCGTACCATCCTATGATGGGGGCTAGCGCGCCGCGTGCTCGTCGAACCTTCTGCACGACGTAATCCGTCTGTTTGCACATGGTCATGGTCTTGTCTGAGTGTACGCCCAGATATTTTATGCTGTTTTATGACGTGTGAATCGTAGCAAAATGAATCTTATTTCGGCGTCATATAAGTCACGTAACATGTCATCGTGAGATAGAACAACTATAACTGTAGTTATCATCTACCTAGCCACTTTGTTGAAATCACGATGTTTGAATCTGCTTCCAGTCTAACCAGATGCGGCTAAAAGTCTAGATGTTTCGTGGAGCAACTGCCTCTCCACCATTATGGAAACCCAGGTTCTGGAGTTAACTAATATACCAAATGTTGATGATTGGCGATAGATAAAGTCAATTGGAACTTCAACTTTTAAATTTCTTTGTGTTCGTAGATCCTACGTAAGATACTTAGGTACTTACCCTCAGTGCGAGAACTGCCCTTTCGGGCACCCAAAGAGCAGTTCTGATCGACCTTTTGCCTTGAATCTCCATTTACGTGTATTCGATGCAGTACATCTTTGTCTTCCATGCGTCTATATCAATGTTGACTACCATGCTAGCCTCTTTCAATTTATCATTTTTACTTTTATCTATCTTTATATCCGCATCCATCATGCCTCTATATTGATATCCATACCACTCTTTAGCTTTTCTATCACAAGCACTATTTTTAACCCCTTGAGTGCCCGAAACGTGTATCCACGCGTGACTCAGTGGCTTTTCTATTATTTTGGTAATTACGGGCGTTCAATCGATTAAACTATCACTGATATACTTTCTTACTTTCGATTTCTGAATTAAGTATTTTCGTTTAGTATTTGTAAAACTCTAGTATAAACAAAAAACCTGTTAAATTAGTCCTTAGCATAACACGTTCTTAACTCCATATACTTAATTCAGAAACGTGATCTAAGACTCTGTATCTTACCCATAATCTGAATCTTAATTATTTTGTCTTTCATTCATCCCTTTTGTTGGCCGTTTGATCCATAGGAATAAGAAAAGAGGTCTGATGACATTTGATAAAACAGACCATGGTGATTTAAAATCGTTCTCTTCCTGAATCATAACGTTTGTTCTGCATTAGTAGCTACATACAATTTATTTCAGACTGATGCTATGTGATAAAATCGTTAATCATCATCAAAATCATCATGCTCTTTCTCTTATCTCCATTTAGTTGTGGTTATTCGGTCTTACTTTTTCATTAGTCGTCATCTCAGACGCCCGATAATGATCTTTCGTGTGTTATATATTTTCAATAGGGATTTTTACTTTTATTCTTTGCTTTTGAAAGTATCTCTGAATAATGTGTGGTTATGAATGCATCTGATATTTTGCGATAATATTATTCCACAAAAGTATTTTGATTTACATAAAATAACAGAAACTATTATTTGCATAATCAATTAGATATTATTCAGATTCATTTTATTATGTAATCTTTTACAGCTATTACGAATCTCCAGGAAACGATACAACTATTCTAATTTGAGACTAACTAAAAGATAATAAAAGAAGCGATTGTTTTACAAATAGTGTTTAATATTTATAAAAACTTAAATCTAATATTTACACATAGTAATAACTTATTTTATAGTCGTGACAATCTAAGAAGTCGGATTTGACAGCTATAAAAATACTTAATAATAATTAAACCTGATGGTTACTAATGATAATCGTTGTTATAGTGTATGGGTAACACAGTAATTAATTGGGATTATGAACTTAATTTTTCAATTTCTTATGTACAAAGTTATTGCGGAATGTAAAATGAGAAACGTCATCGGACTTCTTGATTTTCACGATTATAGTACATAATTACAATATTTTTTATAGCTACTAGGTACTAATCTAAAAATACTTTTAGTGTAGGTTATCTATGAAGAAAACAATCTTCACATTTTACTTTACATAGATTTCGCAGGCATATATCATCAAAATGAATGATTTGTAACAAAAATCAAATTAGTTGAAACATCTTTTGCAATTATTGTCAAAAAATCTAAAATGCTTGGTATTAACACGAGCCGTCGTATTGTCACGTCATTTTGGGCTTTTGACATTTTCTGTAGTTTATAGAATTTCTCTTCGTCTAGAGTCCAAGCACTATGTAGTTAGCGAAAGTCTTCTCATCGCCAAAAACGATAATTATTATTTTATTAATCTATTGGTAAGAACTTAAATTCATAGCATTTTGTTGGCAGTGTTACGAGTATATATTAATACTAGTCCCTAACATGGTTTCAATGAAATGAAAGATTTGAATCACAAAAATTACGCAATAATTGTTATGTGGCAAAGGAAATATAAATTATCTTGTTAATATATGGTTTTAGATAAATATAGTCAGCATATACTTATTGACACTTTTTGAAGAAAATTATTTCAATAATATGAATGATTTTGAAAGAGTTATTCTAAGATTTGATAATACTTCAAAACAAGTAGACGATACAAAACAAACCACGCCAGTACATGCAACTTTACTGACGGAAAACAATGACAGCAAAAAAGGCATGCATATAAAAAACTCTAACGCAAGACGTGATATCTCACGCAGTTATCAAACGTATGGAATACTGCAGATTTTCTCATGGCAGACTTACTATATGAGAGGCAGTGTATTCTGTTTCTAATGTCACTTCATTCTGATAAAATTGTTGGCGGTTCAACATTTTATATTGTTCCCTTAGAATTTGATCTTTATCTGCCATAGTTCTATGTTCATTTATGTTAGGAGTATTGCCATTGTGCTAACTGTAAAATCTACTTCATCAACATTTTATTATTTAAATACTTTGTACCATAACTTACTCTTCATATTACTTTATATCTTTACAACATTCCATATTCATAAATACTTATCAATCTACTGGTATTTCAAAGAATCATTATCGAGATTTCAGTAAAAGGTTTACTTCGCTATCTCTATAAATAACAGAAAAATAGCAAAGACCAAGTAGATGGAAAGGATTACGAAAACTTAGCGGAACCTCGAGATTTCTGCCAACAGTAAGATACAAGGATACTGCTCATTAACGACGCGAAAAGTACTAGACTACCTCCCCATAAAGCTGCTGGAGGAGACATACAAAAACCTGCAGGTTGTGGAAGATCCTCTGCTAAAACAACCCTCAATCCTTTACCAATAATCGTGGAAGGTTCCTGTACAGTACTGTTTCCAATATGGATAATATCTCGTCTCTTTCTCCTAGGTTCTATACTGCCAGGGTTTGGGCAGACATCACAATCAGTCTTGCACAGTTCAACCTCGCATTGGATAATAAGGTCCATTTCATCGGGGAATTTGAAAGCGTTGAAGTAGGCGAATGCTATTATTGAAGCTCCAGTGTTTCCAGTGTCTCTTGTCTTTTGGAAGGCACCAAAGACTTTAGGTTTTAGTACACAACCGTTGCTGTCAGTTAGAGGAACAACATTGCGGCTTTCTGAGTCTCTGGCTATGCATTCTCTAACAAGGATATCGAATCCAGCATCTCCTGTAACGGATACGACTAAAGTCATCATTTCTCCAATCTTGACTAAGCCATTGGCATCGGGTCCGAAAGGTCCTCTACCCGTATGGATGTCCAAGCGAGCCATGGCAGTATCACCACTGAAGTTGCTGGTGATTTGGTTCAACATGCCAACACTGAGAGAATGGACCAGCTGCTTCTTTAGGTTTCCTTCCCACAGACATCTGACTCTTCTGATGTGATCCCAAACCTCTTGGATACCTACTTCATTTTGTAGAACAAGGACGTTTTCTAAGTAAGCCTGGCCTTCGTTTTCGAAATCGCTGTAGAATCTAGTACCGCAAGTGTTTAGGCTGACTGTGAAAGAATATTTGGCCTGATTGGAGTTCTCTCTGACGTAAACGCAGTCAGGGTCATTGTAGTGATCTTGGGAATAGATGAGCCCATTATATACTTTGTTGAATTCGATGTTGATAGTCATCATTTCTTTACCACAGTCAACTGTGATTTCGTGAATGTGAGGAGGATGACGATCATCATCGTCAGTTTGTACCTGCGTCTGTGTAGTTTCAACAACTGTTCCACTGACACTGCTTGAAATCGAACTGGAGCTGGAACCAGTGCTTACAGCACCACCAGTTTCTTGTGACACGTAAATCGCTTGGGTGGTTTGATCCGGTTGACTAGGTTGGTAACCAGGTTTTGAGTAGTCGTAGCCAGGCTGAGACGGCTGTGAAGGTTGGTAGCTAGGAGAAGAAGGTTGGTAACTAGGAGAGGAAGGCTGGTAACTAGGAGAAGAAGGTTGGTAACTAGGAGAAGAAGGATAGCTTGGAGCTTGGGATGGTTGAGACGGTTGGTAGGATGGTGAAGAAGGTGAATTTGATGGCTGACTCGGTTGGTAGCTAGGAGTTGAAGGACTAGGAGAATAAGAAGGCTGAGATGGTTGGTAAGACGGCTGTGAAGGTTGATAGGCAGGTTGAGTTGGCAGACTGGGCTTGTAACTCGGTTGGAATGGTTGCTCAGGCTTGTAAGGAGACTCTGGTTGGTACGGTGACTCGCTAGGTTGGTATGATGGCTGAGACGGTTGGCTCGGCTGGTATGTCGGGCTTGGTGACGGGCCTTCGTTATAGGTCGGTGAAGGTCTTGTACCAGAAGCTGGGTACCCGCTCGCAGGTGGTAGGTATTGGTTCGCTGGTTCAAAAGGTCTCGGTTTCTCTGGTTTCCCTCCGAAGTACTGACGAGCTGGAAGTATATAAAGAAGAAATTAGTAAAGGTACTTTTAATTAATATTTTCACGAAGACCCATAGTGCTTGTGCACACAGTGACAGCTGGAAGATGTGTGATGTGACCCAACGTGCAAAATATGTGGTTTTACCTCTATAATTGGAGTGATATCTACTTCGTTTGTATATTTGTTGAACATCTTCGGAAAATAAAGCTTAATATCGTCATATATTTTATTTAATATATTTTATTGCTTGCGTTTTCGTTAAAATATTATCACTAAGATAAACTAATGATACTCTTATAACTAGTTTTAACCTAGATCTTAAAATTACTGTGCACCTTTCCTATTCTTCTGTTGGTACAAGCCCTGAATCCACTGCAGCAAGTTGTTCACCATGTCATCCACCTCAGCTTGCTTCTCCGGCTGCAGGTCCGCTGGAAACCATGGTCTTCATCAGCAACCAGGAGATGTTTACCCCCACCAACCATTCTACTCACTACTCGTTAGATTATGAAGATAGATGCTAGTAATAAATATATCTTAAACTTGTTAAAACCGATGACAGGATTTAGGAACAAGATAAAGAGCAGATTAAAAAGTACAGAAGGCAGTTAAAGAATTAGGTAATAAAGACCTATTTATATTTTAATTACCTAATTCATGTTCGGCGACAAAAATTAACATTAGTGAAATTATAAATAGGTTTTTACAAAGGATCAGTACACTAAGAAAATAGTAACTACGAAATTCAAAAAATCTTATTAATTAACTGAAATAAAGTACAGTATTAGTAACTAATTAATTAAACTAAGAAATTAGTAACTAAAGACAAGTACAGGCATAAAAAGATGGAGACAGATACAGGAAAGGAAAAAAATACTAACCACAACTTAAAACAGAAGACAAAGTAAAAGGAGAGGAATTATTAGGTAAATACCAATGTAACAGAACTACTACAGAAAATAAAAAGAGGTAAGTTGTTAGCGTGTTCAAATAAAAGCCATATATTGAAAAAATATAATATAACCTTATCAAATTCAGTCATCAAAACAAAAGTTAGAAATCGGTTACCTGAACACGCACTTAAAGGCGACAATTTTAGATGTTGATTACAGGAATAACAGAAAAAGAACACACTTAGGCAAACTTAATTAGGAAGTAATAATAATTATTTTGTTATTTACAACTATTTCATATTTAATTCTTACAAACCTGCAGGCGGTAAATAACACTATGCTAATTAAATAATGAAGATTCAGAGAATAATAATTAACGTAAGTAAGTTAATAAAGCAAGATCAAGATATAAAGATGACGTCAAGATAATTTAACGTTCATAAAAAATGCTAATAATTTACTAAGCGTCAAGAGCTGTCATTAAAACAGCAAAAATATGCAAAAACAAAATAGCTAGAAAGTGAAGACAGATCGAAAGTTTGAAGAATTAATGTCCACCGAAATAGTTCGGATACTAACAGAGTTATATACCGTGAAAATGTGATGAATTGCGTAAACAATTTGAATTTTATCGCAATTCCTCATCTAGACAAGCATACAAAAAGTTTGTTAGCATACGTATTTGTAAACGTTTGCAATAAAACGAAATTAAAATCTTTAACATAGAAGAAATAGATAGAGGTGCCACGCGAGTGCAGCCGCGGGCAAAGCTGTGTAAGTGTCCAGAAATGGTAAGAATTATCAAGAAGGAATAATAAGATAGTTCCAGAAGCGTGGAGTGAGTGTAGCTTTAAGTGCCTTCTGCTTCTTAACAATTGTAACATAAACTCAATAGAAGACTTATAAAAACGCACAATTTGCAAGGGGCTAAAACTGATGTATAGTAGGAAATGAAACTGAATCGGTATCCTTAAAAAAGTTATTGGAAATTGTGAGACTTATTAAGACAAGAGGTTTGGATAGAACTATTAAATCAAGGTGAGGAGGACTGTTTAAAATCAAATTTTAATCAGAGATAGGAATTATTAATAAAATCGCTATAAACGGGAAATCTTCTTTCATCTACAAGCATGGGGCTGTGTAAGTGTGGCAGAATGTTAAGTGACACATTCAGGTACTTAAAACATTGATCATACTGATAGTTACATGAAATGATGTTTAGAATGAAATACAGTATTGCTGTGATTACGCCTCATATTTACTTAGACACTATAACAGAGTCCATGGTATACCGGATTTGAAAAGGCATAACACGGCTTCATTTCTTCTCATGGCATCTCTTCTTTGGCATTTACGATTCGAATGAACCTTTAGGTTAATCAATTAAAGAAATCATTCAATGAGGGCTTCCGTTTTTGTGCTCACCAGTTGGTGCCGTTGGCGAGTTTTTAAGGTCCTTAAATACAGCTGTTAAACGTTGTTATTACGCGCACAGATGAACAGTTTGAACTAAAATTATGTTAATGCCGTAGAAGAGCGATTAAATGTAAAATCGAGTATACTGCAGTTTCGCGCAGCCCTTTTTTTCAAAAAAGGAGGGTAACAATTTCCTCAAGATAAAACTCTATTAAAGCAGTGGTTGGTAAAACCCGTACCTATCTTCATCTGCCATATTCGGAAAAAAACCATCATAAAATAACCGGCCAAGTGCGTATCGGACTTCACACATTTAGGGTTCCATAACACAAAATCAAGTTGGTTTTGAAATATGAAATATTTTCGAAATATGAGGGAATTTCAAAGAAAAATCTGATTTTTATATTGGTATTTTTAGTAAAATATACGTAATAATAAACATTAAGACCAAATTTCAAGTTCCTAGGGCAACGGCAAATAAAAAAATCTTCAGAGCAAAATTTTGTAAAAAGAACTGACTTTAGTGGCTTTTCATTCCATTGTTTCCCAATATTAAAAAAAAATAGTATGTATCTACTCAACGAGCTCTAAACAACGATACCCCATTAAGACTGTAGCTTCAACCGTTTGGCTATAATACCTGTGTGACAGACGACGCACAGACAGACGGACACGTGAGTGATACCAATAGGGCTCCGTCTGAACCCTTCGGCAGCCTAATTGCGTAAGTGAATTCTGCAAAGCAAACAAGTCGATTCCTTCCCAAAAACGACTTTACGTATTAATATGCAATATGTAAAGTCGTTTTTGGGAAGAAATCGACTTGTTTGCTTTGCAGAATTCACTTACGCAATAAGGCTGCTGAAAGCAAACAAGTCGATTAATAGTAAAGAATTTCGCGCTAGAACCGAAAAATCTATGAATATTGTCATTCTACACCAGCATCTCAAGCGGCAAATTCAAACGTGGAAGCCCCCATTCTTTCAAAACTACATTTGATTTCGCCTTGGCCACAGCAGTTTTTTCTGTGTGTTTTTATAACCATTTCATCATTTTTATAACCATCAACAAATCAATGCTGTACCCAAAATAATAAGGTTGCACATATAAGGCTTTATCTGTATGTGTTACGTACCAGTCTTGCGTTTTCTTGGTTCTGTAAAACATATTACAATTAATCTAAATACATCAAAAAAAAAACAATCAATTATACACATAATTATGTAAATATTATATATACAATATTTTTTACAAATTTACACTAAACTAAACTTAAACATATATTAAAAGTAACATGCATTTTGTGTTTGTACAAAGTTTTGCAAAAAATAATGCGGCCGTCAAAACATTATTTACAAAAGTGAAAAATATTTACATTAGATAATTTTGCGTAAAAGAAGCTAAAGTAAGATCTATTTATATAAAATCAGACCATAAATATTAAGATTTCTTTGAACGTTACATCAACTTTGATATGAAGTAACATGTGTTTTTTTCAAATCAATTATTTATAATCTCAATTAATTGTCTGTCTGTAATTACTTTACACAGATATTTTTTGCTTACATAAAAATAATAATTTGCAAAAGCGTGGCATCTGGCAGCGAATCAATCGCAAAATTAATTGATTACATGTAAATATGCAAATCGCGAAATTCGTAATCGATGAACACAATTTTTTCCGTCTTTCTAATTAATCTTTTTCTACCAATCAAGTTATCACCTCTAACAAAAGAGGTATATTGCATATGAGATAACTTTGACAATATCGGCAGTTTTTGCGATCGCACAATCACGCGACTGCGAATATAATGAGCCCAAAAGTCCGACAATATTGTTTACCTATTGTATGGAACTGTTTGTATGAAGCTTATTATGCATTCTAACTTGGAAAGAGTTGAAGGCTGTCCTTTTGTATGTATTTTTTCTAAGCAATTCATGCTTTTGAATCAATTTTTTAGGTTTATTTGTATCGTTTTTGTCATGTGGATTCTCCATATTTGGTAACTTCCTTTCACTCTCTTCTGGGCTATATTTGGTATCCTTTTTGTATGTATTTCTACCAAATCGAATATCGCTTTCGATACGCCTCTGAATCAATTTGTATCACCGTTGCTACGCGAGACTCTCCATATTTTTTAAATCTCCTTTCACTCTCTTTAAATCTTTATTTGGTTTTCTTTTGTGTGTATGATGATCTAAAATCTTTCCACTCTCAAAGCTACTTAAGTGTAGCTATATGTAGTACTAATATTTAGAATGATGATAGCCCATTTCATGTAATCTAATACGGTTACCACAATAGTTAACGCTTACTACAGTGTGGTTGACCATGGGGAAATCCTTCCGCTACTTGCACACTTCCTATGCTTTTCAGATTAACATAAAATCTTGATGCAAAAGCTCAGACCTACTGCAGCTACAAGCAAACATCACAGCGTTCACAGCAACATTGCAATCATCTTTACCTACCAACATAGTGTCAATATAGTACTAACTTATTCAAGCTATGTGCTACTCAAACAGACGTGAAAGTGCTAACCGAACAGCTGGCTCAACAATCTGTGTTACCAGGCAACCAGGAACGCATGAAGTGCATAAAGCATACAACTATGTAGTTAACAATAACTATTGAACATTTGTCAATATACATGCGTTTTTGTTAGACAATTTTGCGTGTGTTAAGTATGACATAAGTTACCGGACGTGGGCTTAGTGCAAAGTGCATTATGTTTAGATGTGTCGTTATGATTTTACAAGGGTTTAGAAACAGATTTTTTTAGTCTGTTCCCACTGCTGGGAAAATATCTCTCTCATGTTTTCCCATATCTTTGTAATGTTCTTTGTATGAAGGCTTAATTTATCTGTATCAATATTTAGCACTGGAAATTCAGCTACGCTGTTGCTATAAGGGGAGGTAGATTATTTGGTCTACGAGAACAAGACCACCACATTGGATTGGAAATAAACTCTTATATCAAATGCTATATAACGCGTCGATGCCATCATGATGCTGCTGTGAAAAAGGTATAGTGTCTTCGACACAACTTCGAATGGAAGCATGACAGTTTTGACAAGTCCTCAGGCCCCAAACTTCATCTTACCCTTTACACATACATACTGTATAAGTCTGGATAATTTGATTTTTGTTAATCAATCACGCATATTAAAAACTTGGTTCTTGGGTAGACCATGCCCTGGATTATCCTATTAATACTTTTCCTTGAAACAATTTGCAATTTTTGCGCAGGCAAAGCCACTGTCAGAAGTTAGTTAGTATCACAATATTTGTTTAATGTGAATAGGATGTATTTGCATTTAGAGCACTATTAAATTCCATTTTCTTTTCTATTTTTAGCTACTTACTCATTACGCACTTTGTGCTCTTCTAAGTTGCATTTGTTTTTTTTAATTGCTTTTACTATTCTTACCCGTAATTTCCATTGATTCAAATCTATGTACTCGTAATTTAATATATTCTGTAAGTGTGTCCGTGACATCACAGTGATATTTAATAATCGCACTGGTGTTCTGATAGGCAGAACACCAGTGCGATTATTCGCAGCTTCAGCTAAGATAGGATACTTTTTGGACTCGCGCGGGTCTTTTTATTTTTTGTAGCCTATCGTTTTGTTTCTTTCTAATTAAATTAGTTTATATATAAATAAGCGAGTACTTACGGAAACGAGATGAGCTCTCAGCGGCACCGGCGCACGCGACAATCGCGCACAGCGCTACTACAGCGCATATGCGCACCATCTGGAAATAAACAGAGATTTCTGATAAGTATAATTTTCACATCTTACAAAAAATATATATATAATATTTATGCTGTCAGTACTCAAGGCACATTTCTCACTGACGATTGATGTGGATGAATGACGAAAAAAATGTTGCCTCTCCCTCTTCTTATACCGTTAGTAAATTATTATTTTTATAATAATTTACTAACGGTATATATATAGAAGAGATGGTGAGACGAGACATGTTCACCAAGGGCGGGTTCGAGTTAACTCAGGAAAAGATGTCTGCAATGATTTGGTAGAGGTTTTTAATCAAAAGTGGAACAGAGCCTGCTAATATTAAGAAAAATACTAATATCGCTTTTACAAGGTTTAAAAATCTGAAGTATGGAGTTGAAAACTTAAAAAATTACATGTAGGAAAAGGCTTTCTTTATTAAGTGTGGTATTACTTGTCGGATAAATAATTAGGTATGAGTTTAAAATTCTAGGAACGATAAAGCTTAAGTGATATAACTAACTTTATTAAAGCTCATGAAAATATCAGTGCGTGCCATAGCAGAGCCAGACAGAAATTAATGAATAACGTCACCGCAAAAATTCTAAACGTTACAGCATTGCTAGCCCCACTTAAATATGTATTTTATTCTGTTTTTAGTATTTGTTGTTAGAGCGGCAACAACATAAATACATCATCTGTGAAAATTTCAACTGCCTAGCTATCACGGTTCATGAGATACAGCCTGGTGACAGACGGACAGATATACAGACAGACAGACGGACGACTCTTAGTAATAGGGTCCCGTTTTCACCCCTTGGGTACGGAACCCTAAAAACAACACAACATACAATTACAAACACCTAATCAAATCATTACCATCAACACCATTCTACAACTACCCTCAATATCATAAATAATGAAACAACTAAAATTCATAAACATCTAATCAAAATCATTAAATCGACGCCATTCTAATACTACCCTCAATTCTAGTCAAAAATCGAAGTAATACAAGTCAAGGTCTATTTAGCATAACAGCCTAATAGATAAATCTATTGTCTGATAAGCCTGGGAATCAAACCAGGGACCACAATGCACAATTACTTAACGTGTAACGTGAGATGGCTGACGCAACGTAAACGTAAAAGTTAGCGTTTGGAATTAGAATTTAGATCATTGGATAGGAAAATGAATGCTTAATAAAATGTTCAAAAAATATTGTGTGTGTGGGACGATGACAATCAACGACGTTGAAGTTAATTAAGGAACGTATTTCATATTAGATTTTATTTCAAATTTTTACACCGCGATGGTGTACAACTATTGAAGTGTTGTAACAGTTTTTCATTAATTGGTAATTTGATTGTGGTATGGGAATGTCCTGATATTGCTATAAGCTTTTTAAATTTTGGATAATCCTTAAAGCTATCAAAGTTGCTATAGTCAATTAAGAAACGTATATCATATTCGATTTTATTAAATATTTTTACACCAAAATGGTGTATGTTATATTCTTAAAGTTTTTCATGAATTGGTAATTCTTAAATATATAAAATATCCTGATATTGCTGTAAACTTTGAAATTGTATCATTACGTTTTCATTTTGCATAATCCTTAAAAGTTTAATCGAATTTGACATTTCAGTTTTTTATTCGTAATTTACTTTATTTTCTAAATTTTAATAATAACTAATATTTCCATCGATTTATATCCCATGGCCTGTACCTCAGAAACCGTCCTTGAATTTTTGAGATAAAAGTAACGGATATTTGTGTCACTCCAACCCTCACCCGTGGGGGGTGAGGGTTGGAGTGACCTTCTTTCAAATTTTCTAACATTATGTATGTATGTTTATTTGTAGGTTTGTGTAGTATTTTCTATAGCTATATAATTTTTACGTATTAATATTTTTTTAATGTAGCAGTACACCGTAGGCTACCCCTGTTTTATTTTAAGTTCTTTAAGTCCATCCAAACATGATTAGAACCAATAATTCGAAGACATGTGACATCTACCAACCCGCACTGGGCCCGCGTGGTGGATAACGGCCCATTTCCTCTCACAGAGAGGAGGCCTGTGTCCCAGCAGTGGGAACATTAATAGGCTGATGATGTGATGTGAAGTCCATCCAAAGGTTGTCTGGTAGATATCGCTGTGAGCGATAAGACCGCCTTTGTACCCTTAGTATTAAGTTGTTGTAAAATATATGTGTAATTTTTTTTTTGTGTACAATAAAGTATATTCAATTCTATTCACTCGGTAATACTTTACCTCTTTTTTATTATGTTTTAAAAGTTTTGATTAGTTCAGATAAACCCGTTACTATACTGTAGATAGAAATGCTTTAATCTATTTCAATACAAACAACACAAATTACTTTTACTTCCATAACCAAACTGACGCAACTCTCCATTTCGCCTAAACTTGCTAATTCATTGCTTAAAGCCAGCAACACATCAAACATAACACATTATTCTTCAAAGTAATCCTCCTGTCACGAGCGTAACTGCAAAATGTAAAATGTTATGCTTATTTATTTACTATGTATTACTTGTAATAGTTGACATACTGCGTTGTGAAATTCAGTGTAAAGTCGTTCCGTCCTCGGTTCCGTCTACAATAATACGGTGTATAGGATTCAAACAATATAAATTAAATACTCTTCTAATAAAAACGAACTTAACAAATTTTAATTACATACGTCATATATGTTATCACATCATCATCAATTCAGCCGAAAGACGTCCACAGCTGGACATAAGCCTCCCCCAGGCGTCGTCGCCACATTGACCGATCCCGTACGTCTCGCATCCAGCGCCTTCCTGCAACCTTAACCAGGTCATCGTTCCACCTAGTGGGAGGCCTTCCAACGTATCGTCTTCCGGTTCGCGGTCGCCATTCCAGAACTTTTCGGCCCCATCGGCCATCCGTTCTGCGAGCAATGTGCCCTGTCCACTTAAGTTATCATATGTATGTGACATACAAATGAATACATGATTTTATGAGTTTTTAGCGCCTATGCATAAATTGCATTAATTGAGTAGAAAGGGCTGTAATTGAGAACAATTTATTGTGTATATATACAGATAATTTGCGTGTGTGTATGACTAGATGTATGAATGTGAGTGAAGCAAAAGAAGTATGTAAGGATCGTAGCAGGTGGCGGTCTGTAGTTTCTGACTACCGCCATGGGAAAAAGGCCTGAGTTTATGTATGTATGTATATACAGAAAATATTGCCGGTCAAAAATTAAATGCAGTCATAGCTTGATCCTAGCGTAATATAAACGACATAATCTAATATAAATTTAGACGAAAACGTGCATTGCAATCACACTATATAATAAAGACACACTAATAACATTATAAAAATGAATGTTTGTAAGTGTGTGTGTTTGTGTGTTTGTATGTTTGTTACTACTTCACGCTCAAACGGCTTCACGGATTTGGATGAAATTTGGCACAGAGATAGGTTATAGTCAGGCATAGCGCATAGAATACTTTTTATCCCGGAAATATGTTCCCTCGGGATAATTTTCGATTTTCTTTTGGGCGAAGCATCTGCAGCTAGCAGAAGCTTGTCAAAAATATTCTACAGACGAGACGACTTACGTCATTAGCTGATCACTCTCATTTCGACGCCCATTGATAATTTCCACCACAGACAATGGACGTTAAACTACAAACAAACGTGGCCCATTATGTGTACAACCGTCACAATGGTCACAAGTTTAATATTTGTCACACCCGGATGAGCATGACACCTTCTTTAAATTGTTACAAAAGTTGCCATGCAGGTTAAAACCCTATCTAATTATCAATAGGGTTAAAACTTGCAATTTTGTGAGAGAGAATTGCGAAGGGAGAAAACTATTGTTTTTATGTTTAGGTAATTTTGACCTCTGATGCAATAAATGTTAGAGTTCAGAATAGGTAGACGAGCGGTAAAATCGCGGCGTTTCGAAATCGTGTTTAAAAATAGCGTTCAATTATAATTATTGGCAATAAAAAAATAGGCATCCAAAGAAATGATGTCATCCGTCGACACTATGTTTTGAAAATCCTAAAACATATAAGGTACAGTTGATTTTAAAAACATTTGTCCGTTTGAGATCAATCTCAAAATACGAGGTATTCATATTCATGAGAAGTTTTATAGTTGTTCTATCTCACGATGACGGATGAATCGTAGCAAAATGAATCTTATTACGGCGTCATCAAACCCTTTTTTCGTGAGATAGAACAACTATACCCACTTAAAGGATCATACCTATATGAGGTTAGAAGAACAAGTAAAAATGCAGTTGAAAGTTTTCATAATTTTGTAGACATTTTACAAGTGTTCCAACTCAAGCTAATAACATCTTTCTATATTTATAAAAATGAACATCTATATCTCCTGGTCACGCTATAACTTGAGAACGGCTTTACCGATTTCGCTAATTCTTTTTTTGTTGTTGTTTGTTATTGTTAGGAGAAGTTACTTATATAAAACAAGAAAAAAATAGTAGGTAGATAGGGTAGGTATTTAGGTAGGGTAGGTATGGTAAGTATGTAGGTAGGGTAGGTAGGTAGGGTAGGTAGGGTAGGTAGGGTAGGTAGGGTAGGTTAGGTTTTTTTATTGAGTATCAATCCCGCTGAACAAAGTTGGCGCCTATTCTGTGCAAATTCTTTCATTCCATTCCTCTTTCATGCCTCTCGTACTTTCATTCTTCATCCTTATTGTTCTTCTTGCTTACATCTCTTGTATACGGTGGGTGGGAATCCCACTTTCTTTAATTATTTAAAAGGCAGTTTTATTTTATTTAATATTAGGCAAAGACAAAAAGTGCTAATATACACGGTTTACAGAAAATTACAAATGTGCAAGAGGTAGGGTAGGTAGGTAGGGTAGGTAAGGTAGAGTAGGGAGGTATTTAGCTAGGGTAGATAGGATAGGGTAGATAGGTAGGGTAGGCAGTTGACGGGAGCGAAGCCGCGGGCACAGCTAATAAACAACAAATTGCCTATACGTAATGTGGTAAAAGAGTAATACATTAAACCAATATTGCAGTTGTTACAACGACAAATAACGCAAATAATGACCTACAATACATTACTAAATCGATTAATGATAACCGAAACAACACTTCATTGCACGAATATGCATATTAATATTGTAAGGAATGAACATAATTCATTTCCCACAAGTAATGTTCACACTGCAGCTATTGTTCTTGTAATCATATTAATAAATTCAGACCACCATCAATCTACTTGCAACATTTTGCTCGTAAAGCTGTTTTATTATGTTATTCTTGGAAGAGAATTACCGAGTTATTTTATAGTCGAATCTAAATCAAAATTCATTTATTTAAATTCGAGTGGAAGCCAGCACTTTAGAACGATAATGTTCTACATAAAGAAAGTCCTCCATAACTCCCGCCCGTCACCTTTTCCTAGCGTTTAAACCGTGGTGCAACCAACAAACTCCCAACTCCAGCAACTCCTTTGTCTGTTACGTTTGGAGAACTTCGGAAAGAAGAAAAAGAAGGAAAAAATAATTATTTGTGACCCAAACAGGAGATAAGCTAAAAGAATAACAAAAATAAATACACAGGGTATTTATTTTTTATTATTTGCGACACCATAAAGGCTTCTATGTTAGAAGTAGTCATCTTGCTGTACTTAAAAGTGAGACTAATGAGAACTGCCTTGACTAGGTACTTTTTAAATTATTTTTGATACACAACGTTGATGGAATTCTTATTTTGACTTTTCGTATGATATTAATTTAGGTGAAAAGAAATGTTTGAAACAGAACGAAATCACTTATTCTTCCAAGATAATAAGTAGCATATGGCACTTAATTCAATTCAAATCAATTTATTTATTTCAAGTAACACAGACTCATAACATAATAAAATTAATAGCAGCACACGCAGTCACATTAATTAAACGCAAATAAAATACAAAACAATTAAAATTTGATACATTAAAAATAAATTAAATTATAAAATAAATTAGATGAAAAAAAATGTCATAAAACTTAATAATTATAGTTTCCTAACTGGCATTGGAACCGCAACATGCTTGCCACAGCCATGTCGGACATAAGGGCAGTCTAACAATAGTTATACTTAGCAATAGTGTAAGCATTTGTTGTGTACTTGTGTTTAGTGCTTTTTATCGGGATTGAATCTGTATTTCAAAAGATTGCCTCCACTAAAATCTTTCAGAGATCACACCACAGACAAAAACAATACCTCTATATACTCGTAATATAAGTTTGTAAGATATGATTTAATGTACGCCCCATCTCAAAAACGCCCGTCTACAACCCAAAGATGTACAGTCGGTTACATAAAGCAAGATGTATGCCGAGAATGGAGAATACTCTCAGTATCACTGTTGCACGTCACATTACGTAATAGTGCGTTGTCATATTATGACACTTGACCTCACTGTTCCTCACGACTGTACAATTTAGAAAGGAAGCGATTTTCTATCGGATATTTTATATCGGATTTTATATTTTGATCACTTCCATATTATTATTTCGTGTGAGATTATTATTTAAAGATAAGTTATTAGAATTTTGTTAGATAATCATATTGGATTAGATTAGATTGTGATTAGATTATATTTAAATACATACATAATTATGAGCAATATTTAACAATTTTCGAATGTATATAATGATTTAAGTTATTTGTGGGAGTTTCCATCTCTAACACAAAGGCATTATGTATTTAGGAATAACTTAAAATTACATACTACTTATCTCCCCGTGGTAGCGCAGTATGCACGAGTATTTCTCCAGGCAAAAAAAAACTTAGCGCACGGGCAGATCATGTTCGGAAAAGTACATAGAATAACCGGGATATCCCGGTAATACGTTCCCGTCGAAAAATTTTCAACTTTCGCACGGACCCAGTCATTTAAAAAACCTAGTTCTTATTACAGTTGGACTTTAAGAGTCCCATGTTCAGTTTTCTAGATCAGTTGACAATGATAATACAATTCAAAAAGGTTAAAAAACGTCCAGTCCGGTTGTTGGCCTTGATCTTATTACGCGCGCACGACTACTAGGGTCATTCATCTTTGATACTAGTCTAGCTGTATGTTTAGTGAGCCTACAGCTAAACTTTTTGCTCAGGGTCCCGTTTTCTACCAAGAAAAATATTTTAATTATTTATCAAGGTGACTTTCAGGAGGAGGTCGTGGCTAAATAACAACAGCCGCACGGGTCGATCATCAAGGTTAAGCAACGCTTGACGAGGTCGGTCCGTGGATGGGTGACCATTTCAACATACCGAGTTTCCTCCGTGCCTCGGAAAGCACGTTAAGCCGTTGGTCCCGGCTGTCATTTGAAGATCTTTGACAGTCGTTACGGATAGTCAGAAGCTTGAGATCTGACACCAGTACTGGGTTGTGGAGGTCAGATAGGCAGTCGCTCCATGTAAAACACTGGTACTTAGATGAATCCGGTAAGACTGGAAGCCGACCCCAATATAGTTGGGAAAAGGCTAGGCAGATGATGATGATCAAGGTGACTTTTAGTAACTATCTTGCTTTGTAGAGGGTAAATGGGACCAAATTAATGCGAAAAGTAGAGTATAGAGTTTTGTGGCACAGATATTAGGGAGACGCCATCTTACAGTGGACTGAGAATAGCTATTTATAAAGCTGAACTAGTTATAAGATGCTCTAGAGACTCTAGACAAAGTCCTATCAGCGACAATGATTGATACAAAGTTTTAAATGAAAGGGATACCAAAACGTCAAGTAAAAAATATTTTTTTACAAAGAATACAACCGACTTCCAAATAATAACACTA
The DNA here is from genome assembly GCA_948252205.1 of Orthosia incerta. Taxonomy (NCBI): domain Eukaryota; kingdom Metazoa; phylum Arthropoda; class Insecta; order Lepidoptera; family Noctuidae; genus Orthosia; species Orthosia incerta. Next base: position 23,937,724 of record OX411758.1, read on the forward strand.
CTTGTATAAGTGTATAAGTGTGGTACATAATGGACCAGTTATAGGTCGTTAGTTAGAACATTATAGGCTAGGTACCTATAATGCCCAAAGTGATACAAGAATAGATTAACCCAATAACATGAAACTTTACCAATACCAGTGGAATGAGAGTATACCAGAGTGAACTGCTCACACCTGCGTACCCCTTTAGAGCGTACCAGTGTGATGTTATGTTATGAAATGGTGATTTGCCATCATTCTTGAAGTGTTCTGATGTATATCTCCGAAGTTCTTCATCAGATCTTGATGTAAGAATTTTAAATGGAACAAGAACACATGACAAGCACCAGCTTTCAAATAAAAGAAGAATCATGAAAATCGGTTCACCCAGTAAAAAGTTCTAAGGTAAAATAATAAAAACTGTCGAATTGATAACCTCCTCCTTTTTGGGAAGTCGGTTAAAAATAGGGCCAAAACTGCAACTCAGAATTTCCTTACGATAAACACACTGCCCGAGTTGAACATCAAAACACTCAGTTAGCCATGTTTAAAACCACCGAGGCTGTTTACGATTAAGTAATCCACGATTAAGTATTATTATTATTGCTGCTGTGATGAATCATAAAGCTAGCTCTTAAGCACATTCTGAGAAGCATTATTGCTATGCTGTAATACTTAGGTTACATCCGACGATTAGCAGCCACAATTTAAATGATTTAACCGAATATTACGATAATATTTATAGCGTGTTGAGTCGAAGACATTAACGACTACGATTTGCTGTAGTTATTTTTACTAAAAGAGTTATGAATGGATGGAGACCTAAAGAAAAGATGGATGGACTGTGTGAGGAGTGATATGAAAGAAAAGGGAGTCAGTGATGGCGTGACGGGGGACAGGACGATGTGGAAGAAGAAAACGTGTTGCGCCGACCCCAAGTAACATGGGAGAAGGACAGGAAGATGATGATTTTATTACATTTAAAGTCCAATTTCATAACAATGATACAGATATGCATGACATTTAAAAATTCAAAATTAAGACTACAGCTAAACTACGTAAACATTTATCGCAATATATCAGATAAGAGTTTTGAGTCCTAAATCGAGTATCTGGGTGAGTATCGATTAACATGCTAAGATTAAATTTTGAGGAGTCAGGGACACAATTTGTCCCTGGCTGGCATTTAACAGATGACATTTGCTGAGGTTTAACAGATGTTAAATAAAATTTTGAAAGATATTTTTGTTTTTCAAAAACAAATCTGATAAGCATAGAAGCCACTGCCTATATGCATAGATATCAGCTATTTCCTTTCCTATTGATGAAATGGGAGATACAATCTTTTTGATCAGATTGCCTAATGTTTACAGTTCCTGTCAATCTATAATATTTATAAGAAAAACCACAAATTTTCATATCATGAAACCACCATTCTTCCGTCACACTACATGAAATCACTATTATTTTGTGTCGATATCATGTCATGAAGAAGGTGATGAAGACGATACCACATACACGACACAATACAAAGATGATATCAAACTTATGCAAACCAAACAAAAATGACAAATAAGGAAACATTTGAAATCCGAACACATTTGCCAGCCACATGATACGAAAACGAAGCGTTAGCAATATATCACATTGCATGGCGGGCGGCACTTTCCCTCTATAGCCTAGGTTCCTAGGTCTACCATAGAGCTGGCAGACTAGAGACGTCATTGCTACTAATATTCGTGGCCTCGAAATTGCGAAGAAATTTCGGTGGTCATAGCAATAGTAAGTGTCCTCCGTATCATGGGCCGTAAATTTGTGTGAGTAAAACGGTGACAATTACTGACACGTTTGGATTATATGCCAAGTTCCGTCTCTAAAGTGGACTCCAATATGCTTTGTCAAAATAGTTCGATATAATACAACGTCGACATTTATATAATAACCGATGTTTATCGTCGATATTTAAAACAAATGATGTACCAATTTTCCCGTTTATTATTGTTATTGTTAATATCTGAATTTTATTTTAAGAAAACTTTTAAATAAGGAAAATATCGATATTTTTTACCGATAAATATAGGTATTGATTTATATATCGACTCTATATTTGTCGAAGTATTTTATTTTTTATTTTGTCCATCCTCCATTGCCGAGGCAACTCAGTGCTCTGTGGCCTCTACATACCTAGGTCTGCCTAGGTCTCGTGAGAGCTTGCTGATACCATCTAAAAGAGCTAACAAGAAGTGTAGAACGTTTTGTCGTCTATCTAACGAGCAGCATTTTGCTTTCGTATATACCTTTAATGGTAGTCTTTTAGTTTGAAGATAACTTGTTGGTTCTATCTTTGACTGATGAATGGGAATCTGCTGTCGAATTTCTTGTTAATTTGTGACTGATGTTGGAGTAACTCTCTGGCTGAGTGTTTATAGTTTCCTCCAAATGACATTTCTGTGCAATAACTCACTAACAGTTAGAGTCTGGCAAACGAAAGTAGACACTCGAATTATTTGCAAACTTTTTATATGGCAATGTTTTACTAATGCCAACATCGATTTTTGGTGATTTCTTGTGGTCTTGATAATAGCATTTGTTGTGTGAAAAATGAATAAAACAATTAAAAGTGGATTACGGGAGATGTCGTTTCGCATGATGTTTAAATATCAAGAAGAACTGATGTTCTCGTTACGTCTTTCTCCCGATGGAAAAAGACGTCGAATTCAAACAAAAACAAGATTATATAAGTGTGGTGTTAGAATTCATAAGTTAGAATGACGCTAATAAGTTGTATAACCCAAAATTATTCTAATAATATACCTCAATTACCTATAGTATTTTTATTCAGACGAAATAAAATAAATAATTCTAAAGTATCAAATTCGGTTATTCCAGGTATGTCATACTAGTTTTGGGGTTGCTATGCTGATATTTATTAAATTTGCCGCGCTATCTCTACTTTCGTTTGCCAGACTCTAGTGCTCGTTTAATGGCAATAGGACTTCTTTTTTTATTACAAGCTTTTAATTAACTTGCAATGTATGTATGTAAGTGTGTTCGGGTCAAATCTTGCAACTTTATTTTAAAGCAGTTATCCTCCACCGATTAAGATGAAATTTTACATACACGGTTAGTTTGGATGACAATGCATGTTTAGATAAGTGAAGTCATTCTAAATCCAATATGGCGGACGGCCCAAGATGGTGGGCTAGTTATTTTTTGTGCACTGCCATGATATGGGTATCAAATGAAAGGGTTTGCTGAGAAGAATACGAAAAAAGCATGTTTTTTTTTAATATTTTGCAATGTATAAATTGTATGGAACCTTAGCCTAATAATAGGCTTCAGTCCAAATCACATAATTATGTACTCTCGGCAATAAATATAGTAAAAATTTTAAAAAGTTTGGCATTGACCGCGTGATATTTCGGTAATGCATGCATTTCCAATTTTCCACACACTTTAAAATTTATGACGATCAATTTCGCTGATAGAATTTCTCTTTGTGTAGGCCCTATATTTTTGATTACCGAGTAAACTTCTTTTGACTGAATCATTGGACTGAATGATGATAATGTCTAAGTTCGAAGAAGATTCAATCAATCTTCATCCTTTAAACTCTTACAAAACTTACAACACCTAACCATAGAGGTAACAACTAAGTCTCCAACATACAAAATACGCAATACCAACATTACCATACAATAATATCGTTCATCAAAACTTATCGGCGATATATCAACGATATTCTTCGACATGTCACTCAAAGCAACGGTCTTCCTTAAAGCAACCATGTGGTTTCATAAAATTTATGTAACACATAATTGAGCTTTTGGATATGTAAATGAGGTATTGTGTTTTATAAAACAGTGATTGGATTTGTTGTTGCGATATTTATAAGTAAGATGAGTATCGATTTATTGCAAGCATGTATTGCTAATACAGATATATGTTAGATAAAATTGCGTCTGCTTTTTTTACCCGACTGTAGAAGGAGGATAATGTGTTTATTAGTCTATGTATGTATGTATGTTTGTTCCTATGTGGCGTTCTAGAGCGCGAACCAAACGCGTTGGCCGATTTTAATGATTCTTACGTCAATCGATTCGTCTTAACCCTGCAAGTGTCACTGGCTACATTGAAATTGGAAAAGAAAAAATGGCGGTTTTGGGCGTCATTTTGTGTACGAAACAATAATCCGGTTATAATAATTATTACAACCGGAAAATAAATAAGTCTCATGCTTGGTGCTGTTAACGCCTATATTCTAAGTAATTTCTTCCACTCGACTCAATCCTGACTTAGCCAAGTTGGCAATTATAGCTTATTACCTGCGATTCGCCATTACCTGCGATGTTGGAGCAGCCGAGCTGCGCTGACGCAAACCGGTCCGCTACTAATGATACTCGGTCGTAGGTTGTAAAGGAAACAATCTCGAACGCAACCACTCAACAACTCAGTGCTAGCGATTATAGTTTACAGATGCCGCGAGTGAGTGAGAAAAATAAACAAGTGGTTAGGGACAGTGACTCAGAATGGCAAATAGTAAGAAACAAAACGTCTAAGCGTAAATATAAGTTTATAAGGAAGAGAGGTTGTGCTGCTACGCCTGAGGGTAAATTTAGAGCGGCTGATATAAAAGTCCCACTGTTTATCTCGAACGTTAGTAATGAAACGTGTGAAAATGACATTATTAACTATATCAAGGAAAAAACAAATGATATTGTATCCCTGAAAAAGATAAACATGAAGCAAACTAAAAAGTATAATGCTTATAAAGTGTATGTCTCCAAATGTAAGTTAGAATTATTCTTAGATGATATTTTTTGGCCTAACGGAATAACGTTCAGGCGTTTCGTGCAGTTTATGTACAAAACGAAACCGGATGTAAGTTAATTATTGTGCCAGTATGAATTTAAATCTTAAACACTATTTTAATTTAACTAGCGTTAATTGCAAATCGGTCAAGAGGTCGATTGAAAATATAAGGAACATTTGTGAAATGGCTGATCTGGTAGCACTCCAGGAGACGTGGTTGATGATGACCCCATGACATACCATTATTGGGAACTATTTCTAATAATTTTCAATACACAGGGAAGTCTGCTATAGATACTTCTGTCAGCTTGCTAAAGGGGAGACCTCATGGGGGAGTTGCCATACTCTGGAGAAAGGGTATGTTTGATAGTGTTACTGTGGTGCCGTGTGCTAGCACTCGACTGACAGCTATATGAGCAGATGTTGACGGCCGCTCCATTATTGTTTTTTTCTGTGTATATGCCGACTGACTCACTCGATAACCTACCAATTATGTTACGGAGGTATTGGGTGAAATAAGTGCAATTAGTAGCTAGTGACAATATTGAAACCTTGTTTATTTTGGGTGATTTTAACTCTCACCCTCACGAATTATTTTATAACGAAATGATTAACTTTTGTTCGGATCAGTCCTGGATCTGTGTCGATTTGGAAAAGTTAGGTACATAGACTAATACTTACACGTTTATTAGCGAGGCTCATGGCTGCAGACGATGGCTGGACCACTGTGTGGGATCATTATCGGCCTGGCAAACTGTAGTCGGGGTACATGTTATAGAAGATGTTTACTTGTCAGATCATTTACCTATAATTGTTAGTTGTGATATAGCTGTGGTAAGGCCTAAGTTAGTGACGTGCGACGTGCAGCGTGACTCGGTTGTTTGGGGCGGGAGAGATAAAAACTTATCATGAACTGTGTAACAATGCTTTTCGAGCCATTGATTTTCCCACCGAATTCGCGGCATGCTGTCGTGGGTCATGCAGGTTGGTTGAACACAAAGTTGTATTGGATAGGTTGTATAACGATATTGTTGAAACCTGAGTAACGCCACGGTTGGGTCTCCAGCGGGAAGCGTGGCACAAAATTAAATAAGGGTAGGCACTTATGTGGCTGGAATATACATGTCCGTGATGCTCATAGGGTGGCCAGGCTTAGGTTCGAAACGTGGATAGCATGCAGCCGGCCCACTTCACTAATTATTTAAGACGAAATGCTCGAGTCGCGTAAAACATTCAAAAGTCGCTTGAAGTGGTGCCAGAACAATCAGGAGCAGCTAAAGATGGACATTCTGGCTAAACACAGATCGGTGAAGGACTTCTAAGTTCTGAAAAGCTACTGGAAAGCATGAGGTTAAGCCTGGCCTTCCGGTGAGTGTGAACGGAAAAAGCGAACCAGTCCATATTACGAATATGTTCAGGGAACATTTTATGGTGCGCTCCCCGCTGGGCCCTTCAGCGTCATTTATTAGGTCTGAGCCCGGAAATGGGGGGGGAGGAGTCGTCTGTACATTTTACGGCTAGTCAAGTACGAGGCGTTTTGAAGAGAATGACAAGCAGTAAATCGCTCGGTCACGATGGGCTTAGTGTGGAGCACCTGCAGCATGCAGGGGTTCACCTGCCGAGGGTCCTGGCTATGTTTTTCACGATGTGCATGAGTCACTCATATTTACCACATGACTTAATGAAAACTATTGTAGTGCCTATTGTGAGGAACAGGACTGGGAATATCTCGGACAGAGGGAACTACCGGCCCATATCGCTAGCAACGATAATTACTAAAGTGCTGGACGGTATGCTTGATTCCTGCCTAGATATATCTGCCAAGCCTTTTCCCAACTATATTGGGTCGGCTTCCAGTCCCACCGTATTCAGCTGAGTACCAGTGTTTTACATGGAGATGATTAATGATTGATTCATTCCTTGTGATTCCTGCCTAGATAAATGCATTAAATTACATGATGCGCTGTTTGGGTTTAGACCTGGGCTATCAACGGATGCTGCCATCGCTGGTCTCAAGCATACTGTCCAATACTATATGGACCGCAGGACACCGGTGTATGCGTGTTTCCTTGACCTGTCCAAAGCTTTTGATCTTGTATCATATGATGTGCTCTGGAGAAAGTTGGGGAGGGCGGGTGTACCGGTGGTGGTGCTTAATATGTTTAAATATTGGTATATAAACGAATTTTGTAAAGTGGAATAATACACACTCTGAGGCATATGTGTTGGAAAGCGGGGTGAGACAGGGAGGTTTGACGTCGCCCAAGCTTTTCAACCTATACATAAATGACCTCATCGTCGAGCTCAGTAGCAAGCGTGTCGTTTGCTCGATAGATGGCGTCTTCACCAACAACATTAGCTACGCTGACGACATGGTGCTGCTGGGCCCGACGGTGGGTAGTCTCGGGGAGTTGTTAAGAGTGTGTGAGGACTATGCTACTGCACATGGCCTTATATACAATGTCAAAAAAACGGAATATATGGTCTTTGGGGCCTCTGGTGGATGCCCCGAGTATTCACATAATATTACCCTAAATGGCTTGTGCATAAGTCGTGTCATGAAATTTAAATACTTGGGGCATTTAATTACCGAGGGTCTTAAGGACGATCTGGATATTGAGAGGAAGCGTAGGGCTTTGGCGGTCAGAGGTAACATGCTGGCCCGCAGATTCTCCCGATGCTCTGAACAAGTAAAGATAACTTTATTTAAGGCTTATTGTCAAAGCTTTTATACGGGAAATCTGTGGATCAGTCACACCAAAAGATCGCTGGATGTCTTGCGCATCCAGTATAACAACATCTTCAGGACAATGTTGGGGCTGCCTTGCTTCTGTAGTGCATCGGGGATGTTTGTGCTGTATCGCACTGCCGGCTTTCATACCTTCATCCGCAAAAAAAACTGTCTCCCTGATCTGCAGAATGCGTGGCAGCTGCAACGGAATTCTGAAGACTGTAGCTGATAGGATCTCCTCTCCGCTGTGGAGATCCTTTATTAGGCGGGTAATTTGAATGTGAATGTGTTTTTATTTTATGTAATATGTATTTTAATTTGTATTTTAATTTATGTTTTAATTTGTATTTTAATTTGTTATGTTTTATTCAATCGAACTGTATGGATTAAGTTATCCGAAATAAAAAATAAAATTTTTTTGAATTATATAAAAAAATCTTTGTTCAGGTAACTTTCAAAACCCATTTTATATTAAATATAAACATCAGAATAATAAAAATATTATCAGAAAAATAACGGTCGAAACAAAAAAGTATTGTCAAATCAAGTCACAAGTAAAGTCAAATCAAAATAAAGTAAAGAAATATCAAATCAAAACAGAATAAATTAAATAAGTTACAAAAATAAAATTCATTAAAACAAAATAAATTTAAAAGTATACCTTCTCTCCGGCCCTGGCACAGTGACATGTCTGTCAGAACAATGCCGCAGGAAAGGGCATTATTGATCATAGGTTTTTTTTTCGCTGTCATGACGAATCAGACGAATGAAGACTTAGAATATCTTACCTTTTCATTCTGCATCACTTCTTTTGCAAAATAAGCACCCCGATGGTCTATTCTATGGGTAGTCTATACTTCACCCGTCTTATTAATAAACGTGGACTAAGGTAAGATTAACTTTATTCCAAGCATTAGGCTGGTACTAACAAATTTCCGTATTAATAAACACGGAATAAGGAGAGATTATACTAATCTGACTCTAGTCTTGGACTAAAAGTTATTCCATGGTGCTAGCTAGTTTAAGGTCGGAGTAAGGTTGGATTAAGAGTGTATCCATGGCGACCACATTTATTATTTTTGATTGACATTCTGTTCGTTGTGATTTGATGATGAAAATTTTTAGTTTAATATAAATATATTGTACTAGACAGGAAACACCATTTCAGGAATTGGCATGAAGATGTGTTTAATACTTAGGTATTTTACTAACATTAGTATGAGAGATACACTCGCCATCAGATGTATCGAACCACTACGAATATTAAATACTAGCTGTTGTCCGTGACTTCGTCTGCGTAGCATTAGTACTCCTAATAGCCTATTTTTAATGTCGCACTAATTATATTGTGAGGGCCGCCTTACTTGAGAAATTATTAGTTCACCATACAAATTTCTAGCTTCCTTGCCACCATTACATTGGATAAAAACTATCGTATGTCCATCCCAGGGTCCCAAACTAACTCAAGGGAGGTAATTATGTAATACATATTATCTCAATGACCAACTCCATCCAAAATCAGTTCAGCGGTTTAAGCGTGAAATGGTATTAGACAGACAGACAGAGTTCCTTCCGCATTTATAATATTTTATTATATGCGATTTAAGTATGACAAATGTCACTTTGGCAGCTATTTTTCTTTCTTTTTCTACTTTATGTCATCAAATTTCTTGGTTTCATTCACTGGTTCACTCTTTTTACTTTTAAATTGAACTGGGTTGCCACAGCTTACGCGCAAATCCAAGAGTAACAAATGAATAGTTAGTCCGAGGTTATTCCATGTTTATTAATAACATTGCTAAGACTATGTTAATCCTTACTTACTCCGGGATTAGCTAGTCCAAGAGTAACTTCGGAGTAAGCTGGTAATACGTCATTTTTATTAATAAGACTGCACATGTTTCCATTCAACATTGCACTCAACATTCAACATGAACCTACCTAATAACAATTACGAACTCTCACTGAATTCTCTTTGCCATTACAGCTATTAAAGAACAGAGAGGACTCATACATAATGTATGACCCACTGATTAATATGGTAATATCACTATGGTAAATATGCTAATATTATCTGTCCAAAGCATTTCCGGTCTGCACTATGACAGTGGAATATTTAGATTATTACTAGCTTCTGCATGCGGTTTGCTCGCGTGAATGTCGCAAATTATTCAATGGCAACGTACTTCTGGGAAAAAATTAGCTAACCTATGTTCGCTGGATGCGATACGCATTGGACCGATCGTTATGGTGACACTTGGGAAGGTCTAATATGTTCAGCAGTGGACGTCTTTCGGCAAAAAGTATGATGATGATTATACGAGTATGTCCTTCTCGACGATCCCAATATTTAAAATTGTTTCAGTCGTTTGTCATGAAAACGTAACAGATAGACAGACTATGTATATTTTCGCCTATTTATGATAATGTTTATGCAGATTCTGTTAAGTATATCATATTTTATTATGCATACAATTAATGGGTTTGGTGTGATATAATTTTTATTTGTTACCTAATGAGTTTGGTGAGTCATTGAGTCGTCTGCTTTTTTAGACTTTTCGCATCAACTTTGCATATTTTGATGATTTGTTTGTCTTTAGTCAATCGGAAATAGTCAAACAGACTTGATAGTGTTTGTATGCTTTCCATAAACGCCATATTTAGATGTGTTGGTTGGAAATGTGAGCGAATGATGAATTCTTTTCATCTTGATAAGCCGAACACTCTTCCACGAAACTTTCTTCCATTGCAGAAGAGTGACATAATTTTGCTTAAATGTCAACTTCACAGTATTAATTCTAACAAGCCTGTTATTATCCCAATTACAGTAAAAATAATTGAAATCAACATTGCTTGCTACAGGGCAAGAAGACGATGATAATGAACCGTTATTATCATCATCTTCTTGCTCCTATCTCAAATGTGGTCAGCACGTTTTTTTTTCCTTTAATACTCCCTTGTCAACCGTCACTCTTTCATTGAACTCCTTTCCTTTTATATCAGTGCTCACAGAATTCATCCACATTATATTTCGCTTGCTGTTCCCTATCCATATATTAACAAATGTTAATAGTAGTGTTGTGTATATAAATATATTCATTACTCTTTAAATCAAGTTATGCTTTTCGTCTCTCCTCATCACCCTAGAAAGAGTCTAAGTGTTGAGAATAGCGGTTATCAAACGCTATGTGCTAATTATATTTTATGCTTACTCACTGAGAATAGCGGTTATCAAACGCTATGTGCTAATTATATATTATGCTTACTCACTGATTTTGACTATTATTTCAGACAATAAGTAGGTATCTAGGTATGATAAGTGCACATGAAATCTTCAGAATCTTGCAATGCTTTGTGTAATATTGTCATCTAGACAAGGACATTGTTCATGGCTGATGCAGAGTGCAGTAATTGACCAATATTTGTAAGTTTCACAATATCGACGACTTGGTGCTGGTTGCATTATGCCAATGTTTGTCTTTGTTTGTGGTAATTTGAAAGCTATTGTGAGTAGATCAAGATCTCTCAAGAAAGTTTGCAAATTCTGAAACTCGGCTTTTAACAAAACTAGGTTTTGCATCATTTAGAACATAGATAAATAGACACATTACCCTATATTGTATACCATAACTAATTATAATATTGAACTCTTAGATTAATGTAGTGTAACAATAGGATGCCCTGTGGCTAAGAGCGGTAGTCACATGTATATGTCAATAATTAAATTTTTCGGTCATTATAGCAAATTAGCAATAATATAGAAACAGAGCTTATAGCTGAGTAGTTTGAATTGAAGACTTTCTACCACTGAGTTTTTATGTAAATTGAGAGTGATCCAAAGAAGTCGGACCTTAGAAAATAGTAAAATACTTTCACAACATGAATGACTAAACGTCACTTAGTGTATCTAATTTAAAACATCATTATGTAATGGAAGGATATTCACGGACGGATCTCACGAATCCAATCTAATTAAATTAAAATACAGTTATTTTACAGCCAAAAGAAACCACAGATCGTATTACGCGATCACCACAACTCTTCCACAACATAAAATTATTTTATACGTATGTATAATTTAGGATAAGCACCACTCCACATAGGGTTGCCAACAGTACTCTAATGGAGAGTATTATACTCTATTCTGCGAAGGCGCAATTTATAATCTACAAAAGGAAAAGAGTCCGCTAAAATAATCTATTTAGATAGGCTTCAACTTTGAATTGAATTAATGTTAGTCACTTCAGCACTAAAAGAGTATTTTCGATCAGTATAGCAAATTGGCAAGAAGAGGGGAAAAGTTTACTTCTTCTAATCCTAGCAACGGATTTTGATACGGCTTTTGCGAATACAAAAAGTAATAATCGAGAAAGGTTTGTGTAAATAATTTGTCTCGTCACTCGTGCAAAGCCGTGGCGGAGAAAGGAGGATGACATTTTCAAAAACATAAAACTCTACTCGATCGTGGGTTTGAACACAAGCAGACACTTTACTTTGTGTAAATTATTATATCACCACTGCTCTCAAAACGGTGAACACACACCCACACCACACAAACACCAACCACACATCACGAGGAAACCGGCATGTCTAACCAAAAATTCGAAGACATGTGACATCAACCAACATGCACTGGGCTCGCGTGGTGGATTACGGCCCATTCCTTCTCACAGAGAGGAGGTATGCACGTACAATGGACCAAATGCGAGTCTAAGTGCCGAAAAGGGGTCCATCTATCCTATCCTAAAGCCTTGGCGGATTGCTAGTTTCTTCTAAAAATAAGTTGGCATCCCTAACTCCACACTCCGTTATCCGTACTATAAAGATGCCTCATCTTTAAAAAAAACTGTGAAAGGTCACCGGCTTCCGCGTGTGTCTGTTGGTCATTACGTTACGTCAAGACTCGTGCTGTACTGAAAGTTATTGACATGATGATAGTGCAGCTTCTGTAATGGTAATCTGTACTTGAGCCACGTTCTATAAGAATGTTGAAGGATTTATTTCGATTATAATTCAGTGAATTTCAATGCGCGATTATATCCATACTTGAACACCACTTCTCTACTCTACTTAACCGGACTTCCCTGTGGAGACAATTACAAGACAACCTATGACAACTCTCGAGTTTGGCATATGATTCTATAGCTTGACTTATGTGTATTCAATAGAGCAAGAGCCCAGACGCCCCAGACGTTACTGAATTATTTCTACACAAGATGTGTGGTAGGTATGAATGAAAATGAAAGTCCAAATTAGCAAGTTCGAGTACTTTCCAAATACGTGCTAACACTACTCAATGCCACCGATTTTGTGTTAAAAGAGTTCGGTCATGTTTAGGGCATCTAGGATCTTGGACTCGATATCAAAAAAAACAAGCCAGCCAGTCACAACTGTGCATTGCCAGTTTGAGTTGAATTGAGCATGATCATGAGCATCTGGAATACCGGCCTAAGGCCTAACAAAGTGAAATTCTTTCAGTAATAAATATTATCAAAAGTCCAATAAGTTAACGCATGTCGGAGTTTCTTAACTGTTTTTGCTCTGTCTTGGCACTCTAGATAAATCAATCTGCCTAGTCTTTTCCCAACTATATTGGGGTCAGCTTCCAGTCTAACCGGATTCAGCTGAGTACCAGTGTTTTACATGAAGCGACTACCTATCTGACCTCCACAACCCAGTAACTGGGTAACACGGTACCCCTTGGCAAGACTGGCGACAGATCTCAATCTTCTGACTACTCGTAACGACTGTCAAAGATCTTCAAATGACAGCCGGGACCAACGGCTTAACGTGCTTGCCGAGGCACGGAGGAAACTCGGTATGTTGAAATGGTCACCCATCCACGGACCGACCTCGTCAAGCGTTGCTTAACCTTGACGATCGACCCGTGCGGCTATTATTATTTAGCCACAAGCTCCTTGGCACTCTAGATAGTTTAGGAGAAATAGGTGTTCAATCTTATCTTTAAAAAAAACTCTAAACTAAGTACTTAGTAGGTTTACAAGTTTAAAGTTTTATTCAGTCTCTTTTAGGACTCACCTTGAATGATTGACCCAAGTAATAAATCCATGATCAAGTTTCATAAGCTTTGCGTGATCATGTGCAAAGTAATATAAGATCATAAGGACTAAGATCATTTTATGAGAGTCAAAAGACAATACAAAGAAGTCATGAATTGAACCATTACATCAAAACTAGGTCACAAGATTCAAATCATACAGTTTTCAAGATTAATACATTTGAAAAAGCGTTATCAGTCATCATTCAATCAGATCGAATCCCACGCACGCTTAGAATGACGTTATGCAAAATTGTGACAGTGAGATGCATTGTTTTAACTTAGCAGTGTTAAATAATTATTACAAAAGTTAGGTTTCAGGTTGAACCGTGAAATTAGCCTTTCCATACTAGATGAAATAGCTTCTAAAGTGATTTATTATTTCAAGGGAGCATTATAGCAAATTTATTTATTACACCACAAAAATATACAGGACAAACATTTATAAAAACAATTGTAATTGGGCGGTCTTATCGCACTAGGCAATCACTTACAGACGACCTCTCCTCCTCCTCCCTTCCTCAGCCAAGTTTAATTCATGGTTTTGTCATAAGTCTAAGACGAACCTGTCCAATAAATACGGCAATGTTTTGTTAATGCAAGGAGGCAGCAATCTTCCTAATAACCAGAATATTTAAATACATCTGTGGAACACGATTGTCAATTGTTCAGATTTCAACAGCTGTTCAAGTCAAACTGTCCGCAATGATGTTTGGTAATTATGGCAATGGCAAATAGATGCAGATGCTACTTCACATCCATCAAAGATATTCACAAGTAGGTCAATTACCCTGCCATACATACGCAAGTCATAACATTATATATAGAGGTAAAGTGGAACAAGCTATTTGGTATACAGGTAAAAAATATTCATCATTCCACACACTGCAAAATACATGGCATGGTCCTCCGTGTAAAAGGTGGGGAGCCTGTTGCCAATTTCTCATCCACAGGGCATCAATCCAGACTGCAACATACGTGCTTCAACTGTGAAATTTCAGATGGTAAATCTAGCAACACTTAGCCCGACTAAAGAATTGATTACTGGACCTCATGCTCGGTCACGAAGCGTTTTGAGCTAATGTAATTTTTAATACATTTGAGACCACTAAACTAACTAGTATTTATTTTTATTTTACCGATGCGTAGTAAGCTTTTGAGCTATGTCATTATAAGGAAATTAACAAATATAAATGATTAACTACTCAGTACATCATAAAATTGTAAAGTTGTTGCCTACATACCAAAGAGCTTGCTCGAGTGTACGTGTACATCTGCCATGTCATACGTATACGCACTTACATACCATGTCATCAATGAGCAATTTGTTACAAGATTTCTCTGCAAACCTACAATTGACTTATGAAAGTGTAACCCATGACCTGAGGCCTTAAATGTGCGTACTAATACATCATTGCTTATATTACTTTACACATAATTTTCTCAAAGAAACATTGCATAATAGTTGTGTAAGTAAGCAATGTTCCGCAGTGAGATTTTCTGAGTGTGAAAACAAATATTTTGCAGGTCAACAATTTAGGTAAATCTTCGCTACCGTGAGTAAAGATTTGAGTCAATAGTTGAGATGTAAAAGGGGCTAAGTACAGGTGTTGGGGAAGGAGAATATAGGACAGATTTCTAGGAAGGATTAGCTTTTTGTTGGTTTGTTCTATTGTTAGGTTGCGTCGATGATCTAACCATATATGTAAATACTGGAGGATTATTTCGTAATCACCTAGGTAGGCCAAGACAAAGTGACACTAATACCAGTGATAATATAGTCAAAAAGTTCAAAATGTTTGGGATTGACATACGCTATCGAAATTCCATGTGGTCATGCCCAAACATTTAGACTTTTTACCCGACTGCCAAAGGAAGGTAATGTGTTTATCAGTCTATGTATATATGTTTATTCTTATGTGGCGTTCTAGAGACCAAACGCGTTGGTCGATTTTGATGATTCTTACGTCAATCGATTCGTCTTAACCCTGCGAGTGTTACTGGCCACATTAAAATTATGCTGTGCAGTCGGAGGATACATCTGGTTTTGGCCAGCCAGCTCGAGCATATGTATCCTCCGACTGCACAGCATGATTTTCTTCTTGTTTAGGTCTTTTTAGTTCGCAGCAATCGGGTTTTTATTAATATTTTTTATGATAGTTATCGCTAACAGAAAGACACCATGTTTAAAGTGCGAGATATTGAAAATCTTCGGGCAATCTAGATAACAAAACACTACAAGATGTGTGTTACAAGACGGATCGAAACTGGGAACACTGTGTGTTCCAAAAACCTTAAATTAATTTCATTTTTTTTTATCAAAGGGTAACACAAGCATTGTCATTGTCTCACCACAGACGTGTTATTACGAAGTTGATTGGAGCTGATCATAGACTAAAGCAATGTATAGAATACTGTCATATTTTTTCGTAGTTAGGTTAGCAATTCTAGTTTGAGCATGAATCAAAGTAAGTTTGTAACAGTAGATACAAAAAAAACCCTTTCAAAATTTATCATTTTATCATGTAGGACATAGTACGATTTCAAGAGATCCTATAAAACCTACAAGATAAATAGATTAATATACACAAAAACCTCCGTAATATACTAAAACTATGAAATAAATCACCCACAGCCCTTTTTATCAACAAACTCATTAATATACAGATCTATGACATTTATTGTATCACTGTACAAGCGTGGGAGACCGTGGTTCTTGTGGAGATATCATCGCGTCTGTCGTAAGGCACCTCATTATGTGGCTAAATTATTTGGGTTGCATTTACACGCATAGGCTGGGTGTCTTTATTCAAATATGATTACTTATTCCATTTTGCCCCATCAATCCTTTCCATCACAGAGTTAAATGGAATGGTTACAATTTTAACGTGCACTACTAATGTCTCCCATTGATAAAAAAAGATTTATTAACATTAGACAATTGAATATTCTAAAAAAAAAGAAATCTATATACAAATACAAATGGAAGACGGCAAAAAATATTATCGTGCATCAAAAAATTCGTCCACATCGATGTCAATTGGACACGTGCCCAGAACGCTGGCTGCATTGCCACGTTGTATGGCAATGCTGATTCTATGGCCGAAGAAAAGGCCAGCCTTCTGGTTACGTGAAGAGTCGACGAGCTTTGTGCTAATTTCTCGAAAAACTCGATGCGCACTCGGACCCCATGTACCTAATGTTTCAACCCCAAAACGGCTCAAACATATAACTTCCAATAAGGTTGTTATATTTGCGCCGTTTGAGGCTTTCTGCACCAGCAGCAGCCGTCCCACTCATTGATTTTGATGGAGCAATTTGCACTTGCGTGTACTAGTTCTGGCACTATTGGATTAAAGTTTTATGATGACATTAAAAAAGTTTTTACACTCGTGATTTTCTGTAAAGTCTACTTAAAACCTCATTCATGTGAGCACCCACAATATATAGATTCAAACCTCACCAAAATCAAACAATATCATCATCATCAATACATATAATAAATCTGTAGAAAAGTAATTTTTGTACATCGAAAATATTTCCAAAAAAAATTGCCAGGATGTTAAAGGATAACGAACAGAACCTATTACCAGCATTTTTGGAATTTTTGTCGGTTTGCTTGTTTGTCTGTTTATTTGTGCACGCATCACGTGAAATGTACGAAACCAATGTAGATAACTTTTATACATATAAATTGTGCGTAACTTGAAGAATTACTTAGTTTTTGTTTCATCGCAATCGGTTCACTCTATCAAAAGTTAGATGAATTGAAAGTTATCAAGAAGTAAAATTATCACAACACACGCAATTCAGATATTCGGAGAGTTGACTCGATATTCGATAGATGGCGTTGTGCATTTGAAGTCATTTTCTGAATGGCGGTGTTAAGATTCTCCGCAAAAGAATGATGACTATTAGAAAAAAAATTGGTAGGTAGGTAAGTAGGGTAGGCAGGAAGCTAAGAAGTAGGGTAGGGTTGGCAGACAGAGGACGAGAGCGAAGCCGCGGGCACAGCTAGTTTGTAATGAGATGTGAAGAGAGTTCCAATACTGGTCAGTGGTCATAGTATAGCGATGGGTGAAACGAACGAGAACGCCTAATTTATCCAAATCCGTATAGTATTGGGCATTCTGTCACAACGGAGCGTAGGCGAACTTGTTCGACTGCGCGACAGGTGGGACAGAATGCCCAATACTATACTACTTCCAGTATTGGGCCACAAGTAGTAGGAGTTGCTAGATTGCGATTATACCAATGTACAGAGCCCAGGTTTTTCCTGATCATCAAACCGATAGCTTCATTGGACAAAAATAACAGTTTATTCCATATTTGAACTTCCAGGCAGTTGTGTATCTATTTTTTCTTAATTAAATATACCTAGGTACAATTTATGTTGCAAATCTCTACAAATTCGTAAAACTTCTAGGGATTTTTGCTAACAAAAGTTACATAGAAATCTAGTCGCCATAAAACGCTAAAACCACGTAAGGGAAACTTCTTTACATGATACTAATGATGTCTTTATCCTGCTTATTATACTATTATTATACTATTATGCACTATTATATACAATTGCACACATAATTATATCTTTTAACATAACAGTAATGTGTTATGCGTAGGCTTAAGTGCAACTTAAGCACTTAAAAACTAAAATCATCTACGACAGAATAAATAACCTAAATGTCAAAAGGCTATTCACCTTGGATGACTTAGGTACGCATTAAGTTATATGTGCACTTGTATCAGTTATCCTACAAGTAACATCCGGCTTGTAACTTTGAATCCGGTCCGCTGCAGAAGGGTCTTTAAAATTTAGAAAAACATTGTTTTGAAATATAAGCATTACATAAATTTTCCACTATCACAATGGTGCTGTTTTCCATGAAATGATTGAAAGTGATTGAGTTAGTTGATTTGAATAATTGGCTAAATTACTCTATGCAAGTTGATCTTTGGAATTCACGATGAATATTACCGGTAAGGTACCGGAGATCGAAGTTGTGACTGAAAATCGGTAGTAAAGTTGTTCGCAAGTATACAGATGACTAAGAAACATTTCGTGAGGAAAGTTTTGATTAGTTTATATTAGTAAGTCTAAATAAACGGTAGATGATGTGAAATATGGTAGAAAGATGTTCAGTATTGAGATGAAGGGATGAAGAGATGATGGAAGAAGAAAACCCGCCGAGCTCAAATAAATTGAGGACGATGCATATCTTACATGTTCTACAGCTAATCTTACTTCCATTATAAATGTGACTGTTTGTTATGATGACTGAAACTACTGAACGGATTTTGATGAAACTTTCAAGAAATATAGCTTATACATCAGAATAAAACATAGGCTATAATTTATAAATATATTGGGCGAAGAACTAATACCACGCGGGCGGCAGCTAATTGGTTCATATCTAGATGTGTCCTTGAATTTTAGGTTCGTCTATTACTACGAACCATTTTTTTAATATTTCCTATAGAGTCTTTATAGGCCCCCTTTCCTTCTGATTTCTTATGGTGTAACATTTAATTGATGATCCAGCAGAAATATCTCTCCAAATACAATTATAATTTTGTTGTTTTGACAGTTAAGTACCTACGAGGCATTTCAACAAATATTTATGTCAAGTCATTGTAGTAACGTAACATTACTATTACGTTACCGACTTGGCGCGAAATTGATTGATTGATTAAATAACCCAATGAAAGGTTAGATTGCTACTTATGGTATGGTGATTGGTAGGATTATCAGTAATGCCATGGGTTTGTGAAAAAGGCTTTATGTGTAATGGGTATTTTATTTAAAGAAGATTTATGCAAAATCATTTTAAAGTTCGATCTCTATACCAAAACATAAAATCATGACTGTTGCCCGAAAGAGTTAGACAGAGGTACCTTTGTATAGTATACCTGCATTCCACCAGTTTTGTTTTAATTGTTTAGTCTAGCTTCATTTTTTGCTTAACAATTCACCACAAACAATTCAATTGACTTCATGCACAAAAAGGTACAAAGGCGGACTTAATGCTTTAAAAAGAAAAAAAGTTGTTACTAACATACTAAAATAAGTAAAATACACGTACATATATATTGAATATAATATATACTGATATAAATATATATAATAATGAAGTAACAGAAGAGAAGAAAGTGATGATGACTCTCCTTATTTGTGTTGAAAATCAATCCGCAATTGCCGCTTGAATGCAAACCGACTTGTAGCCGTCCTGATCTCGAGGGGAAGCGCGTTCCATAGAAGATTGGACTTTAGATGGTTTAGTTGGAATACATTGTTTGTGATTGAGTCCTATAGGATCGAGCCTATTGCCACCAACAGAACAGGACACAAATCGAGACTCACGCTACTGAGAATTTCCAGATGGAAAACCCCCAAAGATATAACTTTGCCTGACCTAAGAAGTAAACCCACGGCATCATGCTTAGCAATAGCACAAAAATACTTGCAGGGTCTTATAGACAAATAAACGTCTAAGATACCATCAACAACTAACAGAACTAGAAACGGACAAACTAAAGTTCACAGATCAATAGCTCTTAATTCAGTGACGCAACAGACGCAATTCTCTCAAAGAAAAATTCGGTAAACATTTACTTCCTATACATTACAATAATGACGAGAACAACCGCCACTCTTCGTGTAACATCGCCATCATTCGTGCACCTTCGTGAATCTTCATAAGTATTCGTGTACCGGTAGTTCACATAGAGGGTGTAATGATTACGGGTCATGGCGTTGATTATACGTATTATGTCAGAAAGGCGTGCGTGGCAGCTTCGGGCTAGGCTAAGTGCACTCGATACATACATTGTGTATGAGTTAGATATAAGTATGTTAGATTGAAGATGAGGTGAAGTTATTTTTTTGATGTAAAGAGAATTGCAAATGAAAGCAAAATTATATTCTTCTTCTTCGTCGTATCGATGATTCCAAAATTAAATATACTTTGACCAGAATTCAGCCACGCCAACTGCGTTGTCATTTGCCTCACAAAGGACTTTTAAGGTGCAGGTGTTTTTGCACAGAGAGCAAGACAAAAGATGAGGCATTGTTTGGGACGTGGCTCCGCAATAGCATTGTGGGTCATTGGAGTACCCCCATCTAACTAGGTTGTGCCTGCAGCGACTCACCTGGCTTCGTAGTCGGTTTAGAGATTTCCAGGTGGGCCAAGGCAGTTGGTGGCCCGCAGGGAGCTTTTCTGCAGGCTCAATATAGTCAGCTGGAGGGGGGCGTCTGAGGAGCCATAGATTTTTCTTTGTTTCCCTTAACTCGTTGCCGTCAATTGATTTAGTGAAAGACAGAATTATATTATGAAGGTGGGATTGCTAAAATGAACAACACGGGCTTTGGAAGAAATAATCTCTAAAAGTTGTTTATCCGATTTCGAACATTATTTTTCTGATTGATGGCAAGCGACACTGTCGCTTGAAATCATGTGCTGATGATTATGATGGGGACTCCCGTTTCGCACTTAGATTCTCATTCGGTCCTTTGTGCGTGGGGGTTCTGACTAAAAAAGCCAGCCCTCATAGGCTTCGCGGGCAACGAAGAAGAAGCCACGGCCCCGCATTCTAGGATGTCGTGGGTGGCTGATTATTCGGCGTCAAGGCAGCTCTTGCAAAGCGTGGCGCTTATATTAAAAAGATGTGTGTAAGGGGGTTATGGCCCGTAATTGTTTCTATGATTATTCTAAGGTTATTTCTACTCAGGCTGAGAAGATTTTTGGTTAATCGCGGGTATACATTCGGTATATCCAATTTTAACTGTCAATTACAACTCTACAGTCCGTTGCCCGTGACCATCTGTTGTTATGTAAATCGGTCGACCTTTGGCAAATCCACGCACGAATTTGTCAGGGAGGAAGTGGGTACGGGCCTATCACTACTTTGTATTCTGGAAAATGTACGGTTTCTGGCGATAAGCCATGGCAGTGAAACCACGAGAAAAGCTAGTAATTAATAATTAAAAGGAAACAAAAATTGCATTTTTATTTCTACCCAGCCCGCTCTAATAGACGGTCTGTTTTTAAAGAACAGTGGAACTTTTAGTTATAGTTTAATAACTACATTCAAAAGCTTGGTGGCAATAAAAAGTCTAATCCATTTTCAATCGTTCAAAATAAACGGCAAATATCAGGTCATCTCACTTTAATCTAAACAGACACGATAATGGCATCACCCCAAAACAGAAATAAACCATGATGAAAACTAATCTCTTAATAAATACCTCATAAACTTATCTTAACGACTGCAAATCACAAACTTCAGCTGTAGGTAACCAATGTGTAACAACACATAATACATTTTTAGATGAAGTTGGATAAGACATCTAAAAGTTATCTGCATGGGAACGTTGACCATAACGTAACTGCTATGTATGATGTAGTGAACATTATTCGTTGAATTTGAGGTCAATTGTTTTGAAGTAGTACAGTGGGCAGTACTCGAATGAGTACACTTTAGCTCTGCATGGTTTAAAAGAGACTTAGAAATTCGCACCATCATTTAATAAATGCTAATAAAATAATTTTAAACATTTAAGTGGTATGTATTTTTGTAATCACCACTAAAAACCCTTCATATTGATAACCCACTCGACGGGTTTAGAAGAAAAAGAAATTGCAACCCCTACAATACGGCGCCGAAAATACGCCATGTTTTTTTTTTTTTAAACGGCACTTAAGAGCAATTGGGCGGCCAAGACATATCTAACGATGTCTTAATTATAAAAATCCGTCAAGTGGTTTGAAATATACGAGGTAATCAAGAACATATAAACATTCATACGTACAAGATATGCGCGAAAAACATAACCCTTTCCTTGCAGCCGGGTAAAAATACATGACGTGTTCAGTGCCATGGCCCCGTGCAATGGGACTGTTACAGGCTGGAATTATTACTAAGCTATTACAGGCAAACCAATTTATAGCATAACATAGCAATTCTATAATAACCCCGGTCAGTAGTTCGCATGACCTGAACCCGTAAACCTGATACCACAGACAATATAACACTAGTGTTCATAATCTAATACCAGTAATATCCATTAACAGCCATGGGAACCAACATACAAATTAACACACACGCAAATCGTTGGGATTGGTAGAAATCTTTCAAAACGTGCTGCACAGCTCGCCAATTAACCAATCAGGAAACGGTATTCTTCTAAATGCCTGACGCAACGGCAGGGGGCATCCTCACGATTCGTCGGTGAAATGACTTGAAATTATGGTAAAAACGTAGGTTCGTGACAGGAAGGTGGACGGAAAATGAAATTATGGATGCAGTGGACATGAATTGATTAGGGGATGATGATTGGAGACTTTCTAGATGCTGATTCAATTTTTATGGTGGTTTGAAAATACGTCAAAAGTGTACATCAATTTTCTTAAATAATAAGAGCCATAGCTTTTGCAGATTCACTATCAATGAAAATACTTTTACTTATTATAGATCTAAATCTCAATATGTTAGCGCAAAATTAAAATAATGAAGCAAAATCTTTTCTGTGGTATATATCTTACAAAAATCGTGCAATTTTCGGGACATAAAAGCCGTATCCGATCAGTATTGCAAGAGATTACATACGAACAAACCACTTTATTTCTTCGTAATATAAGTTTGAAGTTTAGATGACAAATATCTCAAAATTTTAAGAAAAATTTACAATTCTAATTGCTACTCGCATCAAATGAAGCTTAAACTGTCCAAGGCTCAAATCAGACCAATACGACTAATATAACATTTATAGAGAATAGAAATCATACAACAACTAAGGGTCAATACAATATCAATAATTAAAACAATTCTCGATTCTCACAATCGTAAACATAAAACAATCATCTTATTAAACAACTTAAAACTCACCATATAAAACCAGCGAGTACCTTTTAGCATGCGCAAACGAAAACGTGAAAACGAAAGGTATGATCCGTCAGGTCGAAGGTCGGGGAAAGTTCCCATAGGAGGACCCGTTCCTAGGTCCAAGGTCTAGTCTGGCAAACTCGCAAGACTAGATGAGCATACCGGTGTACAGGTTTGAGACGATAAAATTGAATGAAGTGAAATCTTTCGATAGCTGGATTTTTGTTTCCGAGTTCCTATGCGATGAGAGTGAGGAAGTGAAATTTATTTTTAAATGTTTGAGGGTTCGTGTTTTCTATGATAAAAAATATATTATTGATTTTTGTACTTTTTTAGCTAAATGTGTTTCAATTGCTGTGCTTTTTGAAACACACGAATTATGAATACGCGCGCACTAGTATAAGCTATATTTGGTTTTGCTTATGACAATTTCTAAGCAAAAAAAGCCGGTATATAATAAAATAGTCTACATTTTGTTTACACTAAGTACTAATTTCAAAATTCCCAAAAGATTGATAAGGATGTATTTCAAAAACAACAAGTTAATAGCCACGAAATACACAAAGCCTTAAGCTTAACCTCAAAATAATTAAGCCACAATTATATAGTTACATAAACCGCCACCAGAGGCCGTACTATCGTAAAACCAACTTCTAAATAAATATGTTATTAAATACATCGCAAATTGGCTTCAATTAAATGCAATATAAACTTCAAAATACATAGATACAATAAAAATAGGCCTGACGTGATTCTTATTGCCTTACGTAATGTATTTTTTGTATATGATTTATGTATGTCATTAGGCGTATACTTGTTTGTTGTTGCAAGTGTGTTTCTTCATTTCTATTGATTGGATTTTCGCCATAAGAAGTAGGTAGCTATAATGGTGTGATTAGTTAAAAAAAATAGTATAAAGATTTTGGTTTTAAAAATTAGTATAAAGATGTCTAATGGCTGGTTTCTATATTGAGTATTTCTAGTTAAGCACGTATCAAACCTCACTTTGATTAGCCACTTAAATGTTTTTTTATAGGTTTTCAGACTAAAGGCCACTTCGACAGACTCAACTTTAAATTTATTGTATTCTTTTGAGAATAAAGACCTCACAAACCTCAAACTCTTATGTTCAGAAATAGGTCGTATGTCTAGAAAGGAGATAAAGACAAACTTAGAGTATGTATGGATGAAGAAGACAAGTTGTGCTTAGCCCAAATCTGGCTCAATTAAGCAGACATAAGGGAACGAAAATTATGATGATGTCTATAATATTTTTTCTATATTCCCACTGCTGTGACACAGCCTCCCCTTTGTGAGAGAGAGCGGATTATAATCCATCACGTGGGTCTATTTAGAGTGAGTTAGTGGATGAATGTCACATGTCTTATTTTTTTTGTTTCCAGAATAAATCGGTTCTCTCTCAATGTTGGATACATATATGTTACTGTTACGTGTGTTACTGCAGTAATTTGGAATTAATGCTATTTAAACCTGCCCAATTTTTAACCTATGGCAATCAGAGACAGAAAAACTTTCTACACGTGAAAGATTTTCCATAATCAGTCCAGTCAAAGTCAAATTCATTGTTTCAATTAGGCCATTCAGCGGCAATATTGAATGTCAAAAATTTTAATGAAAAATAATAATACATAAATAATTCTACCGTCCATTCGCAAATGAGGATTGTTAGAACGGATAAGAAACGCCGCGCTTACTCTTAAAAAAAAGTGTTTTACAATATTCACATACATACATTAATTCATATACGTGAGGGCGGTGCATTATAACACTATTAAATTACGTATTATGTAAATTCATTCATTTGATACATAGGAACATGGTTCTCACATATTTACAAATATTGCAAACATACAGTACTTCTGAAGATTACCTCCTGCAATGAAACAATTTTACCTCGTAATAAAATTAGGTAGCACTATAGCGTCCAATGATATTTTTACTAGAATATCATTGATAGTGTCCCTCAATTTCTTGGATAGAAATAAAAATATATAACGGGGGAAACTCATAATCTTAAGTAATATTTTAGAGAAGTAAAATTATTACACATTCACATCACGTAACGTGATTCTTTATTCGGAAAACGGCCTTAAGAGTTGGAATTTGGTCCGATGAGACTTATAAGACTGTTCTATTTAAATCCACGAATGTAGAATATGTGTAATTGTGGAAGTAGGTGAAAATACGAGTATGATTGCATACAAAACTCATTCTCATAGTGATACAATGCGACATTAAAGTGGATATCAAACCGTGTGATTGTGTGTGAAATGAAGATGTACTTTGTTTCATCATTACAATGGTTACATATTGAGTTCTGTTCAATACGCCGATATTTTTCAACATCGATTGATCATTAATATTCCTAAAGATCATCGCAGATTTTTCTGCCTTTCATGATTTGACATGGCTAAGACAAAGTATTCTTTTTACCAAATGACCTTTAGAGATGAAATAACTTTATAGTTATTTTGGCAAGGACAGATTCTTTATTTTACGAGGACAATTATTGATTTCAGCATAAGTATAAGATTCGTGTAGTAAGTACCTAATTAAGTGTACTGTGTGGGTGTGTGTGTTTAAATAGGTTGCCTTCTTAGGCAGAGGCCTAAGAAGGCAACCTATTTGCCTTAGTAAGACTGGCAGTAGATAACTAGTTTTGCAAGGTAGTTAAAATAAGAACGCTTGTCATGTTTATATAAAATTATGATAGAATAGATCTAGATTGTAAGCCTGAAGGCAGGCTCATATTAGCTAAAATATAATAATTAAACCAATATATGTTTCATTGCCGGTACACCTCTGTCTACCCCCCTACATTTGGTGGAGGCGCCGGGTAAAGTATCCCGGGAAGTAATAAAAAATATATAATATATTTCGCGTGTATACGGCGTACAGTATACGTATAAGGAAAAAACCTAGAAGAAAAGTATATTAAAGACGGTATAGTTCGCGTGTGCATGGCGATACAGTGCACGAAGCCCTATCGGCGTATATAAAGCGAGATAACTGATATCAGAGAGTGCCGTTACCTCTCATTCCCTCCCATAAGCGGATGGAAGGAAAAATAAAGCTAAGTGGTTTTCTTATTTTGTATTATCGAGCGTAAAGCAAGCATGATGAATAAGTATTATTCAGGCACGGACGGCTACTGCCTGGAGGAATTCCTGACCGAATTCAAGTCGGTGGCCGAAATGAATGAATGGAGAAAGAGTGACTACAGCCTGATTTTAGGAGGATTTCTACACGGAGCCGCATATTATTATTATCGTACTATTTTTAAGTATGATATGGACTTCGCAGTGTTGTGCGATTGCTTGAGGAGTGAATTTTTTAAGTTTCATCGCAGATGTCGTTATTGCGAACAGCGCATAATAATCTCTGAAATAAAAGCTGAAGAAAAACAACTTAATGTATTGTGTGAGGATGTTAATGTACATTTATTTTCTAGTATCGTGATTAAGGACGAACAAACACAAAACATTGTTCAGTGCAGTGAGGAAATCGTTGACCACGTTGACGAAGAGGCCGACGCAATTGTTGACGATGTTGATCACGCCGACGGAGAGAGCTGTTTGTTCGAGGACGATGTTGACCAGTCCAGCAGAGACGACAGCCCCGTCGATGACAAGTTTGAGGTGGAGTCTACGTTCCAGGGCGAGCGCTCGGACGGCCCAGCTGACGACGTGTTGGAGCCCCTACCCAGCAGCGTATGTGCGGACGAGGGTATAGTATTGTATCGGTCCAGTCCAATTTGCTCCGATAATTCCGATTATCTTTCAGAGAACCATGTTCGGATTCCATCAGAACAACGAGTGGCAGTTCCAACTGAATGCCAAAGTGGTGTTTTAGATGTTAACATGCACATTGATTTCAACCATATTATCGAAAATAATATCGAAATTTCTCGATCTGACATAAAACAGAAAATTATAAATGTCATTTTGAAAAGAAATGATTTGACAGTATTTAAGAAAAGTTTTTCTCAAAATAAATTTAAAGAGATCCGTAGGAAATTCAAAGGAGTCTTTAATAAGTTTTCTTATGTCGCCAACATATATTCAAAGAAGGCGATCGTTAAAAAGGATATGATCGGGATTAAATACAAAAGAATTTATAATGAAACTTCTTGGGGAGCAGGGTTTCGTAGAAAGAAAATTACTATGATTGTTGTAAATAAAAATCCAATTCAGTTCTGCCTTAAGTGTAATTTAGAATTAGAATATTTGCGTTATGATCACATTAAACAAATAGAACTCGTAAAATGCAAGTTTTGGAAATTTTATAGAAAGAAGATTAGGTATAAAGTGTAGTAAACAATTCATTATTATTGTGTAAATAATTTGTTAGGTAACATGATGTGATTGTTGTGATGTTTTATATTTTGTGCTTTATTAACCAATGTTTTCTTTTCATGTCGAGCAAATGAATAGAATCCAACCTTGAAGGAATGTGCGATGCGCGCTGGGCATCGATAGAAACTTAATGCAATTTATTGTTTTAATGATTTAACTGTATATGTTTTGGTGAAATTAAATACTCTTCCGTCTTGTCTTTATTTGTAAAATAGGATTAGCTTTTGAAATAGCAGACAAAGTCTCAAATACAAATCCATAAGGACTAAGTCTGAAACAGTAAAATGTTAACAAGAAATATTTATATATAAGCCCATAAGGCAAATAAATGATAAAAAGCACAGTTGTCATTTTAAGAAATGGTTTGACACATAGTGCCACAGATAATATAAAAAGCACAAGTGTCAAAACCTTGACAAAAGTAAAGCTTAGTGGTCATTAAAAAATTGGTTCGACACATAGTGCTATAAACAACACAATAAAGCACAGTGTTCATTACATTAGAATTAGATTTATTTATACTCTATAGCCACAGATTAGTTAGGCCGGACCATAGATACAGAATAGAGTTTGGAGTTATAAGGTGAATTACAGATAAACAGAAATAATATTGACATGATTGATTATGTAGAATGTCATGAGCTAAGGAATAGTTTGACACGTTGTGCCACAGATAATATAAAAAGGTACAGGTTAAATAGAAAATGCGATATGATAGAAAAGCTAAATTGAGAATATTTATGCCGAATGAATTAGTGTTGCTCTATAAACCTAGATGAACCATAAATAGAAGTCTAAAAAAATAAATATTAATTGTATATTGTATAAAGGCCCATACCGAATAATTAGGAGATTATCTGATGTAAATTATGTAATTAAAAAAATAAATAATAGTAGACGATTTAGGGATATAGTACATGTAAATAGATTAAAACCTTTTAATGTTAGAGTAGAATAAGAGATAGGTGTAAATAAATAAGAATAGGTTAAGGTTAGGTTAGACCCGCGACCGAAAAAAATAAAAAGAATAGGGATGTCAACTGTCAATTTAATTCACTGAAGCTAATAGGGATGGGGGAGTAGGAAATTGTATCGATAGTTTTCTTGTCGACTTATCGATATATATCATTTTTTATCTTTTGCATATGCTGATGGATTGTATGCCGCTGGGTGAAGAAGAGGCTGGCAACATTAGCGACGCATCGAAGAAATGTGTGATTATTTGTTATGCGATTAGGGCTACATAGGCTCAAACCAGGATAATAGTATAACCCAGTGGGTTCCTTAAGGTATTAGTCATAACTGAAACCGACTTTGCTAACGGGGCATAGCCTTTGCAAAGGATGTCGAGTTGACATCATTGGTCCAGTTGATGGCTGTTGTTTAATTTAAAAAAATATAAATATATTTATCAATTTAAATCCTGGTGCAAGTTCTATGAATAGGATTTGAATTCGATGCGATCCAGCCTTTCCTTCTCTGGCCTGATAAACGCACGAGATCGAAAAATTGTATCATATCTGAATTTTTTGAAATTTAAACCCCATCCGGGTCGATGTGAGTTGACGCATCATTTTGTTAGTGTCGGGAGGACGCCTTGGTCCTTTTCCTGGGGTTTTGGGCAAGGAGGTTCAAGCATGACGGCGTAGATTTGTTAATGCGTATGCGCACGTTAGCCGAAGTAAAAAGCACATATTGGAGCATCCGATAACTCGTTTGTCATGACTTAAGCCTTCCCCTTTTAAGGGTCGTACCTCAATTGTTAATGTGATTCCCCAGTTAGGTAAATGCTCGGGTTAGTATAAGGTAGGATTGATGTTACCTTTCAAAACTTGGAATAGAAGCACCTCGTATGACTCTGCGCGTCTATTCTTAGGGGCGTAGCTCATGTGAGGACTCTGCCTAAGAAGGCAACCTATTTGCCTTAGTAAGACTGGCAGTAGATAACTAGTTTTGCAAGGTAGTTAAAATAAGAACGCTTGTCATGTTTATATAAAATTATGATAGAATAGATCTAGATTGTAAGCCTGAAGGCAGGCTCATATTAGCTAAAATATAATAATTAAACCAATATATGTTTCATTGCCGGTACACCTCTGTCTACCCCCCTACAGTACAATTTTTCTTATGGCCTTCTTAACAAGCCGTGGCAAATGCATCTTGACATCAAAGGTTGATCAATATTTCAACCATAGTAATTTTGTCTCAAACCCTCATGAATGGGCATGTGTGCTCATGGGTGTAGTTATTTAGACTTTAATTTTTTTTAAGTGTTTAAGTTCTTTGTTAGTTTAATTTTTTTAAATAATAAAAGGCCACCCCCATTATAATATAATTTCTTGCTCCAATACTTATCACACCTATCATTCAGATTTCAACCGCAAAGGTAACAATGCTGTCAAAGAAGACTTCTCGTAAACCCAACAAAGTAAACGCAATGATAATTATGACTGCTGCAAAAAGTCAAAATGTGAACGGGACTAGAACATTTTATAAAACTACTTCTGCTAGCAGCTTCGCCCGCGTGAAAGTCGAAAATTATCCCGAGGGAACATATTCCTGGGATAAAAAAGTATACTCTGTGCTATTCTTAAATGATAAATGATTTGATTTCTGTAAGTTGGTTTGTACAAACACTTTTACATGTCGATCATATTTTGAAACTAGATGAGGTCGGCGTTTCCTATCTGACTACTCTGAGAAGAAAGGCCGAAACAAACTCAGAGGTCACAGTATCTTTTAAAGTCCAGGCAAAAATCTTGGTTAGATCATGTGAAGACCATGTAGATTGATGTCTGAAATGGTCTTTTGAGGCAAGATCCAGCCAGATTGAGTGGACCTGTCCAGTCAGTGCACGCATTTGTCAATAACCGAGCAGCTCAACACAGAATTTAAGGAGCTCAACGATTCGACGAACAATACCAAAGAAAGGACATTTGGGTAGGCCGCATAAACTACTCAAACTGCAAGACCACGATTAAAAACTAAGATAAATTAAAAGTAAAAACAAAAAAAAGATAAAGAATGTTATGTGGACATTCTTTATCTTTTTTTTGTCTTTACATTCACAATAATTAAAATAAAACAATAGAATTTCTTAACTATATTCTACCTCTGAGCCAAATTTCATCCAGATCCGTGTATTCATAATATTATAAGTGTGATAACTTTACACTCAAAAACATGGAACTAAATAAGCAATAACTCCATCATCCTTGTTTCCACCAGAAGCTTTAAATTACCGACCACCATTCACCAACCTAACAACCAACACATCCACCATCACAATTTCAACTCTAAACTCTAATGATAAGTCATCATTTGCTATGTTATCTTGCGCAAGAGTTCAATTACGTATGTCAAACGAAGATTGATGGTTTGGGTGCATTTTAAAGACGTTATTTTCATAATTCTGGACAAGTTGGACATAATGATGTGTATTTGGTAATGCAGATTGATACACACATGGGCAATCTATGAAATTGCTTGACAGATTTTGGTACAGTATTTTGTGCGAAGCAGTAAATTGCAATTTTTTTTCATGTCGAGGTCAAATGCAAGCTGTACCTAACAAATGTATTTTTTTGAGAATTTGATTTAGGTACATAAAGTTTACTTGATGACAAATATAAAGATATTAAAGTGTTAACCAATATAACCCTGACTTATTTAGAAAATAACTCGTATTTATGAGTCAAACCGTTTGTAAAATATTTATCAGGCTTGTTTTGTCAACTTTCAAAATTTTCACAAAGGTCATCAATAATTATTGCAATATGGCCTATTCACCACATTCACCATGTGACATCGTTGACAACGGCGAAGGAAAACATCTTGAGGATACCTGGACTTATAGTGAGTTTATTATAAGATTGTGCTCCATTGGTGTAATTGCTGCAAGGCGTTCCAGTGCGAGGATAAACTAATAAATAAATCAAAGGCTCGTTATTAGAGGTTTTGAAAATTCTTTTCACTCCACTGAATTTGGCTAATAGATCGATAGTCTATTTATTTATACCATCAAAAATCTCTTAAAAAAAGAAAAATAATATGAAAAAAAAAAAGGTTTAGGTAGCTTATTTCAAAAGTCGTTCAATAGACTTCAGACAGGAGAGTTGAATGAGAAAGTTTGAGACATTTTAGGACGTGTTATCACTTAATGCACCACACTTCGACCACTCAGATCTGCAGTCATTGAAAAGCGTAAACGCAAAAAACCACAAGCGCGAAAATAAACGCAATAGATACGAAACTCCGTGTATTAAATCAAATCTATGCGCCACTAGATATAATCTGTGGCTCTCATGGCAGTACGGCACAAATGTATGGCTCAAAATAATGCAATCGCGATCCTCTGATATTAGAAGAATTTCTACGAATATGTTTCGACGATTTACGCAATGAAAGCGCAAATTCTTTTTCTAATAATTTGTTCCAGTGATCTAGACATAGTGATATTCTATAGACAATAACGGTCATCAAAAGTTCAAAATGTTTAATAGTTATCGCTGATAGGATAAATGCACTGCAATGGATAGTCCAATAACGATATTCAAATGGTGAAAGGCGAAGAAATAGTGAAGATTTTTCGAGGATTACTGTATTGATTAGAGTTGATGATTTTAATTGTAGCACTGGTATTTTTACAGAAAAAGAGTAATATTCACCAGCGTCCCATGGCTAATCTCTACTTCTAGTCCTAAACCATCAGGGTCCAAAAAAAAAAATCACATATTTTTAAAATGAGAAATGGAACAGATTAAAATTTAATTGTAATCATAATCTAGTTTGATAAAACTTAATACAGATACAATATTGTCTGTCTTAATGTACTGTATTGTATGTAATGTACTGTAATGTATGTAAATACAAGAAGTGAAAAAGTTTATAAGAAAAATATTTTGCGAACTCTTGGGTATCCCTATACAGAATTCTATACTTGCTATAACTTTTGAGGTTTATCTAAGAAACTGAAAACCGTGGAACAGGGAAATAGCTCTTAACACAATTTTCATGTCCGTTATTTACAATTTAACACTTTTACAACTAAAGCTTTGTTTTGTTTTCAATGCTTTCGTTTTCTGCGCGTGTTGTAACAACGTGTAAACAATGTTTTATTACGCGGTAGGTAACCATGGAACAATTGAATGACTTAACTTTAAAAAAAAACACCCTACATACGTCATCGGTGTGTTAAAGTTTTTGTTAATCCGACAGCGTTAGGATTTTACGAGTGAATACGGCTTGAATAGTGTCAGGAAAACGATTTAAACGCACCTAAAATACGTTTCTGATGTAAGTTATTATTAACGTTTAAGTTAACTCATTATGCACCATAATAAAGACCTTTACTTGCTTCGATATTTAAAAGTAACGCACCAAATATTATAATAAAATGTTAAAACTTACCTTTGAATTTATTCTTCAAAAAAATATAAACACCGAAGAGAAAAACTATAAAAGTAAAATAAAAACTATTAAAATTAAAATCAAGTCACAGCACTACAATCACTTTCCGATGTATTGACGAAATAAAAACTCACGTTCCAAATGAATATTTGAAAAAAACGCGGCAAAAATTCAAAAATAGAATGCGATTAGAGTCGTCCACTCATTGGAGTCAAATGCACGCGTGCGAACCATAGACCACGCTTATAACGCTCTCCCATACAAAGGCACCATTTTATGCCGGCCCCGCCATGCGAACTTTCACACAACGACATTAGGCCACTGTAAGATGGATACGTATACCATTATTTTTAGACCTCTTACCTAAAAATTTTACTAACAAATACTAGGTCTATATAAAATTGTCGGTTTCTTCTTCTACATTCTGGGGGCATTACCACCCAAATTAATGAAGATTCAACAATTAGAATAAACGCATTATGTCGGCACTAGGTACTGCTTGCGTAAAATAAGACAATAAGAACGGCCGAAGGCTATTTCTATTCAAACGTCTTTAAAATTAGCGTCCAAAAGATTTCGCAGTGACTGACATTTATTTAGTGTGGTCCTAAATCGTATAGACGTGTGGATCAGATACGGTTTTTTGTAAAGAGGGTGATACAACCTCTTTTGTATGTTAGTGTAAGCAACTTCTAGGACGGAAACACGTTTTTTAAGGCTGCATTGTATACATTGGCAAAGGTCAAAAGTGCGTATGAATTGAAAGGCCTATTACCTACTTATGTAAGATCTGCGTAAGAATATAATAATTGGTTTCAACTATTTATCATCTTTGCGATATTTGAATAGAGAAATATCAGAGAAATAGGTACCACTTTTTAAAATTGCAACTGTTCTACACTTGAGAGCAAAACTATCGCAAAAGCATCCTATTTTGAACTTATTCGAGGATATTATTAGAAAATAAAGTTTACATACATACGTAAGCTCATGCCTTTTTTCATATGGGTAGGCACAAACTACAGAACGCCACCTGCTACGATCCTCACATACTTCTTTTGCTTCACTCACATTCATACATCTAGTCATACATACACGCCGGTTATGAGTACTGCGCACCTGGCCTTTCTGAAGAACATCACCAGTAAGGTCTATGTATGTCTCAAAATTAAGTTTGTAATCAAATAATACTATATGCGTTTTGAAAAACGGTAACTTCTTGTTCATCATCATCATATCAGCCGAAAGACGTCCACTGCTGGACATAGTCCTCCCCGAGCGTCGCCACATTGACCGGTCCCGTGCATCCAGCGGATCCCCGCAACCTTCACCGTCATCGGTCCAACTGGTAGGAGGCCTTCCAACGCAACGTCTTCCGGTTCGTGGTCGCCACTCCAGAACTTTTCTGCCCCATCGGCCATCCGTTCTGCGAGCAATGTGCCCTGCCCACTGCTACTTAAGTTTGACAATTCTTCGGGCTATGTCGGTAACCCTGGTTCTCTTGTGGATCTCTACATTTCTGATATGATCACGCAAGGATAATCCGAGCCCTCTCCATTGCCCTTTGGCCTTTTTTTAACATCTTGTTAGAAATATATAAAAATATATAAAAACGAGGGTATGAGGTCCGACCGATTATACCGAAATAATCGACAATTTCTGACTCTTTATCCGGAAGTACACTCTTAAATTACGTGAGCATAATTGGGTTGATCGTTGCTGATTGTGCATTGTTTTGATATCAAACGATTACAAGTGAAGGTTTTTGTCGTTAGATACTGAAAAATGAACACTACACCGGCGGAAGCTGCTAAGGTTGTTGCTCTAAGTAATTAAAGAAAGTAATTTCGGATAAAGCGTCAGAAACTATTGTATATACTGACTTTATGCAATCGTTTCTATGTATTTCTAACAAGAACTTGCCGTTCTTCAAAAGCGCTAACAGTATTATTTGATTAAAAGCTTTATTTTCTCATATCTGCAATGGTTTAAAAAATACATACAACCTCCTTGTTGGAAATTTGGTTAAAAACATAACTCTCCCTTTTGCTTAGCCGTAGTCGGGTAAAAATAGGGTGACTGTGCGATAGTTTTTCTCTCAAGTGTAAACTTTAAGCTTACTATGCTTGTGCTAGGAATGAGATTTCATTAATAGGATGGAATTGAACTTACTATCTCTTGCTGCAGTATGTATTCGACTTTATCTTTGAGTATTGGAACTTTTACCCGTCAACCCCTTAAAGTAGGGAATGGAGGTTTGTATGAGACTGCCGCAATAAATACATATTTCAGGATTTTTAGTAAATCACCTCCCACCCTTTAAATTATGGAAAGAAAAAATAAACAAAATAAAAAAATGTTGTCAGAAGCAACTTACAAAAAGAAGTAAATTTTACCAAAAACATGTTGCCAAGGCGAGACCATATGGCTCGCGCAAAACGGCCAAGCCAAATATTTTGAGAGAATAAATGCTCATGCATACTGCGCTACCACGGGGAGATAGCGCAGTTATGTGGGATTCCAACCCACTAAAACTCCATGGTATCCTCCTGTGCTGCTTATGGTGGGAACACGGGCAAGCGTTATTACTCACCGCGAACTCGCCGCGGCTCTGGGGAGTACCCCCCATCACCGGCGCACCAAAACATTCTATACGCCTTGACCACCCCAGGAACCAAAACAGCACATGGGTGCCAGACGACCCCGTGAATGGCCACCCTTGTGACGTGTCAAGGTCTATGGCCCCGCCACTTACCATTTTTCGGCCGCAGAGGATAGGGAGATCGGCCAACGCTATACCCACACTCCTCCTCTCCTGTGGCCCCACCGCGTCCGCCATCGGACGGTGGCGAACCCGTCCAGGCAGCGGAAGGTAAGGAGAGCGGCACACGGCACTCCTCTCCCACCGCGGCCTCCAACCCTCAGCCACGATATCGTATGGGGCGTCCCATACGACATCTTTATACAGTACTTTTAATGTTCTTAACTTGAAACTGACAACTACAACAGTGTTTATGTACCACACATAATCTTACACACCCACATGCATATTTTTTAGGAAAATATTCATCTTTCATTACGCACAGTGTTGCTCTAGGAAAACATGCCTTCCATCAGTTTCAACACATCATAAATTACTCACCATTCCGCTCTGTTGCTTTTCGAGGGCTGTCGAACGAACCCCACAAATAGGCATTATCTTTAAATGCATATTTTATGGAAATTATTGAGGAAATAAATTAATTATGATGCTGTAACTATGCAAAAGGAGCATCTTAGCGGATAGATTGACCTTTGAGACCCGGACTCTGAAAGACTAATCAATTTAATCCAGTATCGAGTTATAAATATAATTTTAGTGGTAATTTTATTCAATCTTGCAGCTTGATAAAAATCTGAAAGAGCCCTTTGCTTTGAAATAAAGACAGGCCAGCATTATATCAACATTTTTTATTTATTTAAAATAAGCTCGCGTTTGACCACTATCTCAACTGATGGTAAGCGATGACGTGGTCGAAGGTGAAGCACGCTTGCCTAGAAGTAACCTATTCACTCTTGACTTAAAGACCCCTTGATTGTAGCTGTCGGGAAAAACAGACTCCGCCGGGAATTCCACTCCTTAGCTGTACGCATAATAAAAGTATTCCCAAAACGTTGGGTGGGATGTCCACCATGTACCTATGGCGTATCGCCGTACGTCTGGAAGTCCGATGATGAAACGGGCTGTGCGGAATTAGATCATGCAATACCGTCGTACACTATAGACACATCGTATCCGATGCAACTCGGCGACAATGTTCAAGGCTTTGGAGCTTCGACCTAACCAGTGCCTCATCGCCGATGAGCCTCTTGGCCCGCTTTTCGATCGACTCTAGTGCATCAAGCTGGTATTTGGCAGATCCGTCCCAGAGATGAGAACAGTAATCCATGCATGATTGGACTTGCGCTTGATACACATTGACATGATCGTATCCTAGGTTTAGTTTGAATATCCCATTCTGAGCCAAAATATTGACTGCCCATCAGATTTGTTCAGGCCTGACCTTCCTATAGCTGTGCTTAGCATTGGACGTCATATAACTCGGAAAACCCTACATCATCGTCGTCCGCCTGTCTTTTTTACCCGGCTGCAATGAAAGGGTTATGTTTTTCACGCGTATCTTGTATGTATGTAATTCTTTATTACCTCATATATATCAAACTGCTAAACGGATTTATTTAATTAAGACATCGTTAGATACGTCTTGTCCGCCCAAGTGTTCTTAAATGAGAGACGTTAGAAATAATAAAAATCATGGCGGCTTTTAAGCGTCGTATAATTGGGTTCTAAGTTGTTTTTTTTCCATACCCATCGAGTGGGACATCAAGATGAAGGGTTTTAAGAGGTTGTTACAAACATGTATTTATATCACTGATATGTTTTAAAGTTATACGAAAAAAATTATAACTTAAAAGTTGTTATTAAATAAAAAATCAAAAACCTGACTGCTTCGCTGTTTTTTTGGAACGAAGTTCCTTATCGCGCGTTGCGAAAGGGGGCTAGACGGAAAAAAATCTCACGAAAACTTGTAACGACACTTTTTGCTATAGTTGTAAGCCGTGCGGCGTGCGCGTGTTTCTTGCGTGCTCTAACCTATACGCTGTTGTGTTTACGAAGTCGAGAGAGTGACATATATATACATACATGTATATATGTGTGTGTATATATATGTATGTATATAGATACATATATATATATATGCATATATAACGCCAGACAAACCAAACCCTCCACCACAGGCCGACTCGAGTCGACACTACTCGAAAACCGACCCCAAGCCGCCACTAGGGGAAGGTGAGCAGTTAAGGGGGGGGCCCTTAACTGTTCACCTTCCCCCCGCAATTTTTTTTACCCCATTCTAAAATATCAAAATGAAAAGTCTATAAAATCGTGCAACAAACCCCTACCCCACTTCCCCCCTCCCCCCTCACCCCTCACCCGCTCACATTTACTCGACATCCTTGTCATAAAATAATTTTAAAACATTTTTTAGGTGAGATCGAAAATATACGAACGACCGAACCAACTATTCAAATTGTAAAATCCACATTTGTTAACCGTCACCTAGCGCCATCTGTCGCCATCAGCTGGAATTAAAAAACATTTATTTAAGAAATAAAATTGTATCTCGGAAACGTGTTTGTTGTCTGTTGTCAGATTTGGCCTACCTCCTCCGGTAGGCCAAATCTGACAACAGATTAGAATATACTATAAATATGTAATAAATATAGTATATTTTAATATTTATGTGTGTATATATATGTATACACATATGTATACATACTAAAGGAACTTTGTTCCATCCGGGTGTCCCTTGACACCTCTCAAGTTTTATTTTATTTTAAATCAACTTTTATTTTCGCAATTTTTTGGGGTCGGCTTCCAGTTTAAACGGATGCAGCTAAAAAGCAATATTAGGGCGAGTTCACATTAGGTCGGACCGAAAGTTTTACCGGAACAACAAAAATGCCGGAATTGGCATATGTATTTCAATAGCGCTGTTCAAATTAGGACGACCCGATAAAACTGTCGGCCACGACACTTTTACCGGGCAATCAGCCACGATTTCTGTCGGGTTTGATATAATATTGGCAGACTGCTTTGTATAGCGCCGTTCACACTTGTCAGCTTGTAGAGGCGAAACCACCCGCCCGCCACTCACCCACCCGCTGTTGCCAGAAGTTTCACGAGCGTGTTCGCATGGACGACACGTTTATAAACATGGAGGACGAAATTAATATAGAACTTTTGATTTCTCTTGTAGTAGGCAGTAGTTTGAGAACGTCGTCATCGTCCATTGTACATAGAAGCCAACTCACAACTGCTTTGTGGCGGTGTTTACACTACGTCGGAGCTTAGTGTGAACACCATAACTCGATAGTCGGCCAACGGTTAAATTGTCAGTCCGACCTAATGTGAACCTGGCCTTAACTATGGAGCGACTATAAATCGAACTACACTGGGTCTTGCTAATACTTTATCTTCTGGTAAGGCCAAGGCTGGTTGTCTTGTTCTTGGTTTCTAACTTGCCACTTTCAAGGTTTCAATCTTCATTAGTTTTTTTCTTAATATTTAAAAATAAGTTGGCATCGTTTACTCCTAGCAATGTCATAATGTCAATGAGTTTGCGAATCCTAATGTAACTGAACTTGTGTTGCATAACGCGTCGAGATGAAACTGTGTAAATGAGGTTATGTTCACGAAATATTAACTTTTTACCTTGTTAACTTTTAGAGTTTGCTTAGTAGATGGTCGTATGTAGATTAATAAGTGTTATGTAAGTTAATAATAATGATAAGTTGTTAATAATCTATCAAGATAGCGAGCCAAGTCAAGACTTGGCTCGCGATGTCGTCGACATGTGGGTTGTGGACTCGGCGCTCACTGTACCGATAGTATATACGTAATTACATTATGACATTATTTTAAGTATCTTTTTAATTGCCCACCTCCGTGTGTCACTAGCGGGGTGCCAACTGAAAATCAGCGCTGAAAATGCTGAGTTGGTAACCCTTTCGGTGTGGGCACGCCCAGCGCAATAATTCTTAAACCTTGTTTGTACTTTTTTCTACTATTCTTCTCTGTTACTTTGTGATTGTTGTGTTGTGTCTATGTCGAATAAATGTGTTCTATTATATTCTATTCTATAGTCGTACCAGCCAATGGCCACGAGCGCTACCAACACCTAAAGCTCTCGTAAGACTGCTGGATCAAGGGCTTACTCGTATTTTTAAGGTTTCTCTCTCGTGTTCAGGCCTCCACGTAATATTATATATTTACAATAATATTTATTTAATTCACTGCAGATCAAAGATTTCTCACTATTGAATTACATAATGTACTAACTGTCCTACGCGGCGTCACTCCCGTCAACTGGCTACCTACCTACCCTACCCTAACAAACTCTTCAGCTTTATAATATTAGTAATTAGTAATTTAAAAAGCTTTATAATATTGATCACTACGTATTGTCTCATTATGGTATACCAAAGTTCCCTGGGGTTAGTCCATGTATTGTTAACGATACCACTGGGGTGTCGCTTATATTTTCTTCACGGTATCTTTGTTAAACCTCCTTTGCTATAATTTCTGAGAAAAACTTTTGAATTGATATTAATAGATGATTATAAATGCATAAGATTAGCATTTGAATTTCATTACGTGATTCCCCAGTGATGTCGTCCAGTGGTGTCGTTAACAAAATCCATGGGCTAGCCCGAGGGTCACCAAATGGCGGACCACCGACTTATTTTGAGTGGACCTTAAATATACAGTACCTAATTTACTTGTGTTACTTGAGTATGTAATTTAATCAGTTATCCCGTGATTTGTCTTTACTGCCTTCGATTCGACAATGGTAAAGCGCGGAGCGCGATCTCGTCAGTCGTCGCGGTGGAAAATAAATTTCGGAGTGCAAGTTTACCGATGAACATGACCAAGATTTAATGACAATAGCCTGCACCAACTTTAATCGGAACTTCGGACGGAGTAGTTCGAGGCAAAACGTGACATTATGCATATTAATATTTGAAAAAATCTAAAAATATATTCAGGTATCCTTGATGAGAGGGGCGGAGGGGCTAAGGGTTGATAGGCTTTAAACCTTACGAACCGCGACGCTCATATTATTTAAAAAAAACGACCAAGTGCGAGTCGGACTCGCGCACGAAGGTTCCGTACCATTATCGCAAAAAACGGCAAAAAAAACACGTTTGTTGTATGTGAGCCCCACTTAAATAGTTATTTAACTATGTTTTTAGTATTTGTTTTTATAGAGGCAACAGAAATACATTATCTGTGAAAATTTCAACTGTCTAGCTATCACGGTTCATGAGATACAGCCTGGTGACAGACAGACGTCAGTCCTTTCGGAGACGCAGATCGGATGTCCGTCAGACGTGTCGTACTTATCATACCCAGGGTTTACCCTGGAGCACAATTTTAAACCACGCGCGGGTGTATGCATGTACGCCCGAG
This sequence comes from Orthosia incerta, assembly GCA_948252205.1. Lineage (NCBI taxonomy): Eukaryota > Metazoa > Arthropoda > Insecta > Lepidoptera > Noctuidae > Orthosia > Orthosia incerta. The sequence goes on from OX411758.1 coordinate 23,978,988, forward strand.
ACGACATCTGTTATCGGTGTCTCCGAAACTTGAGGGCTCTAGGTTTTCCGTGCTCTGGGCACTGGTGGACACAGTAGGCCTGGATAAAATTATCTACGCCTGTATCTACGGATCGCACAGTGGAGATCAGGAGACAATCAGGCTCACGGAACATCTGTGTGAGGCGGCTGATATGGCACAGCAGCGGTACCCGGTACCCTTCTGCCCAATTAGTGATACTGGGGGATTTCAATGCTCACCACCAGGAGTGGCTCTTCCCATACCAGTGCACTGATCATGCTGGGCGAGAGACGCGAAAGCTTGCGCTTGCGTTAAATCTCGCCCAGCTGGTCCAGGGAGCAACAAGGGTGCCGGATGTTCATTCGCACACTGCCAATTGCTTGGACCTTCTGCTAATAACAGATCCAGACCGCTAATCTGTGTCGGTATCTTCACTTTTGGGCAACTCCGACCATTGTCTAGTGAAGTCTGTATCCGTCTACTCCCCGTCCGATCCCAGCCCAAGAGGTACTCGGCGGGTTTGGCGGTACAGGTCAGCAGATTGGGATGGGATGCGTTCTTTCTTCGCATCTTATCCTTGGCAGCCCATTTGCTTTTCTTCGGCTGATCCTTCGTCGTGCGTGGACGCCGTGACGGACGTGTTGCGTCAGGGAATGGAGTACTTCATTCCGTTCTCTGACGTAGCAATGTCTAGCGTTGACCGGCGATGGTTTGGCGCCGAGTGCAATCGTGTCAACACGCTGAAACATGAAGCGTACCTGGGTCGACGATCGGACGCGCAAAGCTAGCGACGTGAGCCAGTGGAAGAGAGCCTTCAATAGGGCTGCCAAGTCCTGCAAGAGGGTATTGCTAAGGGCTCGGTTTGACCACATAAGCCGTATTGGGTCCAAACTTGCTTCCTATCCAGCCGGTAGTGAAGCGTTCTGGTCCCTGGCTAAGTCCGTCGAATCGAACTTCTGCCGGCCCTCACTACCACCACTGCTGAAACCCGACGAAACGCTGGCCCACTCCGCTGAGGAGAAAGCAAACTTGTTTGCCTCTCTTTTTGCGGAATCTTCACGCCTGGAATCTGGTAACGCGCGGCCCCCTCCTTCTCCTGATGGATGCGAGACGAGTATGTCGGACATTCGCATCCATCAAAAAGACGTCCGTAGGGTGCTGCGGAATCTTGACGTGAACAAGGCTAGTGGCCCCGACGGGGTACCAGCAATTGTTCTAAGAACTTGTGCGCCTGAACTGTCTCCGATCCTGACTCGCTTGTTTCGCCTTTCATATGAGACTGGAAAAGTACCGAATGCTTGGAAGCAAGCTAACGTTCAGCCTGTGCCCAAGAAGGGCAGTCGGGCTGACCCGGCCAACTATAGACCCATCTCAGTAACGTCCATCCCCTGTAAGACTATGGAACGGGTGCTCAACTCCAAGCTCCTGGCATACCTAGAAGCTAACGACATCCTCAGTGACCGCCAATATGGCTGCCGCCGAAATCGATCAACTGGGGATCTTCTAGCGTATGCCATTCACATATGGAGTGAAGCCATCGAGAGGCACAGGGAAGCGCTTGCCGTCTCCCTCGACATCGCGAAGGCTTTTGACAGGGTCTGGCATGAGAGCCTTATTGGTAAGCTTCCGTCATTTGGTCTGCCCGGTGGTCTGTGCGATTGGATCGCAGACTTCCTTAGGGACCGGCCTATACGAGTGGTTATTGATGGCCGCTCGTCTGACCAACTGGATATCAACGCCGGGGTCCCTCAGTGGTCGGTACTCTCAGCAACATTGTTCTTGTTGCACATAAATGATCTGCTAAAACCCGGCACTTTTGGCTATGCAGGCCTCAGGTCCAGTCTCTCCGGGAGGCCATGGTGGAGCGCTTGAACTTGTCCTTGCAGGCAGTCTCCGAATGGGGCGATGCCAATCTGGTCAGGTTTAATGCTGCTAACCCAGGCGTGTCTTTTTTCCGCTAAAAGGAGCCAATTCCACCCGGCTCCTAATTTCCGTGGTGTGACCGTGCCGATAACGGACCATCTCGAGCTTCTTGGAGTTACGTTGACATCGACCCTCAATTTTGATCCATTCATTGAGGCAAAAGCTCAACTGGCTGCCAAAAAGTTGGGGATCCTTGCAAAGGTGAGACGGTACTTCACGCCAGAACAGCTGCTCAACTTGTATCAAGCGCAAGTTCGGTCATGCATGGAGTACTGCTGTCACCTCTGGGACGGATCTGCCAAGTACCAGCTGGATGCACTAGAGTCGATCGAAAAGCGGGCCAAGAGGCCTACCGGCAATGAGATATTGGTCGAGTCTAGGCTCCAGAGCCTTGAACATCGGCGCCAAGTTGCCAGTCTGTCGGTTTTTTATCGGTTACATTTCGGGGAGTGTGCGTTGGAATTGGTTGAACTAATTCCTCCTAGCCCTTTCCATAATCGGACTACAAGACGTACGGCGATGTGTCGTCGGTACATGGTGGACATCCCACCCATACGCACCAAACGTTTTGGGAATACTTTCATTATGCGTACAGCTAAGGAGTGGAATTCCCTGCCGGAGTCTGTATTTCCTGAGAGCTACAACCTGGGAGTCTTTAAGTCAAGAGTGAATAGGTTTCTTCTAGGTAAGCGTGCTACATCGTCGACCACATCATCACTTACCATCAGGTGAGATAGTGGTCAAGCGCGAGCATACCAAAAAAAAAAAAAGACAGACGGACCGCGGAGTCTTAGTAATAGGGTCCTTTTTTACCCTTTGGGTACGGAACCCTAAAAACGGACCCCAAATGAAAGTAATCGGTGACCCCTGTTTTTTTATTTATTTTTGGTGGCCTAATGGCCTTTTCCATCCTCCACATATCAACTGAACCAGAGTCTCAACACTCTTCATCTTCTATTCTCTTCATTCGTATACTCATCACAGTCATAACATGTCTTTTCATATCCTTTAACTCGTCAGATGTCAAAACAATGCGAGATAATGCAACGTCAAAATTATAGAGCTCAGGGGGGTGACCACAAGCTCTTAGAACGGTATCAATTTAAGATCGAGTAAGTGACAGATGATTACAAGTCAAATACATCTGTCCCTTATTCGATATCAAATTGATACCGCTCTAAGAGCTTATGGTCACCCTCCTGGTCTATCCACACATATCAGGGCCGTGACAGGGCCGGGCCCAGTCGTTGAAGATCTGTCTCTGACCCGTGTACGGACGTGTTGAACGAGTTCACATAAAATGTACACAACGATATTTTTTTGAGCCCTTGACGGGGCACGGTCCGTCCACGCCCCTGGCACGGCCCTGATATGTGTGGATAGAGCTTTGCCGATCCCCTGCGTATACAATCTACCAATAATCAAAAGAATTGTACTGTTTTATGTAATGTCAATATAACAGGACATGTTACACAATGCTCCAATGTTTACAGATGCATAACGTTATGCTAAAATTAATAGGTATACTTATTTATACAATGTTTAGCACATACTATATTTTACACACTTTCGTTTTTACACTAACTATGGTAATTTGGAATGTGCATTTACATGAATTTTAAAATACGATGAAATAAGTTACTAGTTTGGAGCTGATAAAATATAAGCCTACCTTGATGTGACATCCACCAAACCTAGCTCCGTGTACCTACCGCGAGTCCAGAGATATGGGCCAAAATAACCAGTATTTGGAGCACTGACACAGCCGAGAAATGTCGCGACTCACCACGCAGAAGTTGGCGAAACGAGCTATACTCCATTTTAAATAACATCAGAAATTTCTACAACCCTTTTTTAACTGACTTTCCAAAAAGGAGGAGGTTCTATGTTCGACAACATGTTTGTTTTTTTTTATATGTTCACCGATATGTCCGTCAATTGTGGACCGATTTTGAGAATTGTTTTTTCTTTGATAGAGTATGCTCCGAAATTGGTCATTTTGTAAAGATTTGATGAAGAACTTCTGAGATATACAACGAAACTCTTCAATAAATAACGGCAAATCTCTCGGTATTGCTGCAATCGCATGTCTGTTTATTGTTTATATACCATTTCATAACATAACATCATGCCAGTACGCTCTAAAGGGGTACGCAGATGTGTACAGTTCACCTTGGTAAACTCTCATTTTACCGGTTATGTTCAAGTTTCATGGTATTCGGGTAATCTGTTCTGGCATTATAAGTACCTTACTTAAGACTTGCCTATTAGGTACAACAAAAAAGTGAAAAAAAATCTTTTTACAAAAAAATACTATCGACTTCCAACTAAAAACACTACAAAATGAAAAATGACTTTCTTTTTCGAAGTCGGTGTCCATAAAGAAAAAAATGGTACCTACCAAAGACACCGACTTCGATAAAGAAAGTTATTTTTCACTTTGTAGTGTTTTTAGTTGGCAGTTTTGTCGGTAGTATATTTTTGAAAAAAGTTTTTTTTACAGTCTGTTCAACCGATTATGAAACCAACTGTTTACTACAGCTGCAATTTGTCATATCACCAACGCAATAGAAGTCAAAATCGGTTGAATGGGCTGTAAAATGGGATTATTCAAATGTATTTTTTTCTCAAATGGACATCTCATATAGACACAATGAGGTAATCTGTGGACACAATTAAGAAGCCATGGTCTTTGTCGAGCACACAGATTACCTCACCTGGGAGGTAATCTCTGGTCCAGCAATTTGATGGAGTCTGACCGTAACTAGCAAGGTAGCTCTCTCACAGAAAGGAAACCTATCTCAGCATTATAAGACTTTATTAAAGCTATCTAACCCCCGGTTTCTCAACACTCGTTTATCGGGCTGTTAACATAATCGCCGGTTATCTGCTGTGATTGGATGTTGAAAATTTATTCAACCAATCAAAGCAGATATCGCGTGCTTGACAATTTGTCACATTAATTCTGCGATAATTTAGCAATGAGAAACCAGCATGCGTTAGGCTATGACAAACAAGTATTTTTTATTCAACGGCCTTGGGATTATTATTTAACGGCAAAATGTTTGTCTGCCGATCTCTAGACAAAAATAATATTTGCAAATAAATTCTCTATATTTAGCAGGCCGTAAAGGATAATAAAAAAGTTATAAAAGTGAAAGTACATATTTTTAAATCCTTTCAATTTGTATAATTAAATAATAGACGCTGTGTGATTTACATTTTAGAATGAGTTACTGAATTTAAAAAAAACACGGTAGTGAAATCAAAAAACCCGAATGCATAAGAAAAAAAAACGAACTATAAAGATGTACTTAAACAAGAAGAAAATCATGCTGTGCAGGCCGAGGATACATATTCACGAGCTGGCTGACCATAACCAGCAAAAGCATTTTCTTCTCTTTCATCTTTTTAGTTCGCTTCTTAAGCAGTCGGGGTTTTGTCATTTTATTAACTTTTTTTATTCATTTACAACTTTTTGTTATCAATTTTTTTTCGAATTACGTTTAAACATATAAGTGGTATATATGTTTTATTTTACTATAATCACCAATAAAACCCCGCATTTTGATACCCCAATCGATGGGCTTAGAAGAAAAAAAAAATTGACCTCCACAAAAAGGCGCCATGTTTTTTTTAACTTCACTAATCTATGAACATTTAGGCGGTCTAGACCTATCTAACCATGTCTGAATTAAAAGTAGGACCGGGATACGATGGAGAACGGGACCGGGAGGACGAGGAATAATTGATAATATAATGGTTGAGGAAATGAGGAACCATATTGGTTCCTCTATCATTATATTCCTCGTAACAACTAAAATGAGTAGGCAATGTACGTGTGTAAGTAAACTAAATTAATTATAAAGAAATATTCAAATTAAGTTTCTAAACACAAGTAATTTGCAGAGACTACAGATTCTACAGATTATAAAATAATTAATTATGCATGTTAATTCCTTTGGTTTATTTTCTCTGCAGTTTGAGTTTGTGTATTTCATAATTTTAACTCTGTTCGTTAAGGTGGTATGTGGGTTCTGTTTTGGCCACCTGGGTACATGGTCAGCGACAAAAGACAATGTAGAAAACATATTTTTGTAAATAACTGAAAAAATAACAAAAACAGATTTTGCTCATTTTTATTGCTGACTTTAGTTACCTACCTGAAGTAAATAGTGCTATTCTGTAAAAAATACTCATTCAATTGAAGCTTTGTTAATTACTTTAACCTTATTACTGTAAGCATACGCTGCCAGTAACTAGGCCAAAAAAGTATTAAAAAATTATTTTTGGATTGTAAAAATATTTTGTAACAATGGGCCAATAAATTATTATTATTTTTGTTAAATGTCGGACAAACAGAATTTTGACAATGACATTGACAAGTGACAACGATTGAAACAAAAGCTAAAGGCTGCTTTACGGTACTCTAAAAATTAAGAGAATAAATAAGAATTAATAAATGACTTTCTTCTAAATGCTCTATTTGTATTTTTTCTAATACCACAATATTTAAATAAACTGACCTTAATCTTAAAATAAAATAAAAACATATTTACTAAACATTGCACAAGTCACGCATCATATGCAAATTATTTACACTAGCTAGAAAAATAACGATGTAATTATTATAAACTACTTCATTATCTTGTTAGTAGGTATGGCCTGTACATACATCTTAAAAGTTCAAAGGTAGGTAATTTAGTGATATTGCTAGTGATGCATGCAGATGTTGTCTCATTTCAATTCAAATGGGATCCTGCATAGTCAGCAGTTTGGTTTCACGAAAGGTAGGTCGACAACGGACGCGGGAGTAAAACTCATCAGCCACATCTTGGAATCTTGGGAGAAATCCCAGGATGCCATTGGCATTTTCTGTGATCTGTCAAAAGCGTTCGACTGCGTCGACCACAACACACTGATCTGTAAATTACAACACTACGGAATTCGAGGACAAGCTGCTGATCTTGTGCTTTCCTATTTATCAAACAGACAGCAAAAAGTAAATGTTAATGGGGCGACGTCCTCCGGGTCTCTAGTCAAAATGGGCGTGCCCCAAGGTTCAATTCTCGGCCCTTTCCTTTTTCTTGTTTACATTAATGATCTCCCTTTTATGATGGCCAAATTATCGGATATAATTCTATTTGCTGATGATACTTCGCTAATTTTTAAAATAGATAGGAAAGATACGGATGTCTCACATGTCAATGAAAGTCTAGTTGTTCTCTCGGAATGGTTCGCAGCTAACAATCTTTTACTGAATGCGAAAAAAACAAAATGTCTAAAGTTCTCTTTACCAAATGTACCTCAACGTGACCTAAATCTAAATCTTGACGGCAAAAATCTTGCAATAATAACGGAAACTGTATTCTTGGGGATTACTATCGATTCAAAATTGCAGTGGGGCGCGCACATTAGAACTCTTTCGGGCAGGTTAAGTTCGGCTGCCTATGCAGTAAGGAAGATAAGGCAGTTAACCGATGTAGCCACAGCTAGACTAGTATACTATGCTTATTTCCACAGTATTATGTCTTATGGCATTCTGCTGTGGGGGTCAGCAGCAGACGTTGACTCAATTTTTATCTTGCAAAAGAGGGCAATCCGCGCGATCTATAAAATGGGTCCTCGCGAGTCCCTCAGAGAAAAATTTAAAGAGATCGTTTACTGACTCTACCTTCACTTTATATTTTGGAATGTATTTTGTATGTCCGCAAAAATCGAGGGCTTTTCAAAACTAGAAGTGACTTCCATAATTTAAATACACGCAGTAAGCACGAAATTGTAATACCCAAATTCAGATTAACGAAAACTAGCAAGTCTTTTCTTATAAACAGTATACGCTTTTATAACAAGTTGCCTAAGTCAGTTATAGAACTGACCGATGGAAAGTTCAAAAACTACATCAAACGTGTCCTTGTTAAAAAAGCATATTATAAAATCAAGGACTACGTTGAAGATAAAAAATTTGGCTTTGACACTCTCTGCGCATGCGGCTTCCCTGGTAACTCATAAACGGCACAAATATATGGATATCTCTAACTATTCTCAATCTCCTTTTTTTTTTCTCTTTTAATTAGACTTTTTACAATATTTTTCAATCATCATTATAGCCCTTAGCTAAGAATAGTTACAGCACTGATTACAGTATTTGTGCCACATGTTAAATTTAGTGTTGTGGTTTTTTTTTTTTTTTACCTTTGTATAGATTCTTTTACCTATTGTGAATGTGTGAACATTGTAGGCTTTCTAGTTTTCTAGATGATTGTTAACATTTGTTAACTTTTTATTTCGTGCATTATTTTTTTTTTTCAATTTCGTATGACTTATTGTCGGGCCTACGTTGTCCCCCCATATCCAAGTACTAATGCTGTAACATGGAAATATTGTAAACAAAACAATTTAAAAGAGTAACCATGGAGTTTCTTGCCGGTTCTTCTCCATAGGAAACGACTAACCCGAACCGTGCACCTTTTGTCGACGTTTTATAAGTGCCCATGTAGGCCTATGTAAAATAAAAATATTTGATTTTGATTTTGATTTTAGTGACCCCAGGAAATACTGTGTCATAGTGATTACGTGGTTCCGTACACAGCGAAGCTCAGGGGAAACCTCAATTCAGTTTCCCTAGAGATCTGCCCTAATAGGCGTTGCACAGGAATCCAGAGGGGAGGGGGTGGTGATGGTGAGCACCAAGTGCTTTTAAGCCTACTGTCGCGTGGCTTCATAGACGGTTCAAAATACGCCGTGCAGCTTGTGCAGCCCAGCGTACTGAACTCTGTCCACGAGGCATATTGCACGCGTACGTTATCCATTAACAAATTTCGCTGCCATTCCCGCCATTTTTACAAAAATTTATACGTGCGTCCACGCGATGTACGCCTCGGCGTATGACATGCAGTACGGCAGGCGTCATGAAGCGTCGCTAGCGCGATGACTAATACGCATCTTTGAAGTTACGCCTCCGTGGACAGTAGGCCTAGTGAGGTAAAAATCCCCACCCTTGCTCTTTTCCTCAAAAGTTCAGGCGCCTTTTAAAGGTATTTTTGAAAAAATAAACTAACAAAAAACACGAGTCGGAAATCATCTTAGGCACGTGTATCATACAACATTTTACTATGCATTGTGCGAGGAAATAAAAAAAAATATCTAAACCAAGCAAGAAATTAATAAAATGGCGCTTATTCAAGGGCGCTCAGCATATCCACAGATTAATTATCTAATAGTTCATAGTTCCTCGGGAATATCTACTGAGCATGTGCAAATAGCTGTCACGTCGTAACGCAAAAAGACACGAGCAAAATATTCATTCTGCCAAACATATTTAATGAATATTTAAAATTAATGTATTGATCAAAATCTAAATCTAGAGTAATTAAAAACGCCTTAAATGAAGTATTAGATTTGTTTTACCTTTTATATGAATGATAATCTGCACTTAACTAATTTTTAAAACTTTTCTCAAATAATAAAAACTATGCGGCGGGCTGAAGTTGGAGTTAAACATTTAAAAAGTACAGGAAAGTAAAAAGCACTAGTAAAAAAAAGTTACACTTTCCGCACAATTTGGCTGCTTTGAAAACGCTTTTCGAGGACATCCATTGTAAAGGTATTTTTGACACTTTTGTGCTCTCGTGTTACAGGAAACATGTTCAATCAGCTCAGCCTATAGCAGGCCACTGCAGGATATGGGCCACTTCCAATCCAAGCTGCGCTACATCACCCAATCTTCCTTCTTACCTCATTTTCACGTTGTCGGTCCGTCTACATAATAGGGGGGCGTTCCATCTTGTTCCTTAAATATTGGATAGGTCAAATGTTATCAAATCAATCTCGAAGATAGCTGATTGACCAACTTATTTATTTTCACCTAGACTTGTTATGCATATAACTCATGTTAACACAAAAGAAGAATATTGATAAGTCAGAGATCACTGACCTAAGAAATAAAATTCATAGCATAAATTACGTATGCATCAAAGTGAACTATTATAGCATTTTATTTATATAACAAAGTGTCTTCGACTAAACCATTTTCTATTGAATCAGTCTTATCGTTCAGGCACTTACAAAAAGAATAGTACTTTTTATGTATGTATCTAGTCTTGTATTCATACAAAAGTTTTTGCATAAGGCTAAGGGTGAGTATGCACTTGTGAAATGTAGTTCGGTAAGCGTTGTGGTTATACTAGTGAATGTAATGTGTTAATAGATTACATTGTTTATTTGTCAATACTTATCTATGAGATAATTCTCTTGGTTTGACCACGGGGTCTCATTGCTAAGAAAGAATATTTGGTTCAAATAAATCGCACTAGATGGCGCGACATGTACACACAATTCAATAGAATTGTGCGTAAAATTCACATTTTCTGGAATTGAACATAAAAATTGTATGTTCTTGTTTAATCAACTCTCCTAAATACAAAATTAAAGAATATTGGGCTCTTAATTCACATTTCATAGATTTATTGAATGGATCATTTAAAATTGATGCCAATAGATAGCGCATTTTTAAATATCTGTGGCATTCCACTCGATTGTTAAAATTTGCATTGTAACACATTTTGGTGCTGAAACTGTAAAACGTGCAAAAAAATACTATAAAACGAACCTTCACTGTATTTAAAGAAAAAAATATTCACGAACCTAGTAAACCCTTTTACTTGCAAGTCGCTGCTGACACCATCTATTGCCGTAAAACAGGATCGAACGCGATTGATGTACTTACAAAAATAAACAGATTAATCAGATGAAACACGCTAGTAACGTCGGCACGGTTTCTTTGTATGGGATGAAGCATCTTTAAGCTAGTATTATCTGTATTTTGATATTCGATCACAAGAGCAGTGTGGTTACCCAGTGGTTACGGGCTTACGGCGCTAACTTCGTGGGTTCGAAATAAGGCAAGCCCATTACTTACTTTGTGTGATTTGTTTCATCGCCAGTGCTCTCAAAACGGTGAAAGAAAACATCAGCTCTAGAGCTTTGAACATGGTCACCGAGTTGCTACTGTTGCCAGCTTGTCGGTTAAGTTCTACGCTCTCTAGAAGTATTACTGTCCTACTTCGGAATCATGAGAAAAACAACCATTCAGTAAACTAAAATGGCACCTATCATAATAAAAAGCGTAGTCATTATTTAATTGTTATTATGACATATACAACAATTAAATAATGACCGGCCGTAATAAATATTAGGTACACTAATTTTATTTTGATTTTGTCTTCGAGAACTGAACTAACTTATTCAACTTCTGATCACTCTATATAATCACACTTAATATTATACAGGCAAAAATTTGTGAGTGTGTCTGTCTGTGTGTGTGTGTTTGTATTTTTGTGACTTCTTCACGCTCAAACGTCTAGACTGATCTGGATGAAATTTGGCACAGAGATAGATTATAGTCAGGAATAGCACATAGGATACTTTTTATCCCGGGAGAAAATCCCTCGAGAGAATTTTTGACTTTTAGTAAACAATAAACAAAACAAAAAAAAAAACAAAACATGTAAATATTGCACTTTACGAAAAGATATCCTTTCTATCGACTGCCTCAGAACGTCTTTTCAAAAACAAACGAAAATCTGCCTAATTTTGTGTTAACAAGAACACACGGGATTCTAGACACATTTTCATACATTTGGCCATAGAAGTTTAAGGTTACACTAGTCGACGGCACGAACTATTTTGTGCGCGGGGTTAAAATGCATTTTATATCAACCAATTTTATATCAGCATTGTTGAACTACTAATCTCTGTATGGTGGCCGTTTTTCAATTTTCCGCGTTAAAATTAGTGTCGAAATGTGGAACTTTAGATGCTCGTTACTTTCAAATATTTACTTTTTTTACTTTTTTGTTTCCATACAGGGCTAAATAATGATGAGACAAATTAATATCACTTTATATTTTGAACGTACATTGTCAAACAGTGTAATAATCCCTAGACTACGTTTGTATGGAAGAATTTTCGACTAGTGTAACCTTAAGTCCCTGGTCCGGGCTGCTACTGACAAATTCGGCACTTTGCCCGACCCTTATCGAACCCAGTACCTTGTAAAAAAAAAGTTTCATTATATCCAAGCTGGAGGTGTGCCAATACCTGGTGTATACTGATCCTTACTGCAGTTGGGCATGACATAACAAGCCATTGACACTTACATTAACTGCACTCGTGTTTGTGACCAAACCATTCATTGTTGATAACTGTCAACTTAACAAAATGACGTTTTGAATGGCCTTTGAAAGAAGGAGATTAGTTGCTATTATGTCTTGTTATATAATTGAGATGCAACGTTTTGCTAACAATTGGAATGAGCATTACCGTCACAAAATTGACTAATTTGTAGAAAGAGACTAATGGAATGTGCGGTCACACATGGTTTTTAACCCTCGACGGAAAAATAGGGGTGTTATTAGTTTGACGTGTGTTTGTGTATCTGTCTGTAGCATCATACCTCCTAAACGGGTGAACCAATTTTGATTAGTTTTTTTTAAAAGGTGACATTATAATAATAATAATCGATTCAGCCGTTCAAAAGAGATGTTCTACTGTTTGAATCGGGGTATTTGCGCAAGATATCTTGTTTTATAATTTTTAAATTTTCGTTGTTTATCTATCGTAGGTAGTGAAAAAGGTGTCATTAATATCACTGGCGTGGACCAAACGGGGTTCTAGAAAAAAAAAACAAGAGCGAGTCGGACTCGCGCACCGATGGGAAAAAGTGTGCTTTTTAGAGCACGGAGCCTCCGTGTTTTTAGAGACATCGCTTTTTTTTTCCTGAAATTTTTACATAAACTTCTATCACATAGAATAATTTTAAATTTTTCTCTATGCAAATTTCGGAGATAAGAGAGTAACGGTATTATTTTAAAAAATTTCATCAAAAGTCAAAAACTATGTGACCTAAAAAAAAATGTTTGAGAACGTGCAAATCGCGTTGTTTCATATGATGAAAGCGTGTGGGCTCGCTTTCGAATTTTTAAGACCCTCTTTCAGTCCCTGTTGCAAAAAAAACACATACATTTTTATTTATTTCTTATTTGCAAAATAGCTGGGCAAACGTCATCTAAAAATATTCCAAATTGCAAGTTGATAGAATTAGTAGGTCTTGAGATATCCATCCGTGACAGAGGGATAGACAGACAGTCGTACCGCCTTCCTTTTTAACATTTTGGTACGGAACCCTAAAAACAACTGGCTGTACTATCACTTTGTCTCCCTATCACACTTTTCCAACCGTTTTCACTTGACAGCCAGACAGAAAATGCTTAGTGCCTAGATTTTTATAACATGTCTATATGTCTATGCAGTCTATGTTCGATCTTCTGTTGTTTATTTAAAATGTGTGTCAATCTTGTTAACATGCATTTGGAAGATTTATGCGTCATGTTTTTTATGAAAGTGGTTTTAAGATATCATTTAATACGCGACTTTTAAAAACTATCTGCTTTAGATAAATGGCATTGAACTTACTTGCACTTATCGCAATTTTGAATTTGAAATCGTTTAGTAAAGAGGTTTGGTTTTCTATGGATTTCTGATTTTTCTTCAAAGTTGCAGAGTACAATCATAATTCTGATTCTTGTGATAGGATTACAAGAGCCAGGGTATCACGGAGATTTTTTTGTACGGAAGTGTGATAAATAAATAAATTCAAATATATTTTATAAGCAGATGTTTGAGATGTTTGGATGACAAGCGTAATACACGTCCTAAAACTAAATGAACTTGGCCTTGGTAGGTACATCCTACCTTGAGATAATACCATCTTTTAATTACCTGATTTTCTATGGATCTTTATTATTTGACGCTAATTAAAAATATGATACAATAAAAGGAAGCTTTTTTATTGAGAATGAAGCTTTTTTTTTTATCTTATATAGGCTCGCGCTTGACCACCATCTCACCTGATGGTAAGCGATGATGTGGTCGATGATGGAGCACGCTTGCCTAGAAGTAACCTATTCACTCTTGACTTAAAGACCCCTAGGTTGTAGCTATCGGGAAACACAGACTCCGGCAGGGAATTCCACTCCTTAGCTGTACGCATAATAAAAGTATTTTCAAATCGTTTAGTGCGTATGGGTGGGATGTCCACCATACGCAAAGCGAAGCTGACGAAAAACGAAAATAGATAATTAAAAATTTTTATAAAAATAAAGGTAGAATACTTTATTTACTAGGTTTACCTCTGTAACAGCTGTGGTGTTTGTATCGGTACCTCTACAGACGAACTCTTACATAAAGAGCTCTAGTGCTCTACCAAAGCAAAATATCTTTTTATACAAACAAAAATTTCTCCAAATCCCCAAAAATTTCTAACACACGTAACTTATAATTGTTAAAAAAACAAGTTCGAATTCCGAACTTCCAGTTCTTGTAACCAAAGATACGATGATGTCCGAAGATTACCGATCAATTACCGATTACTACACGTTGTTCATACTGTTTGGTACTTTCACCCTTGGTTTGTGTTGGCTAGAAGTGGGGTTGATGACCTGCAAATGTTTAATTTTTTAATTATTGGTTTTATCAGTTTTGAATGTTTTTAGAAGAATTATAAGCTGATGTTATAGGCTTAGCTAAGATTATATTCAAAGCAGTCGTTGTGACGCAGTCTGGCGTATTCTGGACAGTTAAGCAAGCTACCAAACTAGCTTCATCGGTAACCTTCATCCAGGAAAGTATCATGATCTTTTATCTGGATCTTTTCTCGCAACATAAGATGCTTGACAATACCGTGATAATACGAGAGATGCAGCTTAGAAAGGTCATCGCAAGAAAAACTTAGTTTGGTCAAACCTGCCCCCGTACCATGAACCATTAGGTTCGACTATCAAAAAGGGACAGATGTATACAAGTCATTTACATCTGTCCCTTACGCACACTGGAAATAACATTGCTCTAAGAGGTTATTTTCACCCCCCTGGAAATCGCTCAGTCCTTTGCTGTGCTCGCTATCCCGTACACATCCGCTCTTTAATAGCTTGATATCCATACTTCTATACTAATATTATAAAGAGGAAAGATTTTTTTGTTTGTTTGTTTGTACCGAATAGGCTTCGAAACTACCAGACCGATTTAAAAAATTCATTCACCAATAGAAATCTACATTATTCCTGAGTGACATAGGATATTTTTTAAACCCGAAAACGGGTCCTGTGGGGTGGTCCACGGGAGCGAAGTCGCGGGGAACAGCTAGTGAATCTATAAAGTCTACTCCGTACTTACAGGTTTTTTTAACAGTTTTAAAGGATTGGTGAGTATGGTTATGGGTATTCAATGAATTTTGTGCCAATAAACGCAATTTTATAATAAACAAACTTTCTTTATAATACTTATCACCATTTTTGCCAGTTTGATGTCACGTGCGGGTATAACAAATCTATCATTTCTAATTCCCACCAATTTACTACTAGCAAAACACAACTCGTTTAGGTGTAACGAATCATCGGTGAAATGATAATATTGCACACATTAAAATGTGACATATTGATTTCATTCATTGCGAAAACGTCGTACAGTGCGTGCCACGAAAGATGAGACTTGACCGCGCATCCCGCGCTCTGCCCGCCGCGCCGCCCCGATGCGCCCTCAGACCTCATAACGCTAAAGAGACCTATAAATCGTCTACAGCGCAAGTCAAACCACGCGGTGTGTCAAGTCAAATTTTTTGTGTCACGCATTGTACCTGCCTCCCTCGCAAAGTATATCCTTTAGTCCATTGTCATTTTGACAGTCATCAGCATCATTTATGCCAATGAACATCTACTGCTAGACATAGGCCAATCCTAAACGCCACCACACCAACCGGTTCTCTGCTTCTCGCATCCAGCGAATTCCCGCAACCTTCATCAGGTCATCCATTCATCAGATAAATGTTGTGGAAGCACTTCCAACGCTAAGCTTTCCATATCATCCACCATCATCTGAGCTGCATGATATCCTCTTCAAGAGATATGCTATGTCTCAAGCATAGGTATCAAATACTTATCACGACTGCAGAATATCGTCCTTTTAATTTGTATTTTAGAAGTCCACAATATTGGCAGAGATGTTTGTTCTCCGGCTTATGCAGATTTACAATAGATATCAAGGGATTGCCAACATATGTCAACATTCGAATATAGCCAAGTGGCCAAGGCAAGTCTTCATCATGGAAACCGCCAAATGTGGAAAATTTTCCTCTTGCTTCGGCGGTTCGGCCAAACATTCCATCTCGGACAAAAACCTCAGATTAACTATTATTATAAATGTCGTAAAGTAACAAGTAAAGGACATTTAGCCGCAGGGTTGACAAACAGTTGCTCGGTCATATTCTGTTACTTATCAATTGTACGCACTGTGACAAAACTATCTAATGGTTCGCCAACCGCATGACTGATGCGTTGGTACTGGCGCGCACAGAAGTTTTTATTTAAATTATTATATAGATATACGGATCGGTTATTTATTAATAATTTAAAATTTACAAAGTATAAAATACTTAATTAACAATAACTACCTATAAATACACTTAAATAAAAATAAAATAAAACTACGAACGCGTAAAAAAGGGCAGGGGTAAGGCGTCAAAAAATTCGTCCACATCGCTGTCAACGTGAAAAATGCCCAGAACGCTGGCAGCATTGCCACGTTGGATGGCAATGCTGATTCTCTGGCCAAGGAAAAGCCCAGCCCTCTGATCCCGTGAAGAGTCGACTAACCGTTTGCTTACTTCTCGAAATACTCGAAGAGCACTCGGGCCCTATGTTTCAACCCTAAACGGCTCAAATATATAACTTCCAATAAGGTTGTTGTATTTGCGGCGTTTGAGGTTTTCTGCACCAGCAGCAGCTGCCCCAGCACAGCCCGCCGTGCTAAGAAGATGGGATGGCGCAAGGGTGTCGACACATGTTGCATCCCACCCCAAAGGCACTATGGTCATCCCGGACAAAACACACTAAATTAAAAATTAATTAAGGCAAGACGTCCATCATAAATAAAAAATAAAGTTGGTATTCTATTTTTGTAATGTGTCATGTTCATGTGGCCTTCGTTACCAGACAATGAACAACCTTTTGGTAAAATAAAAGACATGAAATTTAAAAAATGTACGAAATTATAGCGACCTTTTTGCCAAGAGTGATGATGAAGGAGATGAAGAGTAAAGCCAAAGAAGAATAGGATGGATTGTGCAAGGAATGATACGAAAATAATTATAGATCTTAGACTCTGTAAATTTAATAGGTAGAATGGAAGCTCGAAAAAACGTCTGCACCGACCCCAATTTAATAATTACTATAGTAAGCACAGAGCGGACACTTCATTCTTGCAAAAAAAAGCATTTGTCTTTGTTTCTTTGCTTAGTTGTGTTCTACTTTCATTTCATAGCTTTGACTAAAAGTTCTAGTCTTTTAGGAATATTCGCAGCTTATATAAGTCATATTTGTGTTAAAAAATAAACTTAAAAAACCGGCCAAGTGCAAGTCGGACTCGCTCATCAAGGTTTCCGTACCAGTATCGCAAAAAACGGCAAAAAAAACGTATGTTGTATCCCGCCCCACTTACATATTTATTTTATACTGTTTTTAGTATTTGTTGTTATAGCGGCAACAGAAATACATCATCTGTGAAAATTTCAACCGTCTAATTATAACGGTCCATGAGATACAGCCTGGTGACAGCCAGACAGACAGATAGGTGGACCGTGGAGTCTTAGTAATAGGGTCCCGTTTTATCCTTTGGGTACGGAACCCTGAAAAGGTAGTTTTGCTTAATGAACAAAGACTATAACAATTAGTGAAATTGTGTCTCTTGGCCGTTAACTGCATTTTTTTAATGGCTAGTCTTTCAGGCTACACAATAGGTATCCTAAACACTTGACAGACTTATAGAAAAGGAAGCGATACAAGGATACAACATATACACGGATACAAGGCGCCTGGATACAATTGCCGCGTGTGGCAAAGTGTCACAGGGCTTTTCTATCTGGATTATAGGCGGTTACACACTACATGCTATCCGTGTCCGTGGAATTTCGGTTCCGAAGTAGACGTAGTACTTCTTGTAGGGAAAATTACATACGACATCCGATCTCTATCCGTCATAATTCAGAAGACTAAAAATCTCTATTTCAACTAGGCCATTAAGGCCGTACCCTGCCAAAAAATCAGCATGAGACATGAGCATTCCTATTGGCCTAGCGGCACTGGTGGCGCATGAATTACGGTAGTGAATACGCACAGATTTTAGAATAAAATCTTTATAAAATCGAATATTGGTCTTTTGAAAAAAATAAAACTTACAAAATGTTCTTTATAAAATTGTCTATCCATTAGTGTAAGTACGAAAAATACTGCTATCAATAATTATTTCACATTTTTATGGTCTTGTTGGAAGGAGATTAGTGAAACTTATACCTCTTTAAAAAAAAGTGTACTACCATTTTAGAATCAACATTATGTAGAAGTTTAATGTATTTTTATTAATTGATATTTCTTTTTAAATAAAGAGTAGATAGCTCTTAAAAACTGCACAGAATTCGACTAGCGCGGCGTTTTGCTCGGGGAGGCGCCTTAAGCGGCACTTTTGAACGTCAAAATATAAATTTAAAGTAAATAATAATTGATTCTACCGTCCATTCGGAAAAGAAGCTTCTTATGGAGAAGAACGGACAAGAAACTCCATACTGACTCTTAAAAAAAAAGTGTTTTACAACATTTACATACATACATACATAAATTCATATACGTGAGGCAGATGCACCCAGCACTGCTATACCACGTATAGGTATAAAGTATTACAAGCACTGACTGGTAAATTTCTTCACTTGATAAATAGGAACATGGTTCTCACATACTTACAAATATTGCAAACATAGGTAAACTACCTAATTCAACAACAACGGAACAGTGTGCGAGTCAATTTCTATACGAATATACTAATAATAATAATAACATGAATACAGCGATCATTGTGCCGATATTCGTTACGGCCAATAGCATAATAGCCAAGAGCCTCAACGAATATCTTAGGAGGCTCTCGTTGGGCAGCTAGATCAAGGGCTTGATCCAGAAAGCGGTACTCCTGGACACGGCGCGTATCGTTAGGAGGTTCCTCTCTCAGGAGCCCTGACCACCGGTAGCTTGGACCTTTGACTATTTTTTTAAATGTTTTTTTTTCATTTTTTTATGTGTTTTATAAAAATATTTGAAAATGTAATTAATAAGAAACAAGTTAAATAAAGGATATGATAATATATATAACATTATAAAGAGGAAAGATTTGTTTGTTTGTACCGAATAGGCTCCGAAACTACTGGACCGATTAGAAAAATTCTTTCACCAATAGAAAGCTACATTATTCCTGAGTGACATAGGCTATTTTTTAATCCCGAAAATGTGTCCTGTGGGGTGGTCCACGGGTGCGAAGCCGCGGGCAACAGCTAGTCTTAAATAAAAAGAGAAGAAAAAAATAAAGCATTACTATAATTATGAATAGAACATTTTGAACTTGGAACTCAAATCACGGACACGGACGTGCGTAACGTGCGTAACTCAGTAGCAGCCCGGAGTCTGGTTCCTATCTAGATTTGTGCCTACTGCCTAATTGATGGCAATAGGCTCGAATAAATGGAACTTAAACATAAGTGAAGAAATGTGAGTGCACTATACATTTATATCTAACCCGACAGGAAATATAGGCGCGATTTTATGTTGTGACTAGCTTCTGCCAGCGGCTTCGGCCGCGTGAATGTAAATAATTATCCCAAGGCACGGGGTCTCGGCGCTAAGAAAGAAAATTTGGTTCAAACAAATCTCACTAGATGGCGCGATATGCACCTATCCATTATTGAATGTGTGTAAAATTAAAATTTCCTGGAATTAAACATAAAAATTGTATGTTCTTGTTTAATCAACTCTCCTTAGTACAAAATTATGGCATACTGAGCTCTCAATTCACATTTCAAAGATTATTTGAACGTTCATCATTTAAAATTGATGCCAATAGATGGCGGTTTTAAATTTCTGAGGCATTCCACTCGATTGTTTAAATTTGCATTGAAACACATTTTGGTGCAAAGAAACTGTAAAAACGTGCAGAAAAGTACTATAAAACAAACCTTCACTGTATTTAAAGAAAAAAATATTCACGAACCGAGTAAACCCTTATACTTGCAAATTGCTGCTAACACCATCTATCGATCGCCGTGGAACAGAACCGAACGCGATTGATGGACAGAAAATATTCGGTTTATAATCAGACGAAAAACGCTAGTTCCGGCGGCACAGTTTCTTTGTATGGGATGAGGCATCTGTATGCTGGTACTATATTATCTGTGCCCAAGGGAACATATTCCCGGGATAAAAAGTAATCTATCTCTGTGCCAAGTTTTATCCAGATCCATCCAGCCGTTTGAGAGTGAAGAAGTAACAAACATACAAACACACACACTCCAAACTTTCGCCTTTATAATGTTAGTGTGATTGCGTATATAATATTTATATCTATTCTCATCTTTAAATAAAACTATATTTTTATTATGTAGATATTTATTTAAAGTATGAATTTATAATTAGAAGTTACAGCAACACAATAAAATGTGTCACTGTAGGTACCTACATAATGTAATCTTTTAAATGCCAGAAACATTATATTTACGTAGAGCTTTTGCAAGTGACTTCGCTTTTTGAAGAGACCGTGCATTTATTAACAATATTCATAGCGAATGGACAATACTGTCAATTATACGTTCAAAATATGGGCAAAATTAAAAAAAAAAATTATTTTTATAAAAAAAAATGTTTTTTTTTTTTTGTTATTAAAAAAAACAGTTATACAGTACAGCAATAGAAAAAGAAGTTATATTACAGTCGACAAAACGTATAACCCACACTATTGTCCACGAAGTACGCGACGAACGCATGTTAAAAACTTACTTAGACTTTATCGGATATAAAAAAATAAAATAAAGACTATCAGCAATCAGTAAAAAAAAAACGTTACCGGAGCATTACTTCCAGAGATGGCCGTTTACAAACATTTAAGAAAATAAATGTATTAGATTAATTAAAATTCATTAAATAATTTAAATTTATTTATTTACTTCTTGTATCGGTAACATGTTGTAATAAAAAAATAAGATATCCAGTGGTCCCCAAACTATGTGGCACTTGTGTATTGGGGACCGGAGTTGCGTTAACTATAAAAATAAAACCAGCCAAGTGCGAGTCGGAGTCGCGCACAAAAGGTTCCGTACCATTTTCGCAAAAAAACAGGAATAAAATCACGTCTGTTGTTTGGGAGCCCCACTTAAATATTAATGTTATTCTGTTTTTAGTATTTGTTGTTACAGCGGCAACAGAAATACATCATCTGTGTAAATTTCAACTGTCTAGCTATCACGGTTCATGAGATACAGCCTGGTGACAGACAGACAGACGGACCGCGGAGTCTTAGTAATAGGTGCCCGGTTTTACCCTTTGAGTACGGAACCCTAAAAACACATGTTTCATTTCAACATACAAACAACTTCACCTCTTCATTATAATAGTTTTGATTAGGAAACAATATAAAATGCCTACTTTAAATATACTGTTGGAAATTGGTTAATTCGTATGTCACGAGCATGTCACAATATTAGTCTTTAATTGCGTGTCCCACATTCAATTTTCTTAAACCTTTTATGCGTTTCAAAATCAAAGAATAACGAGCATAATTGTATTTAATTCTTAGTTAAAATTCTTATTGTGTAATTGATTTCGTAACAGAATTTAATCCTTAATTTGCATATCGACATCAACTTAAGCAAACTACATGAGCCCTATAAAAATCACAAAAAAGAACTTGAAGGCTCTTGTGGTGGCAACACCTTTTTTAGGGTTCCGTACCTCAAAAGGAAAAAACCAAACCCTTATAGGATCACTTTATTGTTCGTCTGTCTGTCAAGACCCTTTATCTCGGGAACGCGTGGAGGTATCGAGTTGAAATTAATATCGTATAGGTACTCAAGTTTGCAACCCCTTGCAGCTGTGAAAAATCAAACTTCTAGATCAACGCAATCAAGAGATACAGCCGTTAATGACGCATATTTTTGTACACCCGTCGACCTCGAATCGCGTAAAATCATGGAATTTGGCAAGAAGCAATGTCTTATAGCACAAGTAAAAAAAAGAAAACCAAAACCGTAAATTTGTACCTACATCAAAAAATAGTTGGTAAACTGACCGCGGCTTATTTCTATGTATAGGGACTACAGTTTTCCAACGGCAAATTTAATTTTGTCCCTCAATTCTGTTTATCTTTTCGTTCGAAGTTCGTTAGAACAATGTTCGGTGGCCTCATAGTTTATGAACTTCAGTAATGTTATTTAATTATTTTGGTAAATGTAGAGCTGTTTGTACGGAACAATCAGTGTGCGAGTCCGACCCGCAATTGGCGATTTTTTTTTTAATTCTTGGACTAGCTGTCCCACGCGGCTTTGCTCCCGTCAACTGGCTACCTATCTACCCATCTACCCTACCTACCCTACATACATGTTTGTTGCGTAACTTAAACCGTTTACGCAGCGCACGCAACGGAAGCTCTCAAAAAGGAATGATTTTGCAACATTTTTCATTTATGCTCCGCTCCTATTAGTCGTAGCGTGATGTTATATAGCATATAACCTTCCTCGATATACGGACTATCCAACACAAAACAAATGTTACAATTCCAACCAGTAGTTTCTGAGATTAGCGCGTTCAAACAAACAAACTGCTGGGACACAGGTCTCCTCTCTGTGAGAGGGAATGGTACTTAACCTCTTGTATATCTAACGAACGCAGATCTAAGCCAGACACAATGGCTTTTTCATTGTGTCTCGAATGCCCGCGTGGTGGATTAACCTTTTGTATGCCGATACAAGAGGTTAATCCACCACGCGGGCCCAGTACGGGTTGGTGGATGTCACTTGTCTTCTAATCTCAAAGATCAATCCCTTATATTTTTCCATTTCGACCATGCCCGCTTATGGAATTACACTTTGACCAGAGCCTTTTATCCGAATTTATTTAGGGTCGGCAAACATGAATTCTTGATGTGGATACTAAGTCCACCCATTGTTTCTTCGGTTCTCTCTGTGACGGATCAGGACAGTGGCCTCGCCACCTACCACTTTTCAGCCGCAGGGGATAGGGAGAGCGGCCAACGCTATACCGACACTCCTCCTCCCCTGCGGCCCTTGTGGAAGGTAAGCTTACCTGAAATGGTAATGTAGTGACCTTACCTTACCATAGTGGTAAATGGTAAATGGATGATGTGGTCGACAAAAAAAGCACACTTGCCTAGAAGTAACCTATTCACCTTTGACTTACAGACACCCAGGTTTCTAGTTAAATACTAATTCATTCTATTCACTGTAGACATTCATTCAAATATGGTGCATCTCTTTATCAATAGATGTACAATATAAATAAATATTACATAAATCCACATCCTTATGAGTAAACAGCATAGCCAAATGTTAAAATTATGCAAATAAAATAAAATACTTACATAAAACTGCCAATATCATGAACACAAAACGGAAATATTATTCATAAAACATTATTTATAATAATTATTAGAACTACTTCCGATGCTTTCAATTATTGTCTTATTTTTTATATTTGTCGTTTATTTATTTAAATTAGTCATAAGATATATTATATTTCAACTGAATGCAATCTCTTTTGGGTTAGATATATAATTACTTTGAATTATAAGTACCTATTACAAGCTGAATAATATCTTAACGCCAATCCGTTCACCAATTAATAATCGTTTTATGACAGCTATTAATGTTTTTCAATTGATAGTCTAGTCGATTGAGTACTTGACATAATTATATCAGCTTATTCATAAATAGTTTGCGTATAGTGAAACATTTACGTATATGTAGGCACTTCTAAAGATATCTTTCTAAAGAGAGCTATGGTTCCGAATGACACTGACAGCTGTCAACTTGACATAACACCAAGCACTAGTTTTTGGCGCGAACAAGAGGAGATCAGACAAGAGATCGAGTAAGATTATGGCGGGTTGGATTGAGTTGTGAATTCGTGATAAAACCTTAGTTAGGAGAAATACATTGAGAGTTACTGATTGTTCATGTAGATCAAACTACGTGCTTAGTGGAATGTTGTTTAAGTTATTCGCCAATACATAACGTGATCAGTTACATTGTGACCCTACATACAAGCAAGCAAGTTGATTTGTTTAACATCTAGCCCGAAAGATCCCATGCAATAATGGCTTTTCCTGAAAATTACACGTTCTTCCCTACATATATATTTTTATTTATTTACTGACATATACTACTATTGTTTTACAATTCTTTGGCAAAATAACAATTTCATGAATGAAACTGTCATTAAATTATAAGACATATCATAAAACCACTACCGGCTGTTTTTGAAAAATTCCATAACACTATTCTCTCCGACTGTCCACACTTGCCTACACATATCGTTGATAGGCAAAAGGTCACAGAGGTCGCGCCTGAAGGCTTACCTGACCTCGACACACTGTTTACCCGACTTCGTATAAATATTGCCAAATAGACTATGTTGTATTTTAAAGAAAGGTAGGTATTAGACTATGCTACCTATAACGAAGATTGTTTAACGTACACAGAAGTTCCACTTAGGTAAGGTACCTAAATGGAACTTCTATGTCCCATCTTCATGAGGTATTTCTTGATAATGTTATCATATAAGACGTAAGACGTCCACTGCTGGACATATAGCCCTCCGATTGTCAAGAAGTATTGCCAATTATATGATTATTAAACAATATTCTCAATAAGATTGTCAAAAAGTATACATTGTCAATGTGCTACCGAAATGTCACTTATTTTTCGAACTTCAAACCATTTGCTTGACAGTTGGTACCGCTGATAGAATGTTGCCCTCTTGTAGGGACTTCTAGCATCCAAAGGTTTCCCGTGGCTTTCACCAGGTTATCGGTCCACCTTGCTATAGGCACCCATGCTTCCGGTACGCGATCGGCACCCCAGAAACTTTCGGGCCTATCATCCAACTATTTTGCGAGCTATCTCTAGCAGATACCAAATGTGTCATGTCTAATTAAAGTAACGTTAGGGTCATTAAAATACAATACAAATATTAATAGCACAAGTATACAAGACCAATTTTGCCATAATTTTTGCGAATGAATTCCTTGTATGATCAATCTTCATTTCCGGTTAGCTTTTGAACTTTATATTCAAACTCAAATTCAATGCTTTTTTTATACTAAACCATGGTTTGAAAATAAACACTGGCAGTTATGAATTGTCAAAGACTCGATCAGTCAAAGCAAGGCACATTCCAAAGCTAAGACAGATCTCTATAGAGAAGAACGTGCCAGAAACTCCAAAAATCCTGGTTACATTATTCTTATATCCACATTTTGTAGACGGTGATCTAGGTATAGGTGATATATAGGTGGTATCGGCCGCGACTTACAAGTTGTAGGCCGTGGGTTCGAGCCCAGGCAGGCGCTTTACTTTGTGTAAAATATTTCATCACCACTGCTCTGAAAAACGGTGATGGAAAACATCGTGAGGAAACCGGCATGTCCTAGAACCAAAAATTCGAAGACATGTGACATCCACCAACCCGCACTGGGCCCGCGTGGTGGATAACGGCCCATTCCCTCTCACAGAGAGGAGGCCTGTGTCCCAGCAGTGGGAACATTAATAGGCTGATGATGTGATGTGATCTAGGCATACGAGAAGCACAAAACAGGGTCAGTCAATGTAGTGAATCCTGGTGGTGGCACTGAACGTCTTGCCGCTAAAATGAAGATAATGATTTAGAGATAGTCACTAGAAATTGCATTCTTTTCGGCTATCATTTGAAGATCTTTGTCAATCGTTACAAGTGTGATAAAATATTTTTTTCCAGGTGATTAGGATAGAATCTCTTCCTGGGTGCATAGGCAGAAGTGTAACTATACTGAACCTTCTTTAAATTTATTTTGATTGAAATGTGTGTAAGTTCTAAAAGCGCGCCCTTTATGGAAATCAAACGCCTACATATCTACATAAATTTTATTGTAAAATGATACTATAATATCCAATAATTTATACAACTTTTAACTTGCTACGTCGGCGACGTGTTTAGGTGGGTAGTTATCGACCTTGGCATCGTGAAGTTTTTGATTGATGAAGACAAAGAAATTTCCTAAATACTGAAGCTATTATCGTAAATAACATTATGTTTTGTGTTTTACTGTGTATTTTAGCTTTTGCTGCCCATCGGTTTCATTTGCTTAGACTTATTAAACTTAGGTATGTATAATTACCTTAACGATAATTTTTTGTCTAACATTTTGTATTGCACGACATAAAGTGTATTTTGTGTGGCATACCTGCTTGAGTGCGATATCATTGAATTTTGTTTTTTCGAAAACCTTTCAACGACATCTCTATACTGCCACGCCTCATTAAATCGACGTCTTGTTACTGCGACGCTTCATAAATCGACTTCTTGTTTCTCCGATGCCTCGTTAAATCAACGTCTTGTTACTGCGACGCCTCGTTAAATCGACGTCTTGTACTGCGATATTTTGTTACATCGAAAAACTGTATTGCGAACTATTTTACTTCGTAATTTATATCATACTGTATCGTTAGTTTGATATTAATCAACTTAAAAGGTTTTCATAGGAGTATAAATAATTTATTCCCATTCGATTTTGGAAATGAAATTCTGACGTATTTACAAGCTTTATATTATGTTGCCTTCGTATGTATGTCCGGCCTCTAGTAATCCATTTTCAAGCACTTCCCCTTCTTTTTCTTTTCGCGTGAGGATGTGGCCACCTCTGGTGTCAAAGTTAATTAAGCCGCCTCTGGGAATCCCACAGGCCTCTGCCTTGGTACTTCCTAGCATCAGATTATGCTGAGACTTAGCGTACTTATGTAACTTTGAAAACATTGAAATAATTTTATTTATTTATTTTTTATTTATTTATTTATTAATTAACTCATACATTTGTTTTAACAGGTAAGACCCAAGCTAACAAAAGTAGTCATAAATTGCTAATAGTAGTCCCAAGTAACGGGTCTGGGTAGAAGCACAAGTTACACAGTGGACAACACACTAAGTGTCACCCTCTGGAATTCCGCCAAAGAGCAAGAAAATATGTCCAAACGCAAAGAGATGCTATTAAGTATTTCTACTGCACGAATCACTGGTGCAAACTTTAATAAATTTGTACGGGTTGCCGGGACTTTAAAAAGGTCCTCCCTAGGTCCTAACCGTAGCCTCCTGTTTGGAACGAGCAAACCCAACGATTCCAATATTTGTGGATTATTCAGCATGCCACGAAAAACCACAAAAACATATTTAGCAAGAGCTAGGTTGCGCCTTACCTCCAACCTATAGTACCCAACCATCCCTATAACAAAAAGAGTTGGATACATAAGAGGGTAGAAGGGGTAGACACCAAATTGTTTCATATATAGGTATCGGGTAAATTTGTTCGGCATCTTTTCCAGCACCTGAGAATACTTCACTTCATAAGGATTCCAGATGATAGCACTAGTTTCCAAGTTGCTACGTACCAACGCATTATAAAGTGATTTCACTGCCGCCATGTTAGTGAAGTCACGGGTTTCACGCATGACAAAACCAAGATTTTTAAACGCTTTTTTGCACACCTGCACTACATGCGCACGAAACGAAAGATCCCCAGAAAAAGTAACACTGAGATCTCGCACTAACACTACCCGCGGTATGACGTGACCGCCCATGAAATAATCGTGACGTCGAGGTACCACGGCCCGCGTGAAGGACATTATGTTACACTTCGTCACATTGAAGAGTAGTTTATTCTCTTCACTCCACGCTACCACCCGATCGATGTCTCGCTGGAGCATTCCGCAGTGTGACTCGTCTGTGATCCGTAAGAATAGCTTGAGATCGTCAGCAAATAATAAACAGCCAGCGTCTTTAATGACTTCTGGAAGATCATTAATCATAACAATAAATTCTAAAGGTCCTAAATTTCCCCCCGTAAGGGTGGAATACGAGTTCGAGGTGTAAACTGCATATTCCACCATTTGCTTGCGGTTGCCTAAGTAGCTAGCAAAGAACTCTAGGAGGGCTGGGGTAAAACCGACCCTCGCAAATTTACTTAAAAGTATGTCATTATCCACACTATCAAACGCCTTCCTGAAGTCGAAGTAAGCGACGTCCAGTTGGGCACCAGTCTCCGAGTCCAGCACTGTGGTGGCCTGATTTAAAAAACACATTAAATTAGAGTTAGTGCTGCGGCCCGCACGGAAACCATGCTGCGCGTCGTTGAGCTGTGGGGCTACTTGTGACTGGATAGTTGAACACAACGCGGACTCGAAGACTTTAGCAAATGCTGACAGTACTGCTACTGGTCTATACCCGCTAACATCTGAGCTTGGAGCCCCCTTCGGTACCGGAGTAACCCTAGTCAATTTCCAGCCGTCCGGATACGAGCATTCTCGTAAAAAGCTATTAAATAAATGCATGAGCGGCCGGGCCAGTACTGTCCTACAATCCCTAACGATGAAAGGTGGCACCCCGTCTGGCCCAACCGAACGCTTGGGCTTGAGGCGCGTGAGCGCTTTTCTGCCCTATCGGCCATCCGTTCTGCGAGCAATGTGCCATGCCCACTGCCACTTAAGTTTGGCAATTCTTCGGGCTATGTCGGTAACCCAACCAGGGTTACCGACATAGCCCGAAGAATGCTTGCGGATCTCTACATTTCTGATTCGATCACGCAAGGAAACTCCGAGCATAGCCCTCTCCATTGCCCTTTGAGTGACTGTAAGCTGTCTGATAAGGCCCATTGTAAGCGACCACGTCTCACAGCCATTTGTCATCACTGGCAACACACACTGGTCATAGCCTTTCGTCTTGAGACACTGTGATAAGTTGGACAAGAAGATACCGCGCAACTTCCCGAACGCTGCCCAGCCGAGTCTGATTCAACGGTTGACCTCTTTCTCGAAGTTTGACCTACCCAATTGGATTGTTTGTCCCAGGTAGACATAGTCGCCCACAACTTCGAGTGTAGAGTCTCCGACCTTGATAGGAGTGGGTGTAACATGGGCATTCAACATCACCTTGGTTTCGTCCATGTTTATCCTAAGACCCACTCTTTCGGAAGCTCTACTGAGATCATCGAGCATTGTACTGAGGTCCTCCATGGTCTCAGCCATAACCACTATATCGTCGGCAAACCGAAGGTGTGTGATGTACTCGCCATTGACGTTGATGCCTAGCCCTGTCCAGTACAGAACCTTGAAGACATCCTCCAGTGCAGCGGTAAACAGCTTCGGAGATATGACGTCTCCCTGTCTCACACCTCGCTGCAGAAGGACGGGTTCCGAGGTCTGATCCAGAAGTTGAACTGACGTTTTTGTATAAACACTCAACACTTCGATGTACCGGTAGTCAATTTGGCACCGTTGGAGAGACTGCAGTACAGCCCAAGTCTCGGTCAAATCGAAGGCTTTCTCGTAGGCCACAAACGCTAAACAGAGAGGCAGGTTGTACTCTTCGGTCTTCTGTATAACCTGCCGCAGCGTATGTATGTGATCTACGGTGCTAAAGCCTTTTCGGAATCCGGCTTGTTCGGGAGGCTGGAAATCGTCAAACCTGCGCGCGAGACGATTCGTGATGACCCTTGAAAACAACTTGTAGACATGGCTAAGAAGTGAGATGGGCCTATAGTTCTTCAGCCGGGCATTGTCGCCCTTTTTGAAGAAGAGTACCACCACACCCCTGCACCATGCCTGTGGCGTTTTGCCCTCGAGTATGACGGAATCAAACAGCTTTTGAAGGGCCTTAAGGACCGGTTTCCCACCCGCCTTCAGCAGTTCAGCCGTGATTCCGTCATCACCCGGCGCCTTGTTGTTTTTTAGCTGTTTCAGAGCCATCCTAATCTCGTACAGGCTGATGTCCGGGATATCTTCCGTATAGTGTCGGGTCAATCTAGCTCTTGGGTCGTTTGCTAGATTCGCAATGGGTTTACTGATTAACGTGTACAACTGCCCATAAAATCTCTCGATCTCCCTCAGAAGCTCCGGCTTAGCGGACACGATCCTGCCATCATCGGTCTTCAGTTTTGTGAGCTGGCTTTGCCCAATAGACAGATCTCTTGCAAAGACCTTGGATCCCTTGTTCCGCTCAATCGCGTCTTTAATACGCTTGGTATTAAAGCGGCGGAGGTCGCTTTTTAAGGACTTTGAGATCCGTCTATTTAGCTGCCGGTATTTCAAAGCATCGTCTGAAGAGTGCAAGATCATCTCACACCTCTCCTTCATGAGCTTGAGAGTAGGATCACAGAGCTTTTTCTTCCTATCTGTACGGCAGGTCTTGAAAAACTTAGATCCGACCGCATGGACAGATTCCACGAACCCATCGCTGTAATCATCCACAGAGCTCCCTAGGCACTCGAAACGATTTTGGAGTTCGAGCTGAAAGCTATCGGGGATTTGGACCTGGATATGTGCTGGACGGAGCGTGGACTTCATCAGTCGAGACCTTTTAAGCTTAACATTAATGTTCAATGTGCCTCTTACCATGCGGTGATCGCTCCTGGTTTTCACCGAATTGATCACAGAGACATCATTGAACATTTGCTTCTTGGTTGACATGATGAAGTTGATCTCGTTATTAGTTGCACCATCGGGGCTTTGCTAGGTCCACTTCCTGTGCTCACGCTTTCTGAAGAAGGAGTTCATCATGTAGAGGCCTTCCTTCTCCATTAAACTGGCCAGTAGGTGACCCTGATGGTTCCGATGTCCAACTCCAAATTGCCCCACTTGCAGCTCATCCTCGTCTCGTTTGCCCAGTTTTGAGTTTAAGTCCCCCATGAGAACGGTGAAGTGAGTTTTGAAACCATGCATGGCTCTAGAGATATCCTCATACATGGCCTATACCTCGTCGTCGGGTACTCTGAGATACTGCGAGTATTCTGAGTATAAGGTACGCCACCCTGGTCGACACACTCTCACAAAGGACTTGTGAACGATAAACCCGACACCACCCTGGGACTGCCGGTCACCCTCTCGGAAATAGAGCAGGTTACCGGATTTGAGGATTATCGAGTCCTCCCCCTCTCTTCGAATTTCAGATAACCCTATAATACTCCTTCGTAACCTGCTCAATTCTTCCTCGAGTTCGGCTATCTTCTCGTCGGTCCGGAGTGTTTGCCTGTTATATGTTCCCAAGTCCAGTCGTCGGTGTTTATTGGGGTAGCCGGGCCCACTCCGGGGATTCTTCGCACCCCTTGCCATGCCATCGCCTCGACCGCTACCGTAGCCGAGGGTAGACGCGCTGCCGGGCCCTCGGGGCCGTTTTTTATGTGTGCTATTCATTAGTTTTGGAGGGGTTTGCCATAATCGCCACGCTTGGCAGGCGGGTTGGCGATCGCAGTTTGTTGTTTAAGTGCACAGAGAACGCTGCTGCCCATTCTCTGGTGTGTCCCTTAGTCGCCTCTTACGACACCCACGGATATATATGGGATGGTGAAATTCTTTACGTCCGTCACCATACGGTACTATTACGTATTATATTATATTATATATTTAATAGTGATAAGGATAAAAGAAACGCAGCTTATGAATGTTTCATGCCCAACAAAAACAACAACGAATCGTCCATTGCTCGAAGAGTTTCAACGCACACTAAACATGTTCTTCGAGCAAGCTTTATACGTGTAGAGGCAAGGTGGAACATGTATGGAAAACAGCTTTGTTCGATGAAACTTGCTCGACGATCACGTACGCACGTGTTCCCACCAATACACTACACAAACCCCACACACACACTCCCGCAAAACACCCTCCTCTCTCATACACCACTGACCCCATCCCACTTATACACTCACATACCATCCCCCCTTTTTACACACACTTTCTTATTCATAGTTCAATCAGGCCATTATGGGTTTATTAATACTCATAAATAAAGAGTTCTTTTGTACACGCAGTTACAGTAGAACACTGACTCCTAGGTCACAGGGTTCCCCTAGTTTAAGAGGCAGGGCTTTTCACTATATGAGCGGCCCTTCTAAAAATCCAATGTATCTATTTACAATGTATGTCTCCAAAGGTGTTTTGTGTCAATAAACTAATTTTAATATTTATTATTATTAACTCAAAAGTTATTAAAAATGACAAAGAAAAGGAAAGGAATGTCGTTATTACTGTTTTAATAATGTCAGCCATTAAAGTAATGCGTTCCGGGTTCCCTAAGCGCATTTAATAAAAAAATACAACTATCAGATAATAATTAAGTAAAGTAATATTTTTATAACAGAAACAGTCTGAATAATAATGTCTACTGAAGTTAAGAGCATTTATATCGTCGGAGAAATAAATCGAGAAAAAATCTACAATGTGATTGACAAAGATGTGCAGACGATGCTTTTGCCTCTGAATCTATTTTAAAACATACTCTTTGGATCCAAATACTGTATCAAAAATGGTGTTATAACTCCGAACAGCTCTTCACGCACTTTTGTTTTATTACTCGGCACAATACTTTTATGTACTATGTACACATACCGCACTAAATTTATATTTGATGTCAAAAGCATAAAATTTTATGGTTTAATTAATTTCTGCTATTATTATGACTGTATCTTCTACTGTTTCGTGTCTGTTATGAAATTCGTAGTAAATTTCGTCCAAACCAAAAATAATATTACTTATGTCTTAACTTTCCAAAGGGTACACAGATTTCTAAATGATAAGCCTAGTTTCAAAAGATTCGTCATTTGGACTTGGACCATTATTATTGTTAGTCTAATCAGTTTTGTCTTGTATTTTTCGTATTTCATGATTCAGTTTTACATACCGACAGTAAATATCATTTGTTTCTATCTTTTGTTTATGTTTGATGTTAATATAATTTATGCCATTTCACTCCTTAAACTGTTGGAAGATAAAATTATTCTCTGGAATCGTCGAGCCGTAAATTTTAAAGCAGCCGTATATAATGAAATGAATAGTAAAAAAATGTTTCAATTTTACGTTGACGTATTGAGGTGCTATGGCCTCTTCAAAAAATGTTTTCAGCAATTTGTAAGTACGGTTTTAATAAAGAAATATTGCTTCCTCACAGCAACGCTACCACTCGATGGGCTACTCAGTAAATGAATTATTATTGTTTCTTTTTTTTGTTTCAGATACTCTATTATATTATAGAAATATTATCTCATGGTTTGGTGTATTATCAAGTCACGCTTGAATTTTTTTTAAACGAAATGGTAGGACTGTATTGTGTTGAGTCAGTTCGTTTCTATATATTTTAGACGTGTACTGAAGTGAAGCATATTTGTTGTTCTAGACTGAAGCACCTAAATCATCGCTGGACATTTACTGTTGGATATTAAAGGATCTTTTGTGGCAAATAATCTTCAACAGGCAATGTGTGAAATTCTATTTAGCTATTGAAAGTTTTCAAGATTCATGCGCACTTGTGTTGATGTCAAATTTCTCAGGTATTTCGTTTTCTATGGTAATGTTAAGTCTATATTCAAAGTTCTTAGGACGATCGTTAAAATCAAACCGTGATGTTGTTTTAAACCTTTTTACTTTTTTGCATGATTATGTATCATTTGATAGATGAGTACAAAAGGCTGTGCAAGAACGTTCAGCGCTTGCATCGAGCGTCGTTTAGCAAGATACGTGTGTGTGGCCTGTTCTACTTAGACGCTGCGTTATTATTACATCTGATAAGTCTTCTGACTAACTATGGTATCGTGTTGCTACAATTCTCGGTTCTATAATAATAGTGTTACCTATAAATTAAAAGATATATTGTAATTTTGTTTTTATTGTATAACTCTTTAAAAAGAGTTTACTCACTGTGACCATTATAGATCTACCATACCTACTTAAAAAATCACAGATTGATGATGATTTGATGACATGATTTTCTTTTTGTTTTTATCATTTTAGTTTGGTTCTAAGCAGTCGGGTGTTTCTTATTTTATTTTATTTTTAGGGATCCGCAGTCAACAAGGAACCGTTACAGTTTCGCACATGTCCGTCTGTCCGTCCGCAGCTTGAGCCAATTTTTTTTTTAGTTAATGTACAGTCAAGGGTCAAAAGTGCAGTAATACTCTCCCAAAACTCAAATGGCTAGTTTTTGTAGAAGAAGTTAAATTATCCACAACTGATTTAATATTTTGTATAGAAATTAAAGTATAGATTATTCCTACTAACTGCGAAAAGTTGAAATTATGCTGCCTACAAAAAAAAGCCTTTTCTGTTTTGGTAGAGTGTAGAGTGTAGACTGCACTTTTGACCCTTATCTCCTGTTCACACATAAAGTGGAGATTTTTTTTTCTCGTCTAACCCATGGTTTGGGGGTATCGTTGAATAGTCCATTCTTAAATGTTACGCGTCTGTGAAAAGGTATAAATAACGAAATAAAAAGAACATCTATCACAGCTAAGTAGACTTTACAAGTTTACGAGTAATAGTCGACCAACTTATAAAATGTAGGTACTTGGAAATGGTTTTTATTTATATATTGATGTACTTATGTGGACAACAGTTTTCGAACGGCAAAGTTCATTTTTTCCCTTCGTTAGAGCAATGTTCGGTGCTTTCATTGTTTATGAACGTCAGTTATGTTACCTATTTATTTTGGTGAATGTAGCTGTTTATACGGAACCCTCTGGGCGCGAGTCAGACTCGCACTTGTCCGGTTTTTATTTAAGTACAACTTTTTAGTAATCTTTTTTTTTTCAAATTATTTTTAAATATGTATATAAGTGGTATACATTTTTGTAATGACCACAAATTTTTTGTAAAAACCAGCATTCATTTTGATACCCCACTCGAAAAAATTAATTGGGCCCCTACAATAAGGCGCCCAAAATCCGCAGTGTTTGTTTATTTTAGCGTCAATTATTATTAAAATTATATTTAAAGAACATTTGGGCGGTCAAGATCATAATTTCTTAATTATATAGGACTACATATTAAGTCAACCTAGCTAGATCCTTTAAGAGGTTGTATTTTCAAAATTCTAAATCTATGGTATTTGCCATAATTCCTGACTGATTTAACTATGAAACACCGTACCCAAAACTTAACCGTTTTCAAGATATTGGTATACTTTATTTCTGGAAGTCGGTGTCCATAACGCAAAAAAATGGTACCTACGAAAGACACCGACTTCCAAAAATAAAGTTATTTTTCACTTTGTAGTTTTCTGGAAGTCGGTAGTATTTTTTTGAAAAAAAAAGGGTTTTTTTTTTCTAAGGTTTCTGATAATAAATACCCTAGCTTGTATACCTTGTTTGAAACATAAAGTACATTAGCGGCATGACTGGCATATAGTTTTTTTATTTTAATAAATGAGTAAGTTATTTTTTTTGTTTTATAACTATCGATCGTCAACTACGACTACGACCCAGTTGGTTCAATTAACTGCAATACTAGTATTGGTATTGATAAAACAACTTATCTAATTCACATAAATCGTAAACAAAAATAAATTAGAGGCAAGAAACCCAAAAAAATAAGCCAATAGACAAAAAGGACACGAATCTAGGTCGACTTAACCTGTAGCCCTGTTTAAATCCGTCTAGTGGTTTGAAAGATCATCATTTCAGCCGAAAGACGTACACTGCTGGACATAGGCCTCCCACAGGCGTCGCCACATTGACCGATCCCGTGCGTCTCGCATCCAGCGCCTTCCCGCAACCTTAACCAGGTCATCCGTCCACCTAGTGGGAGGCCTTCCAACGTATCGTCTTCCGGTTCGCGGTCGCCATTCCAGAACTTTTCGGCCCCATCAGCCATCCGTTCTGCGAGCAATGTGCCCTGCCCACTGCCACTTAAGTTTCGCAATTCTTCGGGCTATGTCGGTAACCCTGGTTCTCTTGCGGATCTCCACATTTCTGATTCGATCACGCAAGGAAATTCCGAGCATAGCCCTCTCTATTGCCCTTTGAGTGACTGTAAGCTTCCTGATAAGGCCCATTGTAAGCGACCACGTCTCAGAGCCATATGTCATCACTGGCAACACACACTGGTCATAGACTTTCGTCTTGAGACACTGTGGTAAGTTGGACGAGAAGATACCGCGCAACTTCCCGAACGCTGCCCAGCCGAGTCGGATTCGACGGTTGACCTCTTTCTCGAAGTTGGCCCTACCCAATTGGATCGTTTGTCCCAGGTAGACATAGTCGCCCACAACTTCGAGTGTAGAGTCTCCGACCTTGATAGGAGTGGGTGTAACATGGGCATTCACCATGACCTTGGTTTTGTCCATGTTCATTTTAAGACGCACTCTTTCGGAAGCTCTACTGAGGTCATCGAGCATTTTACTGAGGCTCTCCATGGTCTCAGCCATGACCACTATGTCGTCGGCAAACCGAAGGTGAGTGATGTACTCGCCATTAACGTTGATGCCAAGCCCTTTCCAATCCAGAACCTTGAAGACATCCTCCAGCGCAGCAGTGAACAGTTTCGGAGAAATGACGTCTCCCTGTCTCACGCCACGCCGGAGAAGAATTGGTTTCGAGGTCTGATCCTGAAGACGAACTGACATAGTGGCGTTCTTGTACAAACACTTCAACACTTCAATGTACCGGTAGTCGATCTGGCACCGTTGGAGAGACTGCAGTACAGCCCAAGTCTCGATCGAATCGAAGGCTTTCTCGTAGTCCACAAACGCTAAACAGAGAGGCAGGTTATACTCTTCGGTCTTCTGTATAACCTGCCGCAGCTTAGAAAGATATGAGGTAATAATAGAATATTATGATACAAGTGTGCTAAGTTTATTCATTACACACGAGGCTGTGGGTTGCAGCCCGAGCCGTAGGCGAGGGCATAATTCAGCCGAGCGTGTAATGAGCAGAGCTCACGAGTTTCATACGACGTTTTCAACACATTTGCGAGGAAAAAACAAACATGTATTGCTTATATCGTTTAATTATTAAAACAATTGGTGAACGTACAATTTTCAAAGCGATATTGGATTGCAATTTGACAGTTTGTGTTACATTGGTGCTTGCCGCTTCTTTATTAGATACTTTCGTTTTCATCTTATGTAAATGTCGGCGACAAAGGCAAATCATAGAACAGTAGGAACCAAATAACTCATGCTCATGCATGTACATGGTTGTGGTTCGGGGCAAAATCTTTTTGCCATTGGCTCCAAATTAATAGCTTGCGTTATTTTGTCACTCGATTTTCGCCTTGTTATGAATAGAGTTTGCTTTCGGGTTTGTACATCCTTTGTTGTACCTATTATTATAAAGCTCTTGTCATCTATACGCACTAATAACATCGAATATTAAGGCCGTACCCTGACCAAAAAATCAGCATGAGATATGAGCATTCCCATTGGCCTAGCGGCACTGGTGGCGCATGAATTACAGTAGTGAATATACGCCCAGATTTTAGAATAAAATCTATATAAAATTGAATATTGGTCTTTTGAAAAAAATAAAACTTACAAAATGATTGTTATAAAATTGTCTATCCATTAGTGTTAGTACGAAAAATAAATAATAAACACTTTACGAGGAGATGCATGCTATCAATAATTATTTCTTATTTTTATGGTTTTGTTGGAAGGAGATTAGTGATACATTATACCTCTTTAAAAAAAAAGTGTACTACCATTTTAGAATCAACATTATGTAGAAATTTACTGTATTTTTATTAATTGATATTTCTTTTTAAATAAAGAGTAGATAGCTCTTAAAAACTGCACAAAAATGACTAGCGCGGCGTTTGCTCGGGGAGGCGCCTTAAGGCAACCTGCAATGAAATCAATTAAGAGCGGACTCTAGTCAACAAGAATTTGAAAAATAGGTATTTGAAGAAACTATTGCCGTCGCGCTGCGCCCGACCAAGCGAGCTATCAATGTGTGAACGAGTAGTGTATTTGTGTGTGTAAGAGCGCGCCGCAGCGGCCGATCGACTCCGGTGCACGCGCCCTCACCGCGAGTTCCCAGCCGCTTTACACTTTACGAAAAAATTTCAAGAGACGATGTATTTTGGAGAAATGTTGTTTTTTTTATAAAAGCTTTCCGCCAGAAATAATTGATGGTCGTATACTACGAAATTTACCGGCAAGTGAAAGGATTGAAATTACGATAGATAATCCATATTTTTACATGACTGCCCAAAAACGGAGTGTTATTATGTTTATAGGGCTCATGTATGTTTGTGAGTTTCTTTATTCCACCGTATCTTCTAAACGGCTTAACCGGTATCAATTTATGTGGTATCTTTAGAAGCTTAATGTTATTAATTTTTTTTAAAAATCTAATGGGCAACAAAAAACATAAAAATGATACTACCTATTCTATCATCGTCTAGCTAGTCTAGAGCTTACTTAGTGTATATATAAAAATATATAACAGTAGTATTAAATAATCATTCGTTCCCTAATAACATACCAAAGGAAATTAAATAAATATAAGAGTAGGTACTATTCAATATCCCATAGAAAACTTATAAAATAATTTGTTTTTGCAAAAATTTCGTTTTATTACTAAAAGAGGTATGATATAAAAAATAAATCATTAAAATAATTTAAAACAGGCCTGCCTTGCAGTCGGGGGACGGTTCCTTGGATCAGTTTTTACAGGTCCCCCGACTTCGTTGAAAAGGTTGGTTTTTAGTTGAGCCCATTCAACACAAAAATCATTTCGCTTGTTTTTAATTTTTTTGTTAAATTTTTTCATTCACTTTTCGACAAGCTACCTTGTCAAAAAGTGCTTTTAATTAATAAGCGTGTTTTTTTACTATGATTTAATGAAATTCTATATTTTAATTTAAATATCCACAAACCCTACTTCTCCAAATTTCATAAAACATTTTTATAAGTATCTGCTTTATAAGAAATCAAAATTTAGTTTGCATGATACTGGGTGTAAGACCAACCGAAAGAATGCAAATCAGCAGACAGGACGTAAGGTGAGCGAACGATTCAGTTCATGAGAGCCATCATTTTGAGGGCCGGGTCACCCGCGTCCGTAGGCAAATAAGCGTTTTGAATCCCTATACGTGGTCCCCGGATGGTGCTAATCATGTAACATACTGGTGGTAGGTTTCGACCGAAGGGCTTGTGACCACATAGCGGGCAAAGACATACCGCCACGTGGCCTAGCCGTGATCCGGTTACGATGCCCGGTGCAGCCATTAGAGGAGTTGGGTCGAGATAGCTGTTCCACTGATGGCTGGCCGGCCAGACTCACGCTGTTATGGATGTATCGGGAGACTGGTCGCAGAGGGCAGTGAGCACGTACGCAGCCATTTTAAAAAATAAGATGCAATATACCATTCGTATTATGAATTTGTAATTTTATATTGCAATTATAAAGTAACATTTTATTTGCAAGTTATTGCACCGGAAAAGGTCAAATACTATTTCTAGAAGGGAACCTTTGGAAAAATAAATTTATTATATTTATATTATACAGCGAGCGTCTTTTGTTCACTAAAAAGAGCCAATTTCATCCGGCTCCATCTTTCCGTGGTGTAACCGTGCCGATATGGTCAAAAATTGAGTGTCGATGTCAACATCGATAATAAAATTTTTACCATTATATTGAGGAATGCCTCAACATGCTGCTAAGAAGTTGAGACGGTACTTCACGCCAGAACAGGTGCTTAAGTTGTATCAAGCGCAAGTTCGATCTTGCATGAAGTACTGTTCTCGTCTCTGGGAAGGATCTGCCAAATACCAGCTTGATGCACTAGATTTGATCAAAAAACGGGTCAGCAGGCTCATCGGCAACGAGGTCGAGTCAAAGCTCCAGAATTTTGAACATCGTCGCAGAGTTGCCAGCTTGTCGGTTTTTTATCGATTGCATTTCGGGGATTTTTGCGATGGAATTGCATGATCTAATTCCATATAGCCCGTTTCATCATCGGACTACAAGACGTACGGCGATGCGCCATCGGTACAAGGTGGACATCCCGCCCATAGGCACTAAACATTTTAGAAATACTTTAATTTTGCGTACAGCAAGGAGTGGAATGCCTTGCGTCTGTGTTGCCCGATAGCTTCAACCTCGGGGTCTTTAAGTCAAGAGTGAAGTTATTTCTGGGCAAGTTTGCTACACCGTAGATCACATCATCGCTTACCATCAGGTGAGATGGTGGTCAAGAGCGAGCCTATCTATAATAACAAAAATCAGCGATTTCTTTTCAACAACATTTGTTAGTTCGTTCGGTTGGTCTGTACCGAGCATTATTCTGGATCTTGGCTTAATTTTCTTACCAACTTTTGATCGTGTATTTGCAAGTGCACTTTCCAGATCTTATGCATACCTAAGTTAATTCGACAAGTGCCTTCAACAATAATAAGTAATACTCACAATCACACGATTTATTAAATAAAATCATTGTATAGTGTAAATATCGACATCGGTGTATATCACTAGAGTATCGATAAAAATATCGCCAACTACCACTTCCCTATTAGTGTACGTGTAAGCCTTACCCTCCCTCACCTCCAACCTCCCCCCGTAAAGTGCGATAGGGACAACTGCAGCTCAGGCTGATTTTACCTACAAAAACCTTGACCAAAAGGCGTTTCGTATTCCGCTGTTTTCTTCTTCAAAACTGGCCTGATCTTAAAAATTCTTATATCAACATTTAGAGGAAAAGTATATCTATGCTTGTATCATTTTCATTTTTATTAAAAACTTATCAATTTTGTCTGAAAGTCGTCTGAACATGGCGGTAAAAACGGGCATTTTTTTCTGGTTTTTGGATTGTCATATTTCTTTTAGTCATTATGTTTTCGAAAAAAGGAAATGATAGGGGCACGTATAAATTAGACCTTGATTTTATGGGAAAATATCATTGCTCTGGAGGCATTATCCACGAAGAAAACAGCGGAATGTTTTTGTATGGAGAAAGGACCAATAGAGACCCCTCTTAATTAGTTCAAAGAAGTTATGCTTAGGTTACGCAAGCGTGTTGAAAAGAATATTACATACAAACAAGATACGCGTGAAAAACGTAATCCATTCCTTGCAGTCGGATACAAAGTCTTCGTATTTGTGTTAGAAGTTGAATCCAAAGTAAGATTATCTCAGACAAAGGTTGACTTTGATGATGAAAATTCTTTAAAGACGATGTAAAAAATATTAAATATTAATGAGACAAAGGAAGAAGAAAACGTGTTGCGCCGACCCCAAGTAACATAGGACAAGGACAGTAAGATGATGAATGAGATAATGAGGCTTTTGGAAGAGCTTTTGTCTCGACAAAACTGAAAACAGGCGTTTGGAAGGTCATATATCTATATATATATATTATGAGCATTATAATAATAAAAAACTCATTATTCGTCTGTTATTTTGACCTCAGAAAGGGTCAAGAATTATAATCCTGTAGATCGAATTTCGGTCACGGCCAATCTTTACAAAGATTATCCAAGTACGCAAGAGATATTAAAGTGCACAAGTGTGTGCGCAAACGCAGGTGCACTTCCTTTTTACTCTCATGACACTCCGATGGGACAGTAAATCCTCACGACTGGGGAGAGATCAGCAGGACAAATGTATTTATGTGCTTTCCGAAGGACGGGGTGTAACACTAACTTTTAAACACCAGGCTACTACTACTTCCGGCCCTGGTTCAGGCCATGTTACGGAGCGAGAGGGAATGGGAAGTTGTCACCTCCTTCTGCGGAACAGTAATGCTCGCGAAGGAGGAGGCGGAACGCTTGAGGGAGAAACAACGGATACGCCCCTTGCCCCCGCAGGAGACGCCCCGGGCGTCGGGAGTTGCAAGCCGATTCCCGGCCACTAATGGCGCGGGCTTGCGGACGGCGAGTAATGGGTAGCTCGCCGTCCGATAATGACCAGGCCCGAATCGACGGCGCGTTGTGTTCCACGCGCGCCTCAAAGAGATGTCAGCAAAAAATGATGGGGTCCGCTAGGGCCGATGCCTGTTTTGGATAAATTTGAAAGAGAGTTATCGCGGCCCTGGCACAAGCAACTGAATGAACACGGGTGGGTTTTACTCAGTAAAAGTCTGACACTGACACGACTTTTTCGTATACAAAATTCAACCGATTCCATGTTCAGGAAGTAATTCAGTCAATATTGAAAAACGTTGAGACTCAATTTATGTTGCCCCGAGTATACCTATAGACATTAAAAACATTATAAAATCATTAAAAGCCACAAATAGTACAGGATATGACGGAATTTCCACGAAGGTAATCATAATCAAGTATGTATCTGACTTTGTTTGTAACCACTTGAGCTATCTCATAAACTTGTGTATCTGTTCAGGTGTTTATCCAGATGCCTTAAAAGCCGTTATTTAAAAAAAAACAATAATGAACACATGGGCAACTATAGACCAATCGCACTCATTCCTATCATATCATTTTTTTTTTAAAAGTATGTTTATAAGGAGATGTACCAAAACCACCATGTGTTTCTTCTCATACTTTGAGAAGAAACACATTTTAATCGATGAGCAAAAGGGATTTAGGAAAAACAGGACAACCAATACAGGCATAAATATATGACTTCTTGCATAAGGTAATGATAAAGATGGACGTTAGAATCCCAGTATGCGCTATTTACTGTGATACGACGCAAGCTTTCGATTATGTAAACCATAATGTTCTACTGCAGAAACTAGAGGCATATGGCATAAGAGGAAATATACTTAACCTTATAGAGACTTACCTAATTAACAGAAAACAGTA
The DNA here is from genome assembly GCA_948252205.1 of Orthosia incerta. Classification (NCBI taxonomy): domain Eukaryota; kingdom Metazoa; phylum Arthropoda; class Insecta; order Lepidoptera; family Noctuidae; genus Orthosia; species Orthosia incerta. Next base: position 24,021,623 of record OX411758.1, read on the forward strand.
CACGGAAATAACAAAAATAAATATTAAGACAAAAAGAGAGAAAATGTACGTATCAGGCGAACGAACGCCTATTTACGGTCTCCTTTATATCAATGACCTGCCTGGTGCTATTGACCACCCCATGACCCTATTCGCAGATGACAGCACAGTGACTATAACATGTTATAATAAGGACGTTTAAGAATATGACATTAATGAAACTTTGACATCAATGTCAAATAATAATGTCATCAATGCATGGTTAGATAGGAATAATCTTAAAATTAATTTAGATAAGGCGACGATAATGCATTTTAGTCAACGGGTGCATGATGATATTGACATTAAAGCACTCTACAATGGCACAGTATTAAATAAAGTCGACGACACAAAATTTCTTGGTGTTATGATAGACGCAAAATTGAACTGGAAAGTGCATATTGAATATATAAGCAAAAAACTGAGCTCGTCCGCGTATGTCGTGTACAAACTGTCTTCAGAACTTAACCCAGATGCTTTAGTGACAGCTTACCATGGATTGGTGTCATCACTTCTGCGCTATGGTATAATATTTTGGGGTAACTCTACGGACAGAGAAATAGCGTTTAAAGCTCAAAAGAGGTGTATACGGGCTATGTTTAAATTACAAATGACAGAAAGCTGCAGACCATTGTTTAAAAAATACAAATTATTGACTTTACCCTCTTTATATATTTTTGAAGTTGCATCGTTTGTAAAGTCTAACCCCCAACACTTTCCACGACTATCTGACACTTTTCCACGCAACAGACGTGACAATAGTCAACTGTGTTTGCACTCGGCGAAAACTGCCCTCATGTGGAAAAGCTTTTTTTGTATGGCCCCGAAAATATACAACAAAATACCACAGTCATATAAAGCTATGACAACAAATCAATTTAAAAATAAGATTCGAAATTTATTAAAAGACAAGTGTTATTATAATATAAATGACAACTGAATTTTTGACAGACTCCTTTTGAATTCTTGAATGTTTATATTATTGTTTAGATGGTATGGTTATTCTTATAAAATTTTATTCTGACATTCTGGATTGATTATTGTGTTTTGACTTATTGTTTTAATATCTTTACATTTTTTATTTTACTCTGACATTCTAGTATCACATCCTTGATAAGTATTATATATTGAAATATGCACTATTTTTCACGACATTTGCTTTTTACACATTCAATATTTTAATATCCTGACATTTTTTAATAATTTTGAGTTGACTTTCTAGAATGATTATTTTGATTTGATTTATTATTTTAATATCTTTATTCCTTTTAATTTTTATTATTTTACTCTGACATTCTAGCAGCATAATGTTGACTTGTATTATTTTATTGACAGTTGCATGACATTTATTTTAATTTTTTATTATTACTAAATATGACATTCTATTATGTATTTTAATTTGTATTCTAAATTAATATTTGCATGTCATTATCCAAGGTAAACATGACGTTCTATCATTTTGTACTCTAACATCTCTTCATGCTGACAATTTGTTATGTATGTATGGTACTCATGTTTGAGCAAATAAAAATGATTTGATTTGAGACGCCTTGCCGCTTCACCCAGAGCGGGCAAAGTCATTGGATGATTTATCATCCCAAAAAAATAAAAAAATAAGTTTACTATTAGTGACAAATTCCCAACAGAAAAGCTCATTAACACTTTATTATTATTATAGCTACAGTCCCACAGAACTGTACAGTCCCAAAGCTGGGCAAAAATGTCTTGTATTCTTTCCATAGTGCCCCATTCGCATAGCAGTTTGAAGAAAGAAATCTTAAGAAATCAACATTTTTTCAATATGCAAAACACAGACATCACAATTGTTTCCACCTTGAAGATCAAATCGCTTTCGCCGAACCTTGATAATGACTTTAGTCTCAGACTGGACCGGTGTTTCCAGTTAATGGTGTTAGTTTTGCACATAACTGCTAACGATTATATTCTATTACTAGCTGTGCCCGCGGCTTCGCTCCCGTCATCTGCCTGCCAACCCTACCATACTTACCAGCCTGCCTGCCTACTCCACATACTCAAAAAAACTTTTTACAAAAAAATACTACCGTCTTCCAAATAAAACTACAAAGTTAAAAATAGCTTTATTTTTGGAAGTCGGTGTCTTTCGTAGGTACCAATTTATTGCGTTATGGACACCGAATTCCAAAAATAAAGTTATTTTTAACTTTGTAGTTTTATTTGGAAGTCGCTAGTATTTTTTTGTAAAAAGTTTTTTATTTTTCACTTTTTAGTTGTACCTACCTAATAGGCAAGTTGTTTAGTAAGTTACCTACTCGTATAACGCCAGAATATATTACCCAAATATCATGAAACTTGAACGTAACCGGTGAAATGAGAGATCTGCGTACCCCTTAAGAGCGTATTGGTGTGATGTTATGTTATGAAATGGTATAAACAACAAACAGACATGCGATTGCAGCAATTCCGAGAGATTTGCCGTTATTTATTGAAGAGTTCTGTTGTATATCTTCGAATTGCTTCGTCAGTCCTACACCAAATTAAAATGGGACCAATTTCGGACATACTCTTTCAAACAAAAAAAGATTTTTTGAAATCGGTCCACAATTGACGGAGATAACGGTGAATTCGGTGAACATACACAAAAAAAAACAAAACATACATAATGTCGAACATAGAACCTCCTCCTTTTTGGGAAGTCGGTTAAAAATTATACACACTGCATACCAATTTTTTTTTCTAGGGTCATTCTTTCGCGTAAAATCTTAACACCGCGATTCAGAAAATGACTTTAAATGCACAACGCCATCTATCGAATACCGAGTTCAACTGTCAAAGTATCTGAATTGCGTGTGTTGTGTTAATTTTACTTCTTGAACACTTTAAATTCATTCTAACTTTTGATAGAGTGAACCGATTGCGATGAAACAAAAACTAAGTAATTCTTAAAGATACGCACAATTTTTATGTATAAAAGTTATCTACATTGGTTTCGTACATTTCACGTGATGCGTGCACAAATAAACAGACAAACAGACAAACAGATAAACAGACAAACAGACAAACAGACAAACAGACAAAAATTCCAAAAATGCTAGAAATGGGTTCTGTTGGTTATCCTTTAACACCCTGGCTATTTTTTTTGGAATTTTTTTCGATGTACAAAAAATATTTTTCTACAGATTTATTATATGTATTGATGATATCGTCGTATACTGGTAACATCGTAATAGACTGAGAGTGAAAGCTCTGTATGGCTCTTGAAGCAGCGAGTGACGATACGTATTTGGTGACACGGTTTGGGTGCGAATTTGGAATTCGGTTTTGCAACTTGATTTATTTGATTTTGGAATGCTCGAGTTATTGAATGCCGGAAGATTCTGGATTTTTAACGGACTTCAATGAAAGGAGGAGGTTCTCAATTCGTCGAAACCTTTTTTTTTACTCTTTTACTCAAAGACGCCTGGACCGATTTTGAAAATTCGTCTTTTGTTTGAAAGGGTATACTTTCCAGGTGATCCCATGTTCATCAAGTCAGGATCTGATGATGGGATCCTGGAGAAATCGAAGGTTTTCCCCAAATATTAAAGGCATATAGCGATTTTGGTATTTTTATCAACAATGCAAACATTTACACTCAGAAAGTGTTATTTGGTGAAGTGAAACTGAAAAAGAAGACCACAGATGGCCACTGGAACTCCTTAATGCTAAGTATGACATACATAGGTATAAAATGTATCGAATAGTTAACCGACTATGATAAAGCAAATATTTATAAATAAATGGTACTGTTGAAAATGGTAACATCGAACTGATCTGATTATGAAGCCGGAAGGTAGGCACTGGAACTCCAAAATAAAACAATGGATCCTAGTCGTGTTTGGATTTATTGGAATCGTCATAAGATTTACTTTGGCTATAAATGATTTGCATGGTATTTTGAGGTACCAACCAAAACTAAAAAGAGATACATAAAAAACTTTTTAACAAAAAAATCATACCGACTTCAAACTTTCTTTTCCGAAGCCGACTCCGGAAAAGAAAGTTATTTTTCGCTTTGTAGTGTTTTGTTTTTGAAGTCGGTCGAGAAACAGAAAATAATAAGTATCAAAGACACTGACGCCGGCAAAGAAAGTTATTTTTCGCTTAGTAGTGTTTTGTTTTGGAAGTCGGTTTGCTGACAGTATAAGACGCAGCGATGGAAGTCCACTGGATGCGAGAAGCACAGGATCAGTCGATGTGGACTTTTGGGGGAGGCCTTTGTCTGGTAGGGGACGTCTTCTTGCTGAAACGATAATGAAAGAGTGATTTCACAAACAACAACAACAATTAAAAGCCTACTAATTCTATAAATATGGGTACACTACAGTAAGTGAGCTTGGTTATTATTTTCCTTAAAACAGGAAATATCTTACAAAATAAACATTATCAGGCTGTTTAAGAATAATATAATATTGTCTTATAAATAACCTTGTCTATTTCAGTACTTAAGGCAAATCTAATTTATAACCGTGAAATTAAAAAGAAATTACTAATTTAATAATCTATCGGAGGAAGTGGTGACCTTCTGATCTTGGAGGTCAGTTACAGAACTTTGATTGCCATTCATTGTTCCCATGATCATGATAGATAATAATCTCGAGAAAAACTTTGAATAAGTAGGTGTACCGACCTTGATTTGTGTTTTTCTCAAATCTGTTACATTACAATAGGCTATTTATTTAGTCTGTATTTACGGATATGGTAATAGCTTTTATGTTACCAAAGTTGATCTCATAAGCTCTTGCGAAAAAATAGCCGTGTTCCGTTTTAGAACATCAATCTCAGACGTTTCTCTCTAGTTATTAGTTATCCTATAAGAAATCGGCATGAGCAATACATTAGAGACTGCTTCAAACTGAGAATGTCACGTCCATTATTTTTTGTCGACTTTCCAAAAAGGATAAGGTTCTACGTTCGACTTTATGTTTGTTTTTTTTTTTGTCATTTTTTTGTGTATGTTCACCTTTTTCTCCGTCAATTGTTGACCGATTCAGTTTTTTTTTTGTTTGAAAGAGTATGTTCCAAAGTCGCATTTAAATTGGGTAAAGATCTGGGGGGTGACCATAAGCTCTTAGAGCGATATCAATTTGAGATCGAATAAGGGACAGATGTATATGACTTGTATACATCTGTCACTTACTCGATATCAAATTGATACCGCTCTAAGAGCTTATGGTCACCCGGCTGATGAAGAACTTCGGAGATAACTCTCCAATACATAATAGAAAATCTCTCGGGATTCCTGCAATAGCTAAATGTTTATTGTTTATATTTATACTATTTCATAACATAACATCATGCCAGTACGTTAAAAAGGGGTACGCAGATGTGTACAGTTCACCTTGGTACACCCTCATTTCACCGGTTATGTTCAAGTTTCATAATATTCTGGCATTATTCAAATGCAAATTCAAAAACTTTATTTCGAGCGAAGACTCATATAGGGTTAGTAACAATATACATTAAAACTAAGTGTTAGTAAACAACACGATACGGTGACACATGTAACTGACAGCAGTGAACTATATACGGACAGTCCACTCTGTCAGCAATCATTTTCAGAACCCTGTTAGGGCTGTCCATAACTCGGGCCACCATTGATGTTGCGCGCTTGCGCATTATCGCGTAAAAACAATCAACACTCGCCGCCGCAAACATCCCTGACGCACTACAACGCTAAGGCAACCCCATCAGTTTTCTGAACGCGTTATTATACTGGACACGAAGGGCTCCACACGACGCCCGCGAATACTTCTCCTACAGACTGCAAGTGTAGAAGGTGGTACAGAATACTCTAAAGAGCGTCACCTTTACTTCTGCAGTACAACGTGAGAACCTGCGAGCAGTCATATTCGCACGCATGGAAAGAGTCCTCCGTTCCCTTTTAATATCAGCATTGTCCCTGAGGTCAGTGGTGACAGAGTGACCTAGGTACTTAAATTGTTCCACTCGCTCAAGAGTAACACCGTTAAGCCGTATAGGAGGCACATCAGGAAGGTACCTGGTCCCCGCCTCAAAAGCAATGTACTGACTTTTCTGAACGTTATACAATAAACCATGTTCAGTTGCGTAACGTTCACATATGGCCAATAGTGTCCTAATACCACCGACTGACGCGCTCAGCAGCACCATGTCGTCCGCGTAGCTTAAATTAGCGACTATGGTGGCCAGAGAAATAGGTCTATAGTTTGCCTTATCCGAAAGATCACCTGTTTTACTTTTGACAATAGGAACCACGATCATTAGGTCGGAGGGCAAGTATGAATGACCAATACATAAATTGTACAGCTGTGCCAAAACTCTCAGTAAGTGAGGACTGGCATATTGTAAATGCCCGTCATGTCCAGGAGACTTACCTCTAGTCAAAGACCTGATGACTCTGGCCACATCTTTGGCACTGAAGCGTGTGCCCACCTTGCCACAACGGGGCTCAGCATCCAGCATCTCACAAGAGCTCCCTAGCGGTGACTTTAAAACAAAATGATTTCTAAAAAGGTTCACATTATCCTTCGCATCACTCACACCATTCACACTAACAGGCAGGCCAGGCCGAATGCTCAATTTATTAGTGCTCTTCCAGAAACCGCGAAAATCACGCTTTGAATGCTTAAAGGCAATTATGTCCATCTTTATCTTTTCCTCGTGGTTCTGACACCATTTAAGTCGCGATTTAAAAAATGATCTACTTGCCCGCATGTCATCATACTCGGGGCCAGTTGAAGGTTTCCCACACGATGACCATACGTGGAAGTTCTGCCTCGCCAGTCTGTGAGCGCAACTGACATGCTTATTCCAGCCTGTGATATGAGCGTTTTTCCTACGACTAACAAACTTATTTGCCGCACTACAAATTGACGACTCACTGAGAGCACAAACAATATCCGAATACAGTTTATCAATAACAATCCTATGGGTGTATTCACCACAAAAAATACCACCACGACCAGTCACTTTCTTAATTTAGTTCATGCAATTCCATCGCACATTCCCCGAAATGTAACCGATAAAAACCGACAGACTGGCAACTTGGCGCCGAAGTTCAAGGTTCTGGAGCCTAGACTCAACCTGTATCTCATTGACGATGAGCCTCTTGGCCCGTTTTTCGATCGACTCTAGTGCATCCAGCTGGTACTTGGCAGATCCGTCCCAGAGATGAGAGCAGTACTCCATGCATGACCGAACTTGCGCTTGGTACAAGTTGAGCAACTGTTCTGGCGTGAAGTACCGTCTCACCTTTGCAAGGATCCCCCATTTCTACTACAGTACAGTATTCTTACCTACCTGCAAGGACCCCTACACTTAGACTTAACTGTATTATTATTATTATTATTATATACTTTATTGTACACCACAAAAAATAAATAAAGGACAAACATTCACAAAAACATGTGTACAATGGGCGGTCTTATCGCACATGGCAATCTCTTACAGACAACCTTTGGATGGACTGTACGTACTGTATTGTTAATTCCATAACCCTAACCGTTAGTCCTTCTAATGCTACCTCTCCTCGTCAGGTGGTACCCCTTTGTGGTAGTTTCTCCCACCACCTTCGGTTTGTAGCGGCATCTGTCATGGTGCCACATACGCAGAAATGACCTGACGTTACGTTACACACAATCCTGCATCGCACAATCAGATTTTTTTGGCGCGATTTGAACACATACAAAAGTCCGACAACAACCGATGGGCAAGTGCCCGGACCAGACACAACACCCGTCCCTCGTCGTCCGTCTGACCGGAGGATTCTGCCTGTTCAACGGAGGTTTATGAGACTTTACACCCTATTCCGCATCACTATAAAGGGTAGGTTCTTGACTATAAAGAGTCAAGGGTTCTTGACTCTTAGTCAAGAACCATAAGCATAACCATAACCATAGGTTTATGGAGCAAATGCGTAACTCCTTACTTCAGTCAAAGTTTCGCTGAAGTAAGGAGTTACTTATTTGAAATCTTCTGCTTTTTAGGAGCCCGCCGCGCAGTTCGAAGTAAAGAGAACGGATGCCAACCCTGAACTACAAGATGACAAAATGTTATCATTAAACTTAACACTAAACAGTTACAAGTATCATGTAAACACGATAATTTACTTACTTTTCGTAATCGCTCATGTCTAATACTAAACGCAAATCTTGTCGCGGATTCCATGGCCGCACTAGACAAACATCTCGACTAAGATATTTATAACATGCGATTTTATGATTGTGAGTTTTGAACTGGGAATCAGTTTATTGGTACTATCTTTTAGTCGTGGGTTTTCTTGGGGAATAGGAAAATTATATCTAGACGAAAAGTCATAACTAGGCAGTACGTAAGTAGGTACTTGATTGGAACATCCTGATTTCATGAGGTATAATAGTATTATTATATGCCAAAGCTCATTGCCATTACTAAGGTTATTTTTAGGGCATTTTTAGGGTACCGTACCCAAGGGTAAAAACGGGACCCTATTACTAAGACTCCACAATCCGTCTGTCTGTCTGTCCGTCTGTCACCAGGCTGTATCTCATGAACCGTGATAGCTAGACAGTTGAAATTTTCACTGATGATGTATTTCTGTTGCCGCTATAACAACAAACAACAAATACTAAAAACAATAAACTAAATATTTAAGTGAGGCTCTCTTACAACAAACGTGATTTTTTTGCCGTTTTTTGCGATAGTGGTACGGAACCCTTCGTGCGCCAGTCCGACTCGCTCTTGGCTAGTATTTTACACTCTACGCTAATACCTTTTCTACTTTGTTTAACATTCCAAGTTTAATTTATACTCATCATGTCTACGCATTATATCTGCCCGTTTAGGGCGCGATATAGGAGCCATTTAGAACAGCCCGCACCAACTGTGTTTCTGTGTAGACACGGACTCCCCTCTAGAGACTCTAGACAAGTGAAATTCTATCAACGATGGCATCAAGACAGCGATTGGAAAAATTACAAAAAAATATGGGATCTACTGTCATTATAAGCGCTATCGAAATGTCAGGTGATCATTCCCTGGCATTTTAGTATTTCGGTCATCAGGGTGTTTACGCATTGCATCCGATCTTTATCCGAATCCGAGATCCGAGTTCCATCTCAATTGGAAATGTACCTATTGATTTCAGACGGTCGCAGTTCGGATACAGTGCGTATACAGTCGTTCGGATACAGTCCCCCAATGAGGTAGGAAAACTATGAAGACGGCGTATTCTACTATATGAAGAATAGTTATACAAATATCTATAATATCAACACACGCATATCAAAAAGCGTTTTGTCTCTTTTTAACTGACCAAGAGCTGCATATGAAAAGAGAGACATCTAAATGTTTGTCAAGGACTAAACTTGGCTAAACTTTTGAGTGACGTCAAAATCATGTCTATGCGTGACCGGTCGCCATGTTGAGTGCCGAAAGTACTCTGCGGTTTTGTGTTTATCTGTGTAGTTGTGCTGTCAAACAGTTGCTTGCTCAAAATATTTTTGTTGTTTCAAAAGAGAAATACGTCTAGAAACTAGGTATTTTGGTGATCTGAGTTTGGAAATTAATCGGAATATAAAACAGTGTGGTGTTGTATAAAACAGTGTGGTGCGAGAAAAAACAAAAATGGGCAACCATCTTAAGTGCCCGATTTTTATAGGTATGCACGACAATTTCGTAGGTATGACAAGTCCATAGGTTTCTAAGTCAGTGAACTCCCCTACAAGAAGTACTACGGCTACTTCGGACCGAAATTTCTCGGCTTCGGATCGGATGCAGTGCGGTTGCGCACTACACGTCCGTGTCCTTGATACGTGTCCGTGATTTGAGTTCCAAAGTCAAATGTTCTGAATTATGACAGATTATGACAGATAGAGTTCGGATCTAGTCCCTAAGCTTCCCTTTAAGAAGTACTATGGCTACTGCGGACCTAAATTTCACGGTCACGGATCAGATTTAGAGCATAACCGCCCTTGCCTATAGCCTCCTCATTGCTATCGCGTCACTTACGTTGATAGGGTGTTTATAGCAGTATAGCCTCCGATTGCAACATCCAGGCGTAGCGTTGTTACATCAAACGATATCTTTTTTAAACGCACCTGTTTTGAATTTTAAGAAGCAAGGCTTTTTTATACGTGTTAATAAATTATATCATTGATTACGGGGCAATTGGGTGTAAGGGGCTCCGCTAAGATCTTGGAGCCCAAGCCAACCTCGCCTGCACGTGGCGCACCTGCTGGACAACGGAAAGGGCTCTGGCGATGCCACTCCTCTGGGGTTCGTCCTAGGGGTTCGGGGGTCAGACGGCAGTCGCCCCGGTAATTGGCACAAAGCCACTTAAAAATGGATAGAAAAAGAAAGAAATATACGTTTAGGGCTAGGGCGTCGCCGCATAACGACGCGCATGGAGATCGCCTTAACCCTGCGACAAGTATGCGAGGGCTACCGGGCCCCGTGCGAGCCCGGCTAAAGACGTTAGCACCAACTACGAAGATTCGCTTTGCAAACTGGAACATTGGCACGCTTACGGGACGATCCGCAGAACTTGCGGCCATACTTGCCAGGCGTAAAGTGGCAGTGGCATTCCTGCAGGAGACACGGTGGAAGGCCAACAGGAGCCGGAATATTGGGCACGGCTACAAGCTGATCTATACAGGCTCATCTGGTGGGGAGAACGGTGTGGCAGTGGTGATCGCCGAGCATTTCCACGATAGCGTCCTGGAAGTTAGACGCATATGCGACCGACTTATGGTGGTAAGGTTGCTTATTGAGGGGGTCGTGACCCACTTAATAAGTGCCTACGCCCCACAGGTCGGTTGCAGCGACTCGGATAAGACGGTGTTTTGGGATCGGCTCGGAGATGTACTACGCGGCATACCGTTGTCCCACGATGTCGTTTTGGGTGGCGACCTGAACGGTCATGTGGGCGAGGTGCAGGGGGAGTATGAACGTGTCCACGGCGGCTATGGTTACGGCCGAAGAAACGCAGAGGGGGAAACGATTCTCAGAACCTGCACTGCAGCAGACCTGGCCGTGGTGAACACGTTCTTCAAAAAGAAAACCGAGCACCTGATTACCTACAGGAGCGGTCGGAACGCCACTCAAATCGACTATCTACTGACCAGGAGAAGCCATATCAGTCGCGTGGCCAACTGTAAGGTCATACCCGGTGAGTGTCTCACTGCCCAACACCGACTTCTTGTCATGGACCTCTGCGTAAAACCCCGTCGCAGACACGCCGAACGTTGCCGCCACCAAATCAAGTGGTGGCTGCTGGATCAAACCAGATACTCAGAGTTTGACTCTGCCGCTGGGGATATTAGTCTCGACACAGCAGGCAAGTCCGTCCAAGAGTGCTGGAAAACGATTCAGACAGCAATCACAAAGACGGCAAAGCAAGTTCTCGGCGTGGCGAAAGGGGGCCGCTAAATCGACAAGGAGACCTGGTGGTGGGACGCCACAGTCCAGGGTTCATTACGGGAGAAGAAAGTGCTCTTCAAGACGTGGCAAGCGACCAAATCTCCTGAAGATCGCGCATCTTACAGGACTGCGAAAAGAGCTGCCAAGAAAGCTGTAGCCAGAGCCAGGCGTGACCACTTGCAACCATTATATGCTAAGTTGGACACTCCTGAGGGGCACAAGCTCATATATAAACTGGCGCACTCTAGGGCCAAAGCAGCGCAAGATATTACTCGCTGCTGCAGCGACAACGGCCCTAATGGCGAGCTCCTGTACGATGATCGTGCGGTGAAGGAGAGATGGCGCTCTTATTTCCACGTCTTACTGAATACTCAGCACCGGGAAGTGCACCCTCCCGAACAACTCCCGAACAATGGACTCGTGCCACCGATTACACCTGACGAGGTCCTCGCATCTCTTCGTCACATGGAGAATCGGAAAGCTGTCGGACCGGACGAGGTGCCAATTGAAGCGTGGAAAGCGCTGGGGGCTCGTGGTGTGTGCATTCTTACTAACCTTTACAATAAAATCCTGAGCGACCGAATAATGCCCGATCAGTGGCGGCTTAGTATAATAACGCCGGTCCACAAGGGTAAAGGGTCCGTTCAGGATTGCGGTAATTACCGCGGTATAAAGGTGATGTCACACACCATGAAGCTCTTCGAGCGCATTATTGACACCATGATCCGACAGGAGTGTACAGTGTCGGACTCCCAGTATGGTTTCCAACCAGGACGCGGTACCATGGACCCTATATTCGCCCTAAGGATCCTCATGGAGAAGCACAGGGAAAAGAATAAGCCTCTGCATTTTCTATTCCTGGACCTGCAGAAGGCCTTTGACTGTGTTCCCAGGGAGATGATCTGGTGGGCGTTGCGGTCGAAGTTGGTACCAGAGACCTACGTGGAAATCGTACGTGACATGTACCGCAACTCCGATTCAATAGTCAGGACCGCTGTTGGTGATACCACCCCCTTCAACATAACCGTAGGCGTGCATCAGGGCTCCGTCTTGAGCCCCTATCTCTTCAGTGTGATATTAGACGAACTGTCAGCCAGCGTACAGAAACTACCGCAGCCTTGGCTGCTTATGTACGCTGATGATATCGCACTGGTAGATGGGGACAAAGGACGGCTCACCAGACGCGAGCACGCATGGAGGGAGGCGCTTGAGAACGGCGGGCTGATGCTAAACGTGGCGAAGACGGAGTATATGGCCTGCAATAGCACAGATCTGACGTCTCTCCGTATAGGCGACGACACTGTCGAGCGCATGGACAACTTCAAGTACCTCGGATCTGTGCTTGATGCGTCCGGGGACATCGATCGCGACATCAAGGCCCGTGTATCAGCGGCTTGGGCGAAATGGCGCGAGGTGACGGGTGTCATTTGTGACCCCAAAATGCCGGTCAAGCTGAAGGGACAGGTCTATAAGAGCATCATAAGGCCTGTCCTTACGTACGGCAGTGAGGCGTGGCCGGTGCTGGAGCGACACCGACAGGTGTTGCATGTCACGGAGATGAACATGCTGCGGTGGATGTGTGGCGTCACGCGGAAAGACCGTGTACGGAATACATACATCCGCGGCAGCCTTCATGTCCGTGACATTGCTGACAAGCTGCAGGAAAGTCGCCTCCGCTGGTACGGCCACGTCTTACGACGACCGGCAAGCTACGTGGGAAACAAATGCCTGGACATGACCCTACCTGGCACCAGGAGCAGAGGACGGCCAAAGAAACGCTGGCTTGATGTCGCGCAGGATGACATGCGCGCCAATGGGCTAGTTGCGAGGGATGCCGAAGACCGGGCAAAGTGGAGAAGGAAGTGTAGGAAAGCGGACCCTGGGTTCTCCCGCGCTGGGCGGGATGAGCAACCGGGATAAACGCTAGGTAGAAGAAGAAGAAGAAGATTGATTACGGGGCAAGAAGTCTTAGCACAATTTGTGAAAAAAAACTGTAGTTACATAACTATGTAGGCAGGTAGGGTATTAGGTCAGGCTAATTCAGAATGTATAAGAAAACGTAAAAAAAAACCTGATCAGAGTACATTAGAAATGAATTATTGGTTGAGGATTACTCGTTATTTTACATAAATCATGAAAGATATAAAATACAAATACAATCAGTGTTTTAGCACTAAAGATTCCATTATTAAGGAAATACTTACACATGGAAATGTGCCGGAACAGAAGTTTAATTTACAACTTAGAGATCTAGTTCGGTAGGGCCTAAGGGTAGACAATAGGGTCCGAGACCCTTAACAAAAATCAAAAAGTCTTGAACATCGACGCTGACTTGTCAACCTGGCAGTTTTTATCGGTTACATTTCGGGGAGTGTGCGATGGAATTGCATACTTAGGGGAAAGTGGTCACCATTCGTACACTTTTTAGATTTTATTTTTTTACTTTATGATTAATTGTCGAATTTATCTAGTTTTTGTACCCAAGTGTAACAAATATATTGTAGTTTATTACAAAAAAGTTCGAAACTATTATGTCAAAAGGTTAAAGGGCTATAGCCATTTTTCTACGATAAGATATTTGTACGAACGTACCCCACGTACGGGGTACGTTCGTACAGTAGGTGGGGTACTTTCGTACGCCATGGGGAAGATTCATACAGGGTAATTAAAAAGCCAATTAAAGTCGTTAATTTTTTATTAATTATTATAAAAAAATATTTATTTATCAAAGAACTAACTTAATAATATGTGACATGACTAATAGTCGACAAATCTTTCTTCAAATAACTAAAAATAAAATGGTTCATCCTTAGTTTACTTTATGACAATGGTAAGCTTTACAATCAGTCTAAATGAGATGTTTACAAATATCGTTGAACAGTCTTTGACAATTTAAACTTAAAGTAGGTAATTATACATTTGATTGTTACTTTGGAACTTATTGCACATTATAATTATTTAAATTAACTGCAAAAGTCTAGCCATTCTAGCGGTACAGCCCGTTCGTGCTTGAGGAACAGGCGACATCGCTGATATGCAGAGTGTGTATGTCTTCTATATCAGGGCAAAGAATGACCATGATAATCCCGGTTTCTTCCGAAGTTTTTTTTTTCTAAATTCATCGACTCTTCATCCACTTCTTAAGTACGCGTACCATGATTCTGCAATAAAATAGTAATTATGAGGTTCATCATCATCATCATCATATCGGCCGAAAGACGTCCACTGCTGGACATAGGCCTCCCTCAAGCGTCGCCACATTGACCGGTCCCGTGCGTCTCGCAATCAGCGGATCCCTGCAACCTTCACCAGGTCATCGGTCCACCTGGTGGGAGGCCTTCCAATGCAACGTCTTCCGGTTCGCGGTGTCACCACTCCAGAACTTTTCTGCCCCATCGGCCATCCGTTCTGCAAGCAATGTGCCCTGCCCACTGCCACTTAAGTTTGGCAATTCTTCGGGCTATGTCGGTAACCCTGGTTCTCTTACGGATCTCAACATTTCTGATTCGATATAATAATGATTACTTATATGATTATTATAAGGTTGACTTAATAAAAATATTTCATTTTGTTAGAAGTAGAATACTTCATAAAAGGAAAAATATGTTATTATGCTGTCTGTACGATAATTTTAAAAGGTAATAATATTTTATTCATAAAAAAATAATTTTGATGTACTGGTGGTTAATAAAATCTAAAGGGGAGCATTCGTACGCGTACGAATGTGCCCCCTGTCTGGCTGTCCGAATGCACCCCATGCCTTTGCACAAAATTAAAATACAACTTTATACAAATTCTAATTAAGTTTGAGAAATATAACAAATAAAGCTCAAAATAAACATTGTTAACATTAATCAATCATCACCATTCTGTCAAAAACATAACAATTCTACTTACAATTACGATCGAAACTTAGGTAAAAAATTTACTCACCGCGCGCGAAAACACGTTACGTCTTGTCAGCTGATACACCGTAGTGCGATTGGCGCGACACTCCGCTAGCAACATGGCGGTCGGTATGTCTATGCACACAAGCAAAGCCGTCTTTGTGTGCCGTTTAGTTTTTCTGTTATACTAACTGTACGAATGTGCCCCGCGTACGAATGGTGACCACTTTCCAATTCGATTCCGCCTAGCCGTTATCGTCATCGGACTATATGACGCACCGCGATGTGTCATCGGTACTGTATGGTGGACAATCCCTCATTTATAATACTCCACCCGTAATAAAACTAAACCTTTTGGGCAATAAGAGTGAATAAGTTACTTCTAAGCAAGCGTAGGTACTTCATCGTCGACCACATCATCGCTTACCATTAGATGAGATAGTGAAATAGACTGAAATAGACCAGACAGGGTGAATAAACGCCTATAAAATAGACTTTATTTTTTTGTTGTGCTCACGTTGGAGCACAACAAAAAAATTAAGTCTATTTTATAGGCGTTTATTCACCCTCGACAAAGACCTAGAGATCTAGTTAGTCAGGGCCTGAGAGTAGACAATAGGGTCCGAAACCCCACACGCACCATGGTAAAATCTTTTCACCAAAAAGAAAGGCACATCCAAAGTTGGACAGTTACACTGTTAGTCATTATGCGCAATGTTGTTTCAATCAATAAAAACCTGTTTATGAAAGTGAAATGAATGTGTATCTAATACGATTGTTTAATTTGTTGTGAGAAAAAGCACTAAAATCCTCGAATTTGATGTTTCATAAGCGAATTTCAAGGTAAAGGAATTTGAATACAAATCCAATCGTGGCTGTTGTTAATGAGTGTAGGTAGTTACCGAAGATCGAAACAAGTTGCGTGGTGGGCCGACGGAGTCTGGGACTCTAGGAGAGGCCAACGTCCAGTTATACCGCTAAAGACTGATGATGAAGACAAATCGTAGTTATCATTTGGAATTTTTTAAACCAGCAGTCAGAACTTGTGCCTAAAGAAAGGCCCAGATTTTTGATCCATAGTTAACTCAATCAATGGATAAATATGACCACTGAAAATGGTCTTAAATTTCGGTAAAACGCGTTTATTCATCAATTGTTGTCATCACACATGGTCAAATAAAATGAACAGTTGATTTATTTGTTTTACCCGCGGTAGCAAGCAGCAACAAAATCGTACTTACTTACCTTACGTACCTACTTACCTATGTAATATTAGTAAGAAATAGAAAACTAAATTGTTATCACTATAGTAGGTACCTACAGTCAGCGTGGTTTTCTTGAGGCCCAAAACTTGGCCTAAGAAAACCACGCTGACTGTACCCACTATCGTGATGCAAATTAGTTTTCTATTTCTTACTAATGTTATAGTACGAAGTTTTTTTTAATTATTATTAGACACGCTTCGATCAACAGATCTATCGAACACGTAATTACGACACGATATCTTGCGAAAATACTCCATTTCAAACAGAAAACAGCCCCTAACTTTTGAACGGCTAAACCGATTTTCACCAAACATAGCTAAGAACACTCTCGACAAAGTTACCTTTCAAACAAAAAACCTAAATCAAAATCGGTTCATCCGTTAGGCACTATGGTGCCACAGACTGACACACAGATACACACATACAGCAACACACGTCAAACTTATAATTCTTTTTCCGTCGGGAGTTAAAAACGAATCGACACATCTGAACGTTAAGTCACGTGGTCAGAGCATACAAATAGAAGACGCGTTAACGATTGTAGAAAGAGCATCTGATGGTAAGCGATGATGTGGTCGACGATGTAGCACGCTTGCCTAGAAGAAACCTATGCAAGGAACTTTAGGGAATACTTTTATTATGCGTACAGCTAAGGAGTGGAATTCCACTCCTTAGCTGTACGCATAATAAAAGTATTCCCAAAACGTTTGGTGCGTATGGGTGGGATGTCCCCCATGTACCGATGACGCATCGCCGTACGTCTTGTAGTCCGATGATGGAACGTAGAAGGAATTAGTTCATGCAATTCCATTGCATGTTCATAATAAAAGTATTCCCAAAACGTTTGGTGCGTATGGGTGGGATGTCCCCCATGTACCGATGACGCACCACCGTACGTCTTGTAGTCCGATGATGGAACGTAGAAGAAATTAGTTCATGCAATTCCATTGCATGTTGTTGCTATCGCGGGTATAATCTGGATGACGTTGACATAGGAGCGTGGGGATTTGTACAACAAAAGGGAGGCCTTTGCCGAACAGTGGGCAAATTGGGATGTGTATGACGACGATTAATATATACCGCCTTCCGAAAGTTTCTTAGCAAATGTAACTGCCTAACTGGCTGCTATAAATTTTATAGTAGGCGATAAAACCACGTGGCCCGATAATATGTGGTGTGCTGAGGTACTTATACAGTTGTATGAACGAGTCACACACACGACACAGGTCCAGTAAAAAATAGGTACCTATCCGAAAAAATAGACTGCAGGACGTTTTACAGGTCCGCTGTATCGCATACGCAACGGATCCGTTAAAAACGATCCTGGAAATACGGATGTACTGTGTGAACTTACACTTAGACATTATTACTGCCAAAAGAATTTAAAATGATTAAACAAGTCAAATTCATAAAAAAAATAATGACTACTGTGACTAGACAAAAACAAAAAGCTATGTTTCCGCCCGGGATCGAACCGGGGGCCTTCTGCGTGTTAGGCAGATGTGATAACCGCTACACCACGGAAACGATGCAATTGGGAAAGAAATTCTTGATCTGTTAAAGAAATTACTTTGAAACATATATAGGTAGATAGAAACTTTTGATTGTTTTAATAATTATATTTATTAGGCAACATGTTTTATTTTACGCTTTGCAAATTTTTATGGCCAAAATAAATCACAATCCTGAAGAATGTATTTTTCTGGAGAATAATTGAAATGTCGTAATTAATACAAAATTCATCACAATAAAGCTTTTTATTACATTAAAAAAATTGTTACAAAATGTAAATAATATTTTTACTTAACGCATTTCATATTTAATAAGCTCATATTATTATTTTCTATAGCAATCACATACAAACAAACATTATTACAGTTTTATTGTATAATTTCATAAAAAAACGAAAAGGAATGGTTTTTGTAATGAGCAAATTGATATGATAATTTTTGGAACACAGCATTTTTGTTTTATCTACAGGATAAATCCTACATATCAACTGACTTGCCTTGAATTTTAGCTATATGTACAGTACAACTTTTTCTTTATGTCCCTCGGCAAACTTCGTGTTTCGTTGTCACAGTCGTCGGATTTCTATCAGTTGCCCTTTGCGCTTGGGGCAGACAGGACACTATTAATCAACTTGGAAGTATATAGAGTTGTTAATACTCTTTTAACTTAATATAATTATGGACATTAAGAAAATATTTGTACTGTAGGTCACATTGATCTATTTATGACCTATAATTTCGCTAGATTACAGATTTCTCTACATGACTTTTAATTTTTCAGGTGATGAAAATAACTATAACGATAGTACATCTTGGATCAACTGACGTGTTGCGCACTATACCTATAATTATGATATTAATAACTTTTGCTATTCCATACATTTTGTCGTATTGCCGAACAAAACAGTTAATATTCCTTTCATATTACTTTTGATCAGATGGTAAAATCAAAATATGTTTTATATTCTTGAGTACGAAAGAACCCCGAGAAAGATTGTCCATGAATTAAAAGTCATGCTTAAATAGCACATTCACAATTATTAATTTTTCAATACCTACTATTTTTGCTATGTATTGTAATTTTCGAATGTTTCACATTGATTCACTATTTAAGTTTGAATAACACTGCGGAATATTTTCAACTATTCAGATATTTGGAATCTGTATTCACTATTGAAGCATAAATGGTATAATATTGGTAAAATGTTTATCTTTTCAAGTATCCATTTTCTTTGCAAAAGCATTTCTACTTATTTCTTTAATTCAAAGTTTAAAATAGTCAACATTGTCTTAGATATTTTAACACTTTGATTGCCACACTGCCAGCCAAATCGAAAGTGGCATCAGCCATTTTATGCAAAATTGAGTTCAATACATTCACAATCAGGAAAAACAAGATATGTCTTGTTTGTCTGTAATATTTTTTTTCTATGGGTTCCTATCCTGAACTAGTTTCAATGAACAAATGCTATGTTTCAGATCTTTCTTATATATTTAAACTATTGTGTTTTGGTCAGATGCATTTCTGGTTATGGAGGCAGCACAGTCACAAATTGAAAATATGACAAATTTGGTGAAGTATTTCCTTATTAGTCTTTTAGCCCACATGCTAAAGATCTAAGATGATATTATACACTTGTATAAGTTGAAAAACGAGATTGTTTTCATGAGTGTAGCAGTTTCAAGGTTAGGAATGCTTTTGCCAAACAAACGTACACATCATTGCATTAAATTCAAGCATGTTCAATCCTAGATATAGCGACATAACTATGTTTAGTGTCCAAATTATAGAACCCAACGGGTCCTGCGTCACAGTCCGCACAGCTTAGGTATTTGCAATTAGCTACTGTGTGTGTAAAGCCAATGTTTTCAAATGTGTACATGTTTTCCACGTGATAGAATTCGGTAACAGGCTCATTCTGGATTTCTCCTTCTTTTCTGTTGTTGTCTTGCTGCATTAGCGGTAGATCTTTCTGTAAATGAAATGGATTGAGGTTAACATATTGTAGGTAATCTATAAGGTCCAAAAATTAAGTAATTTGAGAAGTTATTATGGCAGTTCCGAAAAGACTTGATCATAGTTAGCAGGTATTTTAAGGGAATTTTTAAAATATAACTAGCTTTATGTTGGTAAAAACAATGACTTAATACCAGAAAAGTTAAAGACTGAGTATGCAGCTATGGATGTAAAAGAAAGCGTCAAAATGAAAGTAGAGTTATAAATATTACCTCTAATGTGATATACTTCGCTGATTTCTTATCTAATATCTTTGAACCGCAAAATTTGCACTTTACAACCAACTTATTTTTCCCATCTTCGACATACTCTTTTTGTTCGTTTTCGACCGACACTTCAGCATTTTCTACTTCAGACATGTTGAACCAATATTTATCTTTCTATTTCAGTTCGTAGTTGCGAAGAAAGTTCATTTGAAATTATAATTTTATGCGCAAATTAACCGGCCCGCTTGGCTCAACTTGGCTGAAATCTCGAACTTGACGTTTCCAAATTTTATTGTGTTCGTTTATGAAGCCTGGGCTAGACGGAAAATTAAAACTTCAAAACTAACGTATAAATAGTATCACAATCAAATAAGTGTTCATTAGACAATGATTAAAACCTGTCTTGTAATTCAAACTGTTTTTTTAGTATCCATTAATCCATTTAGAAAGTATATAATGTAATGTTACCATTTCTACAGAATCCACGGTTTTAAATAAAAAAATCAAAACAAACTTCGTGATCTCAACTCAATTTGCTGTCATATGGCTGTCATAACTTACGTTTCATTACACTTAGAATACTGTATTCCGTTACAGTTTTAACATTTTAAAGCGTTCTACAATACATATTTTTATTTTATTCATAATTATTTTCAAAATCAATTTTAAGCTCTTTAAGGTATTTGATTAGCCATTACATAATTAGGCATTTTATTATTGTAAAGTAAATGGTTCGCGCCGTTTTTGGAATAACAAATACTTCCTTTGCCTTCAACCGACCAATCAAAATTCTCTTATAAAAAAGTTAGGTTACTAAACTAAACAGGTGAGAGGAAAGTCCAGTGTTTTTCGTCAATAGAAAATATTATATTAATCGAAAATGAGTTCAGGATTCATATCGGAGTCTGAAATATTAGAAGCAAGACGACAACGACAGGAAGAATGGGATAAAGTGCGCACTGCAGACCAGCCCGAAGGTACGAAACGGAGTTTGTTATGATCACTCGCATCACTAGGTTGGCAGCGATAAAAACGCATTATTTTGCTATCAAACCATATCTTTTCCCGTACATTTGAAGTTTTATTTAAAGGCACGTGATAAGACTTCAGTTTGTATAAGGAAATTGCATCAAACGGCAGTTCTAATCCTATTTTATTGCCCATAAGTTATAACAGTATGCTTGTGCTTGTAGTAGCGGCCAAGTCGTGGGATTAATCGTTTATACCTTCATTAAGCATTAATTTTAACTTTAGGGCTTATGTACTGATAATAAGTAAGTAATGGACACTGAACATTATACTATGGCCACTATATTAGAAGCGATATTTCCATCTATGTATTATTATTGTTGACTTATATATATTGGAGAAGCTCGTGGCTAAATAATAACAGCTGCACTGGTTGATCATCAAGGTTAAGCAACTCTTAACAACGTCGGTCCATGGATGTGTGACCATTTCAACATACTGAGTTTCCTCCGTACCTCGGATAGCATGTTAAGCCATTGGTCCTGGCTGTCATATGAAGATCTTTGACAGTTTTTATGGGTAGTCAGAAGCTTGAGATCTGACACCAGTCTTGCCAAGAGATATAGTGTTACCCAGTTACTGGGTTGTGGAGGTCAGATAGGCAGTCGCTTCATGTAAAACACTTGTCCTCAGCTAAAATCCGGTATGACTGGACACCGACTCCAATATAGTTGGGAAAGCACTAGGCAGATTGATTGTATTATTATAGTTGACTGCCTTATTGCTCTTGTGATTGCAAACATGACTGCTGGGTGGTCCAGATAGTGTTGCAGGAACCAGCTCAGGCAAAGTGTTATGGGATTTCACCATTACAATATTTTCATTTAGCAGAAAGCTCTTACTTCAAATTTCAGTAAAATGCGTTTTTTCATCAATTATTAGCCTCACAAATTGTCAAATAATTTGAAGAGTTAATTATTCAACCATTTTGTAAAAAATTGTGATTTAACTTAACTTTATGTAAATTTGGATTGGACTGCATCTTTTATTTTAAATTTGTGGCATTAGTTCGTTCACATGTTTTATACATTTATCCCAGTTACACAGGGAAACCTATAATTGGCCATGCAAATTGTAATACGCATATTTTTTAAATATTTTAAGTATCGCTGTTGGTTATTTAAATAAATAAAATAAAATTTGTTAGACTAACAATTAATAAAGAAAGAAAGAAATCATTTATTTGCTGATAATGTAGGTATACACATAAGTTGGAATATTAATACAACAAATATTAATGTGCTGTATCGAAATTGTTAGCATATTTAACCATTGGTTAAGTAAACTACAGATCAAAAAACCGGACCAAAGCCCACTGTAGATGATGCCTCCCCATTGGATAAAACTGTGAGTTTATGTATGTCCCTAAAAACACATGAGTTTTAGGGTATAAAATCCAATCCCAGAGGGACATATAATACTCACAACGGATCTTTGTGTCTCTGAATTGGCTGCAAGACCCTCCGCAGTATCTATTTTTGTGCCAATGTTTAAAGTGAAAATAGTATTGTACTGTCTCTTTCACTCGCTTATGTTTGTCGCATCATCCTATCTCGCTTACTCTATGCAGTATACTCAATGACAAACTGTTTCTTGCGCAATGGTTGGCAGAGGTTTAGTAATGATAAGCATAAAATGTATTCCCATAATTACATTGGCATAATGAAATTCAGCATAATGATCGTTATGCATTATACTATTAGGCTAAATGTTTTGCTATAATGTATATGGCAAGCCGTTGCTGCAGAGATGACCAGCGGACATGCCCTGCCTTCGCGCCTCCGGTTTTCTATATACACTCTAGAGGTAGTAGCCAAAAGACTATGTGCAGTTGGGGTGCCCTAATTCAGTTTTGGAACAGATTCAACCTATTTTAACTCATTAACTATTTAATGAGTTTCATTTGTATTTTAAGTAAATATAATGAACTTAAGTGTATTAAATGTTGACATTTTGAACTTGGGTATAGCGACTATCGACATTTTAATTATTCGATATTAAAATCACTCGGCATTTTACTTAGACATTTTACTCATAGGTATTTAAATTTTAGACTTCCAAACATGTACCCATAAAATTATTATGACGAATAAATATTATGCCTCAAATATTTATGCAACTTCAAATTATGCCAAAATAAGTTAGACCAAATGACAGTTATGTTAATAAAAGCTATGCAAAAACGTTATGCCAAACAATATTATGCTAAAAAAATTATGCCAAGAAAGAGATTTCCAGGGGAAATAATTAGTTATTGGCACTTTAAGAGAATGCCTCCCTTTTTTTTGCCTTCAGAAATGCTCATGCATACTGCACTACCACGGGGAGATAGTGCAGTCATGTGGGACTCTAACCCACTAAAACTCCACGGTGTCCTACTGTGCCGCTTATGGCGGGAACACAGGCACGCGTTAGAACTCACCGCGAACCCGCCGCGGCTGTCCGTCACCGGACCCTCCTCGGAGGAGTATCCCCTATCACCGGCGCACCAGAACACACTGTACGCCGTGACCACCCCAGGGACAAATCATCACATGGGCGCCAGACGACCCCGTGTATGGTCACGGCGTGGTCCCTTGGTCCCCCTGTGACGGGTCAAGGTCAATGGCCCCGCCACCTACCATTTTTCGACCGCAGGGGATAGGGAGAGCGACGCACCGCAATACAGGCACTCCTCTCCCGCCGGGGCCTCCAACCCTCGGCCGCAACATCGTATGGGACCTGGCAATCTCCATAAAACATCGCGGCCCGCCTCAGTTGCGATGTCGCCTGTTACCAAGCGGCACCGCAACCTACTAGTTGGCCGCTACGTCGTCGGCTTAATCGGCAAAAGCCCTGACGAGCGGCCCCTCCTCGGGTTCCTCTTCGCTTAACCGTAGGTGACCAAGCCACGTTTACTGAGGCCGGCCGGGGGGAGAGTGCCTCGCCTAGCTCAGTAATCAAGTTCCTTTGGAAATCATCATATTGAAATGCACTATGCTTTATTTTAAGCATTCATGTGAAATAGTAATTGAAATACATAATATTTTCACTAAAATTATAAAAAAGCTATCTAAAATCCTATTACTGGCATAGAAATTTCAACATTGCATAATCTATGGTTTTCCTATTTTTATCCTATAAAGTCAGAAGTGCCAATAGCCAGGAGGGGTTCCAGCGATAGGGTGGTTACCCTACTTACCTATTTATCAGTATACATGTGTGATGAAACTCATTTGAGTTTGTTTAATTCTTTTCTAATGGGAATTCCATTGTGTTCTAGATATGTTTAACAACAAGTATGTGATAGCATTATATCTCACACACATGTCCAGTTGTCCACAGTCCCATAGACCTAATATAAATTAAGCCCAGTGGCTAAGACCTCTCTTGCTTGAGGTTGAGAATTCAAATCCTGGCAAGTACCAATGTGACATTTTCAATTCATATGTACTTTCTAAATTTATCTTGGATATAGATGAAGAAAACACATTGTGAGGAAATATTAATTTACAGTTAATATAAGTTTTAATTTACCAACTCGCATTGATAGAACATAGCAATTAATCCTTCTGTCTTTTCTGTATGAGAAGAGGTCTTTGTCCTGAAGTGGGCCAATTACAAGCTGGTATAATAGTCACAGCAGATCTTTGTGTCTCTGAAGTTGGCGCTGCCAACCATTGCGCAAGAAACAGTTTGTCATCGAGTATACTGCAATTAGTAAGTGGGATAGGACGATGCGACAAACGAAAGCGAGTGAAAGAGACAGATATGCAATGCTATCTTCACTTTCAACATTGATAAAAAAATAGCTACTGCGCAGGGTCTTGCAGCCAATTCAGAAACACAAAGTTCCGTTGTGTGTGTTTTATCATAAATAGTTAGGACAAAAATAAAGTACAGTCCGTGCCACGAAAGATGAGACTTGACACACCACTTGGTTTGACTTGCGCTGTAGACGATTTAGCAGAGCAGTGGTGGCCCAGTGGTATCGGCCGCGACTTACAAGTTGTAGGTCGTGGGTTCGAACCCAGGCAGGCGCTTTACTTTGTGTAAATTATTTCATCACCACTGCTCTCAAAAACAGTGAAGGAAAACATCGTGAGGAAACCGGCATGTCCTAGGACCAAAAATTTGAAGACATATGACATCCACCAACCCGCACTGGGCCCGCGTGGTGGATTACGGCCCATTCCCTCGCATAGAGAGGAGGCCTGTGTCCCAGCAGTGGGAACATTAATAGGCTGATGATGTGTGATGTGATTTGTAGACGATTTATAGGTCTCTTTAGCGGTACTCGTATGGGGTCTGAGGGCGGGAAGGGACCGAGCGAACTCGGGGCGGCGGGAGGCGCGGTACGGTGCTCGTCAAGTCTCATCTTTCGTGGCACGCACAGTATTTAGCTTTAGTTATGGGCTGTTGTTTTAACTTCATATAGCATAATTTGAACATTGTCTTGCACCAATTCAGGAATGATTGTGATTGACATATAGGCCAAAAATCACACTTTTTTGGTTTTTATGAAAACTCTACTATGCGGCATGGTGTAAACCTTAAAAAGAGTAAAATTTAAAAAAATCCCGGTTACATTTGTATTTAATGCTGCATAATTTATCTAGTGGTACTCAGCACTGAAATGTTTATCTAAATGATTATGGTAACCCATCTTTTTAGCCACTGCCGAAGGAGGGGTAATGTGTTTATCAGTCTATGTATGTTTGTTCCTATGTGGCGTTCTAGAGACCAAATGCGTTGGCCAATTTTGATGATTCATACGTCAATCGATTCGTCTTAACCCTGCGAGTGTCACTGGCTACATTAAAATTGGAAAATAGAAACATGGCGGCTTTTGGGCGCCATATTGTGGGGGGAAAAAAATTGTTTTTCTTCCAAACCCATCGTGTGGGGTATCAAAATAATTGATTTTAAAAGGTGATTTCAAAAATATATATGTTCAAATGCACCTACATCTTAAAAAAGATAGCTAAAAAGTTATAAATAAAAAAATTAATAAAAAAAAACAAAACACCCGACTGCTTAAAAAGCGAACTAAAAAGCCGTAAACAAGAAAAAACTTTGTTGTGCAGTCGGAGAATACGTATTCCTGAGCTGGCTGACCAAAACTAGATGTATCCTCCGACTGCACAGCATGATTTTCTTCTTGTTTTTGGCTTTTTAAGCAGTCGGGTAGGCACCCGTAATTATATTAATCTTGTACTCTCAAGATATAAAAGCTAGGCTATCTTCACAAGGTGACTGGTAGTAACTGGATGAGAGTAACCAAGTATCAATGCAGCTACCATGTTGTCTCTTCTTCACCTTTGGTTGGCTGTTAGAGAATGCCTAAGGCATTAAGTCCGCCTTTGTACCTTTGTGCATGAAGTCTAAATAAATAAGTATCAAAGTAACAGCTTGCAAGTTCCCTATGTCCAGCTGCACTGCTATTTTATGTAGACTGACTGTCATCATCATCTCCTTGCTGTTACCCCAATTTATTTGGGGAAACTTGGAGCAGCATGATGTCTCTTCTTCCATACATCTTGTAGTGTCCGATAGAAAGTTCGGTTTCGGTCGAGTTTCAGCAATAAACTAGTTCCGGGTCGGCGGAAAACTTGCGAAACTACGACCGAAACCGAAACTGCATTCGGGAGTTCTCGCGCTGTGATCGGTCATGTTCGGCGCGTTAAATTCTAACCAAGCTAGTAAGCGACGAAGACATTTTGCCGCGCCCACGTGACTGGCTTGTGTTTGCAGTTAGTTTTTTTTTTAAATGTTTAAATAAAGACTGATTATAAATAACATTTTCTTTACTTTTTCCTCAAAGTATGATCCTTGTAAGGTAATTTCGGTTTCGACCGAAACTGAGACTGTTGCCGAAATTCGGTTACGGTTTCGTCGTGAAAACCGGTCGGACACTACTGCTACAAAATTATAAATATTCAAATAATTAATTTTGTCTTCAGAGGCGCCAGAGGAGCCCTACGACACGCGGCCGCTGTACCAACGTCTGGAGGAGCAGAGGATCCAGAAAGAGGCGGAATATGAGGAAGCTCATAAGCTCAGTAAGTGTATTTTATAAAATGTAGAAGTATTTATTAGGAGAAAACTATCACCATGTCGATTTCTAAGGTTACTAGGTGTTACTGAATTGTGTTTTTAGGGTTCCGTATCCATAGGGTAAAAATAGGACCCTATTACTAAGATATATATTAGATAGACTATTACTCCGCGATTCGTCTGTCTGTCTGTCCGTCCATCTGTCACCAGGCTGTATCTCATGAACCATGATAGCTAGGCAGAAGAAATTTTTACAGATGATGTATTTCTGTTGCCGTTATAACAACTAATACAAAAAAAAACAGAATAAAATAATTGTTTAAGTGGGGATCCCATACAACAAACGTGTTTTTTTTTGTCGATTTTTGCGATGATGGTACGGAACCCTTCGTGCGCGAGTCCGACTCGCGTTTTGCGGGTTTTTTAGGATTTGGGAGCTGGTGTATTGCAGGAGGGGAGGCTACACATCAGTCTATAAGACATTTGAATGACTTGGCTGAGTCTTGGTTAGTCATCTTCTCTCCAAAGGGCTGACTTCCAATATGCCAAGTTCTTAAACGTTGAATGATTCTAGTTCGGTATCGGCTTTAACTATACCGGCGTTTAATGGACGGCCTAGGCGCCCAATTAGTTGGCTGATCTAACCAGATGGCTGCATCATAGTCATTTTACAGTTCTTGATAACCCATACATCAAATGCCTCTTTCCTTCAGAAAACATGATCCGTGGCCTGGATGACGACGAGGTCGGCTTCTTGGACCTGGTGGAGCGCTCGAAGGCTAACGCGGCCCAACAGATCTCTATTGAGGAACAGAGGGAAATGAGGGAGTTCAGGTAATTTGAAATTTTCTTATTATCATTACGATTCCAAAGCAAAATCATAATACCATCGCTTAGATTTCAGATGAGATAGTAGTTGAATGCGAGTCTGTCAGTAATAAAAATAATGTGTTTAAGGTTTTGTTCAAGAAACATATAAAACAGCATCGCCACGTTTTCACGTCGAAACTATCGAGTTGTTGAACTTAGCATCTGTTTCATAGTTTAGTTTGTCCTCAAGCTCATGCAAAATAACAAAGCCACTAAGCGTCTAACGCATGTAATCATGTCTCTGCTGGAGAGTGGTTCTGTGCTTTACTCAGGATCGATCTTCCCCACATGGCAACAAAAAAAAAATTTTGTGAAAATGTTTGTAATACCTTAAAAACCCATACTCCCATGGTAAAATACCTGACCTGAATTCGCACTTTTTCCCATATCACCATGGTAAAAACCTGACTTGAATTCGCGCTTTTTTACCATACTCCCATGGGAAAAGAATGTGACTTGAACTCGCGCTTTTTTACCATACTC
The DNA here is from genome assembly GCA_948252205.1 of Orthosia incerta. NCBI lineage: Eukaryota > Metazoa > Arthropoda > Insecta > Lepidoptera > Noctuidae > Orthosia > Orthosia incerta. Next base: position 24,050,342 of record OX411758.1, read on the forward strand.
CCATAGGAAAAGAACTTGACTTGAAGTCGTGCTTTTTTACCATACTCCCATGGGAAAAGAACGTGACTTGAACTCGCGCTTTTTTACCATAGTCCCATGGGAAAAGAACGTGACTTGAACTCGCGCTTTTTTACCATACTCCCATGGGAAAAGAACGTGACTTGAACTCGCGCTTTTTTCTCATGGGAGAATGGCGAAAACGCGTGAGTTCAAGTATGGATTGTCATGAGACAGATTTTTTTCAATACTTTGTCTAAAACAACATTAACTCCGTTTCTAGAGAGCGGGTATCCAACCTAGCGGAGAGCGAGGAACTGACTCGTCTGCGAGCGCAGCTGGCGCCGGCGCGACAGGCACAGAACCCGTCACAGGTGCAGACGCAGAAGAGCAAACTACAGGGGGTCAGTAAACAAACATAATTATTCTAGAACTACTTACAATCCGTTTTGTAATTTTGTTCCAAGTCTAACAAGTGATACCGGTGGCGACACGATGGTATAACTAAGGACCGGTTTTTTGATCCGTAGTTAACTTAACCAATGGTTAACTAACCAAAGGTTAACTAACCAATGGTTAACTAACCAATCGTTTAAAAATTTGGTAAAACGCGTTTGTATATCAATTGTTGGCATCACAAGTGTTGAAGAGCTAATTATTGAAGAGAACAGAATTAGTTGAAGAGTTAATTATTTGACCATTTAATAAAAACATGCGTTATACTGAAATTTGAAGCCATTAGTTAACATATTTAACCATTTTATAAAAAGTAATGTTAAGGTTACACTAGTCGATCATTCTTCCATACAAACGTAGTCTGGCGATTACTCCATTGTTTGACGATGTACGTTCAAAATAAAAAAATTATATCAATTTGTCTCATCACTACCTAGCCCTGTATGGACACGAAAAAGTACAAAAAAAATATATTTGAAAGTTATGAGCGTCGAAAGTTCCATATTTCAACACTAATTTTAACGCATCTTTGTGCGGCAATAAATACCATAAGAAGAAGGAAAATTGAAAAACGGCCAACATACAGGGATAGATTAGTAGTTCAACAACGCAAATCATTTTATTTTGAAAATATTTATTCAGACGTTTTTTCATAATATCTAGACTCCCAAAGGTCTGTTTATAAAATTTCGCGCGCTCGTTTTCATCCTAAATCATCATCCATTTCGCTACAAACTTGCAAAAGTGCTAATTCGTACGCGAACTAGCTCCTTACTACTCCTTTGATTAAGTTAACTACTGATCTAGTTAACTTAACCAAAGACTAAATATGCTAACCAATAGTTTCAAATTTCGGTAAAACATATTACGGATACAAAGCTGTGAGAGGCTAGATCCATCACAATCCATCACGCGGCTGGGTCCGCGTGGTGGATTGATGACATGTCTTCGAACTTTTGGTTCTGGCTGAAATATGGTGGCAATGTTTATAATATTGTTTTTATTCTCTGCAGGTGGTGGTAAGGAAACGCAAGGCTAGTGAAATGGAAGGAGATAAACCAGAGAAAGGCTCCCCGCCGCCGAAGACCAACGGAATTGTACCTACCAGCCCCAAAACGTAAGTAAATACTTTTACCCAACTCCAAGGAAAGGGTTATGTTTTTCGAGCGTATCTTGTATGCTTGTATGTCATCATCAGCCTATTAATGTTCCCACTGCTGGGACACAGGCCTCCTCTCTGTGAGAGGGAATGGGCCGTAATCCACCACGCGGGCCAAGTGCGGGTTGGTGGATGTCACATATCTTCGAATTTTTGGTTCTAGGACATGTCGGTTTCCTCACGATGTTTTCCTTCACCGTTTTGAGAGCAGTGGTGATGAAATAATTTACACAAAGTAAAGCGCCTGCCTGGGCTCGAACCCACGACCTACAACTTGTAAGTCGCGGCCGATACCACTGGGCCACCACTGCTCTATGTAATATTCTTTATTAGCTCATATCTGTCAAACCTCTAGACGGATGTATATAATTAAGAAATCGTTAGAGTGTTCGAAAAGAGACGTTCAAAAAAACAAAACATGGCGGCTTTTGGATGCCATATCGTGGGATCCCAATATTTTTTCTTCCAAACCCAGCTTGTGGGGTATCTAAATGAAGAGTTTTAAGAGGTTACAAAATATAATTTAAAAAAAAATATAATAATATGAAAAAGAAAGATAAACAAATCAAGTATCTTGACTTAGCTCGCGAGGTTGTTGACATGTGGGATGTGACCATTGTGCCGATAGTCGTGTCAACCAATGACCTTAATAGCCACGAGCGTCGACCAACATCTTAGGAGGCTCTCGTTAGGTAGCTGGGTCAAGGGCCTGATCCAGAAAGCAGTATTGCTGGATACGGCTCGCATTGTTAGGAGGTTCCTCTCTCTGGAGCTCTGACCGCCGCGGCGGTCAGAGCCCAGACCGCCGCCGGCGCGCCGGTAGCTTGGACCCTGTTCCCGATACCGGTGGGCCTCTATTTTTTATATTTTTAAATGTTTTTGTTTTATAATTTAATTTATAAAATATTTAGAAATATAAACAATAAGAAAAGAAATTGAATAAAGGAGATAATAATATAATTAAAAGTAATTCTATGATTTGGAAAAACGATAAAAAAAATACATTTTCTCCGAAAACGTATTTTTGACGGATTTTAATGAGATTTCTAAAACTTAAAAGCCATCTTCATTATGGGCAATTTATTCCATGCTGAAATGTAGAGTTCATGTTAAAAAATGGCATTAACTTTAAAAATAAAGGAAATTTAACTACTTTTTTATTTCCCTGCATTCTTTTGAGAAAAGCATTATATATGCCTCGGCGGAAATGGCAATTGCCTGTCTCGTATTAGTGAAGTCCTCGCCTACGGCTCGGCCTTCAAACTCATACTCGACCTGCAATTGTCTATTTCCCGGCCTTTGCAATAATGTACTATTCCCGCGTTAAGAGGGTACTCTATTGGGCCTTTCTCCATACAAAAACATTCCGCTGTTTTCTTCGTGGATAATGCCTCCAGAGCAATGATTTTTTCCCATAAAATCAAGGTCTAATTAATACGTGCCCCTATCATTTCCTTTTTTCGAAAACATAATCACTAAAAGAAATATGACAATCCAAAAACCCGAAAAAAATGCCCGTTTTTACCGCCATGTTCAGACGACTTTCAGACAAAATTGATAACTTTTTAACAAAAAAAAAAATGACAGAAGCATAGATATACTTTTCCTTTAAATTTTGATATAAGATTTTTTAAGATCAGGCCAGTTTTGAAGAAGAAAACAGCGGAATACGAAACGCCTTTTGGTCAAGGTTTTTGTAGGTAAAATCAGCCTGAGCTGCAGTTGTCCCTTTCGCACTTTACGGGTGGAGGTTGGAGGTGAGGGAGGGTAAGGCTTACACGTACACTAATAGGGAAGTGGCAGTTGTCGATATTTTTATCGATACTCTAGTGATATACACCGATGTCGATATTTACACTATACAATGATTTTATTTAATAAATCGTGTGATTGTGAGTATTATTTATTATTGGTGAAGGCACTTGTCGAATGATTAACTTAGGCATGCATAAGATCTGGCAAGTGCAGTTGCAAATACACGATCAAAAGTTGTTAAGAAAATTAAGCCAGGATCCAGAATAATGCTCGGTACAGACCAACCGAACGAACTAACAAATGTTGTTGAAAAGAAATCGCTGATTTTTGTTATTATAGATAGGCTCGCTCTTGACCACTATCTCACCTGATGGTAAGCCATGATGTGGTCTACGGTGTAGCAAACTTGCCCAGAAGTAACTTCACTCTTGACTTAAAGACCCCGACGTTGTAGCTATCGGGCAACACAGACGCAAGGAATTCCACTCCTTGCTGTACGCAAAATGTTTAGTGCCTTTGGGCGGGATATCCACCTTGTACCGATGGCGCATCGCCGTACGTCTTGTAGATGAATGATGTCCGATGATGAAACGGGCTATATGGAATTAGATCATGCAATTCCATCGCAAAATCTCCGAAATGCATCCGATAAAAATCCGACAAGCTGGCAACTCTGCGACGATTTCAAGGCTCTGGAGCTTTGACTCGATCTCATTGCCGATGACCCTCCTGACCCGTTTTTCGATCAAATCTAGTGCATGAAGCTGGTATTTGGCAGATTCGTCCCAGAGATGAGAACAGTACTCCATGCAAGATCGAACTTGCGCTTGATACAACTTAAGCACCTGTTCTGGCGTGAAGTACCGTCTCAACTTCTTAGCAGCATACGCCAAGAAGCTTAATATGGTCGGTTATCGGCACGGTTACACCTCGGAAAGATGGAGCTGGATGGAATTGGCTCTTTTTAGTGAACAAAAGACGCTCGCTGTATAATATAAATATAATAAATTTATTTTTTCCAAAGGTTCTAGAAATGGTATTTGACCTTTTTCGGTGCAATGACTTTCAAATGAAATGTTACTTTAAAATTTCAATATAAATTTACAAATTCATAATACGAATGGTATATTGCATCTTATTTTTTAAAGTGGCTGCGTACTTGCTCACTGCCCTCTGCGACCAGTCTCCCGATACGTCCATAACAGCGTGAGTCTGGCCGGCCTTCCATCAGTGAAACAGCTATCTCGACCCAACTCCTCTAATGGCTGCACCGGGCATCGTAACCGGATCACGGCTAGGCCACTTGGCAGTATGTCTTTGCCCGCTATGTGGTCACAAGCCCTTCGGTCGAAACCTACCACCAGTATATCACATGATTAGCACCATCCGGGGACCACGTGTAGGGATTCAAAACGCTTATTTTCCTACGGACGCGGGTGATCCGGTCCTCAAAATGATGCCTTTGATGTACTGAATCGTTTGCTCATCTTACGTCCTGTCTGCTGATTTGCATTCTTTCGGTTGGTCTTACACCCAGTATCATGCAAACTAAATTTTGATTTCTTATAAAGCAGATACTTATAAAAATGATTTTTGAATTTTGGAGAAGTGGGGTTTGTGGGTATTTAAATTAAAATATAGAATTTTAAATTAAAATAATTAAAAACACGCTTATTAATTACTAGCTGTTGCCCGCGGCTTCGCTCCCGTGGACCACCCCACAGGACCCAATTTCGGGATAAAAAAATAGCCTGTTACTCGGGAATAAGGTAGCTTTCTATTGGTGAAAGAATTTTTCAAATCGGTCCAGTAGTTTCGGAGCCTATTCAGTACAAACAAACAAACAAAAAAATCTTTCCTCTTTATAATATTAGTATAGAAAAGCACTCTTTGACAAGGCAGCTTGTCGAAAAGTGAATGAAAAAATTTAACAAAAAAATTAAAAACAAGGGAAATTAATTTTGTGTTGAATGGGCTCAACTGAAAACCAATCTTTTCAACGAAGTCGGGGGACCTGTAAAAAACTGATCCAAGGATCGATCCCCCGACTGCAAGGCAGGCGTATTTTTAATTATTTTTAATGATTTATTTTTTATATCATAGCTCTTTTAGTAATAAAACGATATTTTTGCAAAAACAATTTATTTTATAAGTTTTCTATGGGATATTGAATAGTACCTACTGTTATATTTATTTAATTTCTTTTGGTATGTTATTAGGGAACAAATGATTATTCAATACTACTGTTATATATTATTATATATATACTAAGTAAACTCTAGACTAGCTAGACGATGATAGAATAGGACGGTAGTAATTTTTTTATGAAATATCATTTTTTATTTTTATTTTTTAATAACGTTACGCTTCTAAATATACCACATAAATTGATACCGGTTAAGCCGTTTAGAAGTTATGGTGGGATAAAGAATCTCACAAACATACATGAGCGCTATAAACATAACATAACTCTCCTCTTTTGGGCAGTCGTGTAAAAATGTGCATTTATCTATCGTAATTTCAATCCTTTCACTTGCAGGTAAATTTCGTGGTATACGACCATCAATTATTTCTGGCGGAAGGCATTTAAAAAAAAAACTACATTTCTCCAAAATTAATCAACTCTTTAAATTTTTTCGTAAAGTGTAAAGCGGCTCGGGCGCGTGCACCGTGCAGTCGGCCGGCCGCTGCGGCGCGCTCTTACACACACAAATACATTACTCGTTCACACATTGATAGCTCGCTTGGTCGGGCGCTGCGCGACGGCAATAGTTTCTTCAAATACCTATTTTTAAAATTCTTGTTGACTAGAGTCCGCTCTTAAAGTGTTCATTTGTTTTTTTTTTTTTTTCAATAAACAGTTTTCTATTTGCAAGCCAACTTACGAAATTTAAATAAAACCTTTGATAAGTTACTTCCTTGGTCGCCATGTTTCGGAGTAAAAGATCGTTCCATTTTTAAATTACACGTCAGATATGAGTTTACTATGTAATTTATTTGGCCGGTTAACCACGACAAATATGGATTTTCATACAAATTTTGCCGGCCGCTGCTCATCTAGGCATTGATTCGTCCATCAATGCTTCTTTTGTTGGCCGCTGCAGTAATGTACTATTTTCGCTTTGTAGTGTTTTGATTTGGCAGTCAGTTAAATTTGTTTTCTCAAACATGCTTGGAAATTTGAGCATTATTTTGACAACCTTCTTCGAGATAAATCGAAATTGCTGTACTGGCCAAATACATGCGAGCAGCGGCCGGCAAAACTTGTATGAAAATCCATATCTGTCGTGTTTAGCGGCCAAATAAATTACATAGTAAATTCATATCTGTCGTGTAATTTACAAATGGAACGATCTTTTATTCCGAAACATGGCAACCAAGGAGGTAACTTATCAAAGGTTTTATTTAAATTTCCTACTGGCATGCAAATAGAAAGCTGTTTATTGAAAAAAAAAACAAAAGAACACTAACGTGGGTACAATTATTGTTGTTCGTTGTTCGCAATGATGTTCTAGTAAACAGATATGTTATGAGCGCGCGCATTGTGAAGACTCGAATACGTCACAATTGTGACTTTTCTCTTTAGTTTATGTCACGAAACGACAAAAGAAAAAAACATTGGTGGTCAGAATAATGTTTGATAACATTCACACGCAAGTGACAAACACTAGCTGTCTCTTTTTTTCTTGTCGGTTTCATCAAGCCATCCCTTTCGACTTGTAATGAAATGTCAAATTAATGAAAAGTGTGTATGTGTGCTGCCGCTACTGCGTGGAACACTTTTTTCGATTGTTTTGTGAGTGTATAACGTATCTGTTTATTAGAATATCATTGGTTGTTCGTCATTGATTTTGAAAAGTAATAATTGTATTTGACAAAATGAGTTCTAGGTACTACTCGTACTTAGTTTTAATTTCCGCATTGTTTGAGAAAAGTACTATACAAAAGCCTTGGCCACAACTAGGCATTCCATCAATGCCTCTTTTGTTGGCCGCTGCAGTAATGTACTATTTTCGCTTTGTAGTGTTTTGCTTTGGCAGTCAGTTAAAATTTGTTTATTAAAAACATTTTTGCTGTTCGAATGTCACATTGTCTCATAGTACGAGTGGTCATGGACAAAATTTTTGTCTCATCGTTTTACGGCCAAACCCGGATACAGTGGATAGATGTGATTATTTTAATTACAAAACACTGACGTTTTGGCCGGTACTGCCCACTTAGCCAGGTTCAGATTAATCTAGTCTAGCGATTCGACCGTAAAACGATATGAGTGACATGGTTTTGCTCATGTGCACTCGTACTGTAATCATTATCATTTCAACCGAAAGACGTCTACTGCTAAACCTAGACCTCACTCAAGTGTCGCAACCAGTGTTGCCAGTAGCAGATAGTCAAATATTATATGAGACATCTCAAAAAGTTAATTTTTTTATGAAAAAAGTTACATTACCTTATTTTATGTTGAAAACGACACTAAGGCAAAGCACGCACTGCGATTTTTATTTGCGAGATTTTTTTTACGCACATTCTGTGACCTATGGAAATGTATGAAGCTGCACGCACTGCAGAAAAAAAATCGCGCTCAAATAGTACTAAAAATTCGAATAAAAATCGCAGTGCGTGCTATCCCTAATACGCTCACTCCCTCGCGGGTGTTAGCGGGATGGAAAATTTAGAAATACACGTGAGTGAGTGAATGAATATGTAATACGTCAATTTGTGTGTCACACAATCAAGTGCGACAACACGACGAATGAAAACTTTCTCAGATGCGTTCCGTTTCACGATTATTTTTTGTTTGCTGGAAAATATTTCAATATTTTTAACTATATCCTAAAAGTAACGTTAAAGTTACATTTTGAGTCGTTTTACATCGAGGTTACGTGAGAAGGTCAAAACTAACGTAAAATGTAACATTCTGGCAACGCTGGTCGCAACATCGACCGGTCCTGTGTGTCTCGAATCCGTCGAATAAACATGTTCTTGTTTTCCAGCCCCGCACAGAACGGTAACACTGCTAAAAGCTCGGCCTCCACCATCCGCTGCCTGGGCGTGCTGCCCGGGCTGGGCCACTACGACACTGACTCCACTTCAGACACAGACGACTCCACCTCCGACCATGACTGTGTGAGTAGCTGAGTAGTAAGTTTCATTATCATCACATAATATCGTATTAATAAGGCCTGAATCACATTTATTTATTTATTTACTTAGGTTCTGCCAGCGGCTTCGCCCGCGTAAAACGTGTTTTTTTATCTTATCAAGGCATGAAAAAATTAAAAAATCTAAATAATTTATTTTTATTTTACATAGGCCTGCATGGGCACTTATAAAACGTCGACAAAAGGTGCACGGTTCGGGTTAGTCGTTTCCTATGGAGAAGAACCGGCAAGAAACTCCATGGTTACTCTTTTAAAAATTTGTTTGTGTTTACAATATTTCCATGTTACAACATTAGTACTTGGATATGGGGGGACAACGTAGGCCCGACAATCAGTCGTACGAAATTAAAAAACAACAAACAAAAAAAAATTAAAAACGAAATAAAAAGTTAACAAATGTTAACAATCATCTAGAAATCTAGAAGGCCTACAATGTTCACACATTCACTAAACAATCGGTAAAAGAATCTATACAAAGGTAAAAAAAAAAATAAAAAAATGTCTAACAACACTAAATTTTGCATGTGGCACAAATGTTGTTATCAGTGCTGTAACTATTCATAGCAAAGGGCTATAAAGATGATTGAAAAACATTGTAAAAAGTCTAATTAAAAGAGAAAAAAAATGAGTTTGAGAATAGTTAGAGACATCCACATATTTGTGCCGTTTATGAGTTACCAGGGAAGCCGCATGCGCAACTGGTTTGTACTTGTTTACGTTAAATCGGAAAGTTGAAAGTTGTTGTCGAACCGTAGACGCCACGCGTCGCGTCGTCGCAAAGTTTATAAAGAACGTCTACTTAACATAGTTTACGTAATGGACTAGTCGACAAATTCAACTAGTTGATCGACTCGTCGATCAACGGAAATGGACGGTCTAGTTTCGTTAACGAAAAATACGTCGACGACCCATCTCTATTGATTTCATATTTAAATACTAGCTGTGCCCGCGGCTTCGCTCCCGTCATCTGACTGCCAACCCTACCATACTTATACTTACCAGCCTGCCTGCCTACTCCACATACTCAAAAATATACATACTACATACCAATTTTTTTTCTAGTGTCATTCTTTCGCGTAAAATCTTAACACCGCGATTCAGAAAATGACTTTAAATGCACAACGCCATCTATTGAATAGCGAGTTCAACTGTAACACCGAGTAACTGAAATGCTTGAGCTGTGATAATTTTACTTCTTGAACACTTTAAATTCATCTAACTTTTGATAGAGTGAACCGATTGCGATGAAACAAAAACTAAGTAATTCAAGATACGCACAATTTTTATGTATAAAAGTTATCTACATTGGTTTCGTACATTTCACGTGATGCGTGCACAAATAAACAGACAAACAGACAAAAAATCCAAAAATGCTAGAAATGGGTTCTGTTGGTTATCCTTTAACACCCTGGCTATTTTTTTTTGAATTTTTTTCGATGTACAAAAAATATTTTTCTGCAGATTTATTATATGTATTGATATTACGTATTTACTCCAATTCGTAAAATTAAATTGAGGAGTCAATCATAAGTCTAGCCTTACCTACAACACTATACGCCGCGCTTGCAACATTTTAAAAAAATAACGTCATTGACAGCTGTCAGTTTAGTCTACGAAATTAAAAATCACAGTATAGGCTCACTTTGTGTAATTTGAAATAAACACTGTTCTCAAATATCGTGAGGAAATCGGCTTGTCCTAAAACTAAAAATTTTAAGACCGGGCTCTCACAGACAGCCTAGCAGTGGAAGCATTATATGCTTATTGTACTATTCTTATGCATCTTCATACAAAATAGCAATTTTCAATAGATAATTATGTGAAAAAATGCTGTCGGTAACCCTGGTTCTCTTGCGGATCTCTACATTTCTGATTCGATCACGCAAGACAACGCCGAGCAAAGCCCTCTCCATTGCCCTTTGAGTGACTTTGGACGACAGATAGTTGATGCTATATATGTGAAATCTGGTATTCAGGCCGATCCTAGGAAGATTGATTCAAATGGTTAAACCTGGTATCAACCATTTGAATCAATCTGCCTAGGATCGGGTTTGAGTGTGTAAAAAGTTTTGGACCATTGTAAATTTTGAAATAACAAACGTCAGTTTGTACTATACATGATAAACTTCAAATTCTTTTGGAACCCATACTGTTCTTAGTCTTTTTAATATTCGGCATACAAGGTGAAAAAAACTCCTCACCCATACAATAAGGGGTTAAATTAACCCCACAAGGCATTGTCTCTACTTTGTGCGTGCATCTAGCGAATAAAGTTTTCATGCTGTTTTTATGTTTAGTACATTACTAAGCTAACGAATTAAACCCCATATTTTACTTTCAAATAATCCTTTGGTAATAAAAACATACTCGTAATTACGTAACTTTGGCGTGAAATCAACAAATTGTCATTAAGTCACAATAAAAATCAACAAAAATATTTATTAAAAGGAAAACAATTATTTTACTTTTTAATTTAAAATTAGAAAAAAATCACAATAAGCTGTTTATAGTAATTTGAGCGATATTATTATTTATCTAAAACTAGTGTAAGTATAATCAGTACATTTGGGATAAATCAAATTCTCATGTTCCTTACATATCGCGGCATTACATTTGAAACAACCGTTCAAAGTGTCTCTGACCTTCTTAGTTTATTTTGTGGTGGTCCTGGAACGTTTTCATGCAACATTTCACATACTTTTTTACGACGTCCCATACCACATGGGGTTAAAAGCACCCCAGAACCACATTACACACGCGAACACACATCACTGGGGTGCTAGTACGGATCGGACGCTGTGATTCGATGCTGCAATGTTTAAACTCAAACTACTGAGAAAATCAACTTATTTGCTTGCGATTTAATATAAAATCAACGCATTTTAAGTCTTAGGGTTAAAATAACCTGACCCCACCTTTTATGCCGAAGGTTAATACAAATGGTCGCTTAAAAATCCATTTAAAATACACAACGCTAAAGTCGACACTTGAGTCGGAGGCGATCGAATGAAATAATCTGAACTGTTTGGCTGATTCTAAATTCAAATTCTCTATAGAATATTTGAATTTAGAATGTGCTAAACAGCTCAGAGGTTTTTAATAAATGAGGCCCTATCTATCGAACTATTTTAACCGATGAACAATAGCTAACATTATTAAACTTTTTTTTTCAGAGCGACAGATGCGGTAAAAGAGACTTTCTGGGCCGCCGACCTGAGGAGAAGAGGAAGGATAGCGATAAAAGTTAGGAAAATATATATATATATACCTGTTGGTCGTAGACTTTTTGCTATACTATGTTATGTGATCTAATCTAAGTTATCGATAGTACATATAATTTTAAAATTTAAGTGATTGCTTTTTTTCATCAATTCCTCTTCTTCCTGCCCTTAATCCCATGTTACTTGTTTTATTTTAGTAATTAAAAGTAAATAAAAACTTTGTACATGTTTGTCCGCAATACTGTTATTAAGGTTGAAAATGGGTACTTGAAAATATATGATAAATTAAAAGCCTATCTGCCTAAAAATCCCTACGAGCCTAAGCCCTGACCTAATTGTCGAACTGAGCAGTACCAGGGTTGGACCAGACGATATTTGCGTCAATTATATCAGTTACGCGGATGACATAATACTGCTGACCGCGTCAGTCTAGCTTAATAACATTGGTTGCCTAGTGTGATTCGTAAACACAAAGAGGTCGGAAGTCATGGTGTTAGAGGCTGGCGCTAATTAAACATGATTAATTGCTAATTGAATATGATTAAGGTGCTTATTTATTTAATTATGTACGCAAACGTACAGAGGCGGACTTAATGCCTTAGGCATTTTTACCAGTCGACCTTTGGGTGATGCAGAGACAAATAGTGGTATGTGCAATAATGTGCTATATAAATAATAATAATATGCTTCGATTAAAGCCAGTTGCAGTGATGGCCTAGTGCAGGGGTCGGCAACCTTTTGAGTCGGAAGAGTCAAAAATTACAATTTACAAAATTGTCGGAAGAGTCAAAAATTACAATTTACAAAATTTCTAAGTTTTTAAAGAGCCAAGTTTTTTTCTTGCCTATAATAAATAGTACTTGCATAAATAAAGGATTATGATAAAAAAAAACTAATCTATTTATTCATAAGAAAAATATCTATTTATTCATATTTAAGTACCTAGTGTTTTTTCACAACAAATTAGATAATATAGGTATACCTATATGGTATAAATAGATAATCACTTATTATTTATGTAAAAATTAAACATTTACTTACGTTCACTAACTTGTACTTCAATAACAAACAATTGAGCAAACAATTCAATGGGAGCGATGGCTTTGCATGGTTATTCAAGTAGAAAATTTAAACATTACTAAACTATGTAACTTGTACTGAAACAAAAAAAAATTACATTCATTTGAGCAAACAAATTCGTTGGCTTGGCATAAATTTGGCTCATAACTTATTGTTTCAAGTTTCAAACACGACTCTTAATTTTCCTTGTTAGTTGGCTTCTTATGACGGAGTGACGTTGCGTGTCACGGGGAAGGGGTGCGGTGAATAGCGAGTTCAAGTGGCTGAGCGATAGAAATGGTGCCTAATCCTCGTTTGTCGATTCAGAACGATTTGAAATGTTTGTTTAAAAAAAAAAATGCGTATGGAACTAAAGACTCACATTCAAAGAGCCGCATGTGGGTCGCGAGCCGCAGGTTGCCGACCCCTAGCCTAGTGGTACCGCCCGCGACTTGGTCGTCGGATCGAACCCATGCATGCGCTTTACTTGTGTAAATTATTTCACCACCACTGCTCTCAAAACGGTGAAGGAAAACATCGTGAGGAAACCGGCATGTCCTAGAACCAAAAATATGAATACATGTGACATTCACCAACCCGCACTGCGCCCGCGTGGTGGATTACGGTCCATTTCCTGTCAGAGAGAGGAGGCCTGTGTCCCAGCAGTGGAAACATTACAAAGGCTGATGATGAAAGCCAGTTGCAAACCAACAGTTAAGCTAAGTTAAACTAAGACGTTAACTTAGCTTACTGACTTCTCATGTTCAATTCCTTAGATCTGCCCATAGAAAATTCTTTGTTCTACCAATAATCGTCTTTTCTACAATGTCCCTCTCACCGCTCTGGGTTTATCCACTCGTTCTTATTTGTCCAGGCGATCTCCCTTTGGAATGCGCTCCCTCAGAATATCAGGATGGCAACCAGCTGGTTCTCTTTCAAATTTAAGGAACGTGCCTTTGAAAGAGAACCGATGTGCTCACGTGAGCACATTCGCAAGAAGTTTGCAGAATCATCACAGAATTGATTTGTTGATTATGGTTTCTATACTTGTGTTTACTTGTGTGCAGACCGTAAACTATGTAACAAATAAGAAAAAAAATGCCTCAACTATAAAGCTTAACTCTTTGTCTGCAACCGGGGTGACCTATGATAAGAAATAAAACAAACAGGTATTATATCTTACAATTTAATAGCCACATCAATAGATTAATGACAGTACAATAATCGACACACATTCTTCTACATAATATAACAAATTTTTACACTCATACGCATTGACTGGTAACGGACATGCATGACACATTTACAATTAAAATAATAATTACAATTATGGTTTCATATGACACACAGAGCTTGCATTTTTCTGCACGGTTGGTACTGAATGTTACTGAGACAATCAAGGCCGCAGCACTGTAGTGCGTCGGACCAGTTTCACGCGCATATCGATGGCTTTCATGCCATTCTCAGGACTCGTTTCTGAAAACGCGGGACGTCGCGCATCGCGTTGGGCGGCGCGGACCGTACAACTTAAGGCGTTGTGTGAGATTGTTAACGTAGAAGCGTTGGCTTTTTTGAAGAAACGCCGCGAGACGCCAAGCTGCACGCGACGAGCGGCGCCCCACGTCTCCAGAAAGAGAGCCGCCTCGCTGCCAAACCGTGTCCGTGGCAGTGGCATCAGTTTTCTTAGCATTTTGGCTGGCTGAAATTTTGCACACCGATAGTTCGTAACCTAGATTAACAAAAAGGATACTTTTCGTCTCGGTATAACGTTCCCTTGGGATAATAAAACAAGCAGAAGCTAGTAGTTTATAAATATTACACCTTTATCATACACAAATAAATTAGATGAAGAATTAACATGAATCCGATGGATGCAAGACGCACAGGACTGATCAGTGCGGCGACGTTTGACTGAATTGATGTAGAAGAATTAACGAAATGTCGTGAGGAATACGACCGAGTACTGTATTTTGTTATGTTTATTTAATAAATAGCTGTTCCCCGCGGCTTCGCTCCCGTGGACCACCCCACAGGACCGGTTTCCGGGATTAAAAAATAGCCTGTCACTCAGGAATAATGTAGCTTTCTATTGGTGAAATATTTTTTTAAATTGGCCCAGTAGTTTCGGAGCCTATATGGTACAAACAAACAAACAAAAAATCTTTCCTCTTTATAATATTGGTATAGATAAAATTATGAGTATGAATGTGGAAGGCTATAAGAGTAGGAAAAGATAGTGAAATGATAAAAGGACTATGTCATAGATTTATGTTCAAAGAGCGGCCGATTAATGATATGAGGGATGAAAGAGAAAGATTTATGCAAGCAGACATGTTACGCCGAGCATCGTTTAAATTGGAACAATAATAGAAGGATACAACTAAGTCAACATCAAAAGCAAGGAAGTCGTGTATAAACCGCCTAACTACATGAACATACCTGAGTATACGAATTCATAAATACTTCTAAGGGAATTAACCAGCAAGTCATCAATGAGCATGTCTATTGTTTGTAAGGTGTAAAAAACTTTTTCAAAAAAAATAAACCGAAAACACTAAAAAGTGCAAAAATAACTTTCGTTTTGGTAGTCGGTGTTGAAAAATTATAAAAACAAGAGGTTATAGTCCTCGCCAAATTTCTTGGCCGCCCTGAAGTTGGCTACAATGACAGCGCAGTAGTAAATCTCATGCAAAAACATCACCGTTTCGTGCCTTGCGCATTGGAAAGCCAACTTAAGGGCGGCCCAGAAGTTTGGCGAGGACTATACTAAAGACGAATAATTTAGTAGTCACCTAATTGGACCAGCAATTAAACAATTGAAATAGTCAAGAAACAAAAGAGAATCAGAACTGCTTTACTAGACCGCATATGATGGTGGTGGAACAAGGAATTCGCTAGGACCTGCTACTTGGACCTTGCAAAAAGGATCTTACTTACAGAAATCCAGCCTGAACACAGACACAGTTAACCAAAAGAATTATGTGGTTCCATAATTACCGCCTGGCTAAGTAACAGCAGGTACATTTGCATGTATCAGCCCTGCTTAATTTCAGGAGTAAACCGCACTCCAACCTAAGAAACACAAGCGAACCAGAACTGCTTTCACTAGCCACCAAATATCATATTCACCCCTCGATGCCAGCGACGTGTCTACAACCATTGATGTTTGTGACGTGTCTGCATCCATCGATGCCAACGACGAATCTACCACTTTCGATGCTAGTCCAGACTTCGGTACAGAATATGTATCAGACTTTCAGGACGGAGGAAGAATGTAAGGCTCTCTCACATATAATTGTAAGTGCCGCCTAAGCAGTCCTCGGAAACAGAATTTCTTGAGTTGGCCCCAAAAGTGTAAAGTAGTTTAACCCACTCCAAGTGCTCACAGTGCCATCATTGAGAATGGCTGCGTTCAATCTACCATCCCCTTTGCCAGTCCAGACTTCGGTACAGAATATTTATCAGACTTTTAGGACGGAAGAAGAATGTAAGGCTCTCTCACACATAATTGTAAGTGCAATCTAAGCAGTCCTCGGAAACGGAATTTCTTGAGTTGGCCCCAAAAGTGTAAAGTAGATTAACCTACTCCAAGTGCTCCCAGTGCCATCATTGATAATGGCTGCGATCAATCTATCATCCCCGATACCAGTCCAGACTTCGGTATAGAATATGTATTAGACTTTAATGACCGAGGCAGAATGTCTCACGTCATCAGCAGTGTCAACAAAGTCAACATCTTAAGCAACGAAGTCGTGTACAACTCGCCTGAGACTACATCAACTGAGAAGCTCAGTGGTGTTGGTGGGTGGGTGGTCTTGTGAGTCGTGTGTTTCGTCTGAAATACATCCACGGAAACCTTACGTCCGTATAATTGGAAAACACTGCTTTTTCCTTTTCTATACTAATATTATAAAGAGAAAAGTTTTTTTTTTTTTGTTTGTACCGAATAGTCTCCGAAACTACTCGACCGATTTTAAAAATTCTTTCACCAATAGAAAGCTACATTATTCCTGAGTGACATAGGCTATTTTTTGATCCCGAAAATGGGTCTTGTGGGGGTGGTCTACGGGAGCGAAGCCGCGGGCAACAGCTATCAGAAATAAAGAAAGTGTCAGTATTAAATACACGTGAACCGCCAACCTAGACAGCCGTAGAAAACACACGTACACTGAAAATTGACGCTCCATCGAGCACAACACATTTTAGAAAAAGAAAAATCTGCGGTGGACCAGCAATTAAACAACTGAAACAATCAAGAAACAAAACAGAAACAGAACTTTTACTAGACAGCACATGGTGATTCTAAAACAAGGAATTCGCTAGGACCCGCTACTTGGACCTTGCAAGAAGGATTTTAATAACAGAAATCCAGCCTGAACACAGACAGCTACCTATTCGAATCATGTGCTTCCAGAATCACCGCATGGCTAAGTAACAGCAGGTACATTTTCAAGTGCAGCCGTATCAGACCTGCTTAATTTCAGGAGTAAACCCCACTCCAAGTTAAAAAACACAAGCGAACCAGAACTGCTTTCACTAGCAAGCAGATGACATATCTTCAACCTTTGATGCCAGCAAATTGTCTACAACTATCGATGGCAGCAACGTGTCTACAACCATCGATGTTAGTGACGTGTCTACAAACATCGATGTTAGTGACGTGTCTACAACCATTCATGTTAGTGACGTGTATCCACCGATGTCAGTGATGTAACAAATAATTAACGACAATGAAAACGTGTGGCACCCGCCTAACTACATGAACATTCTTCTTCATAATTCGAATATCATCATCATCTGCCTAGTCTTTTCCCAACTATGTTGGGGTCGGCTTCCAGTCTAACCGGATTTAGCTAAGTACCAGTGTTTTACATGGAGCGACTAAATATTTTATCTCCATAACCCAGAAACTGGATAACACGATACCTCTTGGCTAGACTGGTGTCAGATCTCAAGCTTCTGACTACCCGTAACGACTGTCAAAGATATTCAAATGAAAGCTGGGACCAACGGCTTAACGTGCTTTCCGAGGCACGTAAGAAACTCGCTATGTAAAGATGGTCACCCATCAACAGACCGACCTCGGCATGCGTTGCTTATCCTTGAATATCGACGGCTGTTATTATTTAGCCACGAGTCACATGTCTTCGAAATTTTGGTTCTAAGACATGCCGGTTTCCTCAGGATGTTTTCCTTCATCGTTTTGAGAGCAGTAGTGATGAATTAATTTACACAAAGTAAAGCGCCTACCTGCATTCGAACCCACGACCTACAACTTATAAGACGCGGCCTTTACCACGGGGCCACCATTGCTCTATTATCCTTCTTCTGAATATATACTCCATATATTATTCTTCTGAATATATGTTCGATAAATGAGCAGACGGTGATATGTTTGAACGCCGGTAGTAACAAGACCAGCACCAGAGGCTAAATATAATAAACACAATTTTATTTAGTTTAATCTTTAGATGTAACGGTCTTGGTGAGGAGAGATGTGACAACCGAAGCATGTCATCGTTATTATACGCGTAAACAGTGTCGGGTAATGTGGCCCGAATTAACAGATTGTCGCTAACCACCGCCTTTTTTTTACTATCCCACTGGCATACATAGAGAGAATTTCAAGAGTTGGCCCCAGAAGTGAAAACTAAGGTAGATTATCCCACTTCAAGTGCCCCATTGAGAATGGCTGTGACGAGTTTACCACCCTCGAAGCCAGCCCAGACTTCGATACAGAATATGTATCAAACTTTCATGACGGAGGAAGAATATCAGGCTCTATACCAGAGGCTACCAAAAAAATCTTCAGTGAGAACCACGTCACCAGCAGCGCCAACAAAGTCAACATCTTAAGCAACGAAGTCGTATACAACCTGCCTAATTACATCAACATATCTTACCCGAGAAACTCAGTGGTGTTCTTGTGGGTGGGGTGTTTAAATACCTCACGGAAACGTCCGCCTAACCGGAAAAGGCTGCTATTTCGTTTTCCACACGAAGATATCCGAAACCGATAGCAAAATGTATATGACAGTGCAACTCATTGGCATGAAAGAAAGTGCCATGATGTGTCAGTATCAAATACAGTGTCGGGTAATGTGGCCCGAATTAACAGTTTGTCGCTAAGCACCGCCTTTTTTTTTACTATCCCACTGTCAACATGCAGATACATAGAGAGAATTTCAAGAGTTGGCCCCAGAAGTGAAAACTAAGGTAGATTAACTCACTTCAAGTGCCCCATTGAGAATGGCTGTGACGAGTTTACCACCCTCGAAGCCAGCCCAGACTTCGATACAGAATATGTATCAAACTTTCATGACGGAGGAAGAATATCAGGCTCTATACCAGGGGCTACCAAAAAAATCTTCAGTGAGAACCACGTCACCAACAGCGCCAACAAAGTCAACATCTTAAGCAACGAAGTCGTATACAACCTGCCTAATTACATCAACATAATATCTTACCCGAGAAACTCAGTGGTGTTGGTGAGTGGGTGTTCTTGTGGGTGGAGTGTTTAAATACCTCACGGAAAAGTCCGTCTTTTTTTTTTTTTTTTTTTTTTTTATAGTCTATAGGCTCGCGTTTGACCATTATCTCGCCTGATGTTAAGCGATGACGTGGTCTACGGTGAAGCACGCTTGCCTAGAAGAAACCTATTCACTCTTGACTTAAAGACCCCAAGGTTGTAGCTATCAGGGAACAAAGACCCCGGAAGGGAATTCCACTCCTTAGCTGTACGCACAACCGTCTAACCGAAAAAGACTGCTATTTCGTTTTCCAGACGAAGATATCCGAAAACGATAACAAAATGTATATGAAAGTGCAAATCATTGGCATGAAAGAAAGTGCCATGAAGTGTCAGTATCAAATACGTATACAACAAACTTGTCAGCCGTAGAAAACACACGTACTCTGATAATTGTTGCTCTATAAAAGGAAGATGTGCGGTGTTACGTATATGGTACGCTAAAACTTTCGCTATCGGTGGGAAATTATATATAAAAAACTTCATTGGCTCCAGAAGTGGAACCTAAAGTAGTAAATCCAACTCAAGATACACAAAGAAGTCATGAACAACCCGTCTAACTACATGAACATATAATGGGTACCAGTTCACAAGCAGCGTCAACTCTGGCTTTACTTAGTTGTATTCAGGTAAATTAAGTGAGAAGACGTGCACAAGTATGGCATGGGGCTTCTCCTTTCTAATACAGCTAGGGGTTTTACGTGGACTGAAAACCGATCTCAGACCGGATCATGTACGCCCGTTTTAACTTAACAGCCCGGAAGATTGCCAACTAATGCATCACCTGTGGATACAAAAGACGACTTCTACAATGCATTCAATGCCACCCTGAGGAGCATAAAGAAACAAGATATCGTCATCGTCATGAGCGACTTGAATGCAAATGTTAGCAGTGTTAACACTATCCGCGAGCGGCACATGGTTACACAGAGACTTTGAGTAAGCAACGAGAATGGAGAGCGATTCATCGAGTACTGTCAGAACCACGACTTGACCATCGGAGGAACTTTATGTATTCATGTCGACTACCATAAGTACTCAGGTTCTCACATGATAGAGTCGCCAATAACCAAATAGACCACCTTGCCATTAGTTCCGTTAGTGAGTGCGTATTCCCTCGATGCAGGAATACGCAGTCACCTGGCTGGACCAGCAACATAAAACATGGAGCAGTCAAGAAACAGAATCGAATCAGAACTGCTTTCACTAGTCAACATGATGATGCTAGAACTCTTTCGCTAGAAAAATTGAACTACTTGAAATCCAGCATGAACCTGAAATCCTAAAAGACAGGACAATAAAAATTTGGTTTCAGAATCGCCGCATGAACGGAAAGATACATACCCAATGTACTTTTGCACACTTTTACAACTTTGA
This sequence comes from Orthosia incerta, assembly GCA_948252205.1. Taxonomy (NCBI): domain Eukaryota; kingdom Metazoa; phylum Arthropoda; class Insecta; order Lepidoptera; family Noctuidae; genus Orthosia; species Orthosia incerta. Next base: position 24,071,057 of record OX411758.1, read on the forward strand.
ACCCTTACTGTAAAGTTGTACAGTCAGGGGCCAAAAGTGCAGTTGCACTCAAACATTTGCGCCTAATTTGCTTCGAATAAGTGGTTGACATGTAGCTGAATCAAAAATTCCGAGTTAGAATCCGATGTTGAGTTACTTTTAATTTTGCCAAAGCTAAAGTGCATGAATTTGTAGAATAATTTCACAATACATATTTTACTCACTGTTTCATTGCACTAAGTAGACTCTCAAGACATTTTGGCGAGATACATCCAAATTGCCTTGTATCTGAAGTGGGCTCGGAGTTACGACTGCAATACATCCACGGAACCCCCTACCCCCCTCGGTAGATGTACTCCTTTCTTATCGAAAAAGACTGCTATTTCGTTTTCCACGGGAAAATATCCGAAATCGACAACAAAATGTATATGGCAGTGCAAATCATTAACATGAAAGAAAGTGTCATGAAGTGTCAGTATGAAATATTATAAATATTTTTAAACGAGTTAACTATTGGTACGCTAAAACTTTCGTCAGTGAGGTATCATATATGAGAATCTTCATTGGCCCCAGAACTTTAACCTAAACTAGTAAACCCGCGAAGTCGCGTCGCCCCCTGACGGGGGCGACGCGACTTCCACTGAAGGCTGTACCCATGAAAAAATACCATGACACATGAAAATACGGACACGAATTGCTTTTTGGACTTTAAGATGACGGAGGAAGAATTACGCTCTCACTCAAGCCATACTTCACTCAGTGAATCCAAATTAAATCAGAAGTTGATAACAAAAGAAAAAAACGATCCAATTAATTTATTTATTTCAAATTAATATTAGAGACTAGTTATTTCAAGGCAGCAATATTATAGCAGGGAGTGCTATGTACGCCTTAATTGTCACGTGCAGTAGTCCTAGAGTTATTAAGATTGGTCAATTGATGTTGAATCAATACAACAATATTTGCGATGTGAGTATCCAGTGTCTCTGACAGCTCGGAAATTCACCAAGCAGCAAAATTACAGAAGTAAAATTTCTGTGCTACTCAAGGAACAACGGTCATTGATTAAATACCATGGGAAGTAAAGAAATCGTGAGACGAATTCAAGCTTACCATCGACAACTGCGCAAACTGAACTAATCTGCCTACCGCCTACCAAGGCTTCCGTAACCATTTTTAGCGTTCTATTCTTCAAAAAGAAAAAACCGGCTGTTAACGCGCACACGCAAACACTGTTAACGGCGTGAGAAGCCCGCGGGAGGAGGGCCGCGCGGTCGTAGTGTGACGTCGGTTCACCGCCCGCCACACGCCTGGCTGGGCAGTCTGCTCGGGTCACTAGAAGAGAGCGCGTGTGTACACGCAACACGCATCGCGTATCGCGTCGCTCGCTACCAATAACTAGTGTTGGGTAACTCAGCACGTGTGCTAGCACACTTGTAGTGACTCACTTCGATAGAAAGAGTCACTCGCTCTTTTTATTTTGATGTGCTAGCACAGTAGCACACACCACAGATAAGCTACACAGTGCGACCACAGAACAACAAAGCACGTTAACACTTGTGTGTTTGGAGAATGAGTTCGAGTCAATATTATTCTTCGTTGTAAACACCTCATGTGCTGTGTGCTTGTTTATTCTTACTTATTCAATTGAAACTTTAGTCGCCGATGAGTCCCAAGAGTCAAGTGTGCCTGACGACATCGCGAGTCGCGATACAGCTCGCTCGCACTCACCAGACCTCCCTCACTCAAAGGTCTCCGCCCGCCGCCTCGCCTCATTCGTGGTAGCACAGTGTGGTACCACACTTAGTTAAAAGAGTGCCTCGCACGATCCTCATTTTAAAAGAGTGTGCTACCCAACACTACCAATAACTGTATTACTGTAATTGTTGTTGAGTATAATAATTATTATTGGGGAGCAGTGGTGGCCCAGTGGTATCGGCCGCGACTTACAAGTTGTAGGTCGTGGGTTCGAGCCCAGGCAGGCGCTTTATTTTGTGAAAATTATTTCATCACCACTGCTCTCAAAACGGTGAAGGAAAACATCGTGAGGAAACCGGCATCCCCTAGAGCAAAAAATTAGAAAACATGTGACATCCACCAACCCGCACTGAGCCCGCGTGGTGGATTACGGCCCACTCCCTCTCACAGAGAGGAGGCCTGTGTCCCAGCAGTGGCAACATTAATAGGTTGGTGATGTGATAATAATTAACGGAGTAGACTCGCCTATTATTTAGCCAATGGAAAAAGGGAACCCCCTTTTATTTCCAACACCGGTCAAGTGCGAGTCGGACTCGCGCACAAATAGTTTAGTAATAGGGTCCCGTTTTTACCCTTTGGGTACGGTACCCTAAAAAAGAAACGTTTATAGGATCACTTCCTTGTCGGTCTGCCAAGATCTTTTTCGCAGTAACGCGAGGAGTTATCAAGTTGAAATTAATATCAAATACTCAGTCTATATATATACATATATACAAGAATTGCTCGTTTAAGCTCAAACCCCTAGGATGTCGTGATGGCTCAGTGGCTAAGACCTCGCCCCTCGTGCTTGTGGTCGTGGGTTCAAATCTGGACAAGTACCAATGCAACATTTTCAAATTTATACGTACTTTCTAAGTTTATCCTGGACATCACAGACAACGGTGAAGGAAAACATCGTGAGGAAACCTGGACTTGTAGTTAGTGTAAGTCTGAAATCGCCAACACGCATTGAGCAAGCGTGGTGATCAATGCTCGTGCCTTCTCTGAATGAGAAGAGGCCTTTGCCCTCCAGCGGGAAAGTTATAGGCTGGTATTATTTATTATAATCGGATCGGGCCAAAACACTAAGGAACCTACTACCTGGATAAAAATTATTGTATAATATACGTGTATTTTTTTTATTATCCGAATTATAAACTATCCGAGAAGCTCGTGGCTAAATAATCACAGCCGCACTGGTCGATCATCAAGGTTAAGCAACGCTTGACGAGGTCGATCCGTGGATGGGTGACCATTTCAACATGACACCAGTCTTGCCAAGGGGTACCGTGTTACCCAGTTACTGGGTTGTGGAGGTCAGATAGGCAGTCGCTCCATGTAAAACACTGGTACTCAGCTGAATCCGATAAGACTGGAAGCCGACCCCAATATAGTTGGGAAAAATGCTAGGTAGATTGGATTGGATTTTGAGTTATAAACTATCTGTGTGCTAAGTTTCAGTTAAACCAACGGACTCAAGCCTAACAAAATTGTTTTTTTTTTGCGTTTTTCTAGCTCAATTTTTGAATTAAACATTTAATTCATTCTTTATTTTGATTCAAACTTAAGGACGGCTGTGAGTGCGCTACTCGCCTCTCGCCCCCGCCGCTGACACATGTATTTACTACTCCGCAACGACTCGCCATGTGTTCCGAATCCTTATTGAGTTTGAATTGAACCATACTACAGTAATCCCCAATATTTTTGGCTGGTCTGAAGTTGGATACAAATTGTTGCGCAGTATTAAGATGTGATACCACCAGTGTACTGAACTGTGCGGCACTGTAATGCACAGTGTACGAAACAAATGTGTATGTATACTGGTCGACTCACTCAAGCAAACAATAACAAATTGTGCGCGAACATTCTAGAAATGTTCGCGGACATCTGTATACTCTTGTGCGCGCACACATGCAAGCAGTGGACTCGCGTCGACGCGTACACACTTGTTGTTCGCGAACTCAGTCTTGCTTCCGCTACCGGAGTGAAATTTATCCTTTTTTTTCATTATCCTCCTCCATCTATGGGATTCCAGTCACGGTGATTATAAAATAGAAACAAAAAACACGACGCCACTCAAGAGTTGGCTCAAAATTCAATTGTGTCTCGACTGAGGTACTGAGAAAATGGCAGATTATTTTGGCTCAATACCAAAGAGAAAAGAAGAAAATCGCCGTTTTTTTTTCGGATTCACTTTTTCCTGCCCTTCCATATTAACAACTGAAGGCTGAAAACTTTGCTCAGTGAACATGTTCGTACACAAGTGTGCTGCAATGTGCGCTTACAAAAGTTACACACAGCCTTGCCGGTGGAGACAGAGGCTAAACGCGATACCAGCGTAGGACGTGCACTGCTGGAGTTTTGCACAAAATATTTGTTAACAAATGTGCTGCACACTATTTTGTTGCAATCGTACCTTTATACTAAAACAGAAGTGCGCCATGCCAAACCCTACGTAAAGTACCCTTCAGCTCGGCCAAACATATTGGGGATTACTGTAACTCCTAAACATCCCGAACCTACGTCAATGTCAAATAATGCATATTCTCATCGTTAGGTTTATCATTCATGACATCAACATCGGGCACAGGTTTGACCGCAGTATCCACGTCGGGCAATTCGGACTCGATGTCGGGCAAACTGCTATCCGAGTCGGAATCACTGTTGGAATCTTCTGCGTCCGCTGTCTTAGGCTCGTCTTTGTTTTTTCTTCTGTTTCTGGAAAGAAAAATGTATGTCGTAACATCACCGCTTACCATAAGGTGATAAAAAAATACAGGCCGATGGCCAGCCTCAACTGAAATTGGCCGCCGTAGCCGAAATGCGGTCTGGAGGATTATACCCGGTATTTGAAAAACACTTACAACCTTGCAGGGCTGTATTACTAGGTCGCGGATAAATTTGAAAGAGAGTTACCGCGGCCCTGGCACAAGCAACTGAAGGAACACGGGTGGATTTTTGTCAGAGAGAAGTCATTGGATGATTTCCTACACACAAAAAAAAAAGGCTGCATTATTTATGGGCTGCATTTTTACATTATTCTAGTTCTGTTTTGTCTAGTTTAGTTAGTGTTTGTAATACTTTATACCTATTCGTACTATAGTAGTGTTAGTCTGGGTGCATCGTCCTTACTTATATGAATTAATGTTTGTATGTAAATATTGTAAAACACTTATTTTTAAAGAGTAAATGTGGAGTTTCTTGTCCGTTCTTCTCCATAACACGCTACTTTTCCGAATGGACGTTAGGATCAAATCAGCCATCGGCGCGGGAGATATTATAAGTGCACAAGTAGACTGTCTGTTACCTCAATCTCATAGTACAATGGGACGACAATCCTACACAACCGGACCCACTTGCAAGAAAAACTTAACACATTTGTCATGCAATATTGGCAATTTAACCTCGTGTTAGCAACTAACTCTGAGTTATTTTTTTCCAGCAATAGGGATGATGACTACAAAATATTTTTTGTCCGTCAGTTAGATTTCCAAAAAATATTGGACATGTATTTTTCTTTTGTCACGTTAACAAAGAGTGATGACGATACAGTGCGTTAAAATGTCGCATTACGTCATGACGTCATGCGACATTTCAATCATCAACATCTATGTAAATAGATGATATGTAGATACACTATTTACGTAGAAGTTACGTCACAAGCCCCCACTCTCGAAGACTTAGGTGACTACTCATCAGCAAAATATTTCATCCGCGGATGAAACGTCACCCTTTTAAAATTATAAGGCGACGAATCATCCGCAAGTTTGGATGAGTCGTCGCATAGTTAATATTGATGATGTGGTCATATCGGCTAAATAAACAAACAAAAATTTGTGTATAGGAATATTGTCTGAACTTTGATGCGCTTTATTCATGGAGTTTCTTGCCGGTTCTTCTCCATAGGAAACGACTAACCCGAACCGTGCACCTTTTGTCGACGTTTCATAAGTGCCCATGTAGGCCTATGTAAAATAAAATAAATTAATTTCGATTTTGATTGATTTTGATTTTATCGTGGTGATTTTTTATTGATTTAAATAAGCATTTTTTGATAATTTAACCGGCGGACTAAATAGTATTTGGTGTTTCGTACCCCGTCATCATCCCTATATGATCTGTGGGCCTAAGAATATTTTCTTGTTTTATACTTTTCAGAGCGTGATTTTTTGTAGTCGAATTTTAGTTTTTGAACTTATTTTTTTAGGTAATATAGGAACTCTTATAAGATCACTTTCTTGTCCGTCTGTCCGTACGTCACCACCGATTTTCTCAAGAACGGATGGATCTAGCAAGTTGAAATTTATACCAGATACTGAGGTATATAGTCCCTATTAGGTGTATCAAAAAATCAAGGTCCTGAGTCAACACGATAAAATGATATAAGCAAATTCAGATTTTCGCGAAAACTTGTAGTATCAAAATTGTACTTATTTTTTTAATTTTTCGGCATTTTCCCTTTACTGCTGTAAGACTTTGCTTTTAACCAAAATTGACAATTCTAGGTCAACCGGAAGTACCCTATAGGTTTTGGGTCGAAAACCTTTAAGGTAGTTCCCGTTGACCTAGAATCACGAAATTTGGCAAAAAATAAGTTTAAAATTAAGGTTAATTTTGGTACTTACAAGTTTTCGTAAACATCAAAATTTGTCCATATCTTTAAAACTTAGCCACCAATAAAAATTATACCAATTTTATTATGGCGGTATAATGGGTAGGTACGGAACCCTTGACCGGTTATTTTTTGTGTTGCCAGTATTTATTCCATTTAAAAAACCTTTTTTAAACAAGCTTTTTAGATTTGCATGCATTGTCATCAAAACCAAACGCATGTCGTGTCATACTTTCTAGCGGTGACATGACTTTATACGAACTTCAGTCTAATGTCTAAAAAATATATGAAAAATGTACGAAATTGTACGCTATATAAAAAAAAATAAGTACTACAAAGACTTCGCAGAAAACAATAATCAAGCTTAATCCGTTGAGGATAAATGCTTTACAATTCAGTTGCAAGATTTGACCCGAAAATACATACATACAATGCAAGTTACTAGAAGCTTTTAAAACTTTTTTTTCTTTCATCGACCCCAAAAAATTGCCTGAGATATGCAAAAATAATTTTAGAAGGGTACATACCTCTTTGGATAGGGCTCTTTGAGATGGAAGGTGCGGTAGTGTAGCTTCATACTGTTGCTTTGAGTAAACCGTTTGTCGCATAACGAACACGAGTACGGCTTTTCTCCAGTGTGTGTCTAAAATACAGGCAACAAAACATTGAAATAGGTACCGGACAGAGGCGGCTGTACTTTAAGTTCACTCGTGCACTGAACTGCCAGATTTAAAAAGGTTTATAAATAAAATAAAAATGTTTAATAATATCTGATTAACGATCTATTCAATATATACGAAATTATGACGAACAAATTTAAGCTCTTTGCTAAAGTAATAAGACGTATATTGCTGTAAAAAATACTCCCCGTGCGCTAGGCTAAAGCGCACGGCGAGAGTTCATACAATTCTATGAGAAACAAGCGAAAACGCCTGGCGCGTGAGACAGAGATAGTTCAATAGAAAATGTACGGCAAAATATAACCATTCTCGTGCGCCGCACCAGAAAACCGAAGATCACCGAGAGCGGGCGAGGTTTGACGAACGAAATTTATCTTAGGGTCGAGTACCAACATTAAAAGTTGTACAACGACGTAACTAGATGGCGTTGGCGTCGAATTAGAAGTCGCTAGCGAGATGGTTTGCCGATTTACATAGGCTCCTGTGAATTTTAGCAAATCTAACACAATTACCCAGTGAGACGTCAAAGTGCACTACCACTACTATGATCCACCAGCCGCCACTGGTACCGGAGGCTAACATAACGTCCATTTGAATTACAGTACAACTATTTTCTTAATGTCCTTCGGCAAACTTCGTGTTTCGTCAGTCGTCGGTTATCTATCAGTTGCCCTTGGCACTCGGTGAAGACTGGACGCTTTTAATCAACTTGGAAGTATATAGAGTTTTAATACTCCTTTAACGTAATGTAGTTTATTTTTAAAATGCGAGGAAACTGAAAAAAGGAAAACAATCTTACGGCTCTATAAAATTCACACGGAAAATCAAAACAAAACAACAATAAAGTACCTAGTTCTGAATTCAAATTATTATACACGATAAATCTAATAATTGGTGGACTTGGAAATTAGCTTTCGTTTGTATTCGGAAATGCGATGATTGCCGAGGGACATTAAGAAAATAGTTGTACTGTACTCTACGTATTACGTGTTCTTTTCTTTGTCCATTATTTATTATAATTCACGGCTACCAAAATTAGGCTTTATTTGTTGGCAAAATTCCACAGATGTGATGGGTATCGAGTATAGAGGGCAGCCGTTGTCAAATATATCTTTTTGTAGTTTACAAGGTATCGAAACTTTTCAGTATCGATATTCTGAGGCCCGCTTGCGCCTAAAACTTAACTCAGAGTTAGTTGCTAACGCTAGGTTAAATTTAAATGTATCACACATAATCAGAGCTGGGTTTGTTACAAATACGTATTTGGTATTTGTAATTCAATTACTGCTTAAAAATGTAATTTGTATTTCAAATACCTGACGCTGAGGATATTTGTAGTTAGTATTTCAAATACTTCACATCACATCATCAGCCTATTAATGTTCCCACTGCTGGGACACAGGCCTCCTCTGTGAGAGGGAATGGGCCGTTATCCACCACGCGGGCCCTGTGCGGGTTGGCGGATGTCACATTTCTTCGAATTATTGGTTCTAGGACATGCCGGTTTCCTCACGATGTTTTCCTTCACCGTTTTGAGAGCAGTGGTGATGAAATAATTTACACAAAGTAAAGCGCGCATGCCTGGGCTCGAACCCACGACCTACAAATTGTAAGCCGCAGCCGATACCACTGGGCCACCACTGCTCTCAAATAATTATGGCTTCAAAATACATTTGAACATAAATACATTTAGCGACCTTAAATAGTGCTCGATAGCTTTCGTGAGCAAAATGGCGACCGCGTACGTCAAATTGTCAAGTATCTTGTCAATAGTTGTCATTTTCATTTCAATCGGTTATTTTCACGAAACTTCTGTATATTAGTTAAGTTTACTAGTACAAATGTCACGATGGACGATCGACTGTATTTTGTAATTTGTATTTTAAATACACGACTTACAAATAGTTTGTATTTTAAATAAATGCGAGATAGTACCCAGCTCTGCAAATAATGGGCCCGTGTTAACTACTAAGTCGGAGTTAATAAGATATAGTGGCACAAGCGGGCCTAGTATTAGTCCGTGACGCTTTGTCAAACAATTTAAACCGGCCAAGTGCGAGTCGGACTCGCTCAAGAAAGGTTCCGTACCATTATCGCAAAAACGGCAACAAAATCACGTTTGTTGTATGGGAGCCCCACTTAAATATTTATTTTATCCTGTTTTTAGTATTTGTTGTTATAACGGCAACAGAAATACATCATCCCTGAAAATTTCAACTTTCTAGCTATCACGGTTCATGAGACAGACAGACAGACAGACAGACAGACGGACCACGGAGTCTTAGTAATAGGGTCCCGTTTTTACCCTTTGGGTACGGAACCCTAAATTGCGAGCATGGCTACATAATAACGCTAACTTACCAATAGATGTCTCTTCAGTCCCACTGTCGCGTGGAACTGTCTGCCGCAAGTGTCGCATGTATGTAACTTCTCTCTAGTATGCATGTTTTTGTGAGTTCGGATGCTGCCAGGCTGAAACGAAACATAAAACATCACATCATCATCAGCCTATTAATGTTCTCACTGCTGGCCTCCTCACTGTGAGAGGGGGCCGCGTGGTGGATTACGGCCCATTGGCCGTAATCCACCACGCGGGCCCAGTGCGGGTTGGTGGATGTCACAAGTCTTTGAATTTTTGGTTCTAGGACATGCCGGTTTCCTCACGATGTTTTCCTTCACCGTTTTGAGAGCAGTGGTGATGAAATTATTTACACAAAGTAAAGCGCCTGCCTGGGCTCGAACCCACGACCTACAACTTGTAAGTCGCGGCCGATACCATAGGGCCACCACTGCTCTAAAACTTCACTTAATAGTTATTTATGCAACTATTGTATAATAAGGAGTGTTAAAACACGAATGCGGGTGGTGATAATAGTATCACATGAGTGTTTTAATACCTAATTATGTACACATGCATAAAATACTTTATCTACACCCATGATATGAATCCTCTACAAAAGATTCTACACCCTTGGGATTTTAAAGGGGCGCGGGTAATCTAACTCTCATGGCGTTGTAATAAGATATTAATGAAAAAATGCTAAACTGTACTAGAAACCGATTTTAAACATGGATTTTAAACTTACTGCTAGTGAGGATCCACATATCTCACATATGTATCTCTCGGCGGGTGCATAAAACGAAGTACGCGGGTGTTCCGACAAGTGATGCTTCCAACAGGCTGCTTGAGTTTCGAAGTGTTTGCCGCACTAGAAGAAATATATAAGAAAAATATTAAAATCACACATGTGTAATAAAGAAGATTTGTTCTTGAAAAACTACACGAAAGTTGGTAATTCGATTAATCATTTATAGAATTTTTCTCGATCTCTCTGTACAGAGTCGAGTCTCGACCAATATCTGGAACTCTTTTTAAGCGAAGCCGTTTTAAGTAAAAACCAAAAACTCACAATTATGTTCTCGTGTAATAATTAGTTAATGATTGGTGGCAACAAATTTCTGAAGAATTATTAAAGACTGGTTGTGCCCGCGGCTTCGCTCCCGTCAACTGCCTACCCTACCTATCTACCAATTCTTTTTAGGGTTCCGTACCCAAAGGGTAAAAACGGGACCATATTACTATGACTCCACGGTCCGTCTGTCTGTCACCAGGCTGTATCTCATGAACCGTGATAGCTAGACAGTTGAAATTTTCACAGATGATGTATTTCTGCTGCCGCTATAACAAGAAATACTAAAAACAGAATAAAATAGTAGATTATTGCATCGAGCACAAAGTAATTTATTATTGCACCGAGTGCCTGATTTAGAGCCCGAGCGTTAGCGAGGGCAATATAAATTACTTAAGGCGAGGTGCATAATCTGCTTTTCTTTCAACTATTACCTATAGGAATAGTAGATAAAAGAAACTCATATCAAACAGTTAAAATAGAAGTTTAATTATTGAAATTAAAAGTTATACTTGAGCAATTATTAAACGTAAGGTTAAGTTTTGTTGGGCAAATTTATATTTGTTTGTTTAACTTGGGACTGAATAATATTATCAGACGAGTTAGATGGGCCTGGCTGATTTGTTACAATGAAGTCGTTATCACGGGAAGTAGATGGGCGCGGCCACGGGCGCGGCGATGTCGAAAATCACTTTTCAATACAGTTGTTAAACATGGCGTACTTTCAGAGGCTATAATTATGATTCGAAAGTTAAATCTTACGCATAGGCATCTTTCTGTTACGCGGTCGTGACTTTTGTTTACGAGCTCGATCATTATGTTTGCAGTTTAGTTTTAAATTTATAAGTCAATTTAAAAAAGTTTAGGAGCAAGGAGTTTTCAAACATAGAATAAAATGGGATAGATTTTCTACGAGGAAAAATGAATGATTCCGTACGTTTTAGCATTGAATTCTCAAAAGTCTTATAAATGGTTGTTTAATATATTTAATTACCAGTTTTAATTTAATTATTTTCACATCAACATTTGTCAAAAATCGAATAGGCTGTATAGCTGTATAGGCTGATCATCTTATATTATATTAGTCTATGAGGCTGATATCGTTGTAAAAAAAAAAGTCCAGTTGCAAAAACGCACCATAAGTCAATTTAAAAAAGTTTAGTGGCAAGGAGTTTTCATACATAGAATAAAATGGGATACGATTTTATACGAGGAAAAATTAATGATTCCGTACGTTTTAGCATTGAATTCTCATTTTTTTTTAAAAGTTGTTTAATATGTTTAATTAACAGTTTTAAGTTAATTATTTTCACATTAACGTTTGTCAAAAATCGAATAGGCTGTATAGGCTGTTTTCTTTGTAAAAAAATATGTCCAGATGCAAAAACGCGCCATATTGAAAATTGTATTTTTTGTGAATAAACAAATCTAATTCTTTGATTTGTTTTTACTGTTTCTCACAACTGTATTGAAAAACGTCGTGTGATACACGGGTGTGTAGGTTATTGCAAACTCGTGTCATTAAAAACCCTCGCCTTCGGCTCGGGCTTGTTAATGACAGCTCGTTTGCAATAACCTACTTCCCACCCTTGTATCACAATGTACTATTTTTAAATTTCTTTCATTTTTAAATCAGAGTTAGCAGCAATCATTTTTTAAATTTGGAACAAGTAGGATAGAAACGAATAATACGTACGTAAAAAAAAAGTATTGATATCGGCTGGCTGAATAGAGCTAATCCATTGAGATTGGCACCTTTTGGTGCGATTAAAAAAAAACTGTGCAATAATGAAATTTCATACATTTTTATTGCTCTAGAGCAATAAAGACTCGCTTTGTACTGAGTTTTTAGTGTGATTGTGATGAAATTAAAGCATAGTTGGAAGAAATAAATATTTAAGTGGGGCTCCCAAACAAAAAACATGTTTTTTTCCGTTTTTTTGCGATAATGGTACGGAACCCTTCGTGCGCAAGTCCGACTCGCACTTGGCCGGTTTTTTCTAGTGTCATCCTTCCGCGGAGAATTTTAACACCGCAGTTCAGAAAATGACATCAAATACACAACGCCATCTATCGAATATAGAGTTTAACTGTCCGAGTATTTGAATTGCGTGTGTTGTGATATTTTACATCTTTAAATTCAACAAAAATTCACAACTAAACAAACAAAAATGGATAAATGCTGGAAATGGATTCTGTTGGTTATTGTTCGGGTCAATCACCGAACAATAATAAACATGTCAGCATAATTGCGACATCGCGCGCTATGCCCTGAATATTTTATGTATTACCTAAGTAAAATAGTCAGTACTGTTTCGGATAGCATATCGGGCGCGACTCAACCTCATCTCATTCACCTCATTAGTTTTATTAGTTATCCCATTTGAGTTACTGAAATATATCTATCTTTATAATCTTTAATCCTAGTTTATCTTTATCTCACCCCAACCCCGAACAGTTATCCTATAACAACTTGGCTATTTTTTTGGAAATATTTTCGATTTATAAAAACGACTTTTCTTTTTCAAAGGAGATTGCCTATACGACATATAATATAATACTAGCATACAGATACCTCCTATACACAGGCCCCTTATGAGGTATCGTGTCTGCGATTTCAATATTATCCAAAATTGATTTAAATATTAGATTTATATTTTGTTAATATAGTTGGGAAAAGGCTACGCAGATGATGATGACGATTGGATTTATATTTTGTGTTTTTTTTTCATCTGTGTCCTTTACTTCATGTACAGACAACAACAGATCAGGTTCCTTCACTTGGACATTTGTATGCACCTTATTGCATTATAATATCTCGTGAACCCCGAAAAATAAATAAAAATGTTTTCTAATTAAGAATATAACGTGTTTTTTCTACAATACTCGTATACAACCAAATTCATCAAGATACAACCATTTTTTCAAAGTAGGCCCCTTAAAAAAAATTCCCTTACAAAATTGGCATTCTCTTTTATTATATGTATGGAAACATAGACAAAAAAAAATAGTAGTTTATGCAATGATCATATAATAGGCGTTATTAAAACACGAGCGTGGGTGATAATAATAACACGCGAGTGTTTTAATACTTAATTATATGCCGTTGAATACAATGTTTTTTCTTCACTCACACAGTTGAAATAAAAAAAGTGGAAACGGAAAAAGTATGTGGTATGGCGGACCATTTAGATTCTCATTGCACATGACTGCGCAGCGCGCGCATCCATAGACAGTCACACTACTTTTCTACATTAAGTCCAATGACCCATAAGCGCCAATAAATTAAAAAATAAAAGTGTGCTATAAAAACTAATAATTTATTTTTTGATGCAGTTGTTGGAAAATCTAAGGAAAATGTTGCACTTTAATGGGTTTTTCTTTAATTTTACCTATCCACGAATATAAAGTACGTGTTTATACAATATTTTTTGAATTCATATTTGGAAAATCACGTTGGTGGGCGTCCATAAATTACGTGAGGTTTTTTTAAATTTTCTGTCCGTCCCTACCCCCGTGATGAGATGTCGTGAGATTTTATTCAACCCCCTCCCCCATCCCCCAAACTCACGTGAGATTTTTCAAAACGTGGGTTTCTTACGTAAACGCGTTGGATTGTTATTAAAAAATAAAAAATAAATTGCTTCGTGCTTTTATTTACGACGAGTTAAGACTAGTAATCAATATTGCTGAGAGTTTAATTATAAGTGTAATAAAAATTTAACAACAGAATACTTAAATCGTAACTGCTGTAATTAAAAAAAGAATATCTACTCTAATTCAGTCCATGGAGAATCATGCGCGGTCTCAAGAGAGACTATTGGAACCAACATGTCCATATATGATTTTCATCGCTCTCGTTCATCGAGTCGCGCGTTCGGCTGACAGTGGCGCGAAAACAAAGGACGGGCTACATTGTACCGTAAATTCAGATTAAATTGAGCTATTTGGTATAAAACAAATATGTATAACGTCGAAGTATGAATGAAATAATTTTCTTTCGAACGAATTAGTGAATGATCTTAATCGTATTACGATTACTCTTATGATTAAATTTTAAGCATGTACAATCTGGATTAAATGGACCAAAACAGTTTTTTTTTTTTTTTGCTTCAATCAGAAAAAAAATTGCGTGATATTTGCTGAGACCCCCGCTCTCTCCAACATAAGATTAGATGAGATTTGACTCGACTCCCTCCCCCCCTTAAACATCTCACGTAATTTATGGACGCCCCCTTGTGAGTGTGGATAAAAAAAAAAAAGGTTTTTATCTAACCTGGTGACAAGTAGTAGGTTTTCTATGTTCTCTCCTGTATTTCGTCTTTCTTTTCCTTTCTTTTGTAAACTTGAACATATTATCTTCATCATGGTTTCTGTGAATAAAACATAAATTTCAACATTCGTTTCAGAAACATAATCCATTTTTTTGTGACTGTTACTGAATGAAATAACGAACGAAACATACCTTTTTCTTACTCGCCTTGTAATCTGAAACGAATTGGAGTATTTAATATTTCATTCAACATACAATTATATCCTTAAAAACTTTTTACGTAAGTTTTTTTTAATTTTTCACTTTTTATTTGTACCTTCCTAATAGACAAGTTGATGGTAAGGTACCTAAAACGCCATGAAACATGAACATAACCGGTGAAATGAGAGATCTGCGAACCCTTTAAGAGCGTACTGGCGTGATGTTATGTTATGAAATGGTATAAACAATAAACAGACATGCTATTGCAGCAATCCCGAGAGATTTGCCGTTATTTATTGAAGAGTTCTGTTGTATATCTCCGAAGTTCTTCATTAGATTTTCACCAAATTAAAATGAGACCAATTTCGGTACATACATTTTCAAACAAAAAAACAATTGTCAAAATCGGTCCACAATTGAAGGAGATATCGGTGAACAAAAAAAAAGTCGTACATACAACCCATACACATACACGTACATAAAAAAAACATCCGAATTGAGAACCTCCTCCTTTTTGGGAAGTCGGTTAAAAATCTGTTTGTTTGATTTCTACATTGTGTGGATATAACGACTGAACGAATTCAGATGGAACACGATTAGTCTATATCCGGGCTTTGGACAAAGGATACTTTTTATCCCGGCTTTATTCCCTTGGGATAATTTTATACTGATTTCTCACGACACGTGTTATCAGGAGTCGCGCCGTGTGAAGGCAGTGGCTCGACGCGACGCGGGCTGCCACGTTATGGGCGTCCGAGCCGCTAAATTATTATGATCACGGTATAATAGTCACAGCGAATCATTGTGTCTCTGAAGTTGGCTCTGCAAACCATTGCGCAAGAAACAGTTTGTCATCGAGTACACTGCATAGAGTAAGCGAGATAGGACGATACTACAAACTTAAACGAGTGAAAGAGACAGTTATACAATGCTTTCTTCACTTTTAACATTGACACAAAAATAGCTACTGCGTACTGCGCAGGGTCTTGCAGCCAATTCAGAGACACAAAGATCCACTGTGAGACGATCCATTGATGTTGTAATTAACATCAATGGCGCGGCGCGACGTTCATATCATCGCGACTCGTTCGTCTGTAAAGTACTCATGCGTGCCTCGGTCTGTCTAGTGTCTAGTATCGCCGCATACGGCGCAGAAGCTTCAACGCGCGCCGAGCCGCGCCGTGAGAAGCCAGCATTAAGGGTACACTAGTCAACGGCACGAACCATTTTGTGCGCGGGGTTAAAATGCATTTTATATCAAGCGACAACACGTGCGGAAGAGATAGATGCTGTGATGAGCAGTAGGAAGCTAGTTCGCGTACGAAAACACACTTTTGCAAATTTGTAGCGAAATGGATAATGATTTAGGACGAAACCGAGCGCGCGAAATTTTATAAACAGACCTTTGGCAGTCTAGATATCATGAATAAACGACTAAATCTATCTGTTCAAAATAAAATTATGTGCATTGTTGAACTACTAATCTATCCCTGTATGGAGGCCGTTTTGCAATTTTCCGTCTTCTTATGGTATTTATTTGCGCCCAAAAATGCGTTAAAATTAGTGTCGACATGTGGAACTTTCGACGTTCATAACTTTCAAAGATTTTCTTTTTTTACTTTTTCGCTTCCATACAGGGCTAAATAATGATGAGCCAAATTGATATCAGTTTTTATTTTGAACGTACATCGTCAAACAGTGGAATAATCCCTAGACTACGTTTGTATGGAAGAATTTTCGACTAGTGTAACCTTAAGCCATTCACGGGGGCGAAGCCGGTGGTAAAAGCTAAGGTTGACTGATAGAGAATGCCTTGCTACATTAAGTCCGCCTATGTACCACTATTGTACATGAAGTTTAAATAAATAAAGTCACGCTTTTTTTCCTATGGGGATAGACAGAAAATACAGAAAAGCTAGGTGCCAAATAAACGCCAGCTGCCGTTTGAGGCGTGATAAATTAAAAAACACCCAAACATAATTTCACATTTATACTTACTTTAGCCTGTTGCCTTTTTCCTAAAACTTTTCTGTTTTGTTTGTAGTCACTGAAATAAAAAAAATAGCTTTTATGTATTTATTTACATACCAGAATTCCTTACTTAGAATATTTACTTGTAGTGCAAACAGAACCTTATGTGTTAGCATTAAAGATATTTTTCCAATTTATTTTTCGGTTTTGAAAACTAAAATTGCTAACGGAAAGTCAGATGGTGATAATAAGTGAAGAATCTTACCTCTCTCCTTCGCTATGCAGCGCTGAATGAAACAAATGTTCTTCGTAAGCCTTCCGCGTCTCGAAATTAATGTCGCATCGCTGGCAGTAAGTGTGCACTTCTTCGTCGTCGTCAGGACTCTCCTGTCAAAGGAAAATTGACTTTAAAAAACCGGCCAAGTGCAAGTTAGACTCGCGCACAAAATGTTCCGTACCATTATCGCAAAAAACGGCAATAAAATCACGTTAGTTGTATGGGAGCCCCACTGAAATATTTATTTTATTATGTTTTATAGCGGCAACAGAAATACATCATCTGTGAAAATTTCAACTGCTTAGCTATCCCGGTTCATGAGATACAGCCTGGTGACAGACGGACAGTCAGACAGATAGACGGACCGCGGAGCCTTAGTAATAGGGTCCCGTTTTTATCCTTTGGGTACGGAACCCTAAAAATGAGGTAGTAAAGTAGATTTTAGACCGCATTGTATTTTTATAATATCACTTTATTTTAACCCAAACCTGCTTTTTGGAGGACTTGATGAACGCCACTGATGGCGCTGTAAACGTGGGCCAAACAGTCTAAAGCTAAAATCACTATCGACTCGAAAACAAGATAACCCCAAAGCAACACGGGACAAAAGCAAGAAGATTTTGTACTAGTTCTAGAATAAATGAGACCAGTGACGTAAGAAGAATTTGTATTTACACTAGCTACTGCCAGCGGCTTCGCCCGCGTTAAAGTCGAAAATTATCTCGAGGAACATATTACCGGGATGAACAGTATCCTATGTGCTATGCCTCACTATAATTTATCTCTGTGCCAAATTTCATCTAGTTCCGTCCAGCCGTTTGAGCGTGAAGAAGTAACAAACATACAAACACACACACACTCATTAACTTTCGCCTTTATAATATTAGTATTTGATTACAAATACATTTTTTCCTGCCTCGTGGATTCGTTAAAACTTAAAGACACACTCTCAACTCGAAAAACTACCTGAGTACTATAATTTATGTTTTCGTCCTTGCCTAAACCTGCTTGTCATAGTATCATCTTTACTAGTAGATGGCCATTAGGGATGGGCGATTATTTAAAAAGAAATCAATCTTGAATCGATTCGTATCGAGATCTGAAAAACGATACACAAAAAAATCGAGATGTTAAAATCGATTTTCCGAAAATCTAGGTATCTTTTTCGATTTGCTTTTCGCGTTTGTATTTCCAATACAAATATAAATGCAATGACGGAAAACAAAAAAAAAACTTAATAATAGTCAATCTTTTAACATAAATTAAAGTATGAGTAAAGTAAATTCAAATAATTTTAAATAATATTTTGGTTCTTATCAAAACAGAAAAATCGACCGATAAGTACCGATTCACTGGATCGATGCAGTACTTGATATCGATTAAAAATTTATAAATCGATCTCGGACTGGCATAATGGCAATATGCTGACCCGTGAGACAGATTGGGATTTATGGTGGTGCAACTCCGCCTACTTCACTGGGGAATAAAGGCAGAATTTTATGTAATAAAAGAAGTTCTATACTCACAATGTCATCAAGAACATGTTTCACCCTCTTATGTTGATGCAGCCCCGCCGTACTGACGAACGACGCGCCGCAAATCGTACAGACATGCTCGCTGCGATGTGTGCGTAGATGAGTGTAGTAGGTTGACGAATGTCTGGAAGAAATAGCGTAGTGTTAGTCCCCTTCGAGATTATGTGGTCCTGGTCCTGTTTAAATAAGACTTGAGAACCAGTACTTTAAGAGAAAATTTCATAAAGGTGGGTAGTTATTGTCAATCTCAATACAATCATTTTATTGCCCTACATTGCTAGGTGATGCCGTGACCAAATATTAACCCACAATTGCGTAATTAATTGCCCTTGTAAGTGCATCTTCAGACTGTTCCAAAAAAAAACATCCTTTACTTAGGGTAGTTGGCAAAAAATATCTATTTAGTCTGTCAGTTAGATAACCTAAAAATATTGGACAGGTATTTTTTCTTTTGCCACGTAAATAAAAAAATACAGTGCGTTGAAATATCGTATGTTTAGTTTCGACTACTTTCGACGGGCTGTTTCCGCAACTTCACGACAAAGCGCAAATTTTGCGTACGGGTGGGATTCAGTTACATCAATATCGTGTGACGTCACGATGTTCTTCACTTCATACTGACAAAGTGACGTCACAAGTCCCCACTCCTGAACTTTGATGCGCTTTATCTGTGTCAATTTTTATTTATTTGATAAAGCGAAAAATACGGGTTCAATATTATTTGATAATCTCACTGACGGACTAAATAGAATTATAATTTTTCTATACAGGAAACGTCCATATTCCAGTGTTTTAGCTAGAAGTGACGCATCTGTAAAACTTCTCAGATATATGGAGTCCTGGTATTTTAATAGGTTCACCTACTGTTAAATGGGACTTTAAGAAGAACTGGCGAAATGTGGGAGCAAGTACACCACTGCGAAACCCTTCTGGTATTACAGGAATGTAAAACGTAAAACGAAAAAATAATGTAAAACGAAATAAAAAGTTAACAATCATCTAGAAATCTAGAAAGCCTAAAATTTTCACACATTCACAAAACAATCGGTAAAAGAATCTATACAAAGGTAAAAAAAAAACAAATTGATGAAAAAATAAAAATAACAACACTAAATTTAACATGTGGTATAAAAAGTCAAGATGGAACTTTGCAAACAACAAGGTGACGCCGGTCGAAACTAAACATACGATATTTCAACGCACTGTATTGTCGTATTCTTTTATTTACGATGCAAAAGAAAAACACGTGTCCAATATTTTTAGGTTATTTAACTGACAAGACTAAATAGATATTTTGCCAACTACCCTATTAGTAAAGGATGTTTTATTTTGGAACAGTCTGAAGATGCACTTACAAGGGCATTAATAACGCAATTTTGGGTTAATATTTTGTCACGGCAACACCTAGCAATCTAGGGCAATAAAATGATTGTATTGAAATTGACAAGAACTACCCACCTTTGTGAAATTTGATTGTTAACTTTTTATTTCGTTTTACATTATTTTTTGTTTGTTTTTTTAATTTCGTACGACTTATTGTCGGGCCTACGTTGTCGCCAAGTACTAATGCTGTAACATGGAAATATTGTAAACACAAACAAATTTTTAAAAGAGTAACCATGGAGTTCTTTGCCGGTTCTTCTCCATAGGAAACGACTAACCCGAACC
Source organism: Orthosia incerta (assembly GCA_948252205.1). Classification (NCBI taxonomy): domain Eukaryota; kingdom Metazoa; phylum Arthropoda; class Insecta; order Lepidoptera; family Noctuidae; genus Orthosia; species Orthosia incerta. The sequence goes on from OX411758.1 coordinate 24,091,400, forward strand.
GTGCACCTTTTGTCGACGTTTTATAAGTGCCCATGTAGGGCTATGTAAAATAAAAAAATATATTTTGATTTTGATTTTATATGATCTGCGGCGTGATGTAGTATTTTCATTTTCAGATAGTGAATTGATAGCTTCGTCTTATATTCCCTTCTAAATATAACTGAGTGAACGGTAATAAAGAAGGCTGGTCTTGGAAGAATATTCTTACCTAAATTCTTCATCGCAATATGCACATTTTCTTGTTATCCCGCTGTGGTATTCATCATGAAGTAGAGCTGAACTTCTGAAATATTTTTATTCATTAACATATTTTGTTTGTTTGGGTTCGTTTCACAAAGTCAACGTCAAATCATAATACAAATTAATAAACAGAACACACACACAGGTCAAGCAATAGTATTAGCGTCCACTAATTTAGAATATCTAGGTAAAGGGAAAGTCCATAAACTAGGTGACCCGTTCAGGATGGAGCCTTCAAAATACCACGCTTGGTCACAAGGGCGGGGGACTGGGGGGAGGTCTTAGGGTTTCATCTATTAGTGAATATCCTCTAGTAACTTGACTGTTCATAAATAGGCCACGCCCCTTTGAATGACGTTCTTAGACGTTTTATCTTCTTGATAATATTTTTTCACTTGTAATTATTTATAAATATGCACGCACTCTTGGCGTCACACAGCAAGCGCTTAATTAAAAAAGGCATTTTTTTTTTGCTACCGTTACCAAAAAAATGATTTCTGAATTACTACGTGAAAACTAGAGGGGGTCTTGGTTTATACTGCAGGTGGTCATCGGGGGTGGGGGTTAAACAATTGTAAAAACTAGCCAAGTGCGAGTCGGCAGACGGACATACAGACAGACAGACGGTTCGTGTAGTCTTAGTAATAGGGTCCCATTTTTACCCTTTGGGTACGGAACCCTAAAAATCTGCTAATCAAATTGTTAACAATCATCACCTTGCTGCCCTTGTCCCGTGTTACTTGTAGTCGGCGCAGCACGTTTTTTTCTTCCATACCATCCTGTCTCCCGCCAAGCTGTCACAGACAGGGAGTCTTTCATATCACACCTCACTCAATCCATCTATCTTTCTCCATCCATCCACATTTATATTCTTGACTATTTTAGTAACATGCGTTTCATCCCTCCTCATCACATGACCATACCAGGACAAACGGTTTCCTTTCAACGTTTCCGTCACTGGCGCCACTATAAAAATCATATTGTTAAAGTTTTCATAAATAACGCCCATAATGAAGATATACTTACTCTAAAGGACAGATGAGATGACACCGTAAACACTCATACTTGAAATAATGCTGCCTGATATGTTTGCGGAGGTAACAGTTCAGTTTGTAGCGCATGTGACAGAAACGACACTCGTATGGACCCAGCATCTGTTGGAATACATTTAACTTTTTAACTTTTTTAAATGGCTATAAGCAAAATAAACTTCAGATCCATCATAAATGGAGGATAAGACAAAATGGACAAAGTAACCAACACCAATCAACCTGCCTAAAGTCGAGACAATCTAAGAAGTCGGATTTGACAACTATAAAAACATTTTTACAAAAAACAAATACAACCGCCTTTTTAAGGTTCCAAAGTCAACAAGGTCCGCAGCTTAGCTCAGAGAATCTAAGTACTAGAAAGCTATAATTTGGCATGGATTTAGAGCTATAATTCACATTTTAATAATTCCGACTAAGTAGTAAAATATAAACATTTTTTTTTTTTTAGATTTCCTCCTATTATAGACGTAAAGTGGTTATGTTTTTTTTCTCGTCTATCCCATGTGTGGTTTGGGGTATCGTTGGATAGGCCATTAAAAAATATTATGGGTTTGTTACAATCACTTTTCGATTCAGAGATCCGTTTGCGTAAAATTAAGCTTTAAATTGCAAATATTTGTTAGAGTCAAGTGACCCCCCCCCCCTTGTACCTATATTTTTATATGCTTATGAACCATATAAAAACATACAAAAATAAAATCATAACAGGCTTTACAAATTTACGAGTAATAGTCGACCAACTTATAAAATGTACTTGGCCCAGAACATTTTTTGTACAAATGCCATTGAAAAATTTTACTTGAATAACGTTTTTAGTTGTGTATAGTATAACAGATAGTAAATATATGCTTATGAACCATTTAAAAATATACAAAAATAAAATCATAACATCATCATCATCACCTATACATATAATAAATCTGTAGAATTTTTGTACATCGAAAATATTTCCAATAAAAATAGCCAGAGTGTTAAAGGATAACCCACAGAACCTATTTCCGGCATTTTTGGAATTTTTGTCTGTTTATTTGTGCACGCATCACGTGAAATGTACGAAAACGACTTTTCGAAACGAACGAATTTAACTGTCTTGGATCCCGCAACGAAATTAATCAGAAAAGAATAACGGAGGAGTAGGAAAAAATACAAAGTTCCACTTCCCTACATATCAAGCAGGAAACAGAACAAACAAGGCCAATAGGCACAGAGGGTCGTTTACAACTGGGATAAGCCCAGTTGCACGTATAAAAATCACCATCACACCACCATTATCGTCACCTTCATCATCTTCTTAGAATGTCACGATTATAACTTTTTTTCAACGATGCTGAGGTCAGATTCCAGTCTAAGTCCTCGAACCGCTGCCTGTCTGACCTCCACAACCCAGTAACAGGGTAACACGATACACATTATTGTCAGTAACGACTGTCAAACATCAATCAGTTTTAACGTTAAACGGAAGATATATATACTTCAATCACACGCATAAACTCACGTAGGCGATAATATTATTCGTAAATTGACAAATTTTAACATGTCCACTGGACAACTGAGTAGTTAGCGAGTCAATATGGCATGTGCTTTTTTTTCAAATACCCACATTTTGGGCAATTATATTTTTAAGCATACCCTTGTATGCACAGACCCCACAGTTCATCGGCTCAGTTGCCAAAGATAAAAAGAAGCTTATAAGCATATTTTAGCAAACTTATTGTAACTCTAAGTTATCAAAGACATCATGTGAATCAATTAAATTTAGAAAAGCATGCATTATTTGACTAAGGCCCACTTGTGCCAAAAACTTAACTCAGAGTTAGTTGCTAACACGAGATTAAATTAAAAATGTCATACATAATAGACCGTGTTAGGTACTAACTAGGAGTTTTTAATAGTCGTAACACACGCTCGGATCTGGTTCGGCGGACCAACTCCTATAATTCATAAAAGATAGCTTGATCTCTGCGACATATGTCAAACTGACTTATACGTTATGGTTACGATATTGTTAGTCTGTCAAGCGCTATTGTTACTGTATTGATACTGACAGCTGTCGCAGAGATCAAGGTAACTTTTATTAAGTATAGTGTTACCGTATTTGGAATATCATTTTCCATTTTTATTTATGACTAAGTTGAATGTAAAAATATCGGGAGACCATGAACAAAATCAGTAATCTAATAATCGCCCATAAATCGGAATTTTTTTCACAACCGTACAAACGTCCGGTTTTGGTACGGAGGTGACCATATCCGATGTGAAAACAAGCGAACCGAGGCGGACTCAATTATTCATAATAATGTCCGGCAGACCACTCTCTCCACACACGGTCGGATATGGTACGGCAGCGTACCATATTCGTGTTCCGCCTGTACCAAATCCGAGCGTGTGTTATGTTACGGCTATAAGATAACTCAGGATGGCGCATGCTGGCCTTATACATTCTACTAACCTTAGAATGCCTCAAACGTTGATGTCTAGCCAGCATATCCTTTTTCGAAAATCCCTTTAGGCAATCAGTACACTTATAAGCGGCATCTTTATACTTCTTATCCTCGGCTCGCGCCCTGAAATTCATCACTGCCTCTTCCTCACTTAACGCAAACCTCTTCCAATTAACATTGTCCAAGACTTTACTAGTACCACGTATCCATCCTTCCTTACCATTATGTTTTTCATTTATTTCTTCACACTCTATTTTCATTATACCTTGGTCACCTCCAACGTAAACCGCTGAAGGACTGAAGGGTTCCATATCTTTGTCGTTATCAACTTTGATCTTTTCTTCTTCAAAATGGACTTCCAAATCTTCGATCATTTTTTCTTTGACATAATCTAATATTGGATCATCGTGGTCTCCTGTCATGGATGGATCGCTAAAGTAATCTAGTTCTATGTTTTCTATCTTTTCTACTTTCTTTTGTGTTTCAAAGTTTACTGTTTCTATGCTATCTTTTGTGATGTAGGTTTTGATTCGGTCAGTGAAGCTAACTACGGTTAACGGTGATGTTAGCATCGTGTTGCTACGGTCTACTTTGTATATGGTTTCGTAGGTGATCTGAAATTAATTAAAAATATTTTAAGTCTTGCCTTTTCCAAATCTATATAGGTTACAGTGATTTCAGGGCTTCTGATAAATGATATTAATTTTGAAAATTGGTTAAAAATAACACATCAATCAGTTTTATATTTTACGTCTTTACTCCAGACCGCTGCTTCACCCGTGTGAAAAGTAGGTTGGATTGTAGCTGTACCCTTAGTAAAAAAAACAAAGACTTGTATTTTTTTTAATCTACCAAAATTATTGCACTATCTAGTCTTATTAGATAACGCAAGTCGGATCCATCTGTATGAAAACCAAGCGTGCCTCTTTTTCACACGCAATTTAAGAACAAATTTAATTACTGATGAAAGAAAAATATTTCCATTGCCTCGGCCAACTTTTTTCTATACAGTTATTACAGCACAATATGGCATAATTAGGCATTTTTCTGGACTCGATGGATTTCCGGTAGCGATAATGCTAAATGAAACAGCTCAAAGTACGATAATTGCTCGACTTTTACCCCTTTTTAGGGTTCCGTACCCAAAGGGTATAGCAGGGCAATGGAGAGGGCTATGCTCGGAGTTTCCTTGTGTGATCCAATCAGAAATGTGGAGAACCGCAAGAGAACCAGGGTTACCGACATAGCCCGAAGAATTGCCAAACCGCACAACGGATGGCCGATGAGGCCGAAAAGTTCTGGAATGGCGACCGCGAACCGGAAGACGATACGTTGGAAGCCTTGGAAGGCCTCCCACTAGGTGGACCGACAACCTGGTTAAGGTTGCGGGAAGGCGCTGGATGCGAGATGTACGGGATCGGTCAATGTGGCGACGCCTGGGGGAGGCCTATGTCCAGCAGTGGCCGTCTTTCGGCTGAAATGATGATGATGACCCAAAGGGTAAAAACGGGGCCCTATTATTAAGACTGCACGATCCGTCTGTCACCAGGCTGTATCTCATGAACCGTGATAGCTAGATTGAAACTTTCACAGATGATGTATTTCTGTTGCCGCTATAAAAATACTAAAAACAGAATAAAATAAATATTTAAGTGGGGCTCCCATACAACAAACGTGTTTTTTTTGCCGTTTTTTGCGATAATGGTACCTTCGTGCGCGAGTCCGACTCTCACTTGGCCGGTTTTTAATAGGGTCCCGTTTTTACCCTTTGGATACGGAACTCTAAAAACGAAATTAACAAAGTTATGTATAGTGCTCGCCTAACTTCTGGGCCGCCATTAAGTTGGCTTTCTGTTGCGCATGGCACGGATCGGTGCTGTTTTTGTATGAGATTTACTACTGCTATGCAGTCGGAGGATACATCTGGTTTTGATCAGCTTGCGATTATGTACCTATCCTCAGACCGCACAGCATGATTTTCTTCTTGTTTACGTCTTTTTAGTTCACTTCGTAAGCAGTCGGGTTTTTTGTTTTTTTTATTGTTTCAGTAATTACGGCGGCGAACGTGTTAATAGGTAAGTAGGTACTTAACGTGAAAACAATAAAAGTATAAGTACATACTTACCTACTCGCATCATATTGTACACTTAGTATATATTATTGCTTGTATTATAATTATTAGTGTAACAATTGTAGATAGTTAGCATATTTTGTGTCTAAAACATATTTACATACCTGAAGATCAAGGTTCGAACAGCTAAATTACACCAAATAATTTACTTTAGCGCGAAACTACACTAAAGTTATACGTAAATCCGTAAATCACTTATTAATTATTAGCTCAGTCTGCAAGACGTCGCGCGGACGTCTTGCAGACTGAATTCTGTTTTTGTCAATTTTACAAACTGGTTTTGTCTGAGAGCATTTATATACTGTCAAATTACCTCAGATAACATTCTAATTAATTTAATATATTAGGGTATCCTGTTTTTGTTTTTAGCAGATTTTGAGGGTAGGTATCTGCTAAAATGCCACTGCGGCCGCTCGCGTCGTCGGTTTCCTGATTAGGAAATGAATACACACATTTCATTCAAAGTGTTCTATGTACCGCACACGTTAAGGATACACTAGTCAAAAATTCTTCCATACAAACGTAGTCTAGGGATTATTCCACTGTTCGACGATGTATAGTCAAAATAAAAAAAAATTGGTTGTCTGTAAATACGGTTTACGGACGATAGTTTAACGTGACAACGTCACATACATAACGATACAATTAACGTCATTGTAACGTTACGATTATAACGTTACAATGAGCGTAACGTTACATTGAGCGTAACGTTATATTGAGTCATCCTTTTTCGTACGTGCAGCCGGCGTTCATCGATTTATTAGACGTTGTCACGTCAAAAGTGATATCAATTTGTCTCATCATTATCTAGCCCTGTATGGAAGCGAAAAAGTAAAAAAAGTAAAATATTTGAAAATTATGAGCGTCGGAAAATTGCAAAACGGCCTCCATACAGGGATAGATTAGTAGTTCAACAATGCAAATAATTTTATTTTAAACAGATAGATTTAGTAGTTTTTTCATGATATCTAGACTGCCAAAGGCCTGCTCGGTTTCGTTCTAAATCATTATCTATTTCGCTACAAATTTGCAAAAATGTGTATTCGTACGCGAACTAGCTTCCTTCTGGTCACCACAGCATCTATCTCTTCCGCACGTGTTGTCGGTTGATATAAAATGCATTTTAACCCCGCGCACAAAAAAGATTCGTGCCGTCGACTAGTGTACCCTTAACTTTATTCCGAAGGGAAAAAACTTGACCATGCAGCTTATTACGAACAACGCTTTCGGGTCATAAAATCCCTAACGTCTGTGCTAGTCTTACGGAATTCCGAATCGAAATTTCTAATGCGGAATGCCGATTACTTATATTTCTCTCGTTAATTGTCGTCCTTGTACCTCATTTTAAAATAACAAAAAAGTATTTAGTTTGTGCTGATTTTTGAAGGGGCTTTCAGTGGTAGACAGCTGATGTTATAAGGACTCGGGCTACTTTTATTTTGGAAAAAAAAACTAGCGTGCCGCGTAAAAAAAACCGGCCAAGTGCGAGTCGGACTCGCGCACGAAACAAACGTGAAAAATCACGTTTGTTTTATGGGTACCCCCACTCAATTATTTTATTCTGTTTTTAGTATTTGTTGTTATAGCGGCCACAAATATACATCATCAAAATTTCAACTGTCTAGCTATCACGGTTCATGAGATACAGCCTGGTGACAGACGGACAGTGGAGTCTTAGTAGTAGGGTCACGTTTTTACCCTTTGGGTACAGAACCCTAAAAAGTATTTAGTTAAAAATGAGGTCTTATTCACTAGCGACACTAGGATGGTGTAATACCGTAAAACGGGGTTAAATTGATTAATTTTAAAATTAAAATTTACTACTATATTATTAAAATTAATTACTTCAATTATATTTTCAAAAATATGAAGAAAAAATAGTTTCGGCGACTTTATTTAAAGTTTTACTCTAATAAAAATTATATATTTTCCTTAGTTTGGGCGAAAATTAAAATTAAAATTTATTTTTAATTTATTCTCACTGTACAATTTCATTTTTTTTTTCTACAACAAGTAACCGTATTCTTGCGCTGACGTTGATGCAAAACATGGCTGACATGTCAGTGCTGCAAATTTTAAAGAAGAAAATAGAGGTGCGTTCCGTTTTCACGAAGTTAGCTTTAAAAACCTATAACAATAAATTATCATCAAAGTTACCCCAGATCTCAATGTAACCCTCGTTCTACCGGGATGTAACATTTCAATAATGGATTCGATTCCTGGCTAAGAATATAGATTTTTCAAAAAACCAAAATTCCCTGTTTTGATTTTCATCAAAATTGGGCCAGACTTCTTTGAGTGTTTTCGGCTATTCCTCAAAGTTTTAGATTGGGCCATCCACACACACACTTGAAATCTACCCTGTGAATTTACATAAAATTTTTGTTTAGTCTATGTAAATTTGAAATAATGTAGGTACCTTTCAAATGGAAAGATATTTTTCAAATAGGAGCGGTTGGTGGTTCCAAAGATTACCCTCCTCATATGTACAAAAATCTCTCTCTATAATATTAATTGAACTTGAGTATTTTATACTTACAGGACCTCTCCAAGACAAATCTCTGAGAACCTTCTGCCCGCTGAAGCATTTCTCCTTAAATCTATGGAACTTGTGTAGTATTGTAGCACACTCGTAACAGAAGTACTGAGGCAGACCATCTTGCTCATTCAACTGTTAAGGGCAAAACATTTTTATAAAAAAATAACAATGTAATTTTTTTTCATAATTTGAATTAAGGGTACACTAGTCGACGGCACGAACTATTTTGTGCGCGGGGTTGAAATGCATTTTATATCAACCGACAACACGTGCGGAAGAGATAGATGCTGTGATGACCAGCTAAGAAGCTATTTCGCGTACGAATACACACTTGCAAATTCGTAGCGAAATTTAGGACGAATCCGAGTGCGCGAAATTTTATAAAGAGACCTTTGAGAGTCTGGATATCATGAAAAAACGACTAAATGTATCTATTCAAAATAAAATATTTGCATTGTTGAACTAATAATCTATCCCTGTATGGTGGCCGTTTTGCAATTTTCCGTCTTCTTATGGTATTTATTTGCTACCAAAAATGTGTTAAAATTAGTGTCGAAATGTGGAACTTACAACGCTCATAACTCAAATATATTTTTATTTTTTGGCTCCATACAGGGCTAGATAATGATGAGACATATTGATATCATTTTTAATTTTGAACGTACATCGTCAAACAGTGGAGTAATCCCTAGACTATGTTTGTATGGAAGAATTATCGACTAGTGTAACCTTAAAGGCTCATCAGACTATATTATATTATTTATTTATGTACACACAAAACAATTAATAGAGAAAGAACATATAATTATATGGCAGACCAGCAGACCTGAGACAGGAGAGTTGACTAACATACTTATACAGTGTATAAAAATCAGGAAAGTTAAAACACTATAAAACTAAACTAATTCAAGAATAACTATAATACTTAAGTATTGATAAGAGCAGAGGTGGCCCATTGGTAACAACCACAACTTACAAGGAGTAGGTTGTGGGTTCGAACGCAGGCAAGCACTTTACTTACTGTAAATTATTTACACACACTCTCAAAATGGTGAAGGAAAACATTGTGAGGAAAGACATGACATCCACCAACCCGCACTAGGTCCGCATGGTGGATTACAGCCCATTCCCTCCTACAGAGAGGAGGCCTGCACAACAGACCAAATGGAAGTCTAAGTGTGAAAAAGGGGGTCCATCTACCCTATCGTAGGTATTGATGCCTATTGATGACTAGCTCTTTCCTGTGGCTTATACCATGAATTTTTCTGAAATAAAAGTTAGCCTATGATACTCAGAGATAGTGTAGTTCTCTCTCAGTGGATGAGTTCTCGTATTTGTATCAGTACTTACAGATAATACGTTTTGCAAACATTTAAACAAAACCAATTTTACCTCTTTACAATATTTAATTAGTTAGGGGGGGTTCACGTCTCATATAACACATTTATTATGTCATAATTGAATACAAAACATAACTAAACTAAACATTATGAGCGTAAATTTGAGTATAGGTACTACTTAGAATTTTGTAAGCTCTGTACATTTTATATGTACCTCTTGTGCCTTACATGAGCAAACAAATATATTCATACAGCAATATTATGTAAATATATTTAAATATTTACGTAATAAATTAAATAACTTGCCTGTAAAGCCATAACTTCTTCATAATAAAACTTGAGTTGATACAAACGGAAATGGTACATCTTTGCCTCCGTCCGAAGACATATTCTGCACACTTTTAAGTCCGACATATTTATTGATATTATTTGTAGCTTTTAACCGCTAAATTAATCTATTTACTACATAAAACACTGAAAAATAAGTCTTTCAGAAACCGTATACCGCCATACTTGTTTACATGTCAAAGTCAAGTCAATAAACAAGCAACTGTCAAATATTCCTATATTCGCTCCGTAGTACGCAGAAACTTTCAAGTAAGGCTTAACACGCATTACGATTTTATGACGATGATATTCACGCGAATTTTTGTCATGATCAATGTGCCCTGCCCACTGCCACGTAAGTTTGGCAATTCTTCGGGCTTTGTCGGTAAACCTGGCTCTCTTGCAGATCTCTACATTTCTGATTCGATCACGCAACGAAACGCCGAGTATAGTCCTCTCCATTGCCCTTTGGGTGACTGTAAGCTTTCTGATGAGGCCCATTGTATGCAACCACGTCTCAGAGCCATATGTCATCACTGGCAACACACAGTGGTCATAGACTTTCGTGTTATGACACTGTGGTAGTTTGTACGAGAAGATACCGCGCAACTTCCCGAACGCTGACCAGCCGAGTCGGATTCGACGGTTGACCTCTTTGTCGAAGTTGGCCTTACTCAATTGGATCCTTTGTCCCAGGTAGACATAGTCGCCCACAACTTCGAGTGTAGTCTCCGACCTTGATAGGAGTGGGTGTAACATGGTCATTCAACATCACCTTGGTTTTGTCCATGTTCATCCTAAGACCCAATCTTTCGGAAGCTCTACTGAGGTCATCAAGCATTGTACTGAGGTCCTCCATGATCTCAGCCATAACCACTGTATCGTCGGCAAACCGAAGGTGAGTAATGCATTCGCCACTGACGTTTATGCCTAGCGCTCGCCAGTCCAGTACCTTGAAGACATCCTCCAGTGCAGCGGTGAACAGTTTCGGAGATATGTCGTCTCTCTGTCTCACACCTCGCTGCAGAAGGACGGGTTCCGAGGTCTGATCCTTAAGTCGAACTGACATGGCGGCGTTATTGTACAAACACTTCAAATTTAATGTACCGGTAGTCAATTTGGCACCGTTGGAGAGACTGCAGTAGGTACTTACAGCCCAAGTCTCGATCGAATCGAAGGCTTTCTCGTAGTCCACAAACGCTAAACAGAGAGGCAGGTTGTACTCTTCGGTCTTCTGTATAGCCTGCCGAAGCATATGTTTGTAGTCTACGGTACCCTCCCTAGGCACTCGAAACGATTCTGGAGTTAGAGCTGAATGGACTCGGGGTTTTGGAACTGGATCTGTGCTGGACGGAGCGTGGACTTCATCATTCGAGACCTTTGAAGCTTAACATTAATGTTCAATGTACTTACCATGCGGTGATCGCATCCGGTTTTCACCGAATTTTATTTTTAGTTCTAACATTTTATGTTATTTCTTTAACTACAATTAATAATAAAATCAGATAAAGTAATTAAAAAAAAACTAATTACTATTTAAAATAATAACGTTAAGTGTACCTTTATCTAATGACCTAGGTAAGGACCAATCAGAGTGCAGTACCCCGTTCTTCATACCTCAGCTATTTGACAGAATTGTTTTGATGTATTAGACCAAGCATTAGCCGTCATTAGTGGCTGTATGGACGACGCTTGACACCCTCACAATAACCGAGAGTATTTATTATACGTCCATTTGTTAAACAAAATATAATTATCATATTCAGAAGTCTTTTCAGGGGTTCCCATCAAACATATTTTTTATTGAAAGTCTACACGACTTTCAATAAAAGGCAAGCCAAAATATTCCTTCCAGATATCTGAAAATGGACATAGCCATGTTGGCAATGCTGTTTATAATGAGCGCAGATTATAGCAGGCGGCAGAACCTTATAGAAGTTTGATTATAGAAGGTAGGTTGATTCAATCATCTACCATCATCAGCCTTTTAATGTCCCCACTGCTGAAACACAGGCCTCCTCTCTGTGAGAGGGAATGGGCCATAATCTACCACGCGGGTCCAGTGCGGGTTGGTGGATGACACGTCTTTGAATTTTTGGTTCTAAGACATGCCGGTTTCCTCACGATGTTTTCCTTCACCGTTTTGAGAGCAATGGTCATTTACACAAAGTAAAGCGCCTGCCCGGGTTCTAACCCACAAACTACAACTTGTAAGTCGCGGCTGTTACCACCGTGCCACCACTGCTCTATCTCTTGGTCATATCACAGAACCAAAAAGGAAAGCATTATTAAAACAAAAGTTTGGGTGGGAATATAATAATTTTATTATTGTTGTTTGTACAACTACATATTTTATAACTAACGCCATCTGTCCACTTTCTGGTTTTCCTCTGAATCTTCATCATTAATTCTGTATTCTTCTATTTCTAACTGGATACCAGCATTTTTTCTTCTGTTTCTGTAAAAATAAATTAAGGTTACACTAGTCGATAATTCTTTCATACAAACGTGTTTGACGATGTACGTTCAAAATAAAAAAACAATTTTCTCAAACATGCATGGAAATATTGTCATTATTTTAGAAAAAAGAACAAAACAATTTTCTCAAACATGCATGGAAATATTGTCATTATTTTAGAAAAAAGAACACGCGAAGTACCGAATTTACGGACAATGAAAATCAAATCCATTGCTGGAGCGTTTTTTGAATTTGGAACATTTCAACGCTCCAGCAATGTTGTATGAAACGGCGTGCTGGGGTTATTAGATACTCTTTGATTGGATCTCTTTTATCATTCTTGGCATACCAAAGTAAGTATCTTTGCTTAGTACAAATTGCGTTCACGTGGCTGTATAGCCATAAATGCGTTTGCCTTTCAGCACAGATGATAAATAGAAAATCGGCGGCAAAGCTGAAAATTCGTCTTGGTTTGTTATTTAAATATTTAATAATTAAAATGAGTTCCAACGGGTCACGGTCCACCAGATTTAAGATCTGAAGCCAAATTGGCAAAAACCTGCTTCCAGCGAAGTCAAAAGAAAAATACATGAAAGTATATGAACATTTTATGATTTGGAAAAACTATAAAAAAAAATCTTTTGAGAAAAGCATTATATATGCCTCGGCGGAAATGGCAATTGCCTGTCTCGTATTAGTGAAGTCCTCGCCTACGGCTCGGCCTTCAAACTCATACTCGACCTGCAATTGTCTATTTCCCGGCCTTTGCAATAATGTACTATTGTCTCATCATTACCTAGTCAGTAATCAGTACCATAACGCATCTTTGGGCGGCAATAAATACCATAAGAAGAAGGAAAATTGCAAAACGGCCAACATAAAGGGATAGATTAGTATTTCAAGAATGCAAATAATTTTATTTTGATAAAATACATTTAGTCGTTTTTTCATGATATCTAGACTCCCAAAGGTCTGTTTATAAAATTTCGCGCGCTTTTCGTCCTAAATCATCATCCATTTCGCTAAAAACGTGCAAAAGTGCTAATTCTTACGCGAACTAGCTTCTTACGTGGTCATCACAGCATCTATCTCTTTCGCACGAGTTTAACCCGGCGCACAAAATAGTTCCTGCCGTCGACTAGTGTAACCTTAAGGACGCTGTTACATTTTCGTCGAACTCAAATTTAGGTATCTAGTCGCACACAGCAACATTACGCGTACGCACTCATTGAAACTACTGAGCGCTCGATTTTATACATCACTCAAATAATATTATTCTTCCTTGATATTATTTTTTAATTTTATTGAAGTTGATTCAGGAATGTTAGTTGTCACTTTGAAAATGCATTTGGTAACTGTTACAAACCTTCGTCGTAAAAAGTAGGTTATTATTTAAAAAAAAGGAGGTTCTCTATTTATTCGACCCGTACGTATCTGCGATTTTCTTAAAAACTACTGATCCGATATTGATTGGGTTTTCGTCGATAAATGTATGTGTTATCAGGGAAGGTTTTATTGTGTAATATATTAGGATCTGATAAAGATCTTCGGGGATAGAAAATGTAACTCTTCAATAACAAACAGCAAATGACCTGCGATTACTGTGATCGTATGTTTATGTATTGTTTTCACCATACCATAACATAATATCACGCTTGTACGGTTTTAGGGGGTAAACAGATGTATTTAGTATACCCAATATTTTTCTCTTTGTTGTAATAAGTAGGTTTTTAAAAAAAAACGCCACGTGATATAAGTAGATACCTAAAACGAAATAATTGCCGGTCACTAGCATAAAAAAATTACTTGAACATTTTGCATTACATGGAACATATAAAATGTTATTTTCCAAATTTTTTTGGACCATTACATAATGAGCAGCAGCTAATGATGTACTACCCAAAAACCATGAAAATGACACCCATGACGAAAAGATATCAAATTTTCGTCGGCGCCATCTTGTATTTTGGTTTTGACCCCATATTTGATCTAAGCCACCCCAAAAACCATGAAAATGACATCCATGACGAAAAGTTGTCATTTTTTTATCGGCTCTATATTGTATTCTGGTTTTGACCACATATTCGATATAAGCGACCCCAAAAACCATGAAAATGACACCCATGACAAAAAGATGTAAAATTTTCGTCGGCGCCATCTTGTATTTTGGTTTTGACCCCATATTCGATCTAAGCCACCCCAAAAACCATGAAAATGACATCCATGACGAAAAGTTGTCATTTTTTATCGGCTCTATCTTGTATTTTGGTTTTGACCACATATTCGATATAAGAGACCCCAAAAACCATGAAAATGACACCCATGACAAAAAGATGTCAAATTTTCGTCGGCGCCATCTTGTATTTTGGTTTTGACCCCATATTCGATCTAAGCCACCCCAAAAACCATGAAAATGACATCCATGACGAAAAGTTGTAATTTTTTTATCGGCTCTATCTTGTATTTTGGTTTAACCACATATTCGATATAAGCGACCCCAAAAACCTTGAAAATGACACCCATGACAAAAAGATGTAAAATTTTCGTCGGCGCCATCTTGTATTTTGGTTTTGACCCCATATTCGATCTAAGCCACCCCAAAAACCATGAAAATGACATCCATGACGAAAAGTTGTCATTTTTTTATCGGCTCTATCTTGTATTTTGGTTTTAACCACATATTCGATATAAGCGACCCCAAAAACCTTGAAAATGACACCCATGACAAAAAGATGTCAAATTTTCGTCGGCGCCATCTTGTGTTTTGGTTTTGACCCCATATTCGATCTAAGCGACCCCAAAATCCATGAAAATGACACCCATGACGAAAATTTGTCTATTTTTTTTCGGCGCCATCTTTGGTTTTGGTTTTGGCCCCGTATTCGTCATACATACATACCTACATACAAATCGATTAAAATCATAACCCCTCCTCCCACCCATCCACTTCTAAACTTCACCGCCGACAGCTTGACCTTAACCATCCAAATCTTAACCTTACTAAGAGCTGCTTAAACCCACCCATCCATTTCTCAACCTTGTCAACAACTGCTTAACACCACCTATCCAAATCCCGATCTTACCCAACATAATTTCTAAATCACATTCATAAAAATAGGAAACTCAAACATACTTTTATTTCGGTACGATAAAATATCAACTCCTTTTGATCACGACAAACGACGCGTGGAGGTACTCACACGCATGCACACTACAATCTTTCTGTTACTTTTATCGTATTTATTTTTTGCGACAGAGCGATACGCCCGTCCTTCCACGAGCGCTTCTGAGCGCGGAATGATGAACCCTTAGAGCAAAATGTATGAAGAAGTCGGCAAGTGTTTTTATTTTAGCTAATAATTAAAAAATATAATGATTTAGGTAAAAAATAATTAGCTGAACCTGCAAAGGACTATATATATCGCAATTTCTTATAATTTTGAAGATAAAATATGCTGTAAATTTACCTAAACTGGGACCTATTCGGACCCTACTTTTTTAATGTTTTTGCGATTATTGTGATGGGAAAAACGTATTTGTGCGAAAATTTTGTATGATGTCATACAATTTTTCTGATGCCAATCTGGAGCTGAATATATTATCTTTAAATTAAGACCATGATATCTTCACATCTGTGATTGCATATACATTAAAATGGTACCTGAAAAGCACTGTTATTTGTAGAAAAATGTAATAGTGTCCTTAATGTTGAAATACATCATCGAGCTATTAATGTTCCCACTTTTGTGATACAGGCCTTCTCTCTGTGAGAGGGGATGGGCTGTAATCCTCCTCGCGGACTCAGTGCGTGTTGGTGGATGTCACATGCCTTCGAATTTTTGGTCTAGGTCATGCCGGTTTCCTCACGATGTTTTCCTTCAACGTTTTGAGAGCAGTGGTGATGAAATAACTTACACAAAGTAAAGCGCCTGCCTGGGTTTGAACCCACGACCTACATCTTGTAATTCGCGGCCGATACCACTGGGCCACCACTGCTCGGTACAAATATATTATTATAAACAAATATTGCTTGTTACTCGATTGCAAGGAAAGGGTTATGTTTTTTCGCGCGTATCTTGTATGTATGTATGTTTGTATGTATGTAATATTCCATATTGTTTGTATGCATGGAAAGCCCTTCCTATTTCCTATGTATCTCTTTTGCAGTGAACTGCTATAGACTGATAATGAAATGTGTCCGACCAAAAGTTCGGTTTCGGTCGAGTTTCGGTTTTGGAGGCAAACCTGCCGAAACTACGACAACTAAACTGCATTCGGGAGTTCTACCGCTGTGATCGGTCATGTTTGCCGCGTTTTATTCCATACTAGCTGTTCCCCGCGGCTTCGCTCCCGTGGACCACCCCACAGGACCCGTTTTCGGGTTAAAAAAATAGCCTATAGCACTCAGGAATAATGTAGCTTTCTACCAGTGAAAAAATTTTTAGAATCGGATCATTAGTTCCAGAGATTACCCCCTACATACAAACATACAAACTTACAAATTTTACCTCTTTATAATATTAGTATAGACAAACGAGTATTTTTTGCGAATATTTTTTTCTTAAATGAGGGTATTGTTATGTTGATTATCATAACAATAAGTGAAAATATCGAAGACTGCAGATAAAAATAAAGACTGACTGATTACAATAACGTTTTCTTTATTTTTCTCAATACATGATTCTTGTAAGAAAGTTTCGGTTACGGTTTCGGCCGAAACTTAGACTGTTACCGAAATTCGGTTTCTGTCGAAAAACCAGTTTCGGTCGGACAATATGAAATGAAACTGCCAGTGACAATTCTCACCTTTTAGGATAGGGCTCTTTGAGATGGAAGGTTCGGTAGTGTAGCTTCATACTGCATTTCTGCGTGAACCGTTTATCGCACATCGAGCATTCATAAGGTTTCTCTCCAGTGTGAGTCTGAAATGTTAAAAATAATTTTGAGTCATCAAAAATATATGTTAACTAGCTTCCGCCAGCTCGTCCGCGTGAAAGTCGAAAATTATCGCGAGGGAACATATACCCGGGTAAAAATTACCTATGTGCTGCTGACTATAATATATCTCTGTGCCAAATTTCATTCAGATCCGTTTAGCCGTTATTGAGTAATAAACATACATCCTCACACACATCCATTAAATCTTTCACATTTATAATACTAACTTCTGCCAGCGGCTTCGCTCGCGTGTTTTTCTCAAACATGCTTGGAAATTTGAGCATTATTTTGACAACCTTCTTCGAGATAAATCGAAATTGCTGTACTGGCCAAATACATGCGAGCAGCGGCCGGCAAAAGTTGTATGAAAATCCGTATCTGTCGTGTTTAGCGGCCAAATAAATTACATAGTAAACTCATATATTTTTATTTCTCTTCATATATCAAATAAAAATTTTTCTTTCTTTTTTCTTTCTTTCTTTCATATCTGTCGTGTAATTTAAAAATGGAACGATCTTTTACTTCGAAATATGACAACCAAGGAGGTAACTTATCATAGGTTTTATTTAAGTTTCGAACTGGCTTGCAAATAGAAAGCTTTTTATAGAAAAAAAAAATAACACTTTAAAACGAGAATAATTATTGTTGTTCGTCATTGATTTCGAAAAGTAATTGTATTTGACAAAATGAGTTCTAGGTGCTATTTAGTTTTACTTTCCGCGCATTATTTGAGAAAAGCACTATACAAGCCTTGGCCACAACTAGGCATTGATGGACTTACGTATGTGTGCCTCAGCTTCGCCTCGGCCCACATTTACACGTTCGTCCATCAATGCCTCTTTTGCTGGTCGCTGCAGTAATGTACTATTTCTCAAACATGCTTGGAAATTTGAGCATTATTTGACAACCTTCTTCGAGATAAATCGAAATTGCTGTACTGGCCAAATACATGCGAGCACTTTTTATTGAAAAAAAAAACAAAAGAACACTTGAACGCGGAAACACTTATTGTTGTTCGTCATTGATTTTGACAAAATGAGTTCTAGGTACTACTTAGTTTTAATTTCCGCGCATTATTTGAGAAAGGTACTATACAAGCCTTGGCCACAACTAGGCATTGATGGACTTACGTATGTGTGCCTCGGCTTCGCCTCGGCCCACATTTACACGTTCGTCCATCAATGCCTCTTTTGCTGGCCGCTGCAGTAATGTACTATATCATCCTTAGGGAACATTATACCGGGATGAAAAAAGTAGCCAATGTGCTAATCCAGGGGGTCTACCCCTATCTCCGTCAACGAAGTTACGCACCCCGTCCGAAAGTATGCCGAAACTTCGGAGTGAAAAAACAACAACAACATTTTTTTGCGTATAATCCCTACAAACATTGTATGGACGGTCGATCGGAGCATCCATGTTAAAGTAAATTTTTCGGACGAGTAAAACCACATCGGGAGTAGGTACAACTGTCAAATTGTGTTTTCATTCATTCTTAGTTCGGGCCACGAGCGAATCATCCTTCCGTAGTGGATACGGAGTAGGAAACGCCCGTAACGAAAGCCGAAAGAAACTACGGACTTCGTGCTTAGGGAGTAGACATCTGACCCGTTCAGCCGTTTTAGCGTGATTGAGTAATAAACATACATACATTCAAACTTACGCATTTATTAATATTAGTAAGAAGTAAGATTAATCTTTTAATAAGTTGTCAAAGAAGCACAGTAATATTAGTATTCTGCCGCATCCTTTTGAGACGTGACACAGACTCACAACCTGCGCCTGTGTTTTGAAGAGATTCGGGTTGAATGCGTTCGGAACGCATTCAACCCGAATCTCTTCAAAATTTGAGTGAACAGGCTTCTCTGGGTAAGCTCACTTCATCGTCAACTCTGTCTCTGTCACCTCTGACCTAGACTAGAGTCAAGAGCAAATCCATCACAAATAAAAAAAAATAAAAAAAATCGACCCGACCTCAACATAGTAGTTGGTAACGACTACGCAGATTGATTGAAATTAGCACAGTGTTTTTTGTAAAAAGTCAAAGTCAAACATTTATTTCAACTAGGCCACTAAGCGGCACTTTCGAACGTCAACAATTAAAATTTACAAGTAGATAATAACAATTGATTCTACCTTCCATTCGGAAAACTCACTTGTTATGGAGAAGAACGGACAAGAAACTCCATACTTACTCTTTAAAAAAAGTGTTTTACAATATTTACATAAGTACATACATTAAAAAATGCACATATGTCAGGACGATGCACCCAGAATAGCACTACATACTATGCTACGTACGGGTAAAAAAGTATTAAAAAGACCCACTTATGTGCGTACATAAACAAAAAGTTATAGAACAGAATCACAATCAAAAGAAAATCACAAAAAATGCAATTAATAAATTTGGTATGAAATAAAACTAAAGATTTTAACATTCTTTATCTGGTTATAAGATACTAGCTGTTGCCCGCGGATTCGCTCCCGTGGAACATCCCACAGGACCCATTTTTGGGAAAAAAATAGCCTATGTCACTCAGGAATAATGTAGCTTTCTATTGGTGAAAGAATTTTTCAAATCGGTCCAGTAGTTTCGGAGCCTATTCGGCACAAACAAATCTTTAATAAGTATGTTGGTGTTGGTGGTGGTATGGTATAGTAGTAGTAGTAGGTGTTCTTTATTAAGTATAGATTAGGGCCGCGGGCCCATTAAAAACGCTAGTTACGTCGGCACGGTTTCTTTGTATGGGATGAGGCATCTGTATGCTAGTATTATATTATCTGTGGTAAAACTAACCAGCTGATGCCTCGTCATGCTGCTTTTACTGTTGAACTGCATGCGACACGTAGAACAAGTGTACAGTTTTTCTCGTGTGTGAGTATTAAGATGACTCGCCACACTGGTTGCCTGTGAAAAAATTAAAACCAGAATGATTTCTCAGATACAACTAGTAGGTACAAGGAAATATCGATCAATTTAGACCACTGTATTCAGCTCAGCACCAAGTAACTTCTAACGGAGCTCATCATCAGCCTATAGCAGCCCACCAGAAAGGCCTCTTCAATGAGGGCTACCGCGTGTGAATTTTTCGCTAGGGGTGCTGGTGTCACCGCAGGAGACGCCCTGGGCGTCGGGAGTCACAAGCCGATTCCCGGCCACCGTAGGCGCGAGCTTGCGGACGGCGAGTAGAGTAGCTAAAAGTAAGCATGGTGGATTACGGCCCATTCCCTCTTACAGAGAGGAGGCCTGTGTCCCAGCAGTGGGAACATTAATAGGCTGATGGTGATGACTCTCCGTCCAGCCTGGAATTTTATATCTGACAGCATTAAAACTAATTATCTAGTGATTAACTAATGCGGTATAGAGTCCAACCGAAAGTTCGGATACGGTTTCGGCAAAAAAAATGAGTATCGGTTTCGGTGGCAAACCTGGCGAAACTATGACCGAAACCGAAACCGCATTGGGGAGTGCTCGTGCTGTGATCGGTCATGTTCGGCGCGTTAAATGCCATCCAAGCGAGTAAGCGACGAAGACATTTTACCACGTTCACGTTAGGCACGTGCCTAACCATGTCGTGACTGGCTTGTGTTCGCAGAAATTAAAAAAAAACATGAATAATATTCAAAGGAAGAATCTAACTACTCAAATAAAAACCTCACCTATTTTAAGTATTTTTAAGGCGCAGTTAATATTTTTTCTTAATTTCATTATGTTGATTATCATACCAATAAGTGAAAATGTCGAAAACTGCATAGCTATGTGATTTAAAGATAAAAAAATAAAGACTGACTGATTATAATAACGTTTTTTTTATTTATCCCTCAAAACATGATCCTTGTAATCCTTGATCGATCCATGATCCTTGTTTGGGCGCACGGTTGGCGCAGTGGTTGAGCGATTGACTGCTGCGCTGCGTGTCGCGGGTTCGATTCCCGCACGGATCAAATATTTGTATGACCTACAGATAGTTGTTCCGGCTCTAGGTGTTTGTGTATGTGAATTTATATGTTTGTAAACGCACCCACGATACAGGAAGAAATTCCTAGTGTGGGGCAACGTTTATTTAAAAAACAACAAAAAAATTGTAAGGAAGTTCCGGTTTCGGCCGAAGCTGCGACTGTTGCCGAAATTCGGTTTCGGTTGTAAAAACCTTTTTCTGTCGGACATTAATGCGGTACCGATTCGATTTCTTATAACAATCGACTTTACCAATGAAGAAATTTTAATCGATTTAACACATTTATATACACAACTAGCTGTCCCACGCGGCTTCCCGTCAACTGGCTACGTACCTACCCTATCCTACCTACCCTACTCTACACCTACCCTACAACTACCCTACACCTACCCAACACCTACCCTACACCTACCCTACACCTACCCTACACCTACCCTACACCTACCCTACATCTACCCTACACCTACCCTACACCTACCCTACACCTACCCTACACCTACCCTACACCTACCCTACACCTACCCTACACCTACCCTACACCTACCCTACACCTACCCTACACCTACCCTACACCTACCCTACACCTACCCTACACCTACCCTACACCTACCCTACACCTACCCTACACCTAACCTACCCTACCTACCCTTACTACTACTATACGAATGTAACCTGTAGTTTCTACCGGCGGCGGCGATCTAATTAAAATTTTGAACATGAAAGCTGCTATTGTGAGTCAATTTTAAAAGATAGACATATGCTGCCGCGGACTTTTTTTTTGAACTTTTAATGAAGAACAATTCCATCATACATTATATTTGCGTAACTTAAACCGTTTACGCAGCGCACGCTAGAAAAGCTCTCAAAAAGGAATATTTTTGCCCGTTTTTGCAACATTTTTCATTTATATAGCCTAGAACCTTCCTCGATAAATGGACTATCCAACATAAAAAGAATTTTTCAATGCCAACCAGTAGTTCCTGAGATTAGCGCGTTCAAACAAACAAACAAACTCTTCAGCTTTATAATATTAGTAAGTATAGATTTGTGCACTCGAGAATTAATAATTAATGTTACTGAGGAATCAAGTGCTGATTCCGGTTTATATGAAGAAGAATACAACGATTCATCATAAAATTTAATTTTAATGTAAATTATTTAAGTGGTGTACAATAAAGTATATAATAAATAAATAATAAAATCATAAGTGTTTTAGTTTATTTGCTGTTTATGTATATGTCGGGTTTATTCAATAGTACGGACGTCGAAACAAATCGCAAGCACGCCATCTGGCGGCAAAGGTAGGGACAGCAGAATATAAAAGGTGGAGTACTGACAGCCTTAGAGCTAAGACGTCGTAGAATCAGTATCGATCCGTAATATTAGTATGTAACGGTTAGTTGTGACTATTTTAATAAACCCAGTGTATCGAATATTTTGTGTGATTTCATTTTCACGATTGACCCACCTACCTGCCCACACACGATGTCTTAACCTAAGTGAATACATCCTGACTTCCCGATGGCTTACATCTATCGGCCAGCCTGGATGCGACATATATACATATTTTTATACTTTAGATTACCTTTTTCAAAATGTTATACTGCGATACTTAATGCTAAAATTCGATTAAACTGCAAATTTAAATTTATCGGGAAAACGTAGCGAATAAGCATGTCGCTTCACTACTGTAAGCGTCCATGAATTACATTTTATTGTCTATGGTTGTCTGTTAATAATTATGTTTTTTTTTTCTTATAAATATGAATTCTGGATTATTTAAAAGCTCAACGTACCGCAAGCGACGCTCCACAAATTTCACATATGTGTCTCTGCTCTTCTTTGGTAGGAAGAGGTTTGTCTTTGTGTTCCGTTGTGTGATGCTTCATGTAGGCCGTCAGACTTGAGAAGTTTCTTTTGCACTGTAACAGAAAAACGATCTCTACAAATAAATAAAATTTAGGTGTCTGTAATGTCAAAATAACGCTACGGTAAACACAATTTATAAATTTTGTCTCTCCAAACCTCCTGTGCTGATTTTTGACGGGAATTTCAGTGGCAGACAGCTGATGTTATAAGGACTCAGGCTCATTATTATGGTTATTAGACTCATTATTTTGTAAAAAGAACTAAGGAGCAGCGTAAAAAAAGGCCTTTTTATTGTTAGTTGTACTGTTTTGACGCGGACGAAGTCGCTGGTCACAGCTAGTAGTAAAAAAGAATATCACACGTGAAATCTTCGAAGAAATGTAGGAAAAATAAAATTTCGATTGTAGTTTCACATCTATCAATTTCTTTAATGAAAAACAATGAAAATAATCGCAGAGAAACCTTGGGGCACTTAATTTAAGCTGGCAATTGGAACTAGGAACTTCGACTTGGTATATGCGACGACCGTATGAACATACCTTCAACCAAACAAGAAAGCATGAAATAAAACCGCGATTACGTACTATGGTGCAAGGTGTGAATTTCCGTGGACATCTTCTTAAAAATTGTTTTCTTTTCTTCGATATTGACGGTGCAGGGGTCTCGAATGCCAGGTCTCTGAAGAATAATAGAAAACATCGGTTTTATTAATTAATTATTTAAAACACAATGAAAAGAACATATTGAAATTTTAAAAAGTCTCTTTTTAGACAGATATCAATATATTTTCGTACTTACTCAATTCCTTCCGCATGTTTCGCTGAATGAAACACATGTTCTTCGTAAGCTTTTCGCGTCTCGAACTTGATGTCACATCGCACGCAGTAAGTGTTAACTTCTTCTTCAATATTCTAAAAGAA
Organism: Orthosia incerta; assembly: GCA_948252205.1. NCBI lineage: Eukaryota > Metazoa > Arthropoda > Insecta > Lepidoptera > Noctuidae > Orthosia > Orthosia incerta. Next base: position 24,115,611 of record OX411758.1, read on the forward strand.
ATAAAATAAAGATCATATTAGTTAAAAAACTTACATCCTATTATTTCTGTCTCCCTGAGTGCAGTACACGTTAATTTACAATAGGATATGACCAAGAATTGATCCTTGGGGAACGCCACAATGTATAAGACTAAAGTCAAAGCAAAAATGACTTGTTAATGTATAAATCTCAAAGACAACAACTTAGTGTCCGACCGAAAGTTCAGTTTCAGTTTCGGTCAAGTTTCGGCAAAAAAACGAGTTTCGGTTTCGGTGGCAAACCCGCCGAAACTACGACCAAGACCGAAACTGTATTCGGGAGTTCTCGCGCTGTGATCGGTCATGTTCGGCGCCATAAATTCCATCCAAGAGAGTTAGCGACGAAGACATTTTGCCGCGTCCATGTGCCTAATCATGTCCTGGCTGGCTTGTGTTTGCAGTTCGTTTTGTTTGTTGTGAGCGTTCGTGTTTTTTTTTTTGAATTCGGTAATGTTTATTAAATGAGACATGCATAAGATTAGGTAGTAAACATCAAAAAAATGTCGAAGACTGTATAGCTATGTGATTAAAAGATAAAAAAATTAAGACTGACTGATTATAATAACGTTTTCTTTATTTTCCCCCAAAATATGATTGACACGGTTTCGGTTTCAGCCGAAACTGAGACTGTTGCCGAAATTCGGTTTCGGTTTCGGTCGTAAAAACAAGTTTCGGTCGGACACTACAACAACTAATTTTATTAGACTCAAGTAGATCTCTGAGTCTAATAAAATTAGTTTTTGTCTTTATTAGATCTGCTACAAGAGACAATTTTATTTTCCATTGTATCATGCTCCACGGTATCAAACGCTTCATGGAAATCAAAATTGTATTGTTTTGGAAATTGGTTAAATATTATATGATGCAGAAGTAAATAATGCATACTCACAACAACAGTATTGATATGCATAGTCCTCTTATGCATATTAAGTCCCATAGTGCTGACAAACGACGCACCGCACAACGTACAGACATACTCGCTGCGATGAGTGCGTAAATGTGTGTAGTATGTTGATAGATGTCTGAATGACAAATAATAAAATGAGAGACCATACTATCAATATAGGGTATATGAGGTAAACAAAGTATCTCAGAATAATTCAACTTTTGAACGTCAAAAAAAACAAATTTAAAAATAACTATAATTGATTCTACCGTCCATTCGGAAATGTAGCTTGTTATGGAGAAGAACGGACAAGAAACTCCACACAAACTCTTTAAAAAAAAAGTGTTTTATAGAATCAGCTAAAGTATGTATACCTGAATTCTTCTCCACAATGTATGCACTTTCTTAGAACTCCATTATGATAATCATTGTGCAATATGGCTGTAGTCCTGCAAGGAATGGGCGAATTAGAGAAGGTATAAATTATACAAATGAACAGATATAGCTACGGATACAGTTACACTGTAAGAGTTCCGACAGGACCAATAGAAACATTACAATAACCACTATTCACACAATTGAATCATCTTTTTTTTGGTCTTCTTCTTATCATCATCAATCTATATCAGTCCCCTGCTTGATTAGGCTTCTCCAATCACAACTCATCTCATTCGGTCTTTAGAAACTCATCTATCAACTAACAACCAATTTGTCAAATCATACAAGTACTTACTCCAAAGGACATATTAGGTCGCATCTCAGACATTTGTATTGAGTGTAGTGTTGTGTTATATGCCGATTTAGATAACACTTCCACTTGAAACGCATGCTGCAAAAGCGACACACCACAGGGCCTAGAGACTGGAAATAAATGAACAGTTGTAGAAGAAATTTCGTAGGATATAACCACGAAGATTAGAATAAGAGATGCTCGTATTGCAAAAGGAAGAACATATGACATGATAGACATTGATGAAATGGACAAAAACGATAATTCTCACCTCACTATGTTTTAATTTAATATGCCTATTCAGCATATCTTCTTTAGAAAAACCCTTAATACAATCTGAACATTGAAAAGCGGCCGAAACGTACTTCCGATCTTGCGCTCTCGCTCTAAACTTCTCCAAAGCTTGTTCTTCAGTCAATTTGATCTTCAACCAATGATTAGGATCTAAGTAATTCTTTTTTGTATTGTGAACCTCGAATTTTTTAACCTTTTTGTCTACAAAATCATTATTCGCTTTAGTTTTCTTTCTCTTCCTTTCCTTGTGATTTTTATTAAGTAATATTTCGTCATTACTCTTTGCTTGTTCAGTATTTAAATTTATTCTCGTTTCTTCAACAGTAATTTCATTGCTAATTTCTTCCTTGATGGCTGGTTTATCTACATCATTAGTACCTGGCCACGAATCTTCATCATCACTAAACATTCTATCATCATCTTCTAAACCTGGAATTACCTTTTCTTCTGTACTTGTTTCAAAAGCTATGTTAGTCTTTTCATCTTCATTTAAGTCTGTATTGTCATTAACCATTTCATTCTTTATCTCAGCTAAATTCTTATCATCCATAGAGGTGTCACTATCATAATCTTCTTTATATTCTTCAATTTCTGGTAATTGAACTTTTTTTATATCATTTAGTGGATTTTTAGATAATGTTTTGCTTTTAATAATGCATGTTCTTACTCTTTTACTAACAGATATAATGTCTATTGATGATTGAAGATTTTTGCCTTTTCTGTCTATTTGAGATATTGAAGACAAGGTGACCTGCAAAAAGAAAGCTGTATAAGCTGTTAGAACTATGGTATGCTGTGTTGTAGCTATTTTACTTGGCGTTATAAGTTCATAGTCTTACGTTCAACTTGTGATATTCCTTTTTTTTAAATTGTTATTCATTCGCTTGTCATGGGTTTGTTTTGAAAGAAAATGGAGGTTGATAGGGAAGTATGGAAGAAGAAAATATGTGCCAAGCCCAAGTAACGATCTCAACGATTTATACTTATAATTGTTTTCAAGATATAATCAAATGAACTTTAGTATATTTGGATCATGCAGGTACATAGAATGACACATACCAATCCACTCCATAGCAACTGCTGGAGAGCCTTCTCTCCTGTGCAGCATTTCTCCTTGAATTTATGAAACTTGTATAGAATAGCTGCACACTCATAGCAGAAGTAACTAGGTAGGCCATCTGTGTCATTTATCTGTGAAGATAATAAAGTTTTAATAGCACATCTTAATCAGCATATAATGGTCCCACTGTTGGGACACAGGCCTCCTTTCTGTGAAAACTCTCAAATTATGGATTCAAGAAACAACCAATCTGATTAAAGCCCATTCCCGGAAAAAAAATGTGTGGCTTTACCCTAAGCGCAGTTTTTTGATCCGTAGTTAACTCAACCAATGGTTAAATTTGTTAACCAATGCTTGCAAAGGAAAATGACCAAAATCAGTATCGCTTTATAATAACAGAGTATAGCCAAAAAAATATACTCATAAATTATAACTATTTTTTTTAAGTTTTCTTATTTAACTTGATCGAAATCGTATGTGGGGTTAATATTTAGTGTTTAATTAGTTATTTATTCGATTTTATTTTAATGGCGTATTTTTTTTTTTTTTTTTGAAGATTATGGCCTGGTTATTAAGACCTTTAAGCCAAGTCTTTTTGATGGGTAACACTTTATCACAATAAAGTATTTACTGCACTATAATGTTAAATTTTTTGAATGGTACTCTTTAGTGAAAACAGTGTTGCCATTTTATGAACCTCCCCGTAATCGATGTTACTAATAGTGTAAGGGCAGATGCTGAGTTTTAAAAATCATTTCAATTATTACATTTCCCGCTTCATTAATATTTTTATTTATATATAACATAATTAAAATGATACTACTTTACTAATTAAAAATCTTTCTCTAATTAACAAATCACTTATAGTCAGGATGATATAGATTAATTGTTGGTAACACTACCACAGGCGATGTAAATGAAAGGTGAACTGTCAACTATCAAAAATGTCACTGTCAAAAATGTAATTTAATTGTCAAATGTCAAGTCAAACTAGGTGCCAAACAAAGCAATATGTCGGCGCGGCAGCGAACTTTTGTTGTTGCGTTGATATTCGCTGAGTTTGTTGTGCTAATTAATAACTTATCATAGCGTTGAGTTCGTGTTCAGTAGTCTTCAGACTCCTGCACGCTCAAGAAATCTTTTTGAAGACTATTGTACTGTTTCTGTGCTGGTGGTGTGGATTGTGTAGAACGAACAGAAAATCAAAGAAAAAGCAAAAACCCCACAAAATAAATGGATAATTTTTATTTCCTTTGAAAGTATGACCTCTCCCCTCTTTAATATCCAATTTACGCTATCATACAATTTTTTTTTATGCGCAACGGCGGTCCATAGAAGAATGGGCAATCTCCATTCAGTAAAACACCATTTTCTTCCGTTGTTAGCCTCACAAATGGTCACCCTTTCTTAGACTAACAATTTTATTGCTGAATAAACACACTTTACCGAAGTTTGGAACCATTGTTTAGCTTATTTAACCATTGGTTGAGTTAACTACGGATAAAAAACTGAGCCTTAGTTCTTGAGAGTGAAGCCATAGGAAAAAGCTAGTAGCTAATAAATTATTTAAAATATTAAGACATTACATATGATATTACTGTTATGAAAAGGGTCACTTTGAACTATGATAACTTGAAATTAACATGAAATTATATGTTATAAACTTAATATTTAAAATTCCAGACAAACCATTTTCATTAAACAACAAATTCATAATGTAAAGATCCAATATAACCTCTTTAAAACTGTTTTGTGGCTATGGGCATTTTAAAATTACTGAAATTAATCTTCCTCTGTTCCGTGATACTTCCACATATTGTATGGCAATGGTCCAGAAAAATTTGTAAGGGCAAACATTGGGTCAAATTAGAGGCAAATTTAATTCATAAGTAGTGTAAGTAATATAATTAGAAGATTCCAAAGTCCAGAATTGGCTACAAATTGTACAAAATTGAATATGATTGTAAGGCAATGATTGTGCTAGAGGCTACATACAAATAAGACATTAAAATATTAAAGAATACTTGCTTTTTTGGCCATAATTTCTTCATAATATTGTTTTAAGTGAAAACTGTCGAAATTATACATTTTAACGCCTTTACACAGACATATGCGACAAACTTTGAGATCAGACATTTCGCAACATTAATATTACGCTTAGAATTAACATTTAATACATTATTGCGATTATTTTTTTATAAAATTTCCCAACAAAACAATGCGAATACGAAATTACCAGAGACAACATTTTTTTTTTCCTTCGCTCTGATAATAGGGCAGGCGAAGGTCTTGGACCATACCGCCTCGTCTTCAATGATTTTAACTCGTTCAAACCAATTTTCGGTGGAAGTTTACATGGTAATGTACATCATATATATTTTTTAGTTTTATCATTCTCTTATTATAGAAGTTACAGGGGGGGGGACACATTTTACCACTTTGGAGGTGTCTCTCACGCAAACTATTTAGAAAAATTATATTAGAAACCTCAATATCATATAAGAAGACCTATCCATAGATACCCCACACGTCTGGGACAAATTTTTTTTTTTTTTGAGTTTCAGTTCTAAGTATGGGGAACCCCCAAAATTTATTGTTTTTTTTTTCTATTTTTGTGTGAAAATCTTAATGCGGTTCACAGAATACATCCATTTACCAAGTTTCACCAGCATAGTTCTTAAAGTTTCGGAATAAAGTGGCTGTGACATACGGACGGACAGACAGACAGACAGAGATGACGAATCCATAAGAGTTTAGTTTTTTGCCATTTGGCTACGGAACCCTAAAAAATAAAATGTCTCTGGTAAGAGTTTTTGGCGGGATTTTATGGAGTAAAGTTTAGCGGCTGTTAAAATTATTTGCAAATTGATTCCTAGTGGATAAAAAATATAAAATTGGTGTAGTTTTGTGTCTCAACTGTCTACGCAACTGGACATTATGTGAAATCATTAACAGAAGCGATTTCGGAATATTGGAGCGGAGAATTTTAATGTAGTATTGACTACCTCTCAGAACTTAAATGGTTTTTATGGCCAAGGTTAAACCGAAACTGCAATAAAATTGGATTTTATTTCGAAAAAGATAAAAAATTAACGTCAAGAAGTTAAGCCACAAGTCAAGAAAATATCTCACGCCGCCGTGCTAGCATTTAAGACAAAATGGCTTTATCGCCCAAACTATGATAAAAAGTGTGACATAAGCAATGTCACAGTAGGCCGTGCTCGACGGACTGTGAGGGCTGGTCACTGCCATACATGACCAGATTTCAGTAAAAATGTTTAGATGATTTCGTCATGGATGTCATTTTCATAGATTTTGGGGTCGCGTAGGTATCGAATACGGGCTCAAACCAAAATACAAGATGGCGCCGACTAAAATTTGACATCTTTTCGTCATGGGTGTCATTTTCATGATTTTGGGGTCGCTTATATCTCTGCCTACTTATTACAACAAAGTGAAAAATATTGGGTATACTAAATACATCTGTTTACCCCCTAAAACCGTACAAGCGTGATATTATGTTATGGTACTGTGAAAACAATACATAAACATACGATCACAGTAATCGCAGGTCATTTGCTGTTTGTTGAAGAGTTCCATTGTCTATCTCCGAAAATCTTTATTAGATCCTAATATATTAAAACCTTTCCTGATAACACATACATTTATAGACGAAAACCCGATCAGTATCGGATTAGTGGTTTTTAAGAAAACCGCAGATACATACGGGTCGAATAGAGAACCTCCTTTTTTTGAAGTCGGTTGACAATACTAACCTACTTTTTACGACGTCGGTTTGTAACAGTTATCAAATGCATTTTCAAAGTGCCAACTAACCTTCCTGAATCAACTTCAATAAAATTAAAAAATAATATCAAGGACCAATATTATTTGAGTGATGTATAAAATCGAGCGCTCAGTAGTTTCAATGAGTGCGTACGCGTAATGTTGCTGTGTGCGACTAGATACCTAAATTTGAGTTCGTCGAAAATGTAACAGCGTCATTAAGTACTTTGTAGGATAAACGAATACCCATTACCCCTAGGTTTAAATAGAATATCTATAACTATACAGTACACTGGTGTACGTTTAGATAGGTATGCACATAAGCAAACGCAGGTATAGGCGGACGATACCAGATGGCGCTTCAAATATCGTTTGAAGGTTGCAAAAAAAACCGAAGTTGGTTCTCTATTCCCAATCTACTACTCGTACTATACTCAATGGTCTAGCTCAAGGGCTTGTAGACGACGGACCTGTGTCGTTTTTAGGGTTCCGTACCCAAAGGGTAAAAACGGGACCCTATTACTAAGACTCCGCGATCCGTCTGTCACCAGGCTGTATCTCGTGAACCGTGATAGCTAGACAGTTGAAATTTTCAGGGATGATGTATTTCTGTTGCCGCTATAACAACAAATACTAAAAACAGAAGAAAATACATTTTTAAGGGGGGCTCCTATACAACAAACGTGATTTTTTTGCCGTTTTTTCTCGATATTAATAACGGCAACAGGTAGACGCTTTAAATATTCACGGAAGATTTAGTTATATATTCACTTCAAAAAATTATAACTATTAAATAAAAATAAAATTAATTGAGGGGGGCTCCCATACAACAAACGTATTTTTTTGCTCGATATTAATAACGGAAACAGGTAGACGCTTGAAATATTCACAGAATATTTAGTTGTATATTCACTTCAAAAAATAGTAATGATTAAATTAAAATAAAATGAATGAAGGGGGGCTCCCATACAACAAACGTGTTTTTTTTTGCCGTTTTTTGCGATAATGGTATGGAACCCTTCGTGCGCGAGTCCGACTCGCACTTGGCCGGTTTTATTTTTATCATATATCTTGTAGTTATTGAGACATTTTGTTTTTGGCTGGTAAAACTTGCAGGGGCTCATACATAAATTGTATCATTTAAAATTTTACAGGTTTAATGAAAACTTTGGCCTGCCAGGCGTAGTGTTACAGGGGATTCTGGGTACCCACTTCGGGAATTCATAATGACCCCAATAGACAATAACATACAAAAACAATGCTCGGTCCACTATACAGCGAATTTTCGGCATTTTAAAAGGCCGATTAAGATGCCTCTTAGCAGCAAGAGAGCTGCATTATGCACTGGTCACAGTTGGTATTTCTCACAATTTATACTAGGTATAGCCACAGATAATATAATACTAGCATAGTAATGTGTAGGCAACTTTATTCTGTGGAGAAAACTGGTCAATCAGCGTTTTTTTATGGTCTTTTTGACTCTGCGTGAATCTGTCTTGATCCTAAAGACACAGCTCTACTAAATTATTTAACTCACTCAAATCTTTATTGCACCCTTATGTAGGTACACATACAGGGGGTAAGTATAAATACATGGAAACTATTGTGGATCCTGACAGGCACAGATTTTTTTTATATACGTTCAATTTTATGTATATAGGCTTTTAAATACTAGGTTCCTAATTTTTTTTTTCGTGTTTCTATTCCAACTGACGGATTAAATAGATTTTTTAAGGATTCTTCCCTATAATAGGTATGATCCAAACGCGACGCGATTAGCGCACCTGCACACACACTGTCGAAGACACTGTCACATGAATTTTCTGCAGCGCTGCGACTCGCCTTGTGTTCCAAGCCGCCATTAAGTGTAACCCTATAGGAGAAAGTGAAATAAAACACAAAATAGTAGAAATAATACTTTACTAGAAATAAAATAAACATTCTTATAAAATGTACACTTACATTAATTGCATTAGTTTATAATTATAACGTTATTAATAATAATAATTACGTAGCTACACAATCATTAACGTTCACTCGTCAACATATAAAAAAATTAGTACTAAAATTGTAAAATATTTTAGTATTTAGAGATCTATAGTTATAATAATAATATTAAATATATGATTAAAACCGTTTGTAAAGCAATGAGTAGTGACTGGCAGTGAGTGATAGTATAGTGATTACGTTTTAGCATAGCAATAAAGGTCATTACACTTTTCCCTAATATCTCTTCATAGCAACTGAAGCAATGAACTTCGTATTGTTTTTCTTCTCTTTTTGCTAGCCTATTCTACACCTCTTCTGGCCAAATGCCTTCCGCAGCCTAATTGCGTAAGTGAATTCTCCAAAGCAAACAAGTCGATGCCTTCAAAGAATTAGAATCATTTCTACAAACATCCTCCTTTGAGTTGAAGTTCATCTACTGCGTTATGTTTCATCAAACTCGAACATTACACAATACCAATAGTGAAGTCTTATCTCGATTCTTCAGCTTTCGATCATTCTTTACAATAAATTCTACGTCAAAATATTGGTAATGGAAAGGAGCATAACCTTTCCGTTTCAGAGTGTAATATGCAATACGTAAAGTCATTTTTGGTAAAGAATCGACTTGTTTGCTTCGGAGAATTCACTTACGCAATTAGGCTGCCGGACTCCTTACTTATTTTTCATTATATAGATGCCAATTCAGGACGGTTTTGCGTCTTTCATAATAATAATGACTAAAGTCCCCGCCACGAGAAGCTATAACGTAACTTAGTAGAAGTTCTTTATTTACAAAACTAGCTGACCCGGCAAACTTTGTTTTGCCATAAAAACACCAAACATTCACCTACCCTACACCTACCCTACCCTTTTTTCCCCATTTTTTTTTGTTTTTAAACCTTCCCTGTATTCTGTCGACCAAAACAAAAAAAGAATTATGCAAATCGGTTCAGCCGTTCTCGAGTTTTAATCAGACTAACGAACAACAATTCATTTTTATTTATATAGATTTATAGATTCTCGTGACGGGGACTTTATACAAGTTTATCAGACACATACAATCAGCCGAACAGGCACTGATTGTATGTGAATGGCCATCATTGAATACGGCCAACTTAGCCCTACACTTCACTGGAATGTGACCTCACTTCCTCCCGCCTACCCGCGGGCCACCTCGCGTTCGCCGAACGTCAGAGCGACGACACATTGCCAAGTGCAGTTATGTTGACAGTTTACTAAGTACGATGACCTACAAATCCTACTTTTTTTTTAATTTGGCATGTATGATCAGCGACACGATGGTGACGTGACTGATGCGGTCTTATTGAGATATATTAACTAGCAGTTTTGTAGTTTAATAAGACCTACAAGTTCAAACAGAAAAGGCAATATAATAGTTCATTAGTTTGGATGAAGAGAAAACTAGCTAACAGCTCTCGATGTGACCGCGTCCTAAGAGTGGGGCCAAACGAATGTAATTATTTGAGCTGTAAATCGCGTAAAATGAGTCGCGGAATTTACGCTGCATTCGGTTTCATACTAAAGTCTTGTTTGTACAACACGGCGACGCAAAATGAGTGAAATATTCCAGTACAATATAAAATACGCGACTCAAAAAACAACACTCTCAACTCATAAAATTACAGTACAACTATTTTCTTAATGTCCCTCGGCAAGCATCTCATTTCCGAATACAAAGTAATGCTAATTTCCATGTCCATCAATTATTAGATTTATCGTGTATAATAATTTGAATTCAAAACTAAGTACTTTATTGTTGTTTTGTTTTCATATTCGTGGGAAATATATAGAGCTGTAAAAATAGCAGCTTTCCTCCCAATTTAAAATAAATCATATTATGTTAAAAGAGTGTTAACAACTCTATATACTTTCATGTTGATTGAGAGTGTCCGTTCTGCACCAAGTGCAAAGGGCAACTGATAGAAAGCCGACGACTGACGAAACACGAAGTTTGCCAAGGGACATTAGGGCGCCTCCCCGAGCAAAACGCCGCGCTAGTCGTTTTTGTGCAGTTTTTAAGAGCTATCTACCCTTTATTTAAAAAGAAATATAAATTAATAAAAATACATTAAATTTCTACGTATTATTGATTCTAAAATGGTAGGACACTTTTTTTAAAGAGGTATATGTTTCACTAATCTCCTTCCAACAAAACCATAAAAATGAGAAATAATTATTGATAGCATGCATCTCCTCGTAAAGTGTTCATTTATTATTTTTTGTACTAACACTAATGGATAGACAATTTGATAACGAACATTTTGTAAGTTTTATTTTTTTCAAAAGACCAATGTTCGATTTTATTCTAAAATCTGGGCGTATTCACTACTGTAATTCATACGCCACCAGTGCCGCTAGGCCAATAGGAATGCTCATATCTCATGCTGATTTTTTGGTCAGGGTACGGCCTTAAGAAAATGTTTGTACTGTACGTTCGTTTGTCCTCACCCTTAGTAAAGGAGGTCGATTAACGACCCCTAGTGCCATGCCAAAAAGCAACAGCTATATTCAATAGAATAAGTACCGATTACAAAAAAGTACATTTCATTTTATTGTAACTATAATTCATAATAAATATTTGATTTTGAGTTGCAAGAATGCATTTAAATTAATATCGTTTTAAAATCGCATTTCGTATCTACAAAATATGTATGCAAGTTGGATTTATTTGTGTGACGACGGTTCTTGTATAGGTCAAATCGCGCCGAAAACTCTGCTTGCGCGATGCTGGCTTTTGTGATTTAATTCGCATGTGGCGTCACAGACCAATGAAAATGAGCCTTCACTCTCAAACGAGGCAAGTAGCCTTTACGCAGGACTGGTCCATTTTTAGGGTTCCGTACCCAAAGGGTAAAAACGGGACCTTATTACTAAGACTCCACGATCCGTCTGTCTGCCTGTCCGTCTGTAACCAGGCTGTATTTCATGAACCGTGATAGCTAAACAGTTGAAATTTTCATAGATGATGTATTTCTGTTGCCGCTATAACAACAAATACTAAAAACAGAATAAAATAAATATTTAAGTTGGGCTCCCATACAACAAACGTGAATTTTTTGCCGTTTTTTGCGATTGTGGTACGGAACCCTTCGTGCGCGAGTCCGACTCGCACTTGGCCAGTTTTTATTGGAATGCGAATTCAATAACAAGCATAATATATAGCGTCATGAAGTGAAGTTTTGTTAACATTTTAGTGACCTTCTACAAATGCAGATCTACACCGTTTTCCGAGGTTAATTTTTAAAATACAATTTCCGCCTATCATCACCTACTTTCGAGAATATCTAGGCCTATTCTTACACCACTTACACCTGGTTTCTAGAACGAAAATGATCAAAGTGCCAAAAGTAACGCAAGTCAAGTGATTTGATTGATAGATAATTACTGACTCACTCAATCACAACATTTGAACGGTTGATGTTTATTGTGTCGATTTCCGTTCCAGAAACCGGACGTTTCACTCTCAATTCTCGTGACTATTGTACTATTTCTCCTATTACCAAATATACTACACTATTCTGTCAGAGGTTGCACCTGCGTGAAAGTCTATACACAGACACCATAATTCAGACACATACAGTCATTCACATTTTTCAATAATCGTAGGAAGTTGAATCGTAAGAGCCCATCATTCAATACTTTCGCCCATAAAAGTGGTCCAATGTCATGTTGTCATCAGAGTCTTCGTGCCCGTACCCATCCTTTGACAGCTCGTCGTTTTTCTTTTTTCTATTTCTGAAATAAATTCAAGTAGAGTTCCGTCAAGGGGAAAATCTACAAGTCCGTGATTAGACTTGACATACTGTATGGATCAGAATGTTGGGCTGTGAAAAGATGGATGAAAAGAGATTGCATGTAGCAGAGATGAGAATGTTGAGATGTGCGGCGTGACGAGATTGGATAAAGTGAGAAATGAGTTGCGCCTGTGATAGAAAAGTTGAAAGGAAACCGTTTGTCTTGGCATGGTAATGTGATGAGGAGGTATGAAAGGCATGTTATTAAAAGAGTTATGAATATAAATTTGGGTGGATGGAGAGGGAGAGGACGACCAAAAAAAAGATGGATGGACTGTGTGATGAGTGATATGTAAGAAAAGGGAGTCTGATATAGCGTGACAGGGGCAGGACGGTATGGAAGAAGAAAACGTGTTGCGCCGACCCCGAGTAACATGGGATAAGAGCAGGACGATGATGATATTAGAGATCCGTTTTCATTTCTGATCCGTTTTTGTAATTTTTTCTTTGGTAAAGAAAGAGGGCTTTATGGTATCAAAGGCAAAAAAAAAATACTACTTTTTTATTTTGGATAGGCTTGCGCTAGACCACTATCTCACCTGACGGTAAGCAATGATGTGGTCGACTATGGAGCACGCTTGCCTAGAAGTAACCTATTCACTCTTGACTTACAGACCCCTAGATTGTAGCTATCGGGAAACACAGACAATCACAGTATTGCCAAAACGTTTAGCGCGTATGGGTGGGATGTTCACGATGTACCGATGGCACATAGCCGCACATCTTACCTACCCTTCCTCATGCTTCCTGGGACTCTCATGCTTTCTCCTCTCTCTGGACATCTTTTGGTTGTATTTGCTTATGTTGCCAACATAACATTTAGTTTATGATATGATCACTGTCACTTATGTATGTCACGTCACTGTACAAGAATACAATATAATATACGAATCACACGTTTACAATCTGCAGTTTTCATTTAAATTAAGTCCAACTAAACAAAACTATCATCATGGTCCTTCGAGCCGGATCTACGGATACGGATAATATAAGGAGAAGTAAGAGAACTCCAGAGAGAAAGAGAGAGGTCTTAGACCCTACATCAGCATTAAAATGATTCAAACCGGTACACAGCAGTGCTACTTGGCATAGAGAAATATAAAAATACAAATTCAATTTAAATAATTATTTTCATTTGATGGTATATCCACTGAATTTAAGCTCGCAATCACAATGAGGAGCCAAAGAAACTGGTCGCTGTGGCCAAAACCAGCTAGATGGCATCATCATCATATCCACTGCAATGAATATCAACTTTGTGAAAGTCTAAATTAAGTTGATTTCAGATAACAGTTTCAGCATTGAGCGATTTTTATTAGGGGCAACACTTAGGGCTTCTCTTTTTGCGTCATCTTCACGTCAGAATCCTGGTGACCTGGTGATGGATGCAAGACGAGTATGTCGGACATTCACATCCATCAAAAGGAGCTGCTGAGCAGTCTCGACGTGAACAAGGCTAGCGGCCCTGACGGAATACCAGCTATAAGTTCTTAAAATCTGTGCGCCTGAACTGTCTTCGATCTTGATACGCCTATTCCACCTTTCATATGAGACTGGAAAAGTGCTAAATGCTTGGAAGCAAGACTACGTACTGGAACACTTTTATTATGCGTACAGCTAAAGAGTGGCATTCCCTGCGGGAGTCTGTTTCCCGATAGCTACAATCTAGGGGTCTTTAAGTCAAGAGTGAATAGGTTACTTCTAGGCAAGCGTGCTTCACCGTCGACCGCATCATCGCTTACCATCAGGTGAGATAGTGGTCAAGCGCGAGCCTACAGAATATAAAAAAAATATTAAATATCACCTCTTAGGATAGGGCTCTTTGAGATGGTAGGTGCGGTAGTGTAGCTTCATACTGCTGACTTGCTTGAACCGTTTGTCGCAGAGAGTGCAAGCTACTGGCTTTTCGCTGGTATGCGTCTGAAATAATATAGAAATAGATTAAAAATAAAACATTTCGGTGAGTGTTGACATGTAAAATACCCACTTTTAACCCTCGACGGAAAAATAAGGGTGTTATAAGATTGACGTGTGTATCTGTATTGTGTATCTGTCTGTGACATTATATCTCCTAAACGGATGAACCGATATTGATTTCGTTTTTAGGGTTCTGTACCCAAAGGGTAAAAACGGGTCCCTATTACCACAGATAATATAATACTAGCATACAGATGCCTCATCCCATACAAAGAAACCGTGCCGACGTAACTAGCGTTTTTCATCTGATTAATCTTGTTATTTTTGTAAGTACATCAATCGCGTTCGATCCCGTTTCACGGCAATAGATGGTGTTAGCAGCGACTTGCAAGTAAAAGGGTTTACAAGGTTCGTGAATATTGAATTCTTTTAATACAGTGAAGGTTCGTTTTATAGTATTTTTTTGCACCAAAATGTGTTACAATGCAAATTTAAAAAATCGGGTGGGATGCCTCAGAAAAAAATGCGCCATCTACTGGCATCAATTTTAAATGATTCGTTAAAATAATCTTTGAAATGTGAATTAAGAGCTCAATATTCCATAATTTTGTACTTAGGAGAGTTGATTAAACAAGAACATACAATGTTTATGCTCAATTCCAGAAAATTTTAGTTTTACACACTTTTATTATATTCTATTGAATTGTGTGTACATGTCGCGCCATCTAGTGAGATTTATTTGAACCAACATTTCTTTATTAGCAATGAGACCCCGTGCTATTACTAAGACTCCCCGGTCCGTCTGTCTGTCTGTCACCAGGCTATATCTCATGAACCGTGATAGCTAGACAGTTGAAATTTTCACAGATGATGTATTTCTATTGCCGCTATAACAACAAATACTAAAAACAGAATAAAATATATATTTAAGTGGGGCTCCCATACAACAAACGTGATTTTTTTACAGTTTTTTTGCGATAACGGTACGGAACTCTTCGTGCGCGAGTCCGACGCGCACTTGGCCGGTTTTTTTTTGAAAGGTAACTTTATCGACTGTTCGTAGGTATGTTTGATGAAAATCGGTTCAGCCGTTCTAAAGTTACGGGCGCTTTACTGTTTGAATCGGGGTGTTTTCGCAAGATATCGTGTCATAATTACGTGTACAATAGATTGTCGATCGAAGAGTGTCCTACTAGATAAATTATATAGCATGAAATAAAAATGTGTCGGGAGTTTTTTAAATTTTACTTGTAACTATTTTGTTTCGGTACAATGAAATTGAATTGCCTAAATCTTTGCGAATTTAAGCAGTAGTCAGGTTATCAATCTGCCTAGCCCTATCTCGATTATGTTGAGAACGGTCTTCCAGTCTAATCAGATGAGTATAGATAGTTCAACTCATCTTTGCGCGCGGCGCTATGTGTTGGTGGTTGTTCGCTCGGACGACGACTATCACACAAGTGCATAATGTATAATTACAAGCGCAAGCACACATGTCGCCGCGCGCACATATGTGTTGAACTATCTATACCAGTACTTTACATGGAACAACTGCTAATTATCTAAACTAATATTATATAGAGGAAAGATTTTTTTGTTTGTTTGTACCGAATAGGCTCCGAAACTACTGGACCGATTTGAAAAATTCATTCACCAATAGAAAGCTACATTATTCCTGAGTGATATAGGCTATTTTTTTTATCCCGAAAATGGGTCCTGTGGGGTGATCCACGGGAGCGAAGCCGCGGGTAACACAGCTAGTTAGGTAATAAAATTATTCATTAAAATATATTTTTTTAAACTAGCTTTTTTAGTATTCTTCTCAGCAAACCCTTTCATTTCATACCCATATCATGGCAGTGCACAAAATATAACTAGTCCTTCATCTTGGGACGTCCGCCATATTGGATTTAGAATTACGTCACTTAGCATGCATTGTCATCCAAACTAAACGTTTATGTAAAATTTCATCTTAATCGGTGGAGGATTACTGCTTTAAAATTCAGTTGCAAGATTTGACCCGAACACACCTACATACATACATTGCAAGTTAAATAAAAGCTTGTAAAAATAGTTGAAATGCCCTCACGACACGATGACAAATAAATAGTAATTTTTTAGGGTTCCGTACCCAAAGGGTAAAAACGGGACCCTATTACTAAGACTCCGCGATCCGTCGGTCTGTCTGTCTGTCTGTCCGTCTGTCACCAGGCTGTATCTCGAGAACCGTTATAGCTAGACAGTTAAAATTTTCAGAGATGATGTATTTCTGTTGCTGCTATAACAACAAATACTAAAAACAGAAGAAAATACATATTTAAGGGGGGCTCCCATACAACAAACGTGATTTTTTTGCCGTTTTTTGCTCGATATTAATAACGGCAACAGGTAGACGCTTGAAATATTCACAGAATATTTAGTTGTATATTCACTTCAAAAAATAGTAATGATTTAATTAAAATAAAATGAATTGAGGGGGTTCCCATACAACAAACGTGTATTTTTTGCTGTTTTTGCGATAATGGTACGGAACCCTTCGGGCGCGAGTCCGACTCGCACTTGGCTGGTTTTTTCATTCTTACACTGTACATGCTTGTCTTCCATTAAAACAGTCCTGATATGCATAATATTCGGGTTTTTCTGACTCTTGTGGCATATAAAGCTACTTCGAATTCGTTTGAATCTGATGCTCTCAGAAGCTGTTCGATAGTGTTCTAATTGTAAAGTCATTTTTAGGGTTCTGTACCCAAAGGGTAAAAACGGGACCCTATTACTAAGACTTCACGATCCGTCTGTCTATCTGTCTTTCTGTCCGTCTGTCACCAGGCTGTATCTCATGAACCGTGATTGCTAGACAGTTGAAATTTTCACAAATGATATATTTCTATTGCCGCTATAACAACAAATACTAAAAACAGAATAAAATTAATATTTAAGGGGGGCTCCCATACAACAAACGTGATTTTTTTGCCGTTTTTTGCTCGATATTAATAACGGCAACAGGTAGACGCTTGAAATGTTCACAGAATATTTAGTTGTATATTCACTTAAAAAAATAATAATTATTAAATTAAAATAAAGTAAATTAAGGGGGGCTCCCATACAACAAACGTGATTTTTTTGCCGTTTTTTTGCGATAATGGTACGGAACCCTTCGTGCGCGAGTCCGATTCGCACTTGGCCAGTTTTTTTTAACAAACTTGTTTAACGTCGATATACCTAAATAATACTGACTTAAAGGTAAAAACATTGTAAGTGCCCATAGAATTAATTTTGGTCCTTTAGTACTTTGCTCTTTGTGCTTTCTTTAATACTGTATTTTACTCTGTTTGTTGCTGTTGTATCTTTGTCGAATAAATGTATTTATATTCTATTCTATTATCGTTTCGTAATATATTTTTGATTTGTGTTTTTGATGGTTGTATGTATAATCTCACCAGTTGATGTGTAGTCATGCCACCTTTGCTGCTAAACTGTCGTCCACAAGTGTTGCACGTATATAACTTCTCGCGGGTGTGAGTGTTCAGGTGACTTGATACGCTACCAGGCTGGAATTATAGAGAAACATAGATTAAGAAACTTCAAGAATCAAGAATTTATTCATTAAAATTTCTTTACATCTCTCATGTTCGGTAAGTAGGTTCTTATTACCTCCAAATGGGGCTTGTAGGTGACTAATTAGCGCTCTAGGGTAATAATGTAGCTAGAAACGCCCTAGGGCGGTAAGTAATTAAAAAAAATACTTCTTTCTTTCAAAAAGTTCGCGTACATCTAACCATCATACTGGCAATAGACATCACGCATTCAGCCCAATAACCAAAGAGGTCGCTTTGCTATTCAGCCTTGTCTTCGTGTGAAGACAAGGCTGAATAGCAGAAGTATTTTTTTTAAATTACTTACCGCCCTAGGGCTGTAAGTAATTTAAAAAAAATACTTCTTTCTTTCAAAAAGTTCGCGTACATCTAACCATCATACTGGCAATAGACATCACGCATTCAGCCCAATGACCAAAGAGGTCGCTTTGCTATTCAGCCTTGTCTTCGTGTGAAGACAAGGCTGAATAGCAGAAGTATTTTTTTTAAATTACTTACCGCCCTAGGGCTGTCAGTAATTTAAAAAAAATACTTCCTTCTTTCAAAAAGTTCGCGTACATCTAACCATCATACTGGCAATAGACATCACGCATTCAGCCCAATGACCAAAGAGGTCGCTTTGCTATTCAGCCTTGTCTTCGTGTGAGTATAATAGTCATCAATTGTATTCTTGTAATGCCGGTTTTTTTCTACTTACCTCACAATCGAGATGTAAAGCAGAATAGTTAGCTCGGGTGTAAGTACCAATTGCACCCTCGAACTATAAATATCTCGGGCTGCAATTGATGCCTTACAGCCCTTGGCTACTAATCTACTATTAACGTTATGACAAATTGCAGCGGCTGTAATTTAACACCAAACGACTGGCATCCAACGTTCGCATACACTAGATGTTCTTGCTACTCGTACAGTACATGTTACGGACCGAGTGATTAATACGCCATTTACCATAATGCACAGACAAATTGAAAAATGCCCAATGATATGAGTAAACAATTTGCTGAAAACTTTTTAAATAATTAAATAGTAAAAAAATACCGGGCTTTCTGAATAATGCCCATTACTTATTGGGCAGGGTAATACAAATATATATTTTATTATATATATATACTTTCTTTTTGTTTTTATATATATATTTTTTTTTTTATTCTTTTAATATTGACATTGGTATTAATATAGAATCAGAGGGGTAGGTAAGTATGATTACTATTTAAGCAACAAAGTCGACGGGCTCCTATTTCTGTCTGCAGGATCTAAAGTAACCTAACATAAAGGAGATGACGGGAGCTGAGTCGGGGTGCCCTAAGCTCCCAAGCTAGCTTTGCTCGCTCTTGGACTAATTCGTTGAAAATAGGGGCACCGCTTACAAATATTATTTAATGCTAACCACCAAATAACATAATTTAGCTAAAGACCAAATAACATAATTTAGCTAAAGACCAAATAACATAATTTTGCTAAAGAGCAAATAATATAATTTTGCTAAAGAGCAAATAACATAATTTTGCTAAAGACCAAATAATATAATTTTGCTAAAGAGCAAATAACATAATTTAGCTAAAGACCAAATAATATAATTTTGCTAAAGAGCAAATAACATAATTTTGCTAAAGAGCAAATAACATAATTTTGCTAAAGACCAAATAATATAATTTTGCTAAAGACCAAATAATATAATTTTGATAAAGATCAAATAACATAATTTTGCTAAATACCAAATAATATAATTTTGCTAAAGACCAAATAATATAATTTTGATAAAGATCAAATAACATAATTTTGCTAAATACCAAATAATATAATTTTGATAAAGAGCAAATAACATAATTTTGCTAAAGACCAAATAATATAATTTTGCTAAAGACCAAATAATATAATTTTGATAAAGATCAAATAACATAATTTTGCTAAATACCAAATAATATAATTTTGCTAAAGACCAAATAATATAATTTTGATAAAGATCAAATAACATAATTTTGCTAAATACCAAATAATATAATTTTGATAAAGATCAAATAACATAATTTTGCTAAAGACCAAATAATATAATTTTGCTAAAGACCAAATAAAAATAATATAATTTTGATAAAGATCAAATAACATAATTTTGCTAAATACCAAATAATATAATTTTGATAAAGATCAAATAACATAATTTTGCTAAATACCAAATAATATAATTTTGAGGTGAAAATTACGCACATATTTCTTGTCAGCCGATATTAAAAATTAAAACCATAATTATCGAATTGCCCAACAGTTACCTAACAATATTCATAATGATCAGACAATGTGATAAATAATGAAGATTAAATCAGTATTCATTACATTGCCCACTTTGACTTGACTTGATTCATATTGCACGGGCATTATACATAGTGCCTTGATTAATCACTTGATCCATAACATATATACCACTATACAAAAACATGTCCTGTTTGGGGCAGTTGGGTAAAAAGTGGCAATAGAACACAGCTTTGCCACTAAAAGCCTGTTTTGGATGTCATACCGAAATCTAAGCACACAAATAAGCAGAGTAAGTTAAATTATCAAGTTTCCATCCTTGGGACTTCAGTACTCACCGCCAAAGACATGCCACAGATCTCACAGATATGCCTCTCGTTGGGCGCGAAGAACGAAGTGCGCGGGTGTTCCGCCAAGTGATGCTTGCGACAGGCTGCCTGCGTCGCGAAGTGTTTGCCGCACTTTAAGAAAAATAAATTATGTTGTTACACACTTAGCAGATGGGATACATTACTTATGAACAGGGCCAGGCCAGGATCATTATGATCCTTCTCAAATAATTTGTTCAATGTGCCGATACGAATATATGCTCAAGGGATTCGTCCCTTGAGCATAAATTGCATTAAGCAATTTTTAAACACATACGTTCCCGCTTAACAGTCATAAATGTGACATTTTTGAAATGTTAACGTCTTTTAAAATGGTGAAAGTACATCATTTTCTTACTGCCCTTGCCCTATGTTGCTTGAGATCGATGCAACACGGTTTCTACTTCCATACTGCCCTGTAAATTATCACGGTATCATTCACTCTCCTCTTTGAATGAATAGGGTATATATACCCATTTTTGGAAAGTGTCTCAATTAAATTCTATACTGTTAATATGCCACACAAAAAAACACTATATTTTTATTAAATCGATAGGTGCCGTAAAAATGCATTTAAATTTTACATTTACAAATTTCGCGCGTAGTTGACAAAAACACTTGGACGCAATATCGCTCTGTGGTCATGACGTCAGTCGACTATGTAGCAAATGCGCCTATGGGCCGATCTGTTGATAATTGGCAGTTTTTAGTTTACATAGCCGTATGACGTATTAACATGGCGACTAATAATTTACTATGTAGTGATTTTGTCATTTATAAACTACTAAAACTAACATATGCCAACAACTTTTTGCCTAAACTATCTCAACAATATATTTATAGATTATTGTGATGATTTTATGAGAAAATCATATAGAGTAAAAACTCTATTCCATGCACTATGTCTGTACATTTTTTGATTACATCTATAATTTACCAAATCAATTCAACAGCATTACTAGAGAAATATTAGAAATGTTAAAAACCAGATCTAAAAAGCCTCATACCCCAATCTCCTCTAATTAAAAAGTAAATACTCACAATATGACAGTCCGTGGGTATTCTTGTCAGCCTCTTGAGATTCTGCCGCCGTTTCCTGGGGTTAGAAGTTATAGGTGCATTTATTTCTAAGTCTCTGTAAAATATAAAAATATACATACATCTTAGAGAGGGTTACCCCGTTCAAACGGGGGCTAATTTTTGGACATTTTACTGTATATTGGCAAACTTTTTTTTGGTGTTTTTTTTTTCAAGTGGACGTAGATGGTCAAATCCGAAACTATGAGCAATAGCGAAATTGGACGGATGGAATGGATTTTTGAAAATCAATTTCAGGAATTCTGATTTTTCAAAAATCCATTGGTGCACTTTGCAATGGCCAAGACTCTTTTGGGTGTTTTTCGCGATTCCTAGTTTCAGATTAATTGCCCATCTACGCCAAAATGCAAAACTCACCCTGTATAGGTTTGAGCTGTTTCGGTTTCAGAAACAGATGAGAACCACTAGACAAGTGACTTTCTATTATCGAAAGCGTGGCGGTAGCGATGGTCAAAAAGGCAAAATTGTATGGGATTGACAAGCGTTATCGAAAAATTACGTGATCAATCATACATTTGATATTTCGACTATCGCCTTCGCTGACATCGAATGCCACTTATCTAGAGCCTAAGCTCAGATTAAGTTTTCGATGCCAAACAGTTTATTCGATGAAATCGAAGGTCGAGTCTTATTCGGTAGTTTAAACTTTATTGGAGATGTTTTCACACAGAGAGTTACTTTTTCAGTAGTAAATTTTGCCCAGTTGATGGCAATAGGTCCATCCTCTAATAAATGGTACTCAACAAAACTGGCGAATGTGGGTACAGCTATACTGCCGTCCTGTACCTAGTGTCACTATCTGACGAAATCATATTTTGAGTTACAGACGAAAAACAAAAAAACCGCGGAATAATTAAAATCGATGCTGATTATCTATACTCTAAACCAGTGTTTTTCAACCTTTTTCACGACACGACTCCCATAGTATGAAAAAATATTTCGCGACCCCCGACACTTCCCTTATTTCAACTGACTTAAAAAATGATGAGGTACTCAATTCGACTGTATGTTTATTTTTTGTATGTTTGTTTTTTTATTTTTTTTATTTATCGATAGGCTCGCGTTTGAACACTATCTCGCCTGATGGTAAGCGATGATGTGGTCGACGGTGAAGCACGCTTGCCTAGAAGTAACCTATTCACTCTTGACTTGAAGACCCCAAGGTTGTAGCTATCAGGAGACAAAGACTCCGGCAGGGATTCCACTCCTTAGCTGTGCGTACAATGAAAGTATTCGCAAAACGCTTTGTACGTATGGGAGGGATGCCCACCATGTACCGGTGGCGCATTGCCTTACGTCTTGTTGTCCGGTGATGGAAAGGGCTAGGCGGAATCAAATTGTGCAGTTCTAACGCACACTCCCCGAAATGTAACCGATAAAAAACCGACAGACTGGCCACTTGGCGTCGATGTTCAAGGCTCTGGAGCTATGAGGCGACCAGTGCATCGTGGCCGATAAGACTCTTGGCCATTTTGTCAATCGACTCAAGTGCATCAAGTTGATATTTGGCAGATCCGTCCCAGAGGTGAGAGCAGTACTCCATGCATGACCGAAATTGCGCTTTATATAATTTGAGCAGCTGTTCAGGCGTGAAGTACCGTCTCACCTTTGCAAGCATGCCCAACTTTTTTGCAGCCAACTGAGCCTTTGCCTCAATGAATGGACCAAAATTGAGGGTCGATGTTAACGTAACACCAAGAAGGTCGAGATGGTCCGTTATCGGCACGGTTACACCACGGAAAGATGGAGCCGGGTGGAATAGGCTCTTTTTTGCGGAAAAACGACACGCCTGGGTCTTAGCTGCATTGAAACTGACTAGATTGGCATCGCCCCATTCGGAGACTGCCTCCAAAGACAGGTTCAAGCGCTCAACCATTGCCTCCCGGAGAGACCGGATCTCAGTCCCAGTAGCCCGTGCGCCGGACACGTATCTCTCAGCAACCGTGCTGTCGTCTGCGTACCCAAAGGTTACCGGTTTTAGCAGGTCATTAATGTGCAGCAAAAAACGTGTAGCCGAGAGCACCGACCCCTGAGGTCCCTCAGGGGTCGGTGCTCTCGGCTACATGTTTTTTTTTGTTCATTGTTACACAATTACTCCGCCGATTGTTGGCCGATTTTGAAAATTCTTTTTGTGTTTGAAAGGGTAGGAGGATACGAGTACTCCCGAGCCGGTCCCATTGACACTTAGTCAGAATCTGATGCTATCCCATGGAAATCGAGGGATCTCCTCAAATATTATAGGTAGGCATACATATAGCAATTTTGGTGTTTTATATTTTTATCAACAATGCAATCATTTGCACTCAGAATTTATCATTTTGTGAAGTGGAATTGATGAAGAAGACTACAAATGGCCACTGGAACTCCTTACTGATAAGGGTGTCACGACTATAAGATATCTTGAATAACCGACTATGATGAACCATATATTATATACCTGCTCTCAAATAAATGGTGCTAATAAAAATGGTACCATTCAACTGATCTAATGATGGTGCCAGAAGGTAGGCAATGGAACTCCGAAATAAAACAATGTATCCTAGTCAAGTTTGGGCTTATTGGATTTTTTATGAGATGTTCTTTGAAAGAAGAATTGTGTCATTACTTCTCAGTGCAAGAGATATCGGAGAACACTGGGAAAAGGTAGATCATCTGCTTTCAAATTAGGCAATGCAGCTATAAATGAGGCAAATTTGGCAACCATGCTCAAAGAAAATCTGCTGACATAATCTGCCGATGGGATGTTGCACTTTGAATTCAAGTCTGCCAATTTGGATTCCTTTTGGTTAAAAATAAAAACATAATACCCAGAATTATTAACACAGGCATACTTCAATGTTTGATTCTATTTGCCACCTGGTACTTGTGCGAGTTGACATTTTCATCAACAGCCCATTTTTTTTTTTTATAAATCATTTTTTTTAAACTTTCTTGTGTTTTTACTGAGGTAGTTTTCGCGACCTCTTGCGACCCCCCACAGAGGCTTCGCGACCCCACAGGGGGTCGCGACCCACAGGTTGAAAAACACTGCTCTAAACTAATATTATAAAGAGGAAAGATTTTTTTGTTTGTTTGTACCGAATAGGCTCTGAAACTACTGGACCGATTTGAAAAATTCTTTCACCAATAGAAAGCTATATTATTCCTGAGTGACAAAGGGTATTTTTTAATCCCGAAATTGGGTCCTGTGGGGTGGTCCGCGGGAGCGAAGCCGCGGGCAACAGCTAGTCAACTATATACAGGTTCTAGAGTTCTTTAAGTTGGCGTGGATGGCCAAATCCGACACTATGAGGAATAGCGGAAAACATTCAAAGGAGTCACGAGGCCGATTTTATTGAAAACTAAAACTGCATCAATGGATTTTTGAAAAATCAATATTCCTAGGCACTAGGAATCGAACAAGCTGATTTTGAAAAAAAAATCACATGCTGTATTATTACACTGTTCGATAGTGTCGCTAATAAGGAACAAAATCTGGAAAGAATAATTATAGATTTTTCAAAAATCCAATGTTGTAGTTTTAGTTTTCATCAAAATCGGCCTCATGACTCACTTGAGCGTTTTCTACAATTCATTATAGTTTCGGATTTGGTCATCCACGCCCACTTAAAAAACTCACCCAGTATATTTAATTGCGCACTTTCGAATAGGCATTGTCAGTTTAAATCAATTACTTAATCTTATCAAAAGTAGGTTTGAATACCAAGCAGTTGCATATTAAAATTGAAAAGCGGCTAGCCGCGTGGTTAGCCGCCTCCACGGTTAACCGCTAGTGCGTAAGGGGGCTTATGATGAAGTGCCTCTAGTTACATCTATACTAAAAATATTATAAAGAGGAAATAATTTTTGTTTGTTTGTTTGTACCGAATAGGCTCCGAAACTAATGGACCGATATAAAAATTCTTTCACCA
Source organism: Orthosia incerta (assembly GCA_948252205.1). Lineage (NCBI taxonomy): Eukaryota > Metazoa > Arthropoda > Insecta > Lepidoptera > Noctuidae > Orthosia > Orthosia incerta. Next base: position 24,141,323 of record OX411758.1, read on the forward strand.
ATAGAAAGCTACATTATTCCTGAGTGACATAGGCTATGTTTTAATCCCGAAAACGGATCCTGTGGGGTGGTCCACGGGAGCGAAGCCGCGGGGAACAGCTAGTACATACCAATATTATAAAGAGGAAAGATTTTTTTGTTTGTTTGTTTGTACCGAATAGGCTCCGAAACTACTGGACCAAATAAACAAATTCTTTAAACTACATTATTCCTGAGTGACATAGGCTATTTTTTAATCCCTAAAACGGATCCTGTCGGGTGGTCCACGGGAGCGAAACCGCGTGGAACAGCTAGTACATATAAAACTTACTCAAGTCCGTCGACGTGATTGGCAGAATGTAAGAGATGTTCTTCGTAAGCCTTCCGCGTCTCGAACTTGACGTCGCATCGCTGACAGTACTGTTCTTCACCCTGTGGTAGCTCCTGAATGATAAATAAAATAATAAATTATTAGAAGAAAAAAAATGTAACAGTTGTCAGGGTTTTTTTATAATCTATAGGCTCGCGCTTGGACACTATCTCACCAATAAATACCACTTTATTATCTCTCCTATTTTACTTGAGTACGGCAAAGTCAAGAGGAAGTGTTATGGTAATTTAAATGACTTTCAAAGAATGCATGTTTTGTTTGCATTAATTCAAAAATATGAAAACTGTTGAGTTGCCAAAATGAAAGAGAGAGTGCGTGCTTCGAAGTGCCAAAACAGTTCGCAAATTATGGTGCTGATATTCTTATTTATCAATGACTAAATCAGCTGTGCACTCATTGTGAATCGTGACTTTAATTTCATTGATTAAATTGACGCGCGCTCGTGAAATGCAGTGCACCCATGTTGTTGCAGTTGACAAGTATCATGCATACTTTGAAATGTTGAAGTGCAAGATATATAAAGCAGAGAGGCAACAGTAGTTCATGAACTGTCATATAATAGGGGTCATTAAAACAAGAGTGTACTTAATAATAGTATCACACGAGTGTTTTAATACTTTATCTTCACTCATACAGTTGAAATAAAACAAAAGTCGAAACGAAATTCAGATTACATTGCGCATGAGTGCGCAGCGCGGTAATCCATTGGCCCCTTTTTCCACACTATTTCTCTACATTAAGTCAATAAGCCCATACGCGCCAATAAACAAAAAGAAAAAGTGTGCTATAAAAATTAAAAAAGTTATTTTATGATGCAATTGTTTGAAAATCGAAGGAAAATATTGCATTGTAATCTTTTTTATGAAATTTTACCTATTCACGAAAAAAATAGTACGTGTTTATACAATATTTTTTGAATTCATAATTCGAATATTAAGATATGAGATTAGATAAAATCTTTTTCGCAACAGAAAAAAAAAATCATTAGCCCTAGAAGAAAGTTTTGTGACTTAAACCGGATCATAAGGAAATAGTTAGGCTTGTAGCGGCATCTATGTCGCTATATACGAACTAACGACCTCACGTCATACAAAATCCTGCATCGCGCTAGCAGAGTTTTTGGCGCGATTTGAACACATAGAACATTTCGACAGCAACAGTTGGGCAGTTCCTAGACCAGATCAACAACAACATTCTGTTCCACATACCTCCAAAGGCTGATCGGGGGTCTTAACTTTTGAAGGGTATGTATACTCACGGAATCAGCATTAACATGCTTGATCTTCTTATGTATGCCAAGCCCTGTGACACTGACAAACGACGCGCCGCATAGAGTGCACACATGCTCACTGCGATGTGTGCGTAAGTGAGTGTAGTATGTTGTCAGATGCCTGAGAGATACAGAAATAAAATAGATTAGTTACCCGACTGCTTAAAAAGCGAACTAAAAAGACGTAAAAAAGAAGAAAATCATGCTGTGCAGTCGGAGGATACATATTCGCGAGCTGGCTGACCAAAAACAGATGTATCCTCCGACTGCACAGCATGATTTTCTTCTTGTTTACGTTCTTTCTCGTCTTCGTCTTTTTAAGCAGTCGGGTTTTTTAATTTACTTTTATATTTACAACTTTTAGTATTTTTTATTAATTAGTTACATTTAAACATAGAAGTATTTTATATTTTTGAAATCATTTCTGAAAACTCTTTATTTTGAACAACACACGATGGGTTAGGAAGAGATTTTTTTTTATTAAAAACACAGGCGCGGGGTATTCACACTGCCAACTTTCAAATTCGAGGCAGTCACTGAGCCATTTCTAATGGACAAACCCAATAACACTTTGGCTGACCAATAACACTTTTGCGCTTAGCAGTCGCACATTGCGACCGTAAGACCACCGAAGCAGACAAAGGGAGAAAAATAGGCATATTGACTTACTTGAACACTTCGCCACAATGATCGCATTTTCTTGTAACACCATTGTGGTATTCTTCATGGAAAAGTGCTGTTGTTCTGGAATTATACAAAGTATAATTATATAACAGTATACATTAATATTATGAGTATAACTGATTTGTTAAAAACTATTTGATCTTCATACAGCATACATCGTTTTGTAATCGGTAATCGATTTGAGGAATGTCGATTTTGTTTGCGTAATTAGAAATGGGAAAATACACGCTTCGGACTCACTTCATAGTGTCTAACAGACGTCTGCGAGTTGGCTTCAGCCCCTCGTACAACTCTCAAAGGTCTAAGAGCCCAGGAAACCTGAGATATACTTTTGGACCCAACCAATATTGTTAGTCTATAGCAGAGGTTCTCAAACTTTTTGCTATCACGCCTCCCTACTGACTAAAATTAAAATGCCACCCTTTTGTATTTGTGTTTGTATTTAGGTAATTAACAATAATTTACAAAAATTCGTAAGTTAAAGAAGTCTGTGTCAAAAAACGAAGAAATAAAAACAGGAACACAGACTTCCGAAATTGAAGTTATTTTCCACTTTGTACGCTGTGTTTTTATTTGGAAGTCTGTTATTTTTTTGTTATTATGTTTTTTATTTCTTAAGCTTGCTGTCGCGGGCATCACGATGTGCGCGGGCGACGGAGTAAAATATCCATTTTTGTGTTGTCGCGCCCTCCAGTTTGAAAATCGCTGGTCTATAGAGTGAACCACCGGGGGTCAGGACGTTAGGATCATAACGATCAGAACCTTTCATGTCACTTTTCAAGTAAACATTCCCACTTGTTGGCGTAGAAACTATAATTGTTACTCATACTTACTCTAGAGGACATACAAGGTCGCAGCGCAGACATTTGTACTTAGTGTAGTGCTGCCTCATGTGCTTGTTGAGGAAACACTTCCATTTGAAGCGCATTTTGCAGAAACGACACTCTATTGGGCCATTAGACTGAAAACAAAACAAAAACATTAAATACTATATTCTCCAAAATATTTCTGAGGCTTTAGTGCGAGTTTTTACTCACGCTCAATAGCGTTAACGTAAACATCAATTTGTATTGAAATTGGATAAGTGCCGTCTGGGGAACGTAAGGAGAAACCTCTATGTTAGGGGGGTTTGGTTTCCGCACTTAGTCCCTCAAATGGACCTTTGTACGTGGGCCATGGCGGCCGTTGGGTGGTCATTCCAACCAGCCCACCTCCCTCCAGAAGTCAATTAGAGCTCCTGGTTTCCTCAAAACATCCGTGTAAGATCAGGGTGACCCGAGGGTTCGTGTTCTTTTATCTGTGTGACACAAGGAGAAACCTCTTTTTTTGTATACATTTTGACATAAGAGATCGTTTTCTTTATCACGAGTGAGTACGTTAAAAAATACGGAATAAGCACACTGAACTAAATCCTTTCTCTAACAACGAAAAAATCGCATCGAAATATTTTCTGCTTAATTATGAAATACATAACCAATACTCCTAAGTCATCATCATCATATCAGCCGAATGACGTCCACTACTGGACATATGCCTCCCCCAAGTGTCGCCACATTGACCGATCCCGTGCGTCTTGCATCCAGCGGATCCCCGCAAACTTTAACAGGTCGTGGAAGACGTTGCGTTGGAAGGCCTGCTACTAAGTGGACTTATGACCTGGTGAAGGTTGCGGGGATCCGCTGGATACTAGTATGCAAAGTCATATACGAATGTGAAGATCAATTTCAAACGTCCGGTGCGCAGATGTATGATTGTGAGTAAAGCAAAAGCAGTATGTAAGGATTGGAGCAGGTGGCATTATGTAGTTTTTGCTTACTCCCATGGGAAAAAAGCGTGAGTTTATGTATACAACTAGCTGACCCCCGGGGCTTCGCTCCCGTCAATTGGCTACCTACCTACTCTACCCACCTACCCTACCGTACCTACACTACCTACCCTACCCTAACTAGTCATGTAGTACATATTTTTTATGTATCATCAATAGCTTTCTCAGCGCACACCAAAGAATGAATTTTATATGCAAAATTTTGCTACTTTGGGTTACATTATTGCAAATTTTCATAAGGACCTCTAATTTTTTTGAAATTGTATTATATCCTATGGCACTCAGGTATAATGTAGCTTTCTACTGATGAAAGAATTTTCAAAATCGGTTCAGTAGATCCAGAGATTACCCCCTACAACGTCACAAACTCACAATTCTCAAACTTTACCTCTTTATAATATTATTAAGTCTAGATGTATTTTGGGGAAAAGGACCACTGCTTCAAAAAATGAATCATTAGTATTTTATTTGGTGTTGTTTGTGCTAGATCCTAAAGGTTCCTGTAACGTAACATTACAGAGTCGAGCATTACATTGGTGAGGAAGGAGAACCGAGCATTACATTGGTGAGGAAGGAGAACCGAGCATTACAGTGCGCAACCTGTAATGTTAAAGATTTGAGCATTACATTGGTTAGGAAAGAGAACCGAGGACAACAGTGTGCAACTTGGTGATACAATGTGTAATATTTTGATACAGCTTGTAACATCAATGCATACTACTTGTAAACATTGTGGAATCAACTTAATGCTCAAAATAGAATATAATGTTACATTACAGGTGAATGCTCGTCAAGTCAGGGACGCAGTACTGTAATGGCTCAAAATCGAATCTGAAATGTTATATTACAGACAAACCCTCCAGATGAGGGAGCACCTTAAGAACAAAAATAATGAACTTGCAATCTTAAAAAATAAAATAACACACTATAAACTCACATAACTCTTACCTCACTATGTCTTAATTTGTCATGCCTCTTCAACATATCCTCTTTAGAAAAGCCTTTGAGACAATCATGACATTTGTACTGAGCATTCAAGTACCTCTTATGTGTTCCTCTTGACTTAAACTCTGCCTCAGCCTCCTCCTCTGTCAAGTTTATCTTCAGCCAGTTATTTGGATCCATTTCTGCCTTCTTAGTAGTCTTAACAGCGAATTTCTTTTCCTTCGGTATAGTATCTTTAGCTTTTTTCTTTTTACTATTCCCACCATTTCTTGTCCTCTTCCTTTTAACAGGTTCTTTAGGCTCTGAATCGCTGTCGCTGTCAGAGGCAATTTTAAGATCATCAACGTAAACTTTTTCGCTATCACTTTGTACATCATCATCGGAGAACACTTTGTCTATGTCTAAATCAATGTTTTCTGGTGGCTGTATTTTGGGTACTATGTCGTCAACGACATTTACATCTATTTCTGCCTTGTCAGGTTCTATGAAATCTTCTTCTTTTTTTTCTTTTATGTCTATCTTTTCTATGTCTAATTCTTCTCCTAAATGTTCTTTGTTATCTTCGGTAGTGTCAGCATTGTCGAAGAAATCTCCGTCATCACTCAGAGAAGCTACATCTACTTCTTCTGGTTTGCTTGTGGCTAGTTTAAGTTTGGCTCCAGTTTTAACAACACAAGTCCTTACTCTCTCTTTGTTTACAGTTATTATGCTAAGTGGTGTATGGAGGTTTTTGCTTTTTCTGTCTACGTTTCTGACTGCTTTCACGGATAGCTGAAATATATAATCATATTTTTTTTTTGTTGCATTGTGAATTAGTTATAGATCTCACCAAACTTTTTGGCCGCTCTGAAGTTGGCTTTCCGATACGCAAGGCATGGATCAGTGCTGTTTTTGTATGAGATTTACTACTGTACAGGCATTGTAGTACAACTTCAGGGCGAACAAGTAGATCGGCGAGAACACATCCTCTGGAAATGCACATTAAGCCTTTGTCATTTGAAGATCTTTGACTATTATTTTAGTAGTCAGAAGCTATCAAGCTTGAGTTCAGTTTTGTGGTACCAGTTACACCCAGTAACTCTACCCAGTAACTGTACCCGTATAAATAGGAAGTGGCTCTAAGTAAAACATTCTTCAGCCTATAGAAATAGTAATACATTATGTACATAATTTAGAACTTACTTGTCCTTTCCAAATAATTTCTTTGAGTGCCTTCTGTCCAGTGTAGCACTTTTCCTTGAACTTGTGGTACTTATGTAGTAATGCCGCACACTGGTAGCAGAAGCTTTTCGGCAAACCTGATTTTTCATTTACCTGAAAATCAAAACAAGATTAGGGAAACATAACAGAATAGAGACATAGAGAAGAGATATTTTTAACCGACGAAGAAAAAGGAGGAGGTTCTAAATTCAACATCTATATTTCTTTTTTATGTATGTCCGATTTAAGGAATTATTTTTTTACCCCTTAAGTTGGCACATTTAAGTTTGAAAAATAAAATCCACCCCTAAAGGTAGAAAAAGTATTTATTGATAATTTGCCCATTAAATTTTCAATTGTGAACCGATTCTGTTGAAATTAAGTAAATTGAAAAGCGTAATAAAATAAACTTTTAGTATAGCATTTTGAGGTGGCACTAACAAACAACGAATATATAATGCAATGCAACGTTTCTTATTTAAAAAAATAAAAGATATAGCTACAATAATTCAGAAGTAACCTATTCACTCTTGACATAAAAACCCCTAGATTGTGGCTATCGGGATATTCAGACTCCGGCAGGGAATTCCACTCCTTAGCTGTACGCATAGTAAAATGTTCGCATAATTAAAGTTTATTTTTATTTTATTGCTTTTCAGTTTGTTATTTCATTGGTTAAATTTTTTGTTAAAAATATTTTTTGACGTCTGTCTTAAGTTAATGTGATAAAAAATTTCACCATCTTTCTGTATTAACGGAACGTAACATGACAGCTGGGTTTTGTGACAGCTGTCAGTGATCGATTGATAAGCCAAGACGAGTGAGCATGGATGGCTATATTAATTACTAGATAATATAAAAACACTGATTATAACATAAATAACAAATAAGAAGAATACCCCAGACCACCAACATTGTTTCAATTAATAAGAACACGACAAGACATGGCGCAGCCGGTAGGATCTGTCATGTTACGTTCCGTTAATACATCATCCCCTTTAAAAAACAACATTAATTTTACACACATTTACCCCCCTTTCAAAAAAAAAAAAAAAAAAAAAAAAAAAAAAAATGTGTTTTAGTTTTTTTTTTTTTTTTTTGAAAGGGGGGTAAATGTGTGTAAAATTAATGTTGTTTTTTAAAGGGGATGATGTATTAACGGAACGTAACATGACAGATCCTACCGGCTGCGCCATGTCTTGTCGTGTTCTTATTAATTGAAACAATGTTGGTGGTCTGGGGTATTCTTCTTATTTGTTATTTATGTTATAATCAGTGTTTTTATATTATCTAGTTACAATTTTACACACATTTACCCCCCTTTCAAAAAAAAAAAAAAAAAAAAAAAAATGTGTTTTAGTTTTTTTTTTTTTTTTTTGAAAGGGGGGTAAATGTGTGTAAAATTAATGTTGTTTTTTAAAGGGGATGATGTATTAACGGAACGTAACATGACAGCTGGGTTTTGTGACAGCTGTCAGTGATCGATTGATAAGCCAAGACGAGTGAGCATGGATGGCTATATTAATTACTAGATAATATAAAAACACTGATTATAACATAAATAACAAATAAGAAGAATACCCCAGACCACCAACATTGTTTCAATTAATAAGAACACGACAAGACACTTTCTGTACATATTTTGTTGACCTCTAATTTACTTATTAGGAAATTCAAAACACAACACAACTTTAGCCACCCAGGTTTAGGCAAACAGATATCATAGTATATAGAAAATATTTCAACAGTTATATAAACTAAGGTGCAGTTTTTTGATCCTTAGCTAACTCAACTAAAGGTATCTACTAACCAATGGCTTCAAATGTACTTTTCTACCATATGTTAGCCTACTAAATGGTCAAATAAGTTGGATAGTTAATTATTTGACCACTTTTTAGGCTAACAATTATTGATGAAAAACGCATTATATCAAAACTTTAAACCATTGGTTAGCATATTTAATCATTGGTTGAGTTAACTATGGATCAAAAAACTAGGGCTATGAACTTAAATTACAAAAAAAAGTATGTTACTAAAAATAAATATTTTTTTTTTAACAAAAGCTAAGAATTGTATTGAGTGATCAATCTTAAATATCTCAGTAAATCAAATTAACAAAAAAATTGTATAAGTTTATATGGTCTTTAAATATTTTAAATTGAGTCAACAAACCTCTGGAACTCATTGTTTGAAGCATAAAATCCATTAAGTCATTATTTATGAAATGACTTAATAAAGAAGAATAATGTATTACATATATGAAATCCTACTTTTTAGATATATTTACCACTTCTGAGATCGTAGGTGTACAATGCACATACATGATTGTATAGGCATTTCATGAATCCGATAAGACCACTTTTCTAGGTGTTGTCCAAGCATATATAACACAAAAAGACTCTAAAGTTAATAAGTGCACTAACAAAGGAGTCTAAATACATTATACAGGACTAAAATAAAGTCAAACATCCTTACTTTTGTGGCCATAATCTCTTCGTACAAACTCTTCAATTGAAATTGATTGTATTCATACATTTTCACGTCAGTGGAGAGGCATATTCGACATATAGGTAGTTTCGACATCTTGCACTATTTATTTTAAACACGAAAACACATCGATTTTGATAGACAAAACACGAAATTTGCCGTAAATAGAATAATTAATAACGCGGCATCAGCATAGCTTTTATTGTAAAATGACAACTGCAGCAGTGTTGCTAGGAAATCATTTTTGAAATTCCCATTCGCTCACTTGCCAGCGTAAATAAAAAGTAGGTTTGAGGCTGTGGTTGTATTTGGCTTGTAATAGTTCTCGCCAAGCTTCTTGGCCGCCCTGAAGTTGGCTACAATGGCTGCGCAGTAGTAAGTCTCATACAAAAACAGCACCGATTCATGCCTCGCTCATCCGGTAAACCAACTTCGAGCGAGCTTCGGCGAGGGCTATAGTACTATACCACAGCCTCACAGAATAAACCGTGCGTCTGACAGTCTGACTGACACATACCTACTTGTATAATATAATGTGTGTGTTTAAAATAATTATGTGAAATGAATGAAGAAATGTCTTGACTGTTCAAGCAAGTTGTCTAGATAATAAAACAAACATAAATGCAAACATCTAAAAACATTTTGTAACTTGGAACTACACCGGCCACTGTGGGCTATAAATCGAGCTTCTGCATTTAAATTCATAACGATTTTTTTGGCTTTTGCTAAGCTTCTAATGCCTTCAGCAGTCATGAATATATAAACTTAAATATTTATGGAATATCATTTCTTATTTAAACTACATTAGGTATGTAAAAAAAAGAATATTTTGTATGGCGCCAAAGTAATAAAGCCAAATATTTTGAAAAACGCTGTCATAACTGTTCTTACTGTTAGCGACAAGACACGATAAAGAGTAAGTTTAAGCGAAGATATCATTTAAATGTAGGTTCTTAACTGCAGGGGCGGCCTTAACCGCTGCGAGGCTCCGGGCAGGCGGCAGATATTTGCGAGGCCCTTGTCCTTTTTACGATGTATGAGATATACGAGAAATGGAAAACTTTGCACTTATTGTTATTATTATTAACTAGCTTCTGCCAGCGGGAATGACGAAAATTAGCCCAAGGGAACATATTGCCGGGATAAAAAGTATCCTATATGCTATTCCAGAAAGCTATCTCTGTGCCAAATTTCATCCAGATCTGTCCAGCCGATCGACAAAAAAGCACACAAATTTTTATATATATATATTTTTTTTTTAATAAACGTTGCCCTACACTAGAAATTTCTTCTGTATTTGTGTATGTGTGTGTTTACAAACATATAAACTCACATACACAAACACCCAGAGCCGGAACAACTATTTGTAGATCATACAAATATTTGTTCCGTGCGGAAATCGAACCCGTGACACGCAGCGCAGCAGTCAATCGCTCAACCACTGCGCCAACCGTGCGCCCATTAGATTGGTTATTAATACTTCACTATGAAATAATTAACCGACCAACTTTAAACAACCAACTAGCAACCAATAAAATAAAGTTCATCGGGTACAACCCGAAAAGCTTACAATTTTATAATTGTAAGCTTTTTGGGTTGTAGCGCGAGGCCCCTGCAAGAGCGAGGCCCCGGGCGATTGCTCTGTTCGCCACCCCCTAACGCCGCCACTGCTTAACTGTAAATTGTATAATGATCAAGTAGATATTTAACTGCCAGTTTCCCAGCTCTCAATTATCGGGCTGTTAACGTAATCGAGGATTAATCGCCTGTTAATTCTACTTTCAGTTTCTCAAGTCCCAAATGTGACAAGAATTTAACAATTTGTCACAATTGACAAACATCTCGAATTAACCACATGTTACAGCAGTTTTGGCTTTCTGAGAACCTTTTTCAATGTTAATCTCTTGTCAACGAGTCTAATATATAATTGTTGGCAATTGATCGATTATTCGCAGATTAAAATTAATATTATAATTTGATAGGCTTATATTACGATAAAAAGATAATAGGGGTCGGTGAAAACTATGGTACCTATGGGTTGAGTTATAAAAAATATGTTAATTTAGATCAATTATTTAACTACCAAGATATAAAAAAAAATAGGATACCTATTACAAACTTTTAAAATTAATTACATTATAAAAACTTGACACAATTATCAAAAATAGTTTTTTTTTTGTATTTATGTAAATAAAAATTAAAAAACAAACTGTTACTGACCTGAGAATCGAACCTTCCTCACGCGCATTAATGTTGACTGTACCCTGGAATTAGTACTTACCAATGTCAGTTTCTAGATAGGTTTGTGTTTAACTTGAAGCGGCTGGGGTGGTGACCGCGCCACTAACCGAACACTAACCATCACCACAAAAATTTTGATCACCCATCCTTCAACACAACATCTATCAAGGTCACCCATCCAAAATAAAAAGCGACCCAAAAAAAAGTGGTCACCCATCCCAAGACTGACCTTCGTAAGGGTTGCTTACCCTGGCGGGGTTAGCCATCCAAAACAAACGAACCAAAAAAAAGCGGTCACCCATCCAAAGACTAACCTTGGTGAGTGTTGCTTAACCTGGCAGGGTCAGCCATCTAAAACAAACGAACCAAAAAAACGAGATTACCCATCCAAAAATCATCCTTGGTAAGGTTTGCTTAACTTGGCGGCTACACCAACCCAGGCGCTCAAGATAAAATACTATTTAAAGTTACTGATTACGTTATAGTAGTGAAAGAAGTGAATGAATACCAGCTATATTTTAGGATAGCCAACCGAAATAAATTAATGCCGATTATTTAATGTAACAAGCGATTACGTAAATTCTCGATGATGAAGTGTTGAGAAACCCACTAACAACTGAGTGCTGGTTAATTTGTGACAAATTGTCAACTAATTTGAGATGTGACGTCGACTTCAGAAAGTGGCCCTAAGTGTAGGCTAGGAATAATAAATTGTTGTATTCAGCAAGGCATAGTAGCATAGAAATAATAATAGTGTCAATGTAAGATTGGAATGAGGCCCACCCCCGACGTACACTCTGTAAGATTAGGTATATTCCTCGCCAAACTTCTTGGCCGCCCTGAAGTTGGTTTACCGGATGCGCGAGGCACGAAACGGTGCTGTTTTTGTATGAGATACCTAATCATGGGTGACCTTGATAGATGTTGTGTTGAAGGATGGGTGATCAAAATTTTTGTGGTGATGGTTAGTGTTGCTTACCCTGGCGCGGTCACCACCCCAGCCGCTTCAAGTTAAACACAAACCTATCTAGAAACTGACCTTGGTAAGTACTAATTACAGGGTACAGTCAACATTAATGCGCGTGAGGAAGGTTCGATTCTCGGGTCAGTAACAGTTTGTTTTTTTTTATTTTTATTTACATAAATACAAAAAAAAAACTATTTTTGATAATTGTGTCAAGTTTTTATCATGTAATTAATTTTAAAAGTTTGTAATAGGTATCCTATTTTTTTAAATTTTGATAATTAAATAATTGATCTAAATTAACATAAATTTTTTATAACTCAACCACGGAACTCAACCCATACCATAGTTTTCACCGACCCCTATTATCTTTTTATCGTAATATAAGCCTATCAAATTATAATATTAATTTTAATCTGCGAATAATCGAACAATTTCCAACAATTATATATTAGACTCGTTGACAAGAGATTAACATTAAAAAAGGTTCTCAGAAAGCCAAAACTGCTGTAACATGTGGTTAATTCGAGATGTTTGTCAATTGTGACAAATTGTTAAATTCTTGTCACATTTGGGACTTGAGAAACTGAAAGTAGAATTAACAGGCGATTAATCCTCGATTACGTTAACAGCCCGATAATTGAGAGCTGGGAAACTGGCAGTTAAATATCTACTTGATCATTATACAATTTACAGTTAAGCAGTGGCGGCCTTAGGGGGTGGCGAACAGAGCAATTGCCCGGGGCCTCGCTCTTGCAGGGGCCTCGCGCTACAACCCAAAAAGCTTACAATTATAAAATTGAAAGCTTTTAGGGTTGTACCCGATTAACTATATTTTATTGTTTGCTAGGGATAAAAAAACCCTAATAAAATAAAGTTAGTCGGTTAATTATTTCATAGTGAAGTATTAATAATCAAACTAATATTATAAAAAGTTTGTGTGTGTTATTATGTTTGCTACTGCTTCACGCTCAAACGGCTGGACAGATCTGGATGAAATTTGGCACAGAGATAGCTTACAGTCTGGAATAGCACATTGGATACTTTTTATCACGGCAATATGTTCCCTTGGGCTAATTTTCATCATTCCCGCTGGCAGAAGCTAGTTAATAATAAAAACAATAAGTGCAAAGTTTTCCATTTCTCGTATATCTCATACATCGTAAAAAGGACAAGGGCCTCGCAAATATCTGCCGCCTGCCCGGAGCCTCGCAGCGGTTAAGGCCACCCCTGCAGTTAAGAACATACATTTAAATGATATCTACGCTTAAACTTACATTGATTTGCCACTGCCTGTTTTTTTTTTAGGGTTTCGTACCCAAAGGGTAAAAACGGGACCCTATTACTAAGACTCCACTGTCCGTCTGTCTGTGTGTTACCAGGATGATGTATTTCTGTTGCCGCTATACCAACAAATACTATAAAAGGAATAAAATAAATTTTTAAGTGGGGTTCCCATACAACAAACGTGATTTCGGAACCCTTCGTGCGCGAGTGCGATTCGCACTTGGCTGGTTTTTTCTGATTGATATCGCTGCAAGTTTTAAGCTAGTTGAATCGTTTCTCCGGGTTCGTCAAGCTACCATTATCTTGGCCTACTGTTGAATCTGGCTTTCAGGACTTACATTGGTTAAGATCAATGTTCTAAGCTTGTCCCAAAAAGGTGTGATACATGCATTTTAGATTTTAGTCTGTAAACGGGTTCATACAATTCATTGTAACTATATTTTATACAGTATTGCTTTGTGCGCTCTCTCTGAAACTATTTTACATAAAATAACAAGAATGCTAAAAACAAAGGCAAAAAGGTTAATTAAAGTCTTGGAAAGATAAATTATATTGTTGGCACGTACCTAAAATATTAATGAATTATTTCAACACCTTTTTTATAAAAAAAAACTTTTACTTAGGTACTTTTTTCGAGGCCAATACACTTTTTTATAGTTTTTATAAGAACAGGTACTACAACAATCTAAAAGTAATTACAACATGCTTTGCTTTTTAGGGTTCCGTACCCGAAGGGTAAAAATGGGACCCTATTACTGAGACTCCACGATCCGTCCGTCGATGGAATTCTGACGTCTCGACGAAGACTCCCAGGTTGTAGCTCTCAGGCAATACAGTCTGTGTTTCCCGATAGCTACAATCTAGGGGTCTTTAAGTCAAGAGTACGGGAGTACGGGAGCACGCTTACCTAGAAGTAACCTGAATAGGTGCGCCATCGTCGACCACATCATCACTTACCATCAGGTGAGATAGCGGTCAAGGGCGAGCCTATATTAGATTAAAAAAAACATACGCTGTGGCAAGTTATACAGAAGACCAAAAAGTATAACCTGCCTCTCTGTTTAGCGTTTGTGGACTACGAGAAAGCCTTCGATTCGATCGAGACTTGGGCTGTACTGCAGTCTCTCCAACGGTGCCAAATTGACTACCGGTACATCGAATTGTTGAAGTGTTTGTACAAAAACGCCACCATGTCAGTTCGACTTCAGGATCAGACCTTGGAACCCGTCCTTCTGCAGCGAGGTGTGAGACAGGGAGAAGTCTCCAAAGCTGTCTACCGCTGCTCTAGATGGCTGTCTTCAAGGTTCTGGACTTGAGACTAGACATCAAAGTCAGTGGCGAGTACATCACTCACCTTCGGTTTGCCGACGATATAGTGGTTATGGGTCTCAACCATGGAGGACCTCAGTACAATGCTCGATGACCTCAGTACAGCTTCCGAAAGAGTGGGTCTTAGGATAAACATGGACAAAACCAAGGTGATATTGAATGCCCATGTTACACCCACTCCTATCAAGGTTGGAGACTCTACACTCGAAGTTGTGGGCGACTATGTCTACCTGGGATAAACGATCCAGTTGGGTAGGGCCAACTTCGAGAAAGAGGTCAACCAAAAAGACGTCAAAATCGACTCGGCTGGGCAGCGTTCGGGAAGTTGCGCAGTATCTTGTCGTCCAATTTACCACAGTGTCTCAAGACGAAAGTCTATGACCAGTGTGTGTTACCAGTGATGACCTATGACTTTGAGACGTGGTCGCTTACAATGGGCTAAAGACAAATACAAAGATATTTTATTTCAAGTAGGCCACCAAGCGGCACCTTTGAACGTTACATTAAAATTTACAAGTAATAATAGTTGATTCTACCGTGCCTTCGGAAAGTAGCTTGTAATGTAGAAGAATGCACAAAAAAAAAAAAACAATATTTAGGTACACAAGTACATACATACCTTGATGAATGAAATTGAGGTTATACAATACAAATATATTCATATAGTCTTCAGAAGGTCCAACAATACTTCAAAACAATAATCTTCTGCATATCACTTGTTTTTGCGCCCTAGTGGATGTGGAGCAGGACTAGCATGTAGCCAAGCATTTTTATCAGTGATGTAATCCCCCAACTTATAATATGCCAGCCTGCATAGTGTGCGTTTTATACAAGTTTTAAATATCGTCTCATTCAGTTCAAGAATGTGGGGAGGAATTTTATTGTAACATTTAGTACAGTACCCCATGAAAGATGAGGCTTCTTTAGCCAGTCTGAAACCTGGTTGATCTAATTGGTCCCTATTTCTAGTGACGTAATTATGTCTGTCACCGTTTTTACTAAAAACATGTAAATTCTTTCTCACGTACATGATGTTTCCTTGGCCTTATCAGAAAGCTTACAGTAACTCAAAGGGCAATGGAGAGGGCTATGCTCGGCGTTTCCTTGCGTGATCGAATCAGAAATGAAGAGAACAAAAATGAAAAGAACCAGGATTACCGACATAGCCCGAAGAAGGGGCAAAAAAGTTCTGGAGTGGCGACCGCGAACCGGAAGACGTTCCATTGGAAGGCCTCCCACCAGGTGGACCGATGACCTGGTGAAGGTTGCGGGAATTCGCTGGTTACGAGACGCACGGGACTGGTCAATGTGGCGACGCTTGGGGGAGGCCTATGTCCAGCAGTGGACGTCTTTCGGCTGATATGATGATGCTGATGATGAATGTTTACGCTCGAATAAAGCATTGGAGTGGGCGGCGGCGTTTGGCAGTACCGATCTGTAATTTTTATTACAAACGCTTGCCTCTACACGCGGTGGTACCCAAATACATAATAATATTGTAACTTCACTTGTGTAGTTGGCTTTTATAACTCCTTCTTCAGTTACCATCGTCCTATGTGGGCCCGTTTTAAGACGCTATGAGCCGCCGAAACCGTTTGAATGTTCATAATACAGCAAAAATACATTAATCTGGTTCGAGACATGTATGATAACGTAAGCACATAGGTCCGTAGCCCTGCGGGTATGAGTGACCCATTTTTGGTCAAGGTTGGAGTGCACCAGGGATCAGCCCTCAGCCCGCTGCTGTTTAATCTGGCCATGGACCACATAACACTGCACGAACACGAACAATACGAACAACAGCTACACACAGCGGAGATGAAAATGCTCCGCTGGGCAGGGGGCGTGACGCGGTTGGATAAATTGCGGAACGAATACGTACGAGGATCATTCAAGGTAGCACCAATCGCCGACAAGATCAGAGAGAGCAGACTTAGATGGTATGGGCACATGAGACGTGAAGATAGCTACTCCGTGAAGACAAAGCTCAAAATCAACACCAAGCAACGAACAAGGGGCAGACCATCAGCCTCTTGGTGGACCACTGTCGAGAGAGACCTCAAAGAGAAAAAGTTGCCGCCATCGACAACCCAGGATAGACCATCCTGGCGTAGACGCACAAGGAGGCTCGACCCCAAATAAATTGGGAAGGGGGCAGGAAGAAGAAGAAGAATACAGCAAAAAGCCCTCTTTTTAGTCCGCATTATTGTGAAACTACGGAACCCAGCGCGTGGTCCAACACGCAGTCGGAGGATACATCTGGTTTTGGTCAACAAACTCGCGAAAATGTATCCTCCGACTGCACAGCATGATCTTCTTCTTGTTTTGTTTTGTACTTTATAGTTCGCTTGTTAAGCAGTCGGGTTTTTTGATTTTTTAAATTAACTTTTTCGTTTTCAGTCGGGTTATACACCGTGAAATTTAAGTGGTTGTTTTCCCGCGGCAGAACGACTTGCCTTTAGGAGTACTTTCGAAGCATAGTGTTATTGTAAAAAAATAACGATGTTTTGATTTTAAAATAATTTAAAAAATATTCATCAACTCGAAAAAGTGAGTAACAATAGTAACTTGTAGGTACTAGGTACTACTCGCGTCACCACCGTATTATTCACCGTAGTACCTAGTACCTACAAGACAAGTTACTATTGTTACTCACTTTTTCGAGTTTATGTTTTTTTTTTAAATTATTTTAAAACAAAAACATCGTTATTTTTTAACTTTAACTCTATGCTTCGAAAGTACTCCTTAAGGCAAGTCGTTCTGCCGCGGGAAAACAACCACTTAAATTTCACGGTGTATAGGATGGGGTAAGTCGGGTAGAGTAGGGTAGGTAGGTAGCCAGTTGACGGGAGCAAAACCGGGGGAGTCAGCTATTCGGACATAATTACACATTCAGAGCTGCTACAGCTGTAAAAATCCAATATCAATTTGCCCGACCCAGAAATCGGACCCAGGAACTCACGCTCTGCATTAGTGATTGCGGTCACTAGACCAACAAGGCATTATATTCACATTTTTTCATATACATATTCATGTTGTATCTTTACAACCAAGAATAGGGTAGATGACTAAAAATATCTATTGAGTAACCTAAAAATATTGGACACGTATTTTTCCTTTACCACGTAAACAAAAAATTACGACGTTGAAATATCGTGTGAAGTCACGGTGTAATACACTATAGACTGACAAAGTGACTTCACAAGCCCCCACTCCTGGGGGGTGACCATACGCTCTTAGAGCGGTATCAATTTGAGATCGAATAAGGGACAGATGTTTATGACTTGTATACATCTGTCACTTACTCGATCTCAAATTGATACCGCTCTAAGAGCTTATGGTCACCCCCTGAACTTTGATGCACTTTATCTTTGTCAATTTTTATTTCTATACTTCTATACTTTCTATTATAAAGAGGAAAGATTTTTTTGTTTGTTTGTACCGAATAGGCTCCGAAACTACTAGACCGATTTGAAAAATTCTTTCACCAATAGTAAGCTATATTATTCCTGAGTGACATAGGCTATTTTTTAATCCCGAAATTGGGTCCTGTGGGGCGGTCCAAGGGAGCGAAGCCGCGGGCAACAGCTAGTATTTGATAAAGAAAAAAATACGAGGCCAATATTATTTGATAATCTCACTGACGGAATAAATAGAAATATCTTTTTTCTACACAGGAAACATCCATATTGTAAATACCTACACGCTTTTTCATTCTTTCTTTTTTCTATCTCCAAAATGCTTATTTTTTTAATCAGAAATTTCTAGCCTAAATAATTAAATATATATATATGAGAGCAGTGGTGGTCCAGTGGTATCGGCCGCGACTCACAAGTTGTAGGTCGTGGGTTCGAGCCCAGGCAGGCGCTTTACTTTGTGTAAATTATTTCATCACCACTGCTCTCAAAAAAGGTGAAGGAAAACATCGTGAGGAAACCGGCATGTCCTAGAACTAAAAATTCCAAGACATGTGACATCCACCAACCCGCACTGGGCCCGCGTGGTGAATTAAGGCCCATTCCCTCTCACAGAGAGGAGGCCTGTGTCCCAGCAGTGGGAACTTTAATAGGCTGATGATGTGATGTGATATTATATGCTTTATTGTACACCGTATGATACATTAATAAACATAAACTTAAGCCTAATACACATACAATGGGCGGCCTTATCGCATGCCGCGATCTCTGGCAGGCAACCTGGTATGGACAGTAATTGCTTGGACATGAAGTGCGGTAATTGGTGTAACAATAATATTGCTAAAATGATATACTACAATAGGTACACAGATAAATACATAAGCTATGTAATAGATACATAAATACATACATACCCACTTAATATATAAGCAAATAAAATAAATACAAAAAATACACATACACAGATAAGCAATATACTAATAATCACAGTATATGTTTGAAATTGACAAGCTAAGAGGAAGACAGCGACAGATAATGTTCCTTTACAAGTCTTTTGAACACAGGCAATGATTGAGCACGTTTGATTGGATCTGGCAATGCATTCCATAGACGAGTAGCCTGTTCAGTAAATGATTTATCCAAAAAAGTCGTGCAATGCGTTGGCATTTGAAGTCGTAAGTTTTCTGATGACCTAAGAAATCTCGTGTGGGAATCGCGGAGAAATTGGAAACGATTCTTGAGGTAAAGAGGGGTGTAAGAAGTAAAGAGTACATTATATAAAAGGGAAAGAATATGATATACAACATGATCGCCAAATTTTATCACAAAATTATGCCGTCCTAACACTGTTACCATCTAATGTAGCAGGTTGTGTTCACACTGATAAGGTTAACTCAAATGTAAAACGTTTAACAGAAATAATGAAGTTGGGACCCTAAACGGTTAGAATGCTAATCCCGTCCGAAACTGTTCGGACTAATTGCGTTATACACACTGCTGTAATATGCGATGAATAAATGGAAATGTTTAGAAATTTTGCATATGGCGTAAGTACTCCTGAGTGGCTGATTTTAAAATGAGAATCACGTCTAAACGGCTAGTCGTATTTTTTTTGAAAAATATATGTTATATTAGACCATTTTCTTAATAATTTGATCTATGAATATTTTTAGTTTTATTCGTATAACATAGTGTAATTAATTTGTAATGTTATGCTTAAGACAGATAAAAAACTAAAATCGCAACAAAACCGCCGGAAGTATTTTAATGAAATTGTCACCATCTCATAGATAATTTAATTATTTACATATTGATCTATGGCTTTTTTTAAAGTCAAAAGTCAGTAGTGGTTTTATATTATATTATAAGAAAAGTACAAATAACTACTGAATTTTGGGTCGCGCGGGTGTGAAACGAGTGCGCGTTTTGTTCCCTCAAGGGACTGTCGTCATCTTAACGAATATATACGAGTACTACGTCCGTCAAAAAATGGAGTTAAGTGAGAACAATGCTCTTACTTTGAGTTGCTTCATATTATAGTACCATTATTGGTACCGGTCTTCAACCGAAATCTATAAATAGGCATACGCCGTATTTAGCTGTAAGAACTCTAAAAAATAATAGTTTAAAAAAACAAAAAAATGTGATGAAAAAGCGTTATATTTTCAAAATGACTCTACTTTTACCAATATCTGTCAATTATATATTTTAGGAATTGGCGTCAAGCACCCCAACGCAACTTGGCATAACTCTTGACGACAAGTTGCGTTGGAAATCTCACGTCAAAAAGAAAAGACAGGAACTCGATATACGGTACAAAAATATATATTGGTTACTCGGAAGGAAATCCTGTCTATCAATACACAATAAAATTATCAAAAAAAATCAAAATCAAAATCATTTTTATTTCGGACAACTATGAGATCCATAAATTGTTAGTAACAGGTTTTCACTTAAACACTATTGTTAGTAACTTAGCTAAAACAAATATTAAAATATACAATATTTAAATTATAATATTATATATTTAAATTATAATATACAAGCTATTATTCTTATGCCAATTTGGACGTATGGTATCCAACTATGGGGCTGTAGGTACTAAACATAGCAATAACATTAACATTAAAAACGGGCTATTTACCATGTTTACTGTTTGTGCGAGTTCCCGATATTTCGGTGCTGTTGCAAGCACCATGATCACGGATAAACTGAAAGTCATTGCGGGTGGGTGTTTATGAGGAGACAAAACGGTCTACCCTCTTTCTTGTTCGTTTTTTGCACTCAGTACCGCTACCATTGTCACTCAGAACTCGATTCTACAATGGTAGCGGTACTGAGTGCAAAAATCGAACAAGAAAGAGGGTAGACCGTTTTGTCTCCTCATAAACACCCACCCGCAATGACTTTCAGTTTATCCGTGATCATGGTGCTTGCAACAGCACCGAAATATCGGGAACTCGCAACAAACAGTAAACATGGTAAATATCCCGTTTTTAATGTTAATGTTAGTGTTAGTGACCATGACAGTTTAAAAACTTATATAAACATAGCAATGTTCATGGTATAATAATATACTCCGTTATGTTATTATACCATGGCAATGTTAAAATTATTCAAGGTGGGCAAAAGAAATCACCCTATTGGAAGATGCTCTCATTTTTGCAAATGGCCGCCAATGTCAAATCTGTTTTGACATTTGTGGACTAGACAGATGCAGAATACAAGTGAACAAGCCATGGAGCGATACACTTCTCAAAAACGCGGAATAATCGTGTCTATTTTTTGACGATTTTTCGACCAAAATCATAATGAGCGATGAGGCTCATTTTCACCTCAGCGGGTACGCAAACAAGCAAAACTATCGCTTCTGGGGCACCGAAAATCCACGAGTGATTCACGAGGAGCCATTACACCCGCTCAAAGTGACTGCATGGTGCGCTGTTCACGCTGGAGGAGTCATCGGGCCATTTTTTTTCGAGAATGCCGCTGGCCAAACGACAACAGTGGACGGTCTCGCAATTGGACGAATTAGGACTGAGGGACATGTGGTTCCAACAGGACGGAGCAACGGCACACAATGCGCGAGCCACAACCGATATTCTGAAGGCAGCGTTCCCGGGTCGCCTCATCTCTCGGTTTGGCGTTTTGCACTAGCCCGCAAGATCGCCCGATTTAAGCGTGCCAGACTTTTTTTGTGGGGTTTTTGAAGTCCCGTGTTTACGTGAACAAGCCCGAGACTCTGGAAGCCCTCAAGGCCAACATTCGACACGAGTGCGAGAATCTGTCACCCGAAGTTCTCGCCGAAGTGATGAAAAATGCCATAAAACAAGCCCGTATGGCAATCAATTGTGATGGCGCCCATTTGGCCGATATAATCTTCGCGACTTGCCCAATAAAAATCTAAAGCTTCAAATAAACATAATCAAAAAACAGTACTTCGATACTGTTTTTTGATTATGTTTATTTTCATTTAATAAAAAAAAGAGATAAACAACATCGGATGACTTCTTTTGGCCCACCTTGTGCAACAACTCAGAGATGCTGTTAATGCACCATGGTTCATCAGAAATGACGATCTTCACCGCGACCTTAAAATGAAACTCGTCACCACCGTTATTGAAAACTTTGCTGAAGCCCACGAACACAGACTTCATCGACATGTGAATGTGGACACGGACATAGTGCGTAGGCTAAAGAGAACTAAACCATTTGAGTTAGTGTAGTGTATAATAAGTGAAAAAATAATAGCAAACAATACTGTGCTATACGTGTAACACGTGAACTAAGTGTTTTTAACGTATCAGACTCTAAGAAAGTGCTACCGAACTGTATAAAAGTGCAAATTGACACTATTCTTAGTCATAACATTATCAATATAATTATAAGTTAGAGTTAAATTAATTATTAGTCTATTAAGGCTAGATTCTAATTTATTATTAAGAACTTAGTTTTTATTAATATAGAAAAAAAAGCAGCCCACGCTTTTTTACTATATAATATTTTTTTTGTTAATCACACTATTCTTAATATAAATTTATTGAAAATTATTTTGGTTTTCTAATCTAGCGTGTAGTTTTTTAATATTTTTTTTTTTTGTTCAATCGCTAATCCTGACGATCCTAGTAAGGATAATCGGACAAACAAATGCAATAATACTAAATTATTGCATTGTCATCGGTCCTTGATAAGTATGCAAAGTTTAAAATTAATCCGACGTTTTGAAGGTGATGAAAATCACGTTCAAAGATTCCGTTACATAGATACATACATACCAAGCTAATAAAAGCGTGTTAAAAACATTTGGCCGAGACAATGGAAACATTTTCTTTCATCGATAAGTTATTTTTTTTTTAATGCCTGTGAAAAAGTGGCAACCTTGGTACCGCAGATTTATATCTGTGACTTCTTTCAATTCATGGTTCGGTTACACTAAAAAACTTTGTGTGGAACGGGAAACAGTGAGATAAAAATGTGTTACTATAAAACTTCAAACAGGTCGCGAGGTAGCACGCAATATTATGTACATTAATTAATATTAATTTGTGACGCCGTTAAAAGTAGTGTAATATTAATAAACAGTGTCGTTTCAATGAGTAAATAACAAAATGGCAAAATTCAAGGACCACGAATTTACGTCGGTGCTTTATTTAGAAATAACTTCTGTCAGCGGATAAAAATTCCTTACATATCAATAAAAAACTCCACGAAATCGAACATCGTTTTTAATAACAGCTTTCAATAAACCTCTCACAAAACCTTCGGGGAAGAGTAATATCTATTCTCATCAAAGGAGATCTTTGAATAGCGAACCCAGAATCCTTTCGAAAGGGATTAAAGGTGAAAAGCAAACGCTACGTAACGATTCTCGATGTGTTGCAAAGAATATTAGGCAATTTTTAATAACAGCCGCACGGGTCGATCATCAAGGTTAAGCAACGCTTGACGAGGTTGGTCAGTGGATGGGTGACCATTTCAACATACCGAGTTTCCTCCGTGCCTCGAAAGCACGTTAAGCCGTTGGTCCCGGCTGTCATTTGAAGATCTTTGACAGTCGTTACAGGTAGTCGGAAGCTTGAGATCTGACACCAGTCTCGACAAGGTGTACCGTGTTACCCAGTTACTGGGTTGTGGAGGTCAGATAGGCAGTCGCTCCATATAAAACACTGGTACTTAGCTGAATCCGGTAAGACTGGAAGCCGACCCCAATATAGTTGGTAAAAGGCTAGGCAGATGATGAACTCAACCAATTTTTAAATAAGCTAACCAATTATTTAAAATGCAATATAACACGTTTATTCATCAATTGTTAACCTCAAATACCGGCCAAGTGCGAGTCGGACTCGCGCACGAAATGTTCCGTACCATTAGCGAAAAATAACGGCAGAAAAATCACGTTTGTTGTATGGGAGCCCCACTTAAATATTGATTTTATTCTGTTTTTAGCATTTGTTGTTTTAGCGGCAATAGAAATACTTCATCAGTGAACGTTTCAACTGTCTAGCTATCACGGTTCATGAGATACAGCCTAATGACAGACAGACAGATAGACGGAACGTGGAGTCTTAGTAATAGGGTTCCATTTTTACCCTTTGGGTACGGAACCCTAAAACTGGTCAAATAACTGGGAGAATTAATTATTTTACCATTTGTTAGACTAACAATTGATGAAAAAACGTATTTATTGAATTTTAAAACCATTGGTTGAGTTAACTACGGACCTTCCTGATGTCGCGTCGATAGGTGATATCACGTACGTATTAGCTAAAAAGATTTCAAGTGCTAAATCATGCGAATTTCATCGCATTGTGTCCATGATGTTGTCGTAGAAGAAGGAAAGAACGGGAAGTTGCACGGTATCTTCTCGTCGAACTTACCACAGTGTCTGAAGACGAAAGTCTATGACCATGTGGGTGTTGCCGGTGATTACTTACGGGACAGAGATGTGGTCACAATGGGCCTCATCAGAAAGCTTAAAGTCACCCAAAGGGCAATGGAGAGGGATATGCTGAGAGTTTCAGCGCGTGATCGAATCAGAAATGAAGACATCCCGCAAGAGAAATAAAGTTACCGACATAGGCCGAAGAATTGCCAAACAAAAGTGGCAGTGGGCAGGGCACACAGGAAAGTAAGCGATGGGCGTCCGTTAATTACGTGAGGTGATTTTGACGATTTTACGACATCCCCTTCCCCCTCAGTGAGGTGTCGTGAGATTTGGCTTGACACCCTCATTCTAATTTCACGTGAGATTTTTCATTATGCGTATTTTTTGTGTAAATACGATACTCCGTGCTTGATTGCGTTGGATTTATTATCAGACACATAACTTGCTTAATTATTTTTGATAACTAAAAACGTAGTAAAGAATTACAGTAAGAACATCTAATAATAAAAAAAACGTAATTAGGAACTATTAAGAATTCGTAAAAGATATATATATCATTCTTATTTAGTTCACGGGGACTCATGCGTGGTATCAAGAGTGACTTCTGGAACCAACATGTTCATGAGATTTTCTGTAGTATTATATGCTCCTTCAATCTCGCTCTGATTGAAGCTACAACGGTTTAGAGTGGCTACTCTAAACCGTTGTCGCTTGCACACAGAAGCTCAGTATAGCTCGACGACCATGAGAATCGCACATTGCACGCTAGTGCGGCTGGTGCAATGTGGACCGCGGACGTCTTTACCAGAGAAATTATCACCCTGAAACTGTGTGGCTAAAAAAACCGGCCAAGTGCGAGTCGGACTCGCGCACAAACGGTTCCGTATCACTATCGCATAAAACAGCAAAAAAACACGTTTGTTGTATGGGAGCCCCACTTAAATATTTATTTTTCAACACACTTGCTCATAAAGTGGCTCTAATTTCACCGCAATTAGGCATATAATGATACCTGTTATCAAACTGTGACTTTTTCATTGCTATTATTCACAAGTGAGTTATAGTTTTTTTTTTTAATGGTTTCCTGCCTTCATTTAAAATACTTTTAAATTAAACTAATTTTAAAATTGTCACAAATCAATCCAATGAAAATTAATAAAATAAATCATTAATTATAATCCAGTTAAAATTTAAGTATTTTCAATATAATAAAATGTAACACTTTATAAATATAACATTATTTATTTTATGTTTTTGACATAATTTTTAATCAACCAAATTGTTATTTTTTTTGACATTTTATTATTTTTGTACATCTGACATATTTTTATATTTATTTTACTTTTCTGACATTTTATGCTTTAATTTATTTTGACATTATTTTTACGTTGTTGGCATTCTTTTGAAATATGAAATTGTGTTTTTTTTTTTAAAGCCATGTGTATTGTTTTTTATTTTTTGGTTTTTCGTTTGACATTGGTTTAATTTATTAATTTGGTATGATATTTTATGATTTATGTTTTATATCTGACATTTGTTTTTTACTTACCTGACATTTTATGATTCCTGACTTATTTTTCGTACGTTTTGACATTATTTTAATATATGAATCTGGTTTTTTTTTATGATCCATTGTGCTTTTTTTGCTAAATTGTATTTTTATTTTAATTTAGTTTTTTTTTTACCATTTTGTGCTTTAATTTATAAATATTGTAGAATATATTTGTACGCCTACTAGGCGAAACATGTCAGTACAAAAAATAGTTAAAAATAGAACATCCTGCATGCCTACTGTATGTGAACTCATGTTTGGACAAATAAATTATCTTTATCTTTAACACTGTTAATCAATTAAAAGTGTCCCATTCGACATTAATCCCTTTCTATTCCTGTCATGGATGTAGTACTTACTATATCCATAACATAATACATAAAATGTGGCATAGGTTCTAGTCAAACAATTCAGCAAAATGCTAGAACCTAACATATTGCTTGCTCATTTCATGCAACTTCGTATTCAACTAGATAATTTCAACTTGTACGTGTTTAATAAATAAAACTTGCCCTCAAATGTAACTTTTGTTTCTCTGCAATAAAGAAAACTGGAAATTCCCCATTTTGTACGTGGCTAAAACGCTATCCGCGAAAAGCTAAAAAAAAGTAACCTCATTGTTTTAGTCTATGGCCGATCGCCATTGTTAGATGCGCCCGCATAGGAAAACTGATTAATTTACCCCGCCATATCGAAAAACAAATCACAACTCGTTTTCACTGTTGAAAATGATTTTTTAGTATTATTTTCTTCACAAGTGTGTTGAAAAACGTCGTATGATACACGTGTGTATTGATGATTACCGTCCTCGGCTCTCTTAAGACCCTCACCTAAAGGCTCGGGTCTCAATGGCGCCTCAGCGGTAATCACCAACATTACGCACTTGTACCATATTGTACTATTATTCTATTTTAGTAGTATTTGTTGTTATAGCGGCAACAGATAAATCATCTGTGAAAATTTCAACTCTCTAGCTATCATGTTTCATGAGATATAGCCTGGTGACAGACAGACAGACAGTCAGACAGACAGACGGACCGCGGAGTCTTTGTAATAGGATGAATAGGAAAATTACGCGAGGTGTTTAGGGAGGCCCTTATAAATCAATAATAATTGTTGTTAATATAAATCAGTCAAACATTATAATTTTAAATTATAATCCTAACATACTTAGTAAATAGGTATTTTCTCCAGTCTCTACAAAATGAATGTACAATTTAGGTTAGGGCTCCCTAAAATTGACATGAGGTCTCTTACCAATGGTTCTTATTTAAAAACTTACCCTGTACGGTAAATATATTTTTGGTTTTTCCAGTGGCTTCGCTCGTGCGAAAGTCTGAAATTATTCCAAGGGAACATACTCACAGGATACAAATCGGCCAAGTGTGATTAAGATTTTATTTTCAACACGCTTTTATTAGCTTGGTATGTATGTATCTATATATCAATGTAACGGAATCTTTGAACGTGATTTTCATCCCTATCAAAACGTCGGATTGATTTGAAACTTTGCACACTTATCAAGGACCGATGACAATGCAATAATTTAAATAGTTTGTCCCATTATCCTTACCAGGATCTTCAGGGTTAGCGACTTGTTGGTTAAATTTACCATTAAAGCGTGTTTTTTAGTTTTTAGAACTACAATTTATTATTATATATTTACACATGTATGAAACTTACTATCTGTTTTACACAAGTAACAACGTTTATAAGTAACGTTTCAATAGTATTTGTACAAAATTATTACGTATCCAAGTACATTTTATAAGTTGGTCGACTTTTTACTCGTAAACTTGTAAAGCCTACTTAGCTGTATATTTTTCCTTTGTGTATAGTTTTCAACACACTTGCTCATAAAGTGGCTCTTATTTCACCGCAATTAGGCATATAATGATACCTGTTATCAAACTGTGACTTTTTCATTGCTATTATTCACAAGTGAGTTATAGTTTTTTTTTTTATGGTTTCCTGCCTTCATTTTAAATACTTTTAAATTAAACTAATTTTGAAAGTGTCACAAATCAATCCAATGAAAATTAGTAAAAAAGTCATTAATTCTAATCCAGTTAAAATTGAAGTATTTTCAACATAATAAAATGTAACACACACAATGTAATGTATTCAATTAAAAGTGTCCCATTCGACATTAATCTCTTTCTATTCCTGTCATGGGAGTAGTACTTACTATATCCATAACATGATATGGGTAGTAATTACTATTTCCATGATATCCATTAAATACATAAAATGTGGCATAGCTTCTAGTCAAAATTCAGCAAAATGCTAGAACCTAACATATTGCTTGCTCATTTCATGCAACTTCGTAATAAACTAGATAATTTCAACTTGTACGTGTTAAATAAATAAAATTTCCCCTTAAATATAACTTTTGTTTCGCAGAGAAACAAAAGTTATATTTAAGGGGAAATTTTGAAATTAAAAAAAATAAAATAAAGAAAACTTGAAATTCTCCATTTTGTACGTGGCTAAAACGCTATCCGCGAAAAGCTAAAAAAAGAAAGTAACCTCATTGTTTTAGTCTATGGCCGATCGCCATTGTTAGATGCGCGCGCATAGGAAAACTGATTAATTTACCCCGCCATTGCGAAAAAAAAATCACAACTCGTTTTCACTATTGAAAATGATTTTTTAGTATATTTTCTTCACAAGTGTGTTGAAAAACGTCGTATGATACACGTGTGTATTGATGATTACCGTCCTCGGCTCTCTTAAGACCCTCACCTAAAGGCTCGGGTCTGAATGGCGCCTCAGCGGTAATCACCAACATTACGCACTTGTACCATAATGGACTAATATAACACAAACATGATTTTTTTCACGTATCCAAAAGCAACCATTTAGCTGGCAGGGTGTGGGGAACTTGACTCTAACAAAAAATTGCAATTTGAAACTTAATTTTACGCAAACGGATCCCTGAATCGTAAAATGGTTTTCACAGACCCGTAATATTTTTAAAGGCCTATCCAACGATACCCCACACCATGAGATAGACAAGAAAAAAATCCATCCCCACTTTACATCTACATGAGGTAACCCAAATTATTATTTTTTCTTGATTTTATTTTACCGCATTGTTGGAGTGATTAATATGTATATCCATGTTGCAAATTGGAACTGGAGAACATGTGGTTCCAACAGGATAGAGCAACGACGCTTACTGCACGAGGCACAACCGAAATTCTGAGGGCTGCATTATCCGGACGTGCTCTGGCCGGTGGGATCGCCTGATTTAACTGTTCCAGGTTTCTTTCAGTGGTTTTTTTAAGTCACGAGTCTGTGTCAACAAGCCTCAGAGTCTTGAAGCCCTCAAAGATAATATCCACCGGAAGTTCTGGCAAGAGTGATGGAAAATTCCATAAATCGGTCCCGGATCATTTTCTCGACTAAATGGGCAAATAAATTGTAGTTCTAAAAACTAAAAAGCACGCTTTAATGGTAAATTGAAGTAAAAAGTCGCTTTAGCATCCTGAAGATCTTGGTAAGGCTAATGGGACAAACTATTTAAACGCGCACGTTCGAATCGACTTTTCTTACTTGTAAATTTTAATTTTTGTGTGACGTTCAAAAGTGCCACTTATTGGCCTAGTTTTTATTTTTTATTTTATCTCCAACAAAGAATACACCTTACATGCTATATTATTATAAAATAACAGAACACAAGAAAAACTATGTGCTTCCTCAATTATAGGAGACCACATCATGCAATTAAATTTAATAAAAAAAAAAGATATAAAAGATCAAAGAGCAAAGAAAAGAACAAAGAAAAAAATAAATAAAACAGACCTACAGACAAACAAAAACGGCAGTTAACAAAACACAATTAGGCAGGCAGATCAACACTTACATAATACGCAGCTGTGTACGGATCAATGACCTATATTTACCCAGAGTATTAGAAAAAATGTCTATGTCTTCTGATGCACATGCTAAGGCATTGTACTGCTGGCTCATCCTGGCAACCGGTGAGTGTTTACCCAGATTTGTTCGGCATTGAGGGGCTTTGAGTAATGGGCGGCGATAACGCGGGATCCTAGCAGGAACATCAAGGTTTATTCTGCTAAGAAGATCTGGACAGTCAATACTACTGTTAAGCAATTTAAACAGGAATGTTAAATCAGAGACTGTACGGCGAGACTTGAGAGGATTGATTTTAAAATAATTCAGCTTGTCCGCATATGATCTCAAATTCCTAACTCTAAACCGAAAAGCTAGGTGACGAACAAGTTTCTTTTGGACTCTTTCGATTCTGTTTGTGTGAACCTGGTATGTTGGATTCCAGACCGTGCTACAGTATTCCAACTGACTTCTTACATAGCTATTGTATAACAGAAGTGTAGTAGAAGGTTTTTTGAACTCTTTGGAAGATCGCAATATAAAGCCAAGAGCCCGATAAGCTGAGTTGAGCATTTTGTCAATGTGTTCGTTAAATCTCAAACTGCCATCCAAATACACTCCCAAATCTCGGATAACCGTCACTTCATTTAATGTGTTTCCCTGAATATTATAGCTCGACTGAATTTTATTACGTTTTCTAGTAAATTTGATGTGGTAACATTTAGTACAGTTTAGATACATTTTATTCCTCGTACACCACTGAGATAAGTTATCTAAGTCCGCTTGCAGCAACTGAATATCGGATTCAGTCAGTATTATTCGTGTCAATTTCAGATCATCCGCAAATAGGTATGGTGTAGTATATTTAAATACGCTCGAGATATCATTCACAAATATAATGAAGAACAAAGGGCCCAAATTGGACCCCTGTGGAACACCTGAGGTTGCAAAATAAGGCTCCGACTCAACACCCTCCATGACAACTAAAGATGGCCTATTGTTAAGGTATGACCTACACCAATCTAATGCGGCACCGGTGATGCCTAGGGACTGAAGTTTAATCAACAATAGTTCATGATTCACCTTGTCAAAGGCCTTCGAAAAGTCAGTGTATATTGCATCTACTTGTAGACCCTTGTCAACTGCGGATATTAAGTCAGTGACATAAGTGACAAGATTTGTGTCCGTGGACTTTTTAGACATAAAACCGTGCTGACTTAAGGTTAGGTAGCTTTTAACCTGGCTGTAAAAAATCGGGTACACTAGTGATTCGAAGACCTTAGACAAAGTACATAGAATCGAAATTGGTCGATAGTTAGATATCACTTCTCGTTTATCGTTTTTGTGAATAGGCACTATTCTTGCCCGTTTCCATGTATTCGGGAATACACCTGTTTTAAGTGAAATATTATATATATCTGCTAGTGGAGAGGACACATAACGAGCACATCGTGACCAAAATATTGGGGGTATATTATCAGGTCCTGCACCTTTTGACAGGTCAAGTTCAGAAAGTTTCTTAGATACTGCCTCTTGAGATATTGAAAAATCATTAATGGGTGGAATAAGGATTGATGTAACAGGTAGATTATCAACAGAGTTACCATGGTCAAGACTTTGCGAGTCGTATACCGATGCGAAATGATTAGCAAATAAATTCGAGATAGCTTTACTTCCAGATGCAGATGAGAGACCCAGGGTCATTTTAGAGGGATAGGAAGTGTTACTTTTCCGAAGTTTTTTAACATGTGACCAGAAGAATTTGGGATTGCCTTTTATTTTATTTTCCAATTCTTCCATGTAATTATTGTAACATGTTTGCATTGATTTTTGACAGTCCCTTCTTAGATAATTGAATTCAACTACATCAAGTGGATTATTATATTTCTTTATTCTGTTATGATATTTCAATTTTTGTTTGAGCAATTTTATCAATTGGTTAGAATACCACGGTGGGTATCTTCCTAGCGTCAAAATAGCCACCGGTACATATTTCTTAATAATGTCCCTTACTATACTGTAGAATTTATCCAGCATTTCATTAACATCATGAAAACATAGTGCAAATTCATTTTCCCAGTTGATGTCCTTAAGTGCATCAGTTATCGCTTCGTAGTCAGCTTTGTAATAATTGGGTTTGTTTAATGGTTTGCAGTCATTTTTAATACATACGGGTAGAATGGGCACGAATTCTAAAGCCGGGTGAAACTTATCCAACCTCCTTATGGGGTCAAGGCAATTGCTGACTTTGATTTGGTCGACATCGGAAAGTATTAAGTCTAATATTTTATTTTGAAAGTTTCTGATGCAATTGAATTGTTTTAAGTTATTAAAAGCTATAAAATCAAGTAGAAGATTCTTTACATTGCCAGTGCCACGTGCAGAAGGCAAGCACGACTCATTACCAGCATCATGTATCCAATCAACGCAGGACAAGTTAAAGTCACCAACTATTAATGTGGGACTGTCGCTGTTGTTATTCATGATTGAGTTGCAGTTTTCGGTAAAATGTTCAAAAACTTCCGTGGATACCGGAGGGGGTAAATATACGCCACATATCTTAAAAGATTTCACGCTAGAACTCGATTTGGTCTCAATCGTAATCCATAAGTCTTCACAGTTACTTTCCCACTCAACCATGCGAGAAGAAATTAACTTATTTGAAACTGCCATAAGTACTCCACCACCGGTTTTTTTATGTTTATTGAAAGAAGATGTTTCACGATCCCTTCTATATACCGTATAGGAGCCACTAAATAATTCGGCATCAAAAACACTACTGCAAAGCCAGGTCTCGGTTAGGACATAAACATCGTACGCGTTATTATGTATGTGTTGACGTACCTCACTCAGTTTACTACGCAGGCCTCTAGTATTTTGATAGTAACATTTTAGGGAATTGAATTGTGAAAAATAATGCTATAGAACATTCTTAGAGTCACATTGATACACGAATTTATGTTAACGACATTAGTTTATCATGATCTCCAATAACCACAGTTTGAGAGGTTTCATCCTTCCTCAAGAAAATTCTTCCATTGCGGACCCACACGAACTTGTATGCTAATTCTTTAGCACGTACTCGCGTTGCCGCATGGAGAGCCTTATTTTCCGGGGACAGATGTTCGACGACGAATATTGGAACAGGTTTATCAGCAGCTATACCAAGGTGACTAGAGGAAAGTCTGCTCTTTGGGTTGGCCCTATTGAACTGCATTGATGCCGCCAGGAAGGTATCTCTTATACGGGAACTCATAAATTTAACTAATACTGATCTTGGTCGCATATTCTGTGAGTCCTTTTTAGCAACCCTCGTACAAAGTTGAATGTCACTGTCCTTTATGTTGCAGTCAAGCACTTTGCTCAGCTGGAGAACAGTACTTACCAAATTCTCTGATTTGTGTTCGGGTATACATTGCAACTCAATGTTATTCGATCGAGCATGCTGTTCTATAATGTTCATACGCTTAGTGAGGTCTTTCAGAGAATTCTTTAAATTGGAGTTATCTTTTTCGAGTTTTTGTATTCTGTTGGCCCTTTCCTCCAGTGTCGCCGTCATTTCCTCGTATTTATCATTAAAAAATGACAGCGACTCCTTGAATTCTGACACTATGTCATTAATTTGGTTTAGTTGGTCACTTACCAAACCCTTTATTGAGTCCTGCAAAGCTTGATTAATTTCTTGCCTTATCAAATCTCTGAGGGAGCCACTTGTAATTTCTGTCAACGGCATGTCGGCCTGATCGTCAGGATGATGAGGCAGTTCACCACGAAAGCCAATTTTATTCTCTCTGGCAGGAGAGGGTTGACCACTGCTTCTATCTGGGCTGCTCTGCTTGGCGAGTTGGATTGGGGTATTAGTATTATCAACTTTAGGCTGCTTGTTGGGGCACCTAGGGCATTTCCAAGTCCTTTTGGATTCAGCATTCATTAGTTTAAATCTCCTTTCTGATATATTACAGCATAATAAATCATACCACTGAAGGCAAAGAAAGCATTGTAAACCTTTTCCAGCCTTAAAAGCGTTCATGCAACTAGTGCAAGTTAATGTTGACATTCTTTCGTTAAAAGAAAAGAGTGGACACGAACAAAGGCCCACGACCAGAAAAAAAATATTTCACTAGTTGAAGGTGCACACTAACAAATGCCAACAGCGAGTGAGTGAATCGAAGTCCGCGACCAAAAGGTCTTAAGTGCGCGGTATCCGGCGTCGCTTACGCGTTCGCGTCAAGGGCTCTGTGATTGATGTGCGGTTGGGTATATTCACAAAAAGTTCACTAATTGTATCTTAAATAATTCTTATTTATAATTTGTATGTATAAATGCCTCAACTCACGAGTACTATGTACGTCCAAGAACCGAAGTATCACTAACACTGAACCGAAACTTTGTTAAAACTGTATCAAAACTATTTATTATTGCGGAGCGCTACAACAGCAGTACACTTTAGTCCGGGGGTACTCCTAGTTGAATAAATATGTTTGACTTTGACTAAATTATTGCATTGTCATCGGTCCTTGATAAGTGTGCAAAGTTTCAAATCAATCCCACGTTTTGAAAGGGGTGAAAATCACGTTCAAAGATTCCGTTACATTGATACATAGATACAAACATACCAAGCTAATAAAAGCGTGTTAATAAATTATGACACCAAATAAACATAATCCAAAAGCAGAACCAAAGTATTTCGTATATAAACGAATTACAGCCAAAGAACATCGGGTGATAACTTTTGTGCCATCCTGTATTATTTTCTATCGTGTCGGTAGTAGGATTCAGAAATTGAAAGCAAAGTGGTCTTCCACTATTTGTTCCTTCCCGTGGCAACCGATCCCAAGAGACTTCCAGAATGAAAGTCCAACGCTCTAGCAATTAGAACACGACGGCAGTTCAGTTTATGCTCATTTTATATCAATTTACATGTGATTTTTATCATCATCATCTGCCTAGCCTTTTTCCTAACTATATTGGGGTCGGCTTCCAGTCTTTCCGGATTCAGCTAAGTACCAGTGTTTTACATGAAGCGACTGCCTATCTGACCTCCACAACCCAGTATCTGGGTAACACGGTACCCCCTTGGCAAGACTGGTGTCAGATCTCAAGCTTCTGACTACCCGTGACGACTGTCAAAGATCTTCAAATGACAGCCGGAACCAACGGCTTAACGTGCTTTCCGAGGCACGGAGGAAACTCGGTATGATGAAATGGTCACCCATCCACTGACCGACCTCGTCAAGCGTTGCTTAACCTTGATGATCGACCCGTGCGGCTGTTATTATTTAGCCACGAGCTCCACATGTGAGTTTTATAATTTTGTAAAATAATAAAGTTGAGCAAATTTTGAAGTCTAAGCGAACAAAGACGCAGGCGGAAAGCTATGTTTGGGTATCAATTTGCAATGTCCCGACAGTATTCCAAAAAAATTAAACAGCCAAAATCGTGTAGTCCTCGCAGGCGAAGCTGCGGGCGGAAAGCTATTTGTAAAATAAAATGGATTATGTTTTCATTTTCAAGCTTAATTTATTAAAGTACCAAGGTCTGTCAAAGTAAGTAATACATTACGTATACACATAAGATAGATAATTATATAGATTAACACATTAAATGAACACCTAAATATAGATGGCACAATATACATATATATCTTCGATTAATGTAACACATTTCATAGTAAGGAGCTTTTTAACAATATACATAAAATGAAAACGATTCGAAATATCAGGATATATTCTGTGAATATAATTACGAGAAATAAGGTGGATAAAGAAGTGCAGTCGATGCTCTTGCCTTTGAATCTGATGCAATATTTAAGCTTCTGTCCAAAATATCGTATCCAAAATTATTATATTACCACAAATAGCTTCAAGTCCAACTTCATATCGATGATTGTGACACTGATATTAATTATTTTATACATGCACTGCACCTTTACAGTGGATATCAAAGGTCTTGGATTTCCAACTTTCATGTATATCTCGTCGTACAACGACTGCTTCTTTTATTGTCTTGGTTTTTCTATTAATTTCTTCAGCGGAATCATTCAAACCAAAAACAATATCCAGTTTGTTTTAACTTTTCAAATAGTGCACAGATTTCTTAACGGTGAAACTAGTGTTAAGCATTTCATCATTTGGAATTGGATCCTTTTAATCATAGCTCTGAGTTTTTACGTCATTATTTTTACTTTATTTCACGTACAATTGAATGCACCTTTCTATTCCGTTTATGTTTGCTACTTTTTGGTTATTTTCGATTTTAATGTAGTTTATGCCACACGAGTAATTAAACTATTGGAAAACAAGGTTCTCCTTTGGAATAGGCAAGTTTTAAACTCTCAAGAATTGGAAGAGACGAACAGAAAAGATTACTACAAAAAAGTTTTTCAGGCTTACGTTGATATCCTACAATGTTACAACATTTTCAAAGCTAGTTTTCAGCAATTCGTAAGTATTTTTACTAAACATACATGAATATTAAAGACGTGGCGAAATTTCTTCAAAATTGTAGTACATTATTTGATATGCAATTGTGATTTCTTTGATGTATCGCTAATAAAAAAATGCCAAAGTATTTTTGAATTAGCGAAACTTAATACTATCATTCCTTAAAATATATTCAATTGCTAAAACCAGGGTAGCAAGAAAACAAAGCAAACAGAACTTAACGTTTTTTTTTAATATTTTTGATATGTTTTTAGATACTATTTCACATATTTGAACTAACCATTCACACTCTGACGTACACTCAACTAACGATAGAAACGTTTAAAAACGACATAATAGTTAATAACACAGTGAGTATTCTTTAATATGTACCCTTATTTTATCATAATTACTTTCTTTTATGATTATGTCCATTATCTGCTTTCTATATTAGGCGTCATCTCAAAATTTACTCCTTTTCTAGGCGTATATCATCTTTCAAACAGTCAACGTATTCTCGAAAGCATGATAATTACTCATTCTTTGCCATCATGTCCTAAAAATCGATATTTATTTATTATGTATGTCACAGGATAATTTGAATTCGGATATTGCGAAAACCCGCATAATTAGAAAATGGTGAAAAAATTCTGCGAGCATCTTGGAAGTAGCGCTCGCCGGCCGCTGCCGCGGCACCCATTTTTGTAATACCCTTCTTAGAACATTAAAAAATGAGTATGAAAAGAATCAATTCTATAAAGCTCAGAATAATCCAAAAGCAATGTGGGATGTTATAAATTCAATATCAGGCAGGAAATGTCAGTCACCGCCAGCAACGGAACTCTTGCAAATGTCAGCTAGTGCAAAGCACTCTGCGAACTGTGTCAATAGATATATGGTTAATATTGGAAAGGAGCTGGCTTCAAGGTTGGTCCCTCCTGGTTCTTCGACAACTTATATAAATGGAGTGACAGCTTCACAATGCAACTTACTTGGAATTGAACCGGTTAGCAAAGAACAAGTGTCAGCGATCATAACATCGCTTCGGAGTAACTGTGCAACTGGTTGGGACAATATCCCAGCTTCAGTAGGGTCTATGGCATATGTGTGTAATGGGTGGGTAGCACCCATTACACACATATGCAACCTTTCAATAACTACTGGTGTTTTCCCAAAAAGCTTAAAAAAACTTTTGGTAACTCCTGTGTTTAAGAGTGCGGACAGGGAACATGTTACTAATTACAGACGAATTTCGGTTTTGAGTGCATTGTCCAAAATTGTCGAAAGAATACTCAATAATTGTTTAACGAAGTACCTCACAATTTTTTCCATAATCTCCAATAACCAGTATGGATTTAGATCTGGCATATCAACTGAAGACGCTGTAACAAACTTAATGCGGTTGTGATAAACTTGATGGGGGCTAATAAAGGTTCGATATATTTCTGGATATACCGAAAGCGTTTGATACGGTCTTTGTTCCAATACTCCTAGTTAAACTAGAGTTCATCGGGGTTTGAGGTCTGTCCCTGGATATATTTAAGGATTACCTATCCAATCGTACTCAGGTAGTGAAAATTGACGATGTTGTAAGTGAGGAAGAACAGATCGAATACGGAGGCCCACAGGGAAGTATTCTCGGCCCCACATTGTTCTTAATTTATGTCAACGACCTATGTGGAATGAGGCTCGATAGTTGCGATATCTTTACTTATGCTGACGACAAAGCCTTATAAATATACGCGAGGAGCTGGTTGGAGGCCAAGTCTTTGGCCGAAAATAACCTTAGGGAAGTAATGTTATGGTTGTCCTCGAATCTACTTACTCTAAATATAAATAAGACAAAATTCATACGTTTCTATCTCCCAAATTCTCCTACATCACCAACTAAAACCACAACCATCACGTCCCATTTTTGCAACAACTCAACAATCATCTGCTCGTGTCCACCTTTAGAAAATGTTGGCAGCATAAGATATCTAGGTGTTATGATTGATGAAAGATTGGACTGGAGCAAACTCTTACCGGCAGTGTTGCCAGAAGGTTACATTTCTTACATTTTTCGTAACTTTTGACCCCCTCGCGTAACATGTAAGTAATTTTTATATTAAAGCCAATTTTCGTAACTTTTGAGAACAACGAGATTTGTAATACTAGATTTTTATTGCAAACAGTTTACGAA
Source organism: Orthosia incerta (assembly GCA_948252205.1). Classification (NCBI taxonomy): domain Eukaryota; kingdom Metazoa; phylum Arthropoda; class Insecta; order Lepidoptera; family Noctuidae; genus Orthosia; species Orthosia incerta. The sequence continues at coordinate 24,179,739 of OX411758.1, forward strand.
CGCATCCAAATTGAACGTACCTAAAACTGAAAAGTATTTCACTCCATATCATACTCAAGTGCATGGACTTAATATAAATATCCTCAAGTGTTACGTACTCTTTGATCATACTCAGAGATGGCTCTGAATAAAACGAGCCATGACAAAATGAAACATATTCTGCATTAATTAAAACTTGATTTTGCTTGAGCGTGTGCGCGTACGTTTCCTACTTTGCGAGTTCGCGCGGTTTTGTAGGTACTTAGCTCGAAAAAGAAAATTTACATGGCTGATTGTGATTTGCAGAGAGTTTGTAATTACAAACTATAAAAAAAATGAAAATTATATTATATTATATATTAAAATAAATAAATATCGATTATAAAGACATTCGATACTCTGTACTTCGATATTTGGGGCATTCGATACTCTGTACTTTCGATATTTAGGTCTTTCGATGTCACCTTTGTAGATATTTAGATTTTAGATATATTGGACGTAGGTTATCTAACCATTCGACATTATAAACTTACGTTATTATAATTTTTAGTTAAATGGTCATTCGATATTTTAATTTTCGATGTTTTGAACAGTGACATTCAATAGTCCCGACTTTTTTTTTTGTATTCTGTAAGCTCGCGTTTGATTGCTATCTCACCAGTGGTAAGCGATGTTGTGGTCGACGGTGAAACACGCTTGCCTAGAATTAACCTATTCACTCTTAATTTAAAGACCCCTAGATTTTAGCCATCGCGAAACGCAGTTTCCGGCGGGGAATTCTACTCCTTAGCTGTACGCATAATAAAAGTGTTCCTAAAAAGCTTTGTGCGTTTGGGTGGGATGTCCACCATGTAACGATAGCGCATCACCGAACGTCTGGTAGTCCAATGATGTAACGGGCTAGGTGGAATTAGATCGTGCAATTCCATCGCTCACTCCCCAAAATGTAACCGATAAAAAACCGACAAGCTGGCAACTTGGATGTTCAAGACTCCGGAGCTTTGACTTGACCAGTGCCTCATTACCGATTAGCCTCTTAACACGCTTTTCAATCGAATCTATTGCATCAAGCTGGCATTTGGCAGGTCCATCCCAGAGATGAGAACAATACTCCATGCATGATCGAACTTGCGCTTGATGCAAATTGAGGAGCTGTTCCGACGTTAAGTACCTTGAGAAGGTTTCTTATCCTTTGCAAGGATCCCCTACTTTTAGGCAGCCAGCTGAGCTTTTGCGTCAACGTATGGGCCAAAATTGAGAGTCACAAAACATGGACATAAACCGACTAGAGCGTCGCACAGTGATTGTTGATATAGCGGTCCCACATGACGAAAACCTCGTGAAGGCTGAGAGAGATAAGGAAAGTAAGTATCTTGATCTGGCTCGGGAGGTTGTATATATAGCCAAGAGCCTTAAAGAACATCTGAGGAGGCTTGTATTGTATTGATAATAAATAAATGAAATTAATATTTTTCACTTTGATGTGAATGACTATTAGAAGGGAGGAAGACCAAAGAAACGATGGCTGGACTGTGTTAAATATGATATGGCCAGGAATAGGAAGACTTCTGAAATGACAACTAACAAAGAAGTATGGGAAAAGAAGACTTGCGCCGACACCAAATAAATTCGAATATGTGCAAGAGAATGATGAATGATATTATTATGGTGCAGCATTTTGAATAAATCATGTTTTTTTACAGAATACGAAAATGACATACTTCATGGCGTTGTCTGTCTACACTTGGATGCTAAAGGATTTGATGTGGCAGACAATATTGATCCGACAAAGCGAGAAATTCTATATAGCCATTAAAAGTGTTCAGGATAATTGTGCAACTATTTTGAAATCGACGTCCACAGGTTACTTTTATTTGAGCTTTTAGGTAGTAGTTGAGTGAATTTGGAGGTTTTCAGTTCCCAGCCAAGCTTGATATAAATCGGTGAAAAATGTAGGTTTATATTATTATATTCTACAAATACAATATTTTTTTTCCAGACTACGAGAAAAAACTGTGCAAGAACGTATTGCGCTTGCATCGAGCATCATTCAGCAAGATACGTGTTTGCGGCTTGTTTTACGTAGATGCTGCGTTACAATTAAGTCTGATGAGCTTTCTTACAAACTACATCATTGTTTTGCTACAATTTGCATTTTTGTAAATTTTGCACTTCAGGATTTAGGAATTTGACATGACAAGCTTGAACTTTGTTGAAAGTATTTACACTTTTTCTATATTCAGCACTTGTATGGGTGAGCTTGTAAAAAGATAGCCTAGGACTACTACTATACTACGTTTATGTACTTATGTCATCGTATGTTACGACTGCATCTTCAATTGTTTCGGATTATTTATTAAAACTTCATGCAGCATACAGGTACATAGGCTTAATGCCTAAGACTAAGACTTAATGCCTGTGGCATTCTCTACCAGTCAACCAAGGGAAATACAACTCAACTATGAAAATCAGAATTATTCAAAACGAAAAGTTTGTCCAGTTTGTTCTAACTTTTCAGAGAGTACACAGATTTGTCATCAATCAAATAAATTGTTAGGCATTGGATTCTTGTACTTGTTGTTATGGGTTTTATATAATTTTTATCACTTATTTTTAAATACTATGTTTCTTCTATTCTGTATAAATATGTTTAATTTCTTTCGGTCTTTTTCAATTTAAATGCAGTTTATGCCACTCGAATAATTAAAGTGCTAGAAAATAAAGTTGATTTATAGAATATTTTTGTTTGAAATTCTTAAGAAATGGAAAATAATTACGAAGAAAATTTTACAAAAGTTGAGTGTTTTGACATTTTAGCAAATATAATTTTCAGTAATTCGTGAGTATCTTATGGTATATTATAAACCTATTGTTGCAAACCGCTACAAGACGTATTATTGGCATAGCCTTTCTTTTTTGAGTTGAAAGGCTGACAGGTTATTCTATACTTTAAAAAAAAAAATATTTTTGGTGTTTTTATAAGCCAAATTGTCCTTTTGTGTGCGTTCGTGCCTTCCGCGAATATAGCGCATATCATTTAAACGTAGTTATCAGGAACAAACTGGTATGTATTGTGGTGTCTTCGTTTTCTCTGATATCTGAGACTCTTTTTGGTACATGGCTTTGATTAGTCATTTTTTTTGTCTGTAAATATCAGTTATAAGACCGGCTTCCCCGTATGGACAGAGCGCGTGACCTTTTGTGAGCCTGCAGACTTCAGGGTGCCGTATATTTTTTTCAACGGCCTTTGTTTTGCTACGAGTATTGCGGTGCTCTTTCTGCCCGGAATCTAGCATTGGAGCGGTACCACTGAAGGCAGCATTTTTCGTCACGCGCAGATCGTCGACGAGTAGCTGACGTATAATTTTTTTATTACATTTATTTATTGTGTTAGAATTAACCTAGCAATTACGTGATAGTTTGATTCTATTCCTACAATGTGATTGGAAAATGATGATAAAAAAGTGAACTAAGTAGCGTTTTAAAATCGAACTTATGATCTGATTAGCAACAAAAGTATACTCTTCAAAACTGCCATCGATGATATTGATGATACGTCTTCAATTAGGATACTATAGGGGAGATCTTTGCTAGCAGTATCTCAGTAAAGGTTGAAATAAAACATTAAAGATCTTCGTAGTTTAATATATACAGTGCTTTTCATGCTATAATTGTATTTTTTTCAGATGGTGAGATAAAGCTATGTAAGAACGTACTACGCTTGCATAGAGCATCATTCAGCAAGATACGTGTGTGTGGCCTGTTCTACGTAGACGCTGCGTTACAATTATGTCTGATGAGTCTTCTTACCAGCAGCACGGGTCGATCATCAAGGTTAAGCAACGCTTGAAGAGGTCGGTCAGTGGATGGGTGGCCATTTCAACATACCGAGTTTCCTCCGTGCCTCGGAAAGTACGTTAAGCCGTTGGTCCCGGCTGTCATTTGAAGATCTTTGACAGTCGTTACAGGTAGTCAGAAGCTTGAGATCTGACACCAGCCTTGCCAAGGGGTACCGTGTTACCCAGTTACTGGGTTGTGGAGGTCAGATAGGCAGTCGCTCCATGTAAAACACTGGTACTTAGCTGATTCCGGTAAGACTGGAAGCCAACTCCAAAATAGTTGGGAAAAAGGCTAGGCAGATGATGAGTCTTCTTACTACCTACACTCTTGTTTTTCTGCAGTTTGCTATTTTATGGATCATAAAATTGACTTTTTTGAGTTCATATTCGGTGTTATTATTTATCTATCTTTAAACATATAAAAGAAGAAAGTGACTGACTGACTGACTGACTCACTGACCATCAACGCACAGCCCAAACGGCTGAAGCTTCAATCATGAAACTTGGCACGTAGGTTCCTTTGGTAGTGTAGGTGAGCATTAAGAAACGCTTTTTAGAAATTCCACCCCCTAAGGGCGTGAAATAGGTGATGAAAGTTTGTATGAAAATCCGTCAGTTTTAGAGTCAGGATCTTCATATTTTGGGTTTAGGCTGAAGATTAAAAAATAATTTACACGTATCTCAGCGATTTTAAAGATTCCACCCCCGTGCGGGTGAAAAGGGGGATGAAGTCATGGGAATAATGAAATCGTCTAGAGACTTTAAATTTTGCACATAGATACTTCATACTGTGCAGGCATCCACTAAGAAAGGATTTTTGGAAATTCCACCGCTAAGGGCGTGAAACAGAGTTTGAAAGTTTATGAAAATCCGACAGTTTTAAAGTCAGGTTCTTCATATTTTGGGTTAAGGCTGATGATTAAAAATAATTAACACGTATCTCAGCGATTTTAAAGCTGTTGCATTAGGGGTCAGCAGTGTAGCAAAATAAAAATAGGTATTCTGAAAAGAATGTAGTACCTAATCATTACTTCTGTAGGTAGGTATTTGATTTCTAACTACATAATAAATAAATCAGTGATAGGAAATAAGTAAGTGTACCTAGGTATAATCCGCGGTACCTTTTTTTTTTTTTTTTTTTTTTTTTGGGTGGGAAATCATCCGATGACTTCTCCCGCTCTGGGTGAAGCGGGAGGGCATGTCAGACTTTTACTGACTAAAACCCACCCGTGTTCCTTCAATTGCTTGTGCCAGGGCCGCGGTAACTCTATTTCAAATTTATCCGCGACCCAGACAGGCATCGGCCCTATCGGACCCCGTCACTTTTGCTGACATCTCTTTGAGGCGCGCGTGGAACACTACGCGCCGTAAACTCGGGCTTGGTCCTTATCGGACGGCGAGCTACCCATTACTCTCCGTCCGCAAGCCCGCGCCTACGGTGGCCGGGAATCGGCTCGCGACTCCCGACGCCCGGGGCGTCTCCTGCGGTGCCTAGGGGCGTGAGGGCGTCTCCTTTGCGTCTCCCTCACGCGTTCCGCCTCCTCCTTAGCGAGCATTACTGCTTCGCAGAAGGAGGAGACAGCTTCCCATGCCCTCTCGCTCCGTACCATGGCCTGGACCAGGGCCGGACGCGAGAGGTCGTCACCGCCGATCGCCTCCATGAGGACACGGCGGTGCTCCGCCCAGGCAGGGCAGATCTCCACTGTATGCTCCACCGTGTCCTCCAAGCGGTCCACACAATGGTGACACCCGGGCGTTTCCTCCCGCCCTATCTTGAACAGGAACCTCCCGAAACAGCCGTGTCCGGTGAGGACCTGTGTCAGGCGGAAGGTGAGGACGCCGTGACGCCTCTCAAGCCACTCCTCAAAGAGGGGCCTTACCGCCGCAATTGTGGCGTGCCCAGCACTGGGTTGCGACAATCGCCCCCTCCATGTCGCCATGAGATCCTGCCGGAGCTCTGTCCGCCGAGCCGCGATTTGTCGCGGCAACGGTGTTTCGCCCCGGCATTTCGCCTCCTCGCGCCACTCCCATATTTGCGCGAGGACTTTTGCTTCTAGATCCCATGGCGGCAATCCGGCAAGGAGGCTCGCCGCCTCACCGGAGACCGTGCGGTATCCCCGGACCAGCCGGATGGCCATGACCCTTTGGGACGCGTTCAACCGGCGGGCTGGTCGCCGCCTCAGGGAACGCGCCCATACTGGTGCCCCGTAAAGGGCCATGGAACGCACGACCCCCGCGTAGAGCCTCCGGCAGGAGGCGTTTGGACCCCCTAGATTGGGCAGCAACCGCTTGAGGGCAGCCCCCGCCCGCTCCAGTCTGGGAGCCAAACGTCGGAAATGCTCGACGAAATTCCACCGGCTGTCGAGGACGAGTCCCAGGTACTTCATCGTCGACTCGACGCCGATGTGAACCCCTCCTACCGTTATTTGGGATCCCGGTGGTGGCGCGTTCCGAGGACCGTGAAAACACATGGCCTCGGACTTGTGCAGTGCCACCTCGAGTCCCAATTGCCGGATCCTCTCGACGATTGTCGCAACCCCGCGTGTCGCTATTTCAGCCGCCGCCTGGTGCGACCTCCCTTGTGCCAGGACCAGCGTGTCGTCAGCGTAGCAAACCACGCTGACGCCACTAGGGAGGTCGGCGCGCAGCACCCAGTCGTACCCGATGTCCCACAGATGCGGCCCCACGACCGATCCCTGTGGGACACCGCACGACATCCCTCGCCGGTTCCACTCTCCCTGGTGACCGGGGTAGATGACGGCCCTGTCGGTCAGATAGGCCTCGACTACGCGACAGAGGTAGGGCGGCATCGGGTGATACTGGAGTGCCTCCCTGATGCAGCTCCATGGCATGGTGTTGAAGGCATTGGCGATGTCTAGGGACACCGCCAAGACGACTCCACCCCGGGCCACTGCATCCCCCGTCGTGAGGGCTCGCACGCGCATGATGGCGTCCACCGTAGAGCGACCCCTGCGGAAACCAAACTGGCTCTCCGCCAGATCCGGCCCCACCCGCACCAGCTGCTCAACGAGGCGGTCTGCAATGACTCTTTCAAAGAGCTTGCCCACCTCATCGAGCAGCACGATGGGCCGGTAAGCGGACGGAGAGTCCGCAGGGCGCCCCGGCTTCTTAATGAGGACCAGTTTCTCCGTCTTCCAACGAAGTGGGTACTGGCCCCTCTCCAAGCATGCGCTAAAGAGCCCCCTTAGTCGAGGCCCGAGAGCCTCCAAGGCCAGGACCCAGGCTTTTCCAGGTAAGCCGTCGGGTCCTGGGGCGGTATTTTTGGTATTCAGCCTGCGTACCGCCACTCTCAGCTCTGCCTCGGTCACCTCCGAAGCTTCATCGTCGTCGGCGGTGTGGTCCGCATTGGGCACCGCAGGAGGCGGAGCCATGGGCGGGGGAGTATGTTCCCCTCGCGAAGGGAACAGAGCGCTCACCACGTCCTCTACGAGCTGCGGCCGGAGACTCTGCGTCAGTGGGGGAGCCCATGGGCGGAGTTTATCCCTCACCATTTTGTAGGGGCGTCCCCACGGATCCCTGTTCAGGGTCCCCAGCGACTCCTCGCGGGCCAATCCCTTGGCCCGCTTGATTTCCGCTCGGAGGGCGGTCCTCGCCGCTCTGTACCTCTCGTATAGCTCCGCCTCAATGGCTTCCGTATCCGGGGGGCGGTTGCGGAGCCTGCGGTGCCTGGTGTACCGGCGCCGCGCAGCAACGCACGCCTGGCGCAGAGCCGTAAGATCCGGCGACCACCAGTACACCTGGCGCCGGGCGTGTCCTAGCTGGACCCGGGGCATTGCCACGTCACTTATCTCGGACATGGCCTCCCGGAACCACTCCGCTTCGTCGTTGATATCAGCAGGCCTGTCCGGTGATGGCACCCAGGCCTGCACGATCGAGGCTTCCAGGAGTAGCTCCCGGTCCAGCTGCTTCAGCGCCCACCGCGGACCACTCGGGGTCTGTCGGACCGGCACGCTTGAGGTCTGGGCGGAGACGTCGAACTGGATATACCGGTGGTCGGAATAGGTCTCCACCTCCTCCATGACGCGCCAGTTGATGACACGTGGTGACAGAGCGACGCTGGCGAACGAAATGTCCACCACCGATTCGCCCTGCATCCGCACACACGTGGGGACAGAACCCCGGTTTAGGACAACCAGGCCTGTCTCCAGAGCCCAGTCCTCCACCATCCTGCCCCGTGTGTCCGTATACCGGGAACCCCAAGCCACATTCTTGGCATTGAAGTCCCCGAGGACAAGCACAGGGAGGGAGCGGTACCCGACGACGACGATTCTCAACTCCGCAAGGGAGTTGTGGAACTCGGCGAGAGTTCGGTTCGGAGAGAAGTATACCCCCACCACGGCAATCTCTCCGAACCGTGCTGCCACGCAACCCTGTCCCCTCTTGACACCCTCGAGGGACGGGGTACCGGCGGCGGCTGACGAAATTAGGGTCACTGAGCCGCTCAGGTCCTCCACCCAGTCATCCCTGGGCGGGACGAAATACGGCTCAGCGACCACGGCGATGTTAATCGACCACTGCGCCATGCTCTGGAGCAACAGATCCTGAGCAGCAGCGCAGTGGTTGATGTTCGCCTGGAGGAGGCGTAATAGGGCCATTATTGGCACTCCATTTCCGCCTCCTCTTGCATCCCCTGTTTGGGTCCTGCCGCGATGGGTTCGGCAGCGATGACGGCTGTAGGAGCGGCATCGGCAGCAGCAGTGGCGGCGGCTGCAGTTGCGGTGGTCACGGCGACGGTGGAGGGCTTGCCTCTACCTCTGGACTTGGCGGGTGGAGCGCAGGTCTTGCTCCCAGCCCTGTGATCGGCCGGCTTGCCAGCTGCCGCACATACGAAGCAGTGTGGCGTGGCATTGCAAGAGCCGGCCTTGTGACCAGGTTGCCCACAGCGGAAGCAGTGGTTGCTTCGGTCAACCGTCGAGGTGCACTGAGCTCCCACGTGGTGGCCCACAAGGCAGCGGAAGCACCTCAGAGGTCTGGGTTCCAGTAGCTTCACCTGCGCGGAAACCCACCCCACCAAGAGCCTACGACCCTCCCCGGCTATTTTTTGGGCCGCCGAGACGGGGCAGCTCACCGTAATGGCCCACATCCCGGTGACGTCAGGACGTATGGTGCCCACTCTCACCTGCTCGGCAGAGCACCCCCCAGTCCTAGCGATGGCGGCCACCACCTCTTTCTCCGTCACAGAGTCATCCAGGCCCAAAATGCGCATGTCAGCGCACTTGGTGGGCCTGGACACTCGGGCCTCGTCCGCATTTAAGGCAGCTTTGAGCCTTTCGGCCAGAGCGTCAGCGGTCGGCCCACTGGCGGCACCGGGAACTTCCAGCATCCGGGCCCCAGTCGCGGTGACCCTCACACGGATGCCCTCGGCGACGCCGAGCTCCTCCAAGTTCACCGCCGCCCTCGCTTTCGCGAGCAAGTCGCGGTAGGACACGCCCATCCTTTCCGCTGCCGGTTGTAGAGTAATAACTACAGCTGCGGATTTCGGGGCGTGGAGCCTAGCCGCGACGCTTAGCTTCTTGCGCCGCTGCCGCCTCGCCTTCCTTTTGGCCGCCCTTGCTGCCTTGCTCGCCTTCCTCTTCTCTCCAGCCACTTGCCATTCGGCGACGGCCGCAGGTGATTCGGGGGATTGAGGCGGCCGACTCGCCACCCGGGCTGAGGTTCTCGCTATCTGTGCAGCCACTCCGCTCCTTTTGGGTGCCGATTTTACCGGTTTTGCCGGGGCCAACTTTGCGGGTTCTGCCATGGCCCCACGATTGGCCTGTCCCGACGAACCCGGTTTGGCCACGGCAGCCGCGGCGGCAGCAAATGAGGCCGCCTTCTGCTGGCTCGCCGCTAGCGGGGGGCGCAGGACGATGGCCTCCAAAACAGAGAACCGTTGATGGAAGGCAGCCAGCTCCTGCCGCACCAGGTTCAGAACCCGATCCTCTGCAGGCAGGGACCGGCCTTGTCCATGCTGCGTCCCCCCCTGCGGCTTCTCCTGGGGGCCGGTTCCTTGGAGCCCGGCCAGGTCCGCTCGGAGCTTCTCATTCTCCTCTTGGAGAAGCTCCATGTCGGCTTTCAAGCGGGCGACCTCCGCCCGCATTTCGGACATTGCATCCGACGGAGGCCCGACGTTATTAGCCTCCGCTGCTGCCATAATGGAGGCCGTGGCCGCCGATATGGCCTTGTCTTTTGAGGACTTATTCCTCTTCAAGGCCACATCTCGGATTGCGGCTCCCACGACCTCTGCGAACCTGGCCGTTCGCTCCGATTCCAAGTCCAGCTCCGAATCTAGCTCACTGCCAGAAGACCCCGAAAGGACAGCCCTGCGGCTGATCGATCCGGGGTGGCGCCCCTCCGCGGCAAGCCTCTCAGCACGCTGGGCAGTCTCCTGGGCGGTGAGCCCCCTCCCCACTCCTCTGTCTCGGCCCCCACCCCGCTTGCTGGTAGGGATCTTCCGGGCCGAGGCCAGCTCGTCGTCGGAGAACGACCCCAGGCCATCCCCCGATATGGGGCGCTTCCGGAAGAACCTTCGGTTCTTTGCAGCAGCCCCCTCCACTTCACGCTCCAAGCTCTGTGAGCCTTTTGCGCCAGATGCAGCGTCGGACTTCGACCCTGCATCACTCCTCACCTCTTTGTCGATTTTATTTTTATTTATTGTATCCATTTTGTTCCCACGAGTAGTATAGGAATTAACGTCCACCTGGGCAGAGCCTTTTACCCAGGTAAGCCTACATACTGCAGAGTGCGGCAGGTGCTCTACAGGTGAAGCGCTAACGACTGAAGTCCCTCCAGCCATTCATCCTCTCGCCGCGCCTCGAGCTTAGGATTAGGTGGTTTTTTATCTTAGAGGTGTCCTTCCTCTGGGCCGGGTGGTTAAGCCAAGCCCCCGACGGCGGCATTAGACATGCCTCTGTTCGCTGTCCGGCCAACCCGACTCAGCGAACCCGCCGAAAGTTCTCTCCTCGAAGGAATCCCTTCGTGGGGAGATACGCCTGCCGCATTGGTGCGCCTGCACCGCTGCGGCATGGTCGCATCCTTTGTCAACCGACGTCCGTCGGTCGATCAGGAGCGACCCCTCCGTGTGTCTCTCTTAGTCAGGTCTCTCACTTGGGCCTTTCCGGCATGAGTAACTCTACCGGCGAAGCCCCAAGATCATTGAGACGCGCAAGCCCCACCACGACGACAACGTGGAGACACTCTCGGTGGGGAATCCGCGGTACCTAACGTGAGCTCTGGCTACCATACTATCAGTAAGATGCATTGCATTGCGGATGCATTCCTCTTAGATGCGATGATAATAATTGTGACCGCTTCAGTTAATCGGCAACGATTACGCCACAAGCACGTATTATAACGGAGTACGCAGTGTACCTAAATAAATATTGACATTATTAGAAACATGCAAGAAATCGTAAGTAATAAATAATACTTTAATTTAATTATGTTTATGTACATACCCTGCCGATCCATTACATTGATATTCAAACTACCGAGTACATTTTTTTTTATAATCATGATTTAATGATGTTGCAGCCTGAATACACATATTTGATTCAGAAAAAAGCCAAATTTTGCCCGTCTTGCGGGAAGTATGGTTTAAGAGTAACTGGTAAGATGGTTTCTCTTTATAAATGTTGTGATACTTAAGCATAAACTTATTATGGTTAGGTTAAAACCTATAATTTTATGAAGCAGTTACCTAAATGATCTAGTTATATAAGTTTAAGATGCTAAATTGGCCACATTCAACAAAAAACTCTGCTTGGACGTCATAAGAACCAATTTTTATTCTTTCGGTATTATTATTATCGTAAGTATGGCAATTCTCAACGGTTCTTTCAGATAAATGTAGGCTATGTAGTCAGTCATACGACGAGCTCCTGGGAGAACTAGAGGGGTGTCATATGTGCAAACACATCCTAGCTCCCAAATGGAGCTATTGTGAAGTGTGTGGGAAGGAGACGCTAAAGGAACAGCGGCTCAAACGAGCTAAGATGCTATCGAGCTGTGCCAAATTCTCAAAAGTGTCTACTGTCGTCACCACCCCGGAAGTGGCTCCACGTGTCACATCTCCCGATGTGTTTCAGGAGCTCGAAGTCGACCTCAGCGAGCTAGACAGCTTGGAGGAGTTAGCGTCGATGCCTACGACAGTTCTATGTAGCGTGTTCACGTGTTAGCTCATCAAATAGTCTGGTGATATTGGCGCCGACATTCAAAATGGTTAAAAATGTTGTTTATAAGGAAATACTTTAATTTAATTACTTACTTATGATTATGATTACTTATTATTAGTCATGAATAAACACAGAAATAGTGATAGGATAGGGACGGGACAAGGAAAGAGCGTATTGATGATAAGGTAGGTAAGTATAAGTCTGTCCTAAGAAACACTTTCACATTACATTATTTTTATCATCATTATTTTTTACTTTTCTCTCCGTACTGTTAAAATAAGGTAAGGAGAAGCATGTAGTCTACGCGTGCGAAGCCACGGGCAAAAGCTAGTTTTTTTATATATCACATGTTTCAAATTAATTTTGTTGATTTGGTAGTACAGGGCGGTGACCATAAGCTCTTAGAGCGGTATCAATTTGATATCGAGTAAGTGACAGATGTATACAAGTCAGATACATCTGTCCCTTTTTCGATCTCAAATTGATACCTCTCTAAGAGCATATGGTCACCCCCCAGGTCTCACCACTCGGACCGCAATATGTTTTTTTTTACTCCTAACATTGTGTGTTGTGTGATTGTGTCTTTATCAATAAAGGTTACGTTATAAAGGTTACGTACACGTCACAGTGTACCTAGCAATGTTGTAATTGACGATCAACTCGTTTTATAATTGTTATCATAATAATCATTTTAATGTGAATACTTCAGGAACTTTACCATCGACGGTATCATTTGCATGGTGGAATATGACTGCTAATGTTGTGAAAAAATGAAGTTATTTCTAAATATTGGAAATACATATCCTGTGGAACTTGATTCAAAAACATATCCTGTGGAACTTGATTCAAAAAATATGGTGGACAAAGATGTTCAGTCGATGCTCTTACCTTTGAATCTGATGTCAAATATCATGTTCTGTCCTAAATATCGCATCAAAGATAATGTTATCTTTCCAAATGGCCTCAGCTCTAAGTTTGTTTCGATGATTGCAACACTAGTACTCATATTATTATTCATACTAAGCACTTACATCATACTTATGGAAATGGATCCACGAAGTTCTACACAGTATATGATTTCTTGGTATAACTGTATCTTCTATAATTTCGGTTTTGCTATGAATTTTGTGACCGGAATCACACAAAAAAAAAACAATATCCAGTTTGTCGTGACGTTTCAAAAAGTGCACAGATGTCTTAACGACAAATCCAGTTTTAACCGTTTCATCATTTGGAATTGGTTGATTGTTATAATACCTTCGGTTTTTTATATAATCGTTTTCACATATTGTTTTATACATATGAACGCCCCATTACATATAATTCATTCTCTCCACTTTCTGCTTACTTTCGATTTCAATGTTGTTTATTTCACACGAATCATTGATATTCTGGAAAATAAAGTTGTCCAGTGGAATGTCCAAAATTTAAATTCTCAAGAAATAGAAAACGCACGCGAAGAACACCGTAGCAAAAAAATGTTTCAGGCTTATGTTGATATTTTAACGTGTTATGATATCCATAAAGATTGTTTTCAGCAATTCGTAAGTACCTTAATATTAATCAGTACAATTTTAAGACGTTGACAATTTTAAGACGCTGGCAGTAGTATAGTCTTTTCAAGATGATTAGTGAGGGTCGACACAAGGAAGAGGGCCTTGTGTCTCACTCACAAGACTATACGCCGTCGATAAATTTATACGAATCGTTGATGTTAAAAAGGTGATACAGCTTGAGCAAGAAAATCTTAAGCCAAGCAAATGAGACTAACAGAAATTCTTCTTTTATTTTTTCAGATACTTTATTACATGATTGAAGTATTAATCCATTCTTTAATTAACTTTCAATTCATAATTGACTTGTTGCAAACGGGTATGAAGCTTATTATGTTTGTTAGTATTATTTTGATCTTATTTGTCATCGTTTCGTGCATCATTTTTTATCAATCCCGCATCTTTAGGACCGCACCTTGAAACCTTCTTCTTCTTTAGGAAAGGGTCATTTTGGGTTCGATAATCATATTCTGTTGGTCGATCAAGACTTTGATGTGGCAAACAATGTTGATCAAACAATGCGAAAAATTCTACATGGCTATCCAAAGTGCTCAAGATACTTGTGCACTTATTTTGAAGTCAGCTTGTTCTGGTAATTTGCTTTTTAAATACTCTTGTATTCTTAATTCTATATTGTAGACAAAATTAATACACCTTTTATTTTTCTATACTATAACATGATTTAATTCAGTTCCTCTATCTACTGAGTAAATTTTGTATCCAAAATAAATAAATCTGTCTAGCCTTTTCCCAACTATAAATAGAGTGTAATTCTATCAGTGAAGGCGATGAAATGAATTAGACGATGAAATTTCATGTGACAAATGTCTTACAATTCGGTATTTTGACTTGCCGAATTGTAAGAAATTTGTCACATGAAATTTCGTTAACGCTTTTTACAAGCTTTTAATTAACTTGCACTGTATTTGTGTATGTTTGTATGTATGTAAGCGTGTTCGGGTCAAATCTTGCAGCTGAATTTCAAAGCAGTCGGAGGACTGCAAAATTTCATCTTAATCGGTGGAGACCGATTAAGATGAAATTTTGAGTACACGTTTAGTTTGGATGACAATGCATGGTTAGCTAAGTGACGTGATTCTAAATACAATATGGTGGACGGCTCAAGATTGCGGACTAGTTATTTTTTGTGCGCTGCCATGATATGGGCTTCAAATGAAAGGGTTTACTGAGAAGAATACGAAAAAAGCTTGTTTAAAAAAAAAAAAAAAATACTAGCTTTTTATTAACTTGCAATGTATATATGTATGTATGTTCTGGTCAAATCTTGCAATTGAATTTTAAAGCAGTTATCCACAACCGATTAAAAGAAAATTTTTGCATACATGTTTGGTTTGGATGACAATAAACGGTAAGCTAAAAAGTTTGTTAAAAACATTTTTAAATGGAAAAAAATGGTCAATCGCTATCGCAGCGCTTTCTTTGGTAGAATGACACTTATCTAGGCTCTAGACAAGTGGCATTCAATGTCGGCAAAGGCCTATGGTGACTGTCAAAGATTTACAATGGGACCAACGGGGTCGAACATTTTTTTAAATTATCTATAGGCTTGCACTTGACCACTATCTCACCTGATGGTAAGCAATGATGTGGTCGACGGTGAAACACGTTTGCTTAGAATCAACCCATTCACTCTTGACTTAAATACCCCTAGATTGTAGCTATCGGGAAACGCTGACTCCAGCAAGGAATTCGACTCCTTAGCTGTACGCATAATAAAAGTGTCCCCAAAACTTTTTGTGCGTATGGGTGGGATGTCCACCATGTACCGATGACGCATCGCCGTACGTCTGGTAGTCCGATGATGGAACGGGCTGGGTGGTATTAAGTCATACAATTCCATCGCACACTCCCCGAAATGTAACCGATAAAAAACCGACAAGCTGGCAACTCGGCGACGATGTTCAAGGCTCTGAAGCTTTGACTTGACCAGTGCCTCTTTGCCGATGAGTTTCTTGGCCCGCTTTTCGATCGATATTTGGCAGATCCATCCCAATGATGAGAACAGTACTCCATGCACGATCGAACTTGCGCTTGATACAAGTTGAGCAGCTGCTCCGGCGTGAAGTACCTTCTCACCTTCGCAAGGATCCCCAACTTTTTGGGAGCCAGCTGAGCCTTTGCCTCAATGTATGGCCTAAAATTGAGAATCGATGTCAACGTAACGCCAAGAAGCTCAAGATGGTCCGTTATTGGCACGGTTACTCGTACATCACGGAAAGTTGGAGCCGGGTGAAATTGGCTCTTTTTAGCGGAAAAGAGACAAGCCTGGGTTTTAGCAGCATTAAACTTGACCAGATTGGCATCACCCGATTCGGAGACTACTTGCAAGGACTAGTTCAAACGCTCCACCATGACCTCACGGAGAGACCGGATCAGCGACCCGGTAGCCCGTGCGTTGGACAAGTATCTCTCAGCAACAGTGCTGTCGTCTGCATACCCAAAGGTGCCGGGTTTTAGCAGATCGTTAATGTGCAACAAGAACAATATTGCTGAGAGTACCGACCCTTGATACCGGCATTCTCCCTCAAGGGTCCTCACCCTTGAGGGAGAATGCCGGGGCATTGATATCCAATTGGTCCGACGAGCAGCCATCGATAACCACTCGAATGGACCGATCTCTCAGGAAGTCTGCAATCCAATCTCACATACCACCGGGCAGACCAAATGAAGGAAGCTGAACGATAAGGCTTTCGTGCCAGACCCTATGGAAAGCCTTCGAGATGTCTCAGGGAGACGGCAAGCGCTTCCCCGTGCCTCTCGAAGGCCTCACTCCATATGTGAATGGCATACGCTAGAAGATCCCCAGTAGACCGATTTCGGCGGAAGCCGTATTGGCGGTCGCTAAGGATATCGTTGGTTTGTAGGTATACCAGGAGCTTAGTGTTAAGTACACGCTTCATTCTCTTACAGAGTATGAACGTTACAGGGATGCGTCTGTAGTTGGCCGGGTCAGCTCGACTGCCCTTCTTGGGCACGGGCTGTACGTTGGCTTGCTTCCAAGCATTCGGCACTTTACAGTCTCATATGAAAGGCGGAATAGGCGTGTCAAGATCGGAGACAGTTCAGGGGCACAGGTTCTATGAACTATAGCTGGTATGCCGTCAGGGCCGCTAGCCTTGTTCACGTCGAGGTTGCGCAGCACTCTACGGACGTCCTTTTTATGGATGCGAATGTTCGAAATACTCATCTCGCACCCATCAGGAGAAGGACGAGGCCGCGAATCAAAAGGATTCGGACGCGAAGATTCTACGACGCCTTCTCAGCGGTGTGGGCCAGCGACCCATCGGGTTTCAGCAGTAGTGGTAGTGAGGGACGGCAAAATTCGACTCGATCGACTTAGAAAAAGACTATAACGCTTTACTACCTGCTGGGTAAAAAGCAAGTTTGGCCCCTATGTGGTCGAACCGAGCCCTTTGCAACACCTTGCAGGACTTGGCAGCCCTGTTGTAGGCTTTGTTCTACTGACTTACGTCACTCGCTTTGCGCGATCGACCGTCGACCTATGCCAGGTACGCCTCATGTTTAAGCGCGTCGGCACGATGACATTCGGCGCCAAACCATGGCGGGTCAACGCTGGACATCGTTATGTCAGAGAACGGAATCTAGTACTCCATTCCCTGACGCAACACATCCGTCACGGGGTCCACGCGCGACGAAGGATCAGCCGAAAAAAAGCAAGTGGGCTGCCAAGGATAGCAAGCGAAGAAAGATCGCACGCCATCCGAATCTGCTGACCTGTACCACCAAACCCGCCTATAGGGCTGGGATTGGGTGGGGAGTAGACGGACACAAATTTCACCAGACAATGGTCGGAACTACCTAACGGTGAAGTTATCGAGACAGAGTATCGGTCTGGATCTGTTGTCAGCAGAAGGTCCAAACAATTGGCTGTGTGCGAATTAACATCTGGCACCCTCGTTGCCCCATGGACCAGCTGAGTAAGGTTTATTGTTAGCGCAAGCTTACGCATCTCTCGTCCAGCATGGTTAGTGCACTAGTATGCGAAGAGCCACTCCTGGTGGTGGGCATTGAAGTCCCCCAATAACACTAATTGGGCAGAAGGGTAACGCTGCTGTGCCGCATCAGGCCCCTCACTGAGGTACTCTGTGAGCCTGGTTGTCTCCTGATCTCCGCTGTGCGAACGGTAGACACAGGCGCAGATCATTTTATCCAGACCTGTGTCTACCAGAGCCCAAAGCGAAGAGAATCTGGAGTCCTCAAGGATACGGAGACGCCGATAGCAAGTGTCGTCACAGGCGTACATACACACTATAATTGTGCTCCAGGTTAAACCCTGGGTAAGATGAGTACGAGACGTCTGAAGACCTGGGGGGTGACAATAAGCTTTTAGAGCGGTATCAATTTGAGATCGAATAAGGGGCAGATTTAACTGACGTGTATACATCTGTCACTTACTCGATCTCAAATTGATACCACTCTAAGATCTTATGGTCACCCCCCAGGTCGGCTGTTATTATTTAGCCAGAGTCCCTAGACAAGTGACATTCTATCAATGAAAGCTTGACGATAGCGATTGTCAATAAGGAAAAATTGTATGAGATTGACAAGCAATACCGAAAAATCACGTGATCAATGCTTTACATTTTGACTATAGCCTTCGCTGACATCAAATGCCTAGGAACTATTAAAAGCACACAAAGTATATATAAAACATAAAACGCATATAAATTTAATTCACTTGATTGTAACAATTAAAATTGTTGACAGATTATGAGAAAAAATTATGCAAGAACGTACTGCGCTTGCATCGAGCATCATTCAGCAAGATACGTGTGTGTGGCCTGTTCTACGTTGATGCTGGTTTATATTTCAGTCTGATGGGTCTTCTTTCTACCTACACTGTCGTGTTGCTTCAGTTCGCAATTCTGTAGTTCTCATTAAATTAACTTTTTGGATACGTGCCCAATGTTATTTTATTTTTAATTCATTACATAGGTAGGTACAAATTAATTTTTAAAGCCTTGGCTACTGTAAATTAATTTAATATGCTTGGTGCGTAGTTTGTTTGTATGATAATCGAATATTATTTATTTAAGCATTGGATCGATGAACCATTTTATTGATGCCGTTAAAACATGACAAAGTATGCTCTATCCGAGTAATGAAATATTAGTGTTCCTATATGTTGTCAAATTTCTTGAAGCAATGAATGGCATATTCGGTTCTTTTCGTGCCCCCAGGTACATATTCACACAAGATACTTAGTATTATATTATGTCATTGTGCACTAAATTATTTCAGCCTAAACAGAAGAAGAGCAAAGAATATTCCGGAATGTACTGCGCTTGCATCGAGTATCATTGGGCAAATCGTTGTGTGTGGCCTGTCCTACGTATACTCCGTGTTAGAATTAAGCCTGATGTTTTTACTAACAACATAATTGTCTTGCTACAGTTCGCATTTTTGTAATGATTTCATGGGACGTCGGTATTATTAAATTTGAAATGGTTAACGGAATGTGGGTATATTATAGGTCAACCTCTTCTTCTGATGTATAATTAACGCCCCCTTATAGTTATAGCTTGCGTTTTGGTAAAGACCAAATTTTTTACTTATGGTGCTGTATAGAAAAAAAGCTTGAGCTATACATTGCCGCCGAATGAATACGAAATTGAGCTCTTATTTTCCTACGTATACCAGGATCAAACACCATTGTTTTATGTATTTTCAGGGTTGAATTAAGAATAAACAACTTCCTAACAGATAAGAGGTCGCTTAGGTTTTAAAGTTCGAGAGTAGAAAAAGGATACGGCTTGGAGTAAATAGATTTGACAAGGGCACGCTGTGATCTTTCAACATCAAGAAATTTAATAATGGCTAGAGCAACATATATTTGTTTAGACTCGCTGAATGATGCAACATGTCTCAATGATTTAAAAATCCAGATTAATGTTCACAAACGAAACAACAAGCGCAACTGGTATCCTGGATGTGGATATTATAGTGTATATTTACACTAAAAATGGTATGTGGCTGGGTTCTATCACTTATAGAGAAGTATGTAGATAATTTACTGGCTATTCAGCGTAAAAAAAACAACCCAGAAACAACTCTCGATAATCCAACTTCCGTATCCGTCCGCACATAATCCTAATTATCGCCCGTAGAGTCCAGCGCAGTGACATCAGTATAAGAGAAGACCCCAGCAACACCTGCCTACAACTTAAACAGATCATTGATATGGTACCTTTAGTATTTATTTTTAATTTCGCTATCGACAGCGCTTCTTAACCGTCGCTTTGGAAACTTTCTCGTGTGACTCCCATACACAAGAATGGCTCAAGCTCTCATATTTCAAACTACAGGCCTATTGCGGTCCTGTCGGCCTTCGGCAAGTTGTTCGAGTCTATCTTGAACCGACACATAACCAGACAGATCAGACCGCTACTGAGCGAGTGTCAGCATAGCTTCAGAGCTGGTAGGTCAACTGCAACCAACCTAGTCAATCTTGTGGATTATGCTGTCACTGAAATGGACAGGAATAAGCAGGTAGATACAGCACATTTTGATTTCAAAAAAGCTTTTGACCGGGTGCATAATGACGTGCTATTAAATAAGTTCTCGGCCATAGATTTACGCCTAAACTATTAAAGTTATTTTATAGCTACTTTGCTAATCGTAGGTAGAGATTGGATTATGCCCAGACATATTGGGCGCTTTGAATAAACGCCTTTTTTCCTGGGCAAAAACTTTAACAGAAATTTTATAAAATTTTTAATTTAAATAGCTATGTTTGAGTGTGCAGAAGGTTTAAGGTACAAAAAAGCTAATATATTGCGATAAACCTTAACAAATTGATATGATAGGTTCAGTAGGTATGCTTAACTACATATCAATAAAACTGCAAGAAGCTGCACTACAAAATCTCGCTGTCCATAAGGATATAAGGTTATAATAGGTGTTAGGTTGTCTGTGATATAAGGTTATTTTTAGTGTAACAATTGTAGATAGGCCAATAAATAAATAAATAAATAACCAACCTACATCAGTACGATTCTCGACGATGGTTTTTGGACTATGGTTGAACAATGTGTTAGTATAATGGTATGGTGGTAAGTATAATGTGGAGAATTTGTTGATGTTGCATCTAATATCAACATTAGTGATGATGATGATGACTGAAATTATCTACGTTCTATTGTGCGATTTCCTTACCTAATTTTTACGTTATAAACATCAAAATCAAGCCAAAATTATGATTAGAACCACGATGATTGTTAATATAGAGATATTTCATTTTATTTTATTCGGAAATCTTACAGCTTATACGAGAGTTAAAATTATATTTTCTATAATTACTTATACGAGTTTTCAACTGTGATATATATATATTTTAACTAGACTTATTATTTTATGACTGACTAGCACTCCGCCCGTGACTTCGTTCGCGTTATTTAGTTTTTTTTTTATTACCTACAGACGACTTTCTTATGTGCAGTTAGTGAAGGCGACCAAGAATAAGCTATTGTTAAATTAATTAAAATGGGGTATCGTAGATGTCTAGAGTTAATTGGTTTGGGAAGATTAGTTTTTTGACTTAAAGTATAATACATTCTAGGTTACTCCCCTAAAAACTTAATAACCCCTTTTTGCCCTGATGAGGCTCGAGTTTTTAACAACTCAAATATGTTATTCACTCCTTTTTTCTCCATTTTTAGTTAATGTCAGTCAGATTGCGCAATAAGATCCTTAAAAAAAACTTGAACACCCCTTATCCTTATCTTTAAAATATTTTATGTCATATTGATTATAATTACTTTATCGCCAAGGAATTAGACTTTTCATAAAAACAAAATTCTCTCCTATTCACCCCCTTGAAGGTTTTAGTAATTTCCGAAATTTCTATTATAGTGCTTCCTTAGACCGTTACATGAAAAACGAAAACTTGTGCAGTAAGATTCCTAACAAACTTGAATTGAAACCCGCTAAATCGCATTATGGGGGTGGTTTTGAAAAACTTATAATGACAACCTTTATTGTTTACTTAGGTTGGTATTTATATTTATGTCAAATTTCAAGTTTATTAACCCAAGATTCTTCCATATAAACTTCAACACCTCCTAAATCGTATTTTGAGGGTAGTTTCGAAAAACTAATAATGTCAACCGTTATTGTATACTTAGGTTGGTATTTATGCCAAGTTTCAAGTTAATTTACCCAAGAAATAAGATTCTTCAAAATAACTTTTACACTCCATAAATCGTCTTTTGGGGTAGCTTCGAAAAACTATTAATAACAATCTTAATTGTTTATTTAGTTTAGTATCTGTGCCAAGTTTTAAATTTATTACCCCAAGAAATAAGATTCTTCCATACAAACCTCAACACCCCCTAAAACATATTTTGAGGGTAGTTTCGAAAAACTAATAATGTCAACCTTTACTTACATTACTATTAGTGCCAAATTTGAAGAATATTAGTCGAAGGGATTGGATTTTCCTTACAAATTTTCAACCCCTTTTTTATCCCCTTAGGGGTGGAATTTCCAAAAATCCTTTTTAGAGCTCACTTACGTTACTTGAGAAACCTTTCTGCCAAATTTCATCTTTAAACGTCTAGCGGTTTTCGATATTTCGTGATGAGTGAGTGAGTGACCTTTCGTCGCTTTTCTATAGAAGATAGATAGATTATTTGATTAAAATGTTAATTTACAAAATACTGATGTTAAGTTTCATTTTAAGTTAAGTTCTGATTTATTTTTTCCAAAACAAAGTTATTTGTTTTTGCGCCCAGTGATCGGGCATTTATTTGGGCATAAACTCGTTTTTGCCCAATATGCCAAGTTAATGCCTTTTTATCCATATTTGTTTTTGCCCTCGACCCATCTCTAATCGTAGGCAATATGTTCAACTCGCCGGTTATCGGTCTGACACGTATATAACCCAGTCTGGAGTAAGTCAGGGAAGCACTTTTGGCCCAACCCAATTCCTTGTCATGGTCAATGACTTGCCAGAGGTCATTCGGACGGCAATCAAATTCAAATTCAAATTCAAATTAAGTTTATTGCATCCATAATGTACATACAGGTGGTAAATATAAGTTACAGAAACAATTATGGACCCTGTCGGGCACAGCAACAATCTAGATACAGTCAGTGTCTAGGAGAGAGGAATAATGCTTAATAATTTTCCTATATAATTAACATTCAAGTATGGGTTAAATATATTTAACTAATATGTATGTGTCATTCTGTGTGTATGTTAAATTATGTGTTATTTTTACTTAGTTGTTTATTCGATAACATTTTTGTATTTATTACAATTAGTTTATTTGATATTCATAGATTATATTTATTAAAATTAATACTTAAAAGGTCCATATTATATTGTGCGTCAATTAATTATTAATGTCATTTTCCTTATCGAGTTAACAGCAATCTTTATTTTTAATAAAATTAATATATAAATGTCCATATAATATATTATAATTCTGAGTCAATTAATTATTAATTTATGTAATTTTACTTATCAAGTTAACAGTTGTCTATATGTTTAATAAAATTAATACTCAAATAAGTCCATATTTTATTTTGAGTCAATTTGTTATTATTAATGTCATTTACTTGTCTTAACTTTTATTGAATTTATCCGACAGATATTCGTCAATTGTGTAATAACTTTTATTAATTAAGAATTGTTTTAATTGATTTATAAATAGATTGGTTTTATTTACTTGTTTTATGTTTTCCGGTAATTTGTTATATATTTTTATCGACATAGAATACGGACTAGAAGAGTGCAATTTAAGGCGGGAGGAGGGTAGATCTAGTCTGTTTTTGTAGCGCAACGAATAGTTTGTCTGCATGTCATCACGTGTGTTGTAAGACTCTGGGTATTTGCGAACTAGTTTACATAATTCTAAAATATAAATATTAACCAAGGTAAGGATTTTGTGTTTCTGGAAATAAGGTTTGCAGCTATCTGTTTGTTCTATATTGGTAATTATTCGTATCAGCTTTTTTTGTAGGATAAATAGACTGGGGGCGTCTGTGCTATTTCCCCATAGGATTACGCCATAGCTTAACCAAGCGTGGGCATACGCGTAGTATGTCACTAGTGCGGTTTGTAGGTTGGTCGTTTTTTTTATTTCTCGTAGGGCATACGAAAACTTTGAAATTTTTGATTTAACTTTCTGTATGTGGGTTTTCCAATTTATATGTGTGTCTATTGTCAAACCTAGGAGATTGACATCATTAACTACTTCAATTTTTTGTTGGTTATATATAAAGTTTAAATTGATTTGATTTTTTTGTCGAGGGTGAAAAGTAATTAATTTGGTTTTGGTGAAGTTGATTTCGAGATTATGCTCGCTCATCCAGTTAATTATTGTATTAAGAATATTAGTAAGTTTTTCATTTAAATTAGCATTTGTTTGGCATGAGGTGATGATAGAAATATCATCTGCAAACAGTACACAGGGTCCGTCTATGATTTTAGGTAGGTCGTTTATGTATATAAGGAATAAGAGGCAGCCTAATACACTTCCCTGGGGAATAGAAGCGTGTATCGGTCTGACATCGGATCTTATCTGCTGTGTTTCTTTTGTTTCCTTATTATAATATTCCACCTCAACAAATTGCTCCCTGCCCTGTAAATATGAAGCAAACCAGTCGTGGGCTTTCCCACGTACTCCTATTCCGTATAGCTTATTCAATAGTATTTTAAAATTGCACTTTGTCGTAGGCCTTAGACATATCAAGTAGTATTCCTATTGCGTACTGTTTGTTATTTAAAATATTTAAAGCTTCTTGTATATATTTATAGACTGCTAATGTAGTAGATCTATTTTTCCGAAAACCGTTTTGACAATCATCGAATAACTTAAATTTTTCACAAAAAGAGTATACACGATCGCACATTGCTCTTTCAAAGACTTTAGATGCTGTGGGCAGAAGGGAGATTGGCCTATAATTATTTGGGTCTGTTTTAGCATCTTTTTTATGGAGCGGTTTAATTAAAGCTTTTTTTAGTAAATTGGGAAAAATGCCTTCTTCGAACGATTGGTTAATTAATTTGTAAAATGGTAAGGTTAGTTCGTCAGCGCATTGTCTGAAAAGAGTTGGTGGGAGTTCGTCTATGCCGTGACTATTTTTATTTTTTAAGTTTTTTAAGATATGGTTTACTTCATATCCATCGACTGGGCGTAGAAACATGGTATTTTCAGTGGGGTTAAGCACTGAGGCTACTCTCGGTTGGAAGCCAGGTGTTTGGCTGGTATTTTCCCCAATGGATGCGAAGAAATTGTTAAATATGTTAGCTACTTGTTTTGGCTCACTCACTAGGTTCGTCGTCGTTTGTATTTTTATGTTATTTTTATTAATTTTAGTGTTTTTATAAGTCCGTTCCTTTACGATATCCCACATAGTTTTAACTTTATTGGTTGATTTGCTCATTTTATTTATGTAATATATTTTTTTTGCCGTTGTTACAGTCTTTTTGAGGATTTTTTCATAGGTTTTATAGTATTTCGTAAGCACTGGATTGTTTATTTTTAGGGTTAGAATTTTTAACTGTCTTTTATTTTTACAGGATTGTTTTATTCCAACGGTTAGCAAATAATTGTTATGTTTTATTTTTCTTTAAGTCTGCGTGAAGGGATACATTCGTCTAAAATATTTATCAGTGTGTTTTGGAAAGACTGGTAATTCTCATCTACATTTTGATTCGGCAGTATTATATTGTTCCAGTTTTGTATATTTAGTTTGGATTTGAATTTTTGTATGTTACTGTTGGTAAATATTCGTTTGTTTACAAACCAATATGATTGTTTAATGTGTTGTTTTTGCAACATATGTATGATTGTTCCACTGTGGTCGGAAAAACCTAACTCTTCTACAGTTGTATACATATTATTTCCGTTAAAGTTCGTGAATATAAGATCTAAACATGTTGATGTGGTTTGTGAGATACGTGTAGGTTTTTTTATGTGTTGTTCAAATTTATACTCTAACATAAGATTAATAAGCTGGTTAGTTTTTAAGCTGTTTTCTAAAATATTTATATTAAGATCTCCTCCTATTACGACGTTAAATTTTTTATATTTTTTATTTATACAATGCATTATTTGTTTTAATTGACTAACAAAAATTTCTTCCTCTCTTCTATTCCAGTAAATTACAACTATTAATAGGTTTTGCTTTAGGAGCTTACATGCACATACTTCTATGCAATATTCGATAGACATATCTCTAATATCATAACATTCTATACAGTCCAAATGATCCTCTAACAGAATACAGACGCCGCCGCCACTGCGAGAGCGACGGCAAAACGATGCTGCAATTTTATAACCAGTAAATTGCAGATTTTCTAGTTTGTCCTGTGTTAGCCATGTCTCGCACATGCATATTGCGTTGTAAATGGGTTTATCGTTGATGAAAGCCTCCAAAAGATGTTGTTTGTTAAAAATACTCTGGATGTTTTGGAACATAATTTTAAAATTTTGGCCTGAAGTTTCGAAAAGTACGGTTTGTATTTTTATTTGTGATGTCTTGAGTCAGGTTATTATCGGTACTCGTAGATCCCGTTATGTTCACGTCGTCATGGTTCTGTATTTGAAATGTCCTAGCGCTATAGTCAACTTTAGTGTGAGCTTTTGTGGTTTGATGTAGGAAAGACCTTTCTTCTCTTTGTTTCTTTCTTTTCTGTAAGATGTCTTTATCAAGGAATTCTGATACACATAAGCCTAAATTTTTCAAAAATCCCGTGTTTTCCAGTATATATTTGGTCATTCTTTTACTGATCAGTTCTACCCTCAGTGGCCGTTTATGTCCGTTTCGTCCAATACGATTAATCTCTTCGATGTACCCAGTGAGGTCAACATTTAATGTATCTTGGAACGCGTATATTACCCTATCTTCTAAGTCTTTTTCAGTTTCGTTGTAATATTCGTTTAGGCCATGGATAACTATTAGTTTGGAAGTGTCGTTCATTATTATATCATTCGCGTTCACATGCATGCTTTTTTTCTGTAGCTCGGCTATATCAGCTTTAAGTTTTTCGTTTTCTAAGTCAAGTTTTAGTATCTTTTCCTTAATGTGGGTAATGCTGGTATTTATTTTCGTTTGTTCCTGCGAAATCTGTTCGGTTCTTATACTTATTTCTTGCTGAAGTTTTGATACAGCTTTATTGATTTCTAATTGGACTGTATTTCTGATTTTTGATAAGATTGACTGCTGTTGTAATTTTAATTTTGTGTCGAGTAGTTCACTAATTTTTCTTAACGTAATTGTTTCTTGAGTCAATGGGGTCGGTGATGTAATTGTAGGATTGTCAATAAAAGTCGGGGATGAGTCATAATCTTCGGTATTTCCCAGTATGCTTTGGTCGTCTTGTATTTGGTCGTCAACGGACATTATCGTGTCGTCAAGTGTCGCTGGCAATTGTCTCCTAACAGGTGTGGCGTCAGTTCGAATCTGTCTTGTTGTGTTTTTGCACGATGGGCAGCGCCAAGAATTAGTAATTTTACACTTATTTTCTACATAGTTGGATGAAGTCATGTTCATGCATTTGTAGTGGTACAGTAGGTGGCAAGTGGTGCATTTGAGTAATTCTCCTCGAGCTATTTGTTGTTTACAGCTCGCGCAATTCATTTTTGTGGTGTAGGGTAGAATTGTTTTGTGGAGCAATACTCAAGTGTCACGATGTTGGTATGTTTTGCCTGGTGATTCACCTCAATGGGCAATGCGCAGGATGTCTTATGTCAGGGTCACAGCTCTTATAGTAAGTTTAGGAAATATTTTACTTACTGCTCTTTGCTGGTTACACGTCTAGTTATACAAATTAGTCACTTGTTAGACTTTGTAACTACGCACTTTTATTCGAATGGCGGCGAATATACACTGGAAGTACCGTTTTAATGTTTATTTATTTATTTATTTAAACTTTATGTACAATGGTGATACATAGGCGGACTTAATGCAGCAAGGCATTCTCTACCAGTCAACCTTTGGGTTAAAAAAGAACACAACAGTGGTAGGGGTACAAAAAATATATATATGAACAATAATTAAGGCGGATATTAATAAACTATCTAACTAATAAAATACATAAATAATTTTTAAAACAATAGACTAATAAATATTATAATAAATATCCTATTCTAAATGAAACAGAAATTTAAATATAATAACTATGACGAAGACCGAGCTATGTAAGAGAGGATAAGTAATAGTTCCGTAACCTACGCTTGAATGAAAATTTACTCTCAGCCTTTTTTATGTCAAGGGGAAGGACGTTCCAGAGTTTTATAGTAGAGACAGTGTAAGAATTAGATAGAAACCCAGTGCGGTGAGAAGGAATATGGAGAAGTAAGTTTATCATCAGTATTCACGTTTACAATTATTTGCAAACACTTTCACAGCGTTACTGTAAATCACTTTAACTATTGCGTTAGTTTTCAGACAGTAAACACGAATAAAACATTTATTAACAATTATCAATTTAGGAGCTTAGGTTGTTGTCGGCACCGTCCGTCTACCCACTTCAATAATCAATAATCAATCAATCAATCAATCAAATCATTTATTTGCAATGAATGTAGGTTACATTAAAATACAGGTGGAGTAAATAGGAGTGAGCCATGCACATTCTGCCTAGAAATAGGCACGCGAAAATTCATAAAATTGTTAACTAAGTATCTAAAAAATAAAATTACTTATTAAAATGTAACAAAATTATTACAAGGCAGAGTGCCTCATGTTTGCTGATGATGTCAAAATCTACATGGGCTTGGGGACTGCGGCTAATTGTGAGGCTCTTCAGCGGGACATCAACAATGTGGTAGCCTGGAGCAACCGCAACTGCTTGGAATTTAATAAATCAAAGTGTAAGACCATAACTTTCTCTCGCTGTCGCTCGCCGCATGTGTACACGTACAGTATGTCGGGCACCCCGCTGGAGCGCGTCACAACAATCCGAGATCTTGGTGTACTGTTGGACACCGAGCTGACGTTTAATGATCACATATCTGCTTTGTGTCAACGAGCACACAAATCCCTCGGGTTCGTCATGAGGCAGTCGGCTCGGTTTACCAGCAAACATGCAATTGTTGCCTTGTACTTCGCATTTGTTCGCATTGAACTCAAGCCTACTGCTTGAAACATGCACATAAATAATAATTCGATTGTATGGGATCCACACGAGACAAAGTACAATCTCCTATTGGAGCGGGTACAGCGTCAGTTCTGCCAGTACCTCTACAAGAAAATGTATGGGTATTACCCATACTTGTATCCATCTCTATTCCACTCAAATATATGTTTATTTTTGACTAAATGCAAAGATTGTTTTAGCACATAAATAATAAATTAATCGATTATATTATTAAAATGATTATTAAATGAATGAATGATGATTATAACTTAAATTATTATTAGGTATTATGTGATTATTAAATGGCTATTTTAAATTGAATTCATTTTAAATTATTTATGAATTGTAATGATTTACTTAAGGATTTGTTTGATTATTTTTTTTATATATGCAGGCAGATATATGTGTCTGTGATGTCCAATTAATGTAATTATTGACTCTCTGTAAGTTTTGCGTGACACTTTAAGTGCAGAGAGTAATTGAAATAATAAATAAATAATAATAAATCATTGAAATAAATTTAAAACAAGGTGGACCCGGGCACGCTTCCTTGTGTTACCCCGAATTTTATATTTGTGTCTCTGATTGTATGCTACTGCTGTAATAATTCAAGGGGCTCTTATTCCTATGTATTCAAGCATGTGTACAATAATGGCAATAAAAACTGAGTCAGGAAAGTGTTTTTAGATCGAGGAAAACTGAGAAGTATATCAGACTGCCAATATTCCACCGAAATCGGTCAACTGGGGATATTCTAGCGTATGCCATTTACTTCTGGAGTGAGGCCATCGAGAGGCACGAGGAGTCGCTTGCCGCTCCCTTGACGTCTCGAAGGCTTTCGACAGGGTCTGCCACGAAAGCCTTATTGGTAAGCTTTCTTTTTCTGTAAAAAACTACACGGCTCCAACTTTCCGTAGTGTAACCGTACCGATAACGGACCATCTCGAACTTCTTGGTGTTACGTTGAAATCAACCCTCAATTTTGGTCTATTCATTGAGGCAAAGGCACAGCTAGCTGCAAAAAAGTTAGGAATCCTTGCAAAGGTGTCACACTGATCTGACCTCTGGGACGGATCTGCTGAAAAGCAGCTTGATGCTCTTAATTCAATTGATAAACGGGCCAAGAGGCTTATCGACAACGATGCACTGGTCGAGCCAAAGCTCCAGAGCATTGAACATCGACGCCGGGTTGCCAGCCTGACGGATTTTTATCAGTTACTAGCTTCTGCCCGCAGCCGCGGGCAGAAGCTAGTAACGAAAAGTAAAGTAAAGTTGAAGTAAAGTTAAGAAAAGTAAAGTTTTTTTAAAACTTTACAGGATTATCCGCTGGATCAATCTTAAGATTTATCGGAAAATTTCATGAAAATCGGTCCAGCCGTTTTGGAGTCTATAAGGAACATACATACATACTTTCTCTTTTATAGATATAGATATTTCGGCGAGTATGCGATGCAACTGCACAATATGATACCACCTAGCCCTTTCCATCATGGGACTACAAGACGTACGGCAAAGCACCACAAATCATTTTGTTTGTTGTCAAACTTTCATTGTGCGTACAGCTAAGGAGAGGACGGCTTATGGCTACAACCTAGGGCAGGGTATTTAAGTCAAGAGTGAATCGGTTACTTCTAGGCCTACGTGCTTCACCGTCGACCAAATCAACACTTACCATCAAGCGAGATAGTGATTAAACGCGAGCCTATAATTTCCAATTCCAACCCAACCTGTATGTTGAACACAAAGTAAATAATTTCATCATTATCTGATAACATCTATGACATTGTTGATAACATTCTTGACATTGTCTAATCGATTACCTATATGTACCACCACTTCAGTTTAAAGGTTTCGTTAAAAATGTGCACACACCATAATAATTTTATTCCAAAACATCCTATGAATACTGTGGATAAAGATGTACAGTCAATGATTCTACCTTTGAATATTATTTTTCCTAAACATCGCTTCAAAGATAATATTCCAATTTCAAATAGTGTCGTCACAAATTTTGTCTTAATGATTATAACTCTAGTATTAGTGTTTTCATATATACATCTTACCTACACCGAAACTCTAGAGGACACAATCTGGATTTTGTTCATGTCTTGCTTTGACTGCATCTACTACTGTTTGGGTTTCATTATGAATTTCGTGATAGGAATCATTCAAACCAATAATTATGTCCAGTTTGCCCTAACTTTTCAAAAAGTTCATAGATCACTCAACGACGCGTCTACTTTCCGCAACCTTGTCATTTGGAATTGGATTTTTGTAATCGCGGCTCTGGGTTTATTTGCTATGTTTCTAAATACTTTTGGCGTTCTACTAAGCTTATCTTATTATTGTATAATTGTAAACTACATCTTGGTAATTTTTGATTTAAATACGATTTATTTCACTCGATTAATAAAATTGTTGGAATATAAGATTCGTCTATGGAACATCCACGTTTTGAATTATCATGAAATTGAAGATGAGCGCGACGAATCTTGTTATAAAAGACTATTCCAAGCTTACGATAATATATTGGAGTGTTATGACATCGTTAAAGTTTGTGCCCAACATTTTGTAAGTACTTTACCATAAATTCATCATTCTAAATCAAGTATTTGAGCGATTGCTTAGTAGAACAGGCACATACTTAATAACATTTTTAACCTTTACTCTTACTTTTCAGATAATCTATTATATTATAGAAGTATTCTTTCACTCTCTATTTTATATACAAGAGGCAATTGGCATGTGGAACGGAGAAGAAAATTCCAAGGTGAGGTTTCTTTGAAGTGGTCCCGGTGTGCCAGAAGGTGTGTGGAAATCTGTTGTCATAGAATAGCAGGCTTGTGATGCGGAGGAGTGAGAGACATGTCGTGAGAGAATTTTTAAGTATGTGAACGTAAATGCTTATAAGAGTAGCAAAAAACAGAAACGAGGGATGGCTTGTGTGAAAGGCATATGGCTAGATTCATTGTTGAGATGAGATCAAATAGAAGACAAAGATACGCAACACCTAATAAATAGGATAGGGCAGGTTGCGGGCATTCGCTGGATGCGAGGGAGACGCATCGAACCGGTCGATGTGGTGACACTAAGGGATGCCATGTTCAGCACTGGTCGTCTTTAGGCTGATATGATGATGATGAAGGCCAGGATGTTATTTTTTTATTATTTATGATAGGCTCGCGTGTGACCACTATCTCACCTGATGGTAAGCGATGATGTGGTCGACGGTGAAGCACGCTTGTCTAGAAGTAAGCTATTCACTCCTGACATAAAGACCCACAAGTTATAGCTTTCAGGAAAACACACATTCCGACAGGGAATTCCACTCTTTAGCTGTACGTACATTGAAAATATTCCCAAAACGTTTAGTGCGTAATTAGGATACACTCATATTGTAAGTGTATTTATATCATGACAACTAACATGTCTTTTGTTGTAGGATATAGCAAATGTCTCGTTCATATTATTATGGCAGATGAAGAGTTTGATGTGGCAAACAATATTCAGTTATCAATGCGAAAAATACTATTTGGCTGTTGAAAGTGTTCAAGATACTTGCGCAATCATTTTAAAGTCAACTTGCTCAGGTACCTATATATTTCGAATATTACAAAGAGGTAACTTTTGGAACAAATTTCGTTAAGTCGGCTTGCGGAGCAGTTGCGTGAGGCCCTAAAAAAATTATGATGATGATTGGAAAAATGTCAAAAATTTATTCAAACGCTATCAAAATGTCACGTGATCAATCCCTTACATTTTGGGATTTCGATTATCGCCATCGCTGACATCGAATGCCACTTGTCTAGCTAACGAGACGTTCGGTTCCGTCCGGCGTAGTTCGGATATTATCGTCAATCGCTGGCCCCCATACTTGTTTACATCACGTGTTAGTTAAAAGTAACTTGAGTCTAAATGGTCAGAGCATATATCAGATAAATTATTTTTTTGTGATTGTTTTGGTACTTCGCCCGCTGATGGTCGCCTGACCACACACTTTTTTTTGCTTTGTTATTATGCAATCTGGAATGGTTGACCTGTTTACGAACTTAACCAACATACTTACGACGGTACCTATTTTACGATCCTGATATGCTGGCATAACTACGCAGTAAATAATATGATAATGATGATAATATTTTTACAGATAATAAGAAAAAAACTGTGCAAGAACGTACTGCGCTGATGCAACCGCAGTACGTTCTTGCATAGTTTTTCTTAATATCTGTAAAAATATTATTTATTGCTATAGCTATAAAGCAATCATTAAAACACCGTAAGATATTTTTTAAATATTGTCAAAACACAGACATCGCCGAGTCTCAATTTTTTTAAAAATATGTATATATGTATATGGATTTTTGACAGATGAGGAGAAAAAACTATGCAAAAACGTGCTGCGCTTGCATCGAGCTTCATTCAGCAAGATACGTGTGTGTGGCATGTTCTACATAGACGCTACGTTACACCTAAGTCTAATGATTCTTTTATCTAACTACACCGTCGTGTTGCTGCAGTTCGCCATTTTGTAGTTATATTATAAATATTTTATTCTTAAAGGTGCGCTAACACGAGCAATTAATTTCGCAATTATTGTCAACTGTTTTTAAGTGTGGGTTATATGCCGGCAATACCAATGTATGGCACTTTAAAGACTATAGAGGTAGCCATGAATTGTCCAATTTATTTTATCCGTGTAAGCACATCTTTACTCTTGTTAAGATCTGCAGTAATACATCTCTTAATAGAGAATGTGATGAGTTTGAGTTTAGCGTGTGTATTATTAGTGTTGCTACTAAATCACATATGACAGGATTATGGCAGAAAAAAGAGATTGAAACGGTATTAACTTAAATGTATTGTGATAACGGTAAGAACATTAATTAATCTACCTACTTATTTTATTTTTAATATTGACATGTAAGTGAATTATTGTTTTCTAATGTAAATAAAGATTTCTCAAACCTCAATATATGCAACATACTTAGCGACATTTGCAAAAGCTACTTTGACGTTTGTCACATTGAGATTGACTTTTACAATATTGCGTTATTTCTAGCAACACATAGATAATACATAGTAAATTAAAGACCTTCTGCATAACTAAAATTCAACTTTTATTCTTCCATAAAAATATGTCGACATTTTATAGAATAGAATATACTTTATTGTACACCATAAAATTATACACATTTTCAAGAAAAACTTATTTCTACGGGTACAAAGTTATCTGTTGTTGTGTTTTGTTTTGTTTTTTTTTGTTCAGAAACTACTTAGCAGATTCTAAATTTAAATTCTCTATAGTTTTGCTAATCAACTGCTAAACAGCATCGAGGTTTTTTTTTAAAAAAACGAGTATAAGTTTAGAAAACAAATAAAGAACTTTCCACAAAATAGGACCTAGATCTGTGGCAAATAAGGGGGTGGGGGGATGCTCTTTATCCCCTGGCATCACTCCCATGAAAAGGTAAAGCACCATCCGTGACAAAAACTTATTATTGTAACCTAACCTCAAAACACTAATGTTAGTTCTGCATCAACTGGCGCTGCGAGAAGTGCAACCCTTACGTAGCAAAGGTTAGGCACCCATGCTTACCTCCGCAGCTTTGGCTTGATGGTCGCCCCCAGCGCCCAGCCTCAGCCGCTTTAGCTCGCACGGGTGCCTATGCTTTGTTACAGTGGGCGGGGGTTGCTCTCCCTTAGCGCCTCCGGTTTTTTATATACACTCTACGGGAGGCAGCCAAAAGACTACGAGAAGTTTGGGTGCCCTGATTCGGTTTTGGAACTGATTCGAATTTAAAATAGAAATATAGTATTCATGCAACTTGGGGAGAAATGGAATGAACGAAAACAAATGACACTGACACATGACGCAAAAGGCGTAGTTTTTTTGTACGTTCCCTTTCAATGTTTTGCTCGAAATTTTTCACCTAAGACAATATACTGGTTCTGATTTGGTTGTCAATCGCCCATTTTAACGTTTCCTTTTACTTTTTATCTGTTTGGAGTTAAATTATTTTTTAATATTTTATCGAAAAATATGCATAACCTTGTAATAAGAGTGGTAGCGTTATATTCAAGGGCCCAACCCCTACCAGATTTAACCTATTTACCCCATAAAATTGCCAAACGATACTATATCCAAGCCAAATGTACTTGATCACTAGACACTTTTGATGTGAGTATATAAACGAACTGCCCAACTTCACAAACCACTACATATATTGTTTGCAGATGATACTACTATGTTGAAAAAAGAGAAAACTCTAGATAACACTAAAATAGTTACGAATAAAGCATTGGCAGGTTTATTCAATTAGCTAGATAGGAATTACTTAAAATAAATACATATAAAACAAAATTTATAACATTCTTGGCATATAATAAACACAAAAAATTGCGAAATTAAATTAAATCTAAAATACAATAATAATGAGGTAGAAGAAGTTAATAATATCAAATTTTCGGAGTAGTTATGGACAGACATTGCAATTAGATCCTTCTAAGTGCAAATTCGTATTTGCACTTAGAAGGATCAAACATGTTTGTTCTATTTTCAGGTATGTATTAACTGTATGGAGGAATTAAAATGATAGAAGTGGACAGACCCTTGTAAACCTGTATTTATGAAGCAAAAGCTGCTTACGTCTTTACATATAATTGAATCTTGCAAATTTGTAAGAAGCAGCTACTCGCATTTTGAAAATATGAAAAGGCTATGTCAAAGAGGAAAATAGCACAAAAGCCACTAGTAGTCCCACGTAATAGTCTAATACCTACGACAAAAATGATTATATCATGGCGGTGAAAATATATAACCACTTAGCCGAAGAATTTAGAAGTGCTACAGATTTGGATTTTATTAAGAAGCTATATAGCTGGTTGAGTGAGAGATGTTTTTATTCCATAAATTAATATTTTGAGTGTAAAATGTAAAACGTATTTATTATAACTATTATGACATCTACATATTGGCATTACATAAATAATATTGAAACATTTTCATGCTATTTTTAGCGACATGACATCATTATAATTTATCGGTATTTTTAATATTAATTATTATGTTCAATGAATAGAATTGTATTTAATATTAATTGTATTTATTGCATTGCTATTTCAATATAAATTATGAATTCAAATTCAAATATTTTTTTGAGGATCATAAGATGTTGTGTTGGTTACAGGTAGATCTGCTATATCCCGCCATTAAGGCATACAAAATTAATAACATCAGGCTATTTAAAATACAAATCATCAAAGTGTCATGCAATACAAATAAAATTAAATAAGTATAATATGTAATGTCAAATTATTAATTAGTAATGCTACAAAATAGTAAATTCAATTAAACAGTGTCACTTCAGTTTGTCAGTAATAGTTTACAGATTTGTAGTCACAACTCATCAATCCACGTTTTTGACACTCTTTATTAGAAACATTGAAACAAGTAGCCCTTTTAATAATTTGACATTTTTATAACATTTTACAATTAGTAATTTTACATTTGACATTATTTTATACATTTCTGACATTTTTATAATTTTTTGGACATTTTTTATTAATTATCTATTTTTAATGAATTTTTGATTATTTAAATTTTAATTATTCAATCATTTTATTTTGGGTTTTTAACTGTTTATAATTAATTTATATTTTTTTTTTTGATGTACGTGTAACTATGGACTGGAATTTTGTCTGAAATAAATAAATAAAATATAAACATAATTAAAAGGACTTTTGATCACAGTACGTTTTGACACTCTGTTTACCAGAAATATTGAAGCAAGCAGTCCTCAAAAGAACTATTTACAGTACGTTTACGTTTTGACAATTCCCAGTTCTGAAAAGAACTCATCTGAGATCCCGAAGGAACTCATTTGTAAAGAAACAGGACACGAGCAACCATCGCGCCGGACACGTCTGTCTTGCGCAACGGCCGCCCGAAGAAAAAGGCTGAATCTACGCGCCACCTATATTTATAACTTCAGCGCGCAGAATGCCTCGTAGAATGCGCGCCAAAACGACCGCGTGCGTCGATTGTGGCGACACTAACGGAACAAACACCGAACTATGCTACAACTAGATTGGTCCCAAAGAATCAAGCAACCCTATTGGTTTAGATTTTATTTTTATGTTTGTAAACTTGTTTCTGTATTTTCATTGGTTAGAGTATAAGTGTAAAAGAGTATTTAAGTGTGTGCAACCAAAAATAAAGCCTTTTTTATTTACCACAACTTGGAGTCATTATTATTTCCATCATCCTGCGTCCCATTGCTAAAGTGTCGTCGCTAAAGATTCATGCATATGCACCCATTGGTTTGTTGTAATAAACCGGCTATTTCAGTGTCTTGTCATTTAGAAATTCTATAATCGAGTTATAACATTTGCTTATCAATAATTATTGGAGGGTTTTTTAAAGGCATCAACATTGCTCATAGTTCTGATAAACGAAATTATTATTAGTATTTTTATGTTATTGATAGTTAATTACTAAATGTGTAGAGCTGTTGTGGCCCAGTGGTATCGGCCGTGACTTACAAGTTGTAGGTTGTGGGTTCGAGCCCAGGCAGGCGCTTTACTTTGTGTAAATTATTTCATCACCACTGCTCTCAAAACGGTGAAGGAAAACATCGTGAGGAAACCGGCATGTCCTAGAACAAAAAATTCGAATATATGTGACATTCACCAACCCGCACTGGGCCTGCGTTGTGGATTACGGCCCATTCCCTCTCACAGAGAGGAGGCCTGTGTCCCAGCAGTGGGAACATTAATAGGCTGATGATGATGATGATGAAATGTGTACTGAATGCTATAAGTATGATGCAAAATCCAAATATTTGCACAGCTGAAAGGCCGAATATAGTGAAACCCATAGATCTTTAGGACTTATTTTAGCTACCTATATGCAAATAAAATATATCATTCATTAATTCACAAAATTAACAAAAGGTAGCCTGAATTACAAAATTGCAAACTGTAGCAACACAATAGTGTAGTTAGTAAGAAGACTCATCAGACTTAATTGTAGCGCAGCGTCTACGTAGAACAGGCCACACACACGTATCTTGCTGAATGATGCTCGATGCAAGCGCAGCACGTTCTTGCAGAGTTTTTTCTTATTATCTGTAAACAAACATGTTACAAAACTTTAGTATTTATTTTGACCTCGAATCTCCACTGTCCAAGTCCAAGTCTCCACTGAGTATTATTTATGTTGATACGTAGACTAAGTTCAAAATCAGGTAACTAATTCCATATTTCAAGAATAAAATCACATCTTTGTAATATTAATTTAGAATAGGTACCTGAGCACGTTGACTTCAATATAATTGCGCAAATATCTTGAACACTTTCAATAACCAAATAGAATTGTTCGCATTGATGACTCAATATTGTTTGCCATATAAAACTCTTCATCTGCCATAATAATATGAAAATCGACGACAGATTTGTCATATCCTAAAACAAAAGACTTGTTTGGTGTTAAGATACAACTGCCTTCAAAATAAAAGTGCTTTTAATAAACTCTTTGCGTTGCGTTAAGCTCTAGACTAGTGAAATTGATAGCGATTGGAAAATGTCAAAAATTTATGGGAATGTCAAGCGCTATCACAATGTCAAGTGACCAATCCCTTACATTTTGGCATTTCGCCTATCGCCTTCACTGATAGAATTTATCTCTAGCTAAACTCTTTGTCTAGCTAGATCCTCAGGTCTTCTATTTGACGTCATCTCGACAGTTTACATTACCAGTTATCTATCCATATCATCTTTCACACAATTCACTTTTCGTTTCTTTGGTTTTCTGCTACTCTTATAACTATTTCCATTTATATACTTGAAACTTCCTTCACGACATTGTCATAACTTCGCATCATCACATACCATACCATGACAACTTCTGTGTCTCCGGGACCACTTCAAAGAAATCTCACCTCAAATTTTTCTTCTCCGTCCCACCAATCAATTGCCTCTTGAATATATACAAGAGAGTGAAAGAATACTTCTATAATATAATAGAGTATCTGAAAGGTAAGAAACATAATTCAGTATGTGCCTGTTCTACTAAACAATCGTTTTTTTGTTTGACTTACGATTACTTTCCTATTTTTTTAAGCTATGTCACGGAGATTTGTTCTTTAAGAACCCAATTATGGGTTACGCATGTCTTTGAACATTAATTGTCGTTTTATATTTGTTTATTGTTGTATGTAATTGTTCATTGTTATATATATATTTACATATATGAATAATGGTAAAGTACTTACAAATAGTTGGGAACAAACTTCAACGATGTTATAACACTCTAATATATTATAGTAAGCTTGGTACACTTCTTTACAATAAAATTTGTCACGCTCGTCTTCAATTTCTTGATCATTTAAAACTTGAATATTCCACAGATGAACCTTATATACCAGCAATTTTAGTAATCGAGTAGCATAAACCGTATTTAAATCGAAAATTACCATGATGTAGTTTGTAATTGCATAATGAAAAGATAATCTTAGTACAACGCAAAAAGAAAGCAGAAAAATAGCATAACAACCCAGAGCTGCAATCACAAAAATCCAATTCCAAATCATGATTTTAAAAGTGTTTTCATTGTTGAGTGATCTATGTACTTTTTGAAAAGTCAGAACAAAGTGGACATAATTTTTGGTATGAATGATTCCGATCACGAAATTCATAGCGAAACCGAAACAGTAATAAATGCAATCAAAACAAGAGATGATCGAAATCGAAATTGAGAATCCTAGAGTTTCTGTGTAAGTAAAATGTATATATGAACACACAAATACTAGAGTTATAATCATTAATACAAAATTAGTTACGAAACTATTTGGAGTTGGAATATTATCTTTGAAGTTATATTTAGGAAAAATAATATTAAAAGGCAGAAGCATTGATTGTACATCTTTCTCCACACTATTCATAGGATATTCTGGCCTAAAATTACTACGGTATGTGTACATTTTTAAAGAAACTTTAACACTGAAGTGGTGGTTTATAATCGGCAAGACAATGTCTGGATGTCATCATCAATGTCAAATATGCTATCAATTATTGATGATAATTTCATATATTACTTTGTGTTCAATATACAGGGTGGGTTTCAGGATGGAAATGACATAGCTAAAAGAACATCTTAAATAATTAAAGACTGAGCCATTTCGATTAATATACGTAAAACTTTTGTGTGTGCGTATAATGTTATTTGGAATGTGAAGAAAGAGAATTAAAACGTGGAAAATTACTTTGATATTTTATTGACTGTTCGACCATAATCATCGCATATAATCAGGTAAGATGGTGGTAAAATGCAAGCCTATCAATAATATATAATATGAAAGG
Organism: Orthosia incerta; assembly: GCA_948252205.1. Lineage (NCBI taxonomy): Eukaryota > Metazoa > Arthropoda > Insecta > Lepidoptera > Noctuidae > Orthosia > Orthosia incerta. Next base: position 24,219,775 of record OX411758.1, read on the forward strand.
CCTGTTTATTACTTTTTATTGTGAATGTGGATGGCTCTTAGAGTGGAAGTAGAACAAACAAACGATGAATGGACTGTGTGCAAGATGGTTATGGCTGGGTCAGGAAACACATATTCCTCAGATACGGAATAATATGTGTTACCTGATAGCTACAACCTGGGTGTGTTTAAGTGGGGTATTACACTATCATGTATTATAGAAATATGAATCATATCGTTATTGATAAAAGATTTTTGTAATTGTTTAACCGACTTCAAAAAAAGGAGAAGGTTCTCCGTTCGTTAGAGTCTTATTTATTTAGGTTTGTTCCCCGATTACTCAAAGACGCCTGGACCGATTTGGAAAATTCTTCTTTTGTTTGAAAGGGTATACTTCCCAGATGGTCCTATATTCATCAGGTCAGGATCTGATGATGGGATCCTGAAGGAATCGATGGAAATCCACAAATATTATAGGCATACGTATAGCGATTTTGGTATTTTCATCAACAATGCAAGCATTTGATCGCGTTTGTTATTGTTTAAGCATTATCTTTTTTGTAAAGGCACCTTCACACACTTCACACACTTACAAAAATATATTAATTACACAAGTCTACAATTCACACATGTACATTAAAAACATTCACAAATCACAAAGTTTACTGATGAATTCAGGCAATGATACTCATCTTGATGTGCAGAGCAATATTAGGAAGCAATATCGAATATATTATTTTTATCTGGTTATTTTTGGGGACAATAATGTTCAGTTCTTTTATGACATCTTAAGGTTAAATTTGGGATTGTTTTTTTTGTCTATTAGTGCAAATCATATTAATTTCAATAAAAATGAATAATGTAAATGATATTATTAATAATCTGGATACATTTGGGTCCCACGAATCGTTCATTTGTCCTCCTGATAAATGCCTTCAGATCTTGGGAAACTCAAATAAAACGATTAATGTGCTACATTTAAATATACGTAGTATTGGCAAGAACTTCGATAGCGTCCTGGTATTGTTGTGTTCCTTAAAGATCAGGTGTGACGTCATTGTATTTTCGGAGTGTTGGCTCACTAAGAGTATTAATATTCCGGTATTGCCTGGATACACAGCCTATTCATCAACTAAGAGCCTAAATAAAAGCGATGGCTTGGTTGTCTACGTTCTCTCTGACTTACAACATGACATAACTGAGCCGGTTTTTGTTGATGCTAACTGCCTAATATGCAAACTCACTGACATTGTTATTATTGCTATATACAGACCACCATCTTTTCGCAAATTAGACAATTTTTTAAATAGCCTCAATTATATATTAACGTCGCTATCCTCCTATAGAAATATATTTCTAGTGGGAGACATGAACATTAACATTAGCCCAACAAGTAATGACCCAAATTATAATGAATACATGATTTTGACGGCATCACACGGACTCTTACCAGCCTACACATCACCTACCAGAGAAAAAAATTGCTTGGATCATGTCATGACTAGAACAGAAAAATCTGTAGTATCTTTTATCGTCATATAACCGACCACGTCCCTGTACTTGTCTGTGTTAAAAATATAAAAATACGTCAAACTAAAAAAATCATCTCGAAAGTAGATCTGCCTAAAGTTGTTTTGGAAATTGAAAAAACCGATTTCAGTGCCATTCTTTCGACTAGCAACGCTAATTGGGCTACTGAATTTCTTATTAATACTATTGTGTCCATTATACGTAATAATACCGTAACCATTGGCGTTCCTTCTAGGCTGAGAATAACTAAGCCCTGGATCACACCAGGACTGCTCAGATGCATTAGACACAGGGATAACATGCATCGAGAACACAAAAAGAAACCAGACAATTATAATCTTAAATTAACCTATTTACGGTATCGCAATTTTTGCAATAAACTTCTGCATAGGCTTAAATTTAATTATGAAAAAAATGAATTGGAGAAAGCCAAAAATAATCCTAAAAAGACATGGAAAGTTATTAATAGTATAATTAATAAACAAACATCCAAACCCCCTCCGAGGGAGTTGCTGTCTGTATCTAGTCTAGACTGCAAGGCTTCATTGAATATAGTCAATAGCTTCTTTGGAAATATTGGCAAAGAACTTGCGGCTAGTCATGCAAATGCAGGGAGGGAACATGAGTCATATGTGAGGCATAATGAGCAGGTTAACTCAATGGCCTTACTCTCTCCTGATGATACGGAAGTTGAAAATATTATTATGGGTCTTCGTACTGATTCTGCCCCGGGATGGGATGGAATCGGTTCAAAACTTCTAAAGTTGAGCAGACAAACTCTTGTGCCCCTCATCACTCACATATGTGACGTGTGTTTCTCAAAAGGTGAATTTCCGAGAGTTTTAAAGAGAGCGGTCGTACATCCTGTCCATAAGACTGGGGAGAGAGGCAGTGTCAATAATTATAGGCCGATTTCAGTCCTGCCTGCGATATCAAAGGTTCTTGAAAGGGTCCTCAATAACCGTCTTGTGTCTTTCCTAGAGAGTAATAACATCCTTTCCAACAATCAATTTGGCTTTCGCAGAGGGCAGTCCTGTGTAGACGCATGTGCGGCCTTGATTGACGATGTTGTTGAGACACTGGATAAAAAATCTAAGTGTCTAGTCAAGTGGCATTTGACACTGTCTCTGTCCCTATTCTTCTAAAAAAAATGGAGCAAATAGGAGTTAGAGGTCCTGCACTCGCAGTCTTCGCCAGTTACCTATCCGAGCGAACGCAGTGCGTTAAAATCGACACATATGTTAGTGACGAGTGTACATTGTCCTTCGGAGTACCTCAAGGTTCCATCCTGGGGCCTACACTTTTTCTAGTGTACGTAAACAGCCTATGTGATTTAGCACTCCCATATTGTTCAATTTATTCATATGCCGATGATACGGCCCTTCTGGTACATGCTGAAAATTGGGACGAAGCCAGGAAGAGAGCTGAGGATGTCCTTCGTATTGTTATGTCTTGGCTGACGGCGAATAGTCTGACCCTGAATGTAGAAAAAACAAACCTTATCACTTTCTCTTTGAAATCTACCTCGCAACCCGACAACTCATTTACAGTTAAAGCTCACATTTGCAATGCACACCCGAACCGATGTGCTTGTCTTCCCCTGACAAGAACAACCAGTGTAAGATACCTGGGTATGGTTATAGACAGTCTGGTCTCGTGGGGCGCCCAGATTAGGGTTTTGTCTGGCAGAGTTAGAAAACTAATTACGGTGTTTAAAAGCCTGCGGTATAGTGCTGATGCGGATACTTTACGTATGGTTTATTTTTCTCTTTGCCAGTCAATATTAACTTTTGGCGTTACGGTCTGGGGTGGAGCTCCGAAGACAACCATGTTACAACTGGAAAGGGCACAGAGGGCTGTCCTCAAGGTCATGACTTTCAAACACTACCGGCATAGTACCGCACTACTGTACAAAGAATGTAACGTCCTGACCGTGAGACAGCTCTTTGTGCTGAACTGTACGTTGCGTAAACATACCGACCTGAGGTTGGACGCTAATCGTCCGGCAATGCGTAGGACTGCTAACGTTTGTCCCTCCGTAAGACATAGAACCACGCTTGCGCAGCGACATTATATGGTACTAGGTGGTCGTATATACAACTTCATTAACAAACAGTGCAGCATTTACAAGTGCAATAAATTTGACTGCAAGGCTCAAGTCAGTAAATGGATCATCACTCTTTGCTATGATGAGGTCGAAAGAATTCTCGATGCGTGACCGTATTCTCCTCCCCCTTATCCAAACTTTCCTCCATCCCACACATCCTCAAACACACATAAACACTTACAACACAAAACATAAACACAATACATACACACGGTTTGCCTCTCAATTAATTATTTAATTATTTGAATTTTTGGGGGCTGAGTCACCCTCGTCCGTAGGAGAGAACCCCATACGAATCCCTACACGTGGCCCCCGGGTGGTGCAAATCAGGTGACATCAATTAACTGGTGGTAGGTTACGGCCGAAGGCTTGCGACCACCCACCGGGCAAAGACGTGCCGCCAAGCGGCCTAGCCGTGTTCCGGTACGATGCCCGGTGTAGCCAACTAGAGGAGTTGGGTCGAGATAGCTGTTCCACTGCAGGCGTTCCAGCCTGACGCGCGCTGTTATGGGCCTATCGGGAGACTGGTCGCGGAGGGTAGCGGGATCCGAGGCACGGTGCGCCGCTGGCCGACCGCAGGTAGTTGGGGGCCCAAGTAGTGTGCCAGCCACACACGAAAGGCTGCCCCGCCAACTGTCGAAAAATCCCGGAATGCACCATCGTGCTGGTTGGCGACCAGAAGACAGGGCCCGATGGACATTCCCGGGGGGGCTCGGGCGTCCCCGCGGTCTCCAGATCAGTCCCCTATTGATAGCTTCCTGTCAGTGCGTGTCTGTAGGTTGCCAGCGTGGAACCTCATCTCACTGCCTTCTCCTAACCTTTTATCACTCAAATAAATGCAAAGAAGAAAAAATAAAAGAAAAGCTGTACAGCGGCAGCACTCCCTGTCACTCAAAGTGCACCTCAGCAACATAAGAGGGCTGCACTCTAATCTCGAAGCAGTCCATCACCACCTGGAGACTGATAGACCAGCTCTTCTTTTCCTTTCGGAGACGCAGATCGGATGTCCGTCAGACGTGTCGTACTTATCATACCCAGGGTTTATCCTGGAGCACAATTTTAAACCACGCGCGGGTGTTTGCATGTACGCCCGAGACGACATCTGTTATCGGCGTCTCCGAAACCTTGAGGACTCCAGGTTTTCTGTGCTCTGGGCACTGGTGGACACAGGCCTGGATAAAATTATCTACGCCTGTGTCTACCGATCGCACAGTGGTGATCAGGAGACAACCAGGCTCACGGAACATCTGTGTGAGGCGGCTGATATGGCACAGCAGCGGTACCCTTCTGCCCAATTAGTGATACTGGGGGATTTCAATGCCCACCACCAGGAGTGGCTCTTCCCATACCAGTGCACTGATCATGCTGGGCGAGAGACGCGAAAGCTTGCGCTTGCGTTAAATCTCGCCCAGCTGGTCCAGGGAGCAACAAGGGTGCCGGATGTTCATTCGCACACTGCCAATTGCTTGGACCTTCTGCTGACAACAGATCCAGACCGCTACTCTGTGTCGGTATCTTCACCTTTGGGTAGCTCCGACCATTGTCTGGTGAAGTCTGTATCCGTCTACTCCCCGCCCGATCCCAGCCCAAGAGGCACTCGGCGGGTTTGGCGGTACAGGTCAGCAGATTGGGATGGGATGCGTTCTTTCTTCGCATCTTATCCTTGGCAGCCCATTTGCTTTTCTTCGGCTGATCCTTCGTCGTGCGCGGACGCCGTGACGGACGTGTTGCGTCGGGGAATGGAGTACTTCATTCCGTTCTCTGACGTAGCAATGTCTAGCGTTGACCGACCATGGTTTGGCGCCGAGTGCAATCGTGCCAACACGCTGAAACATGAGGCGTACCTGGCTTGGGTCGACGCTCGGTCGCGCAAAGCTAGCGACGTCAGCCAGCGGAAGAGAGCCTTCAATGGGGCTGCCAAGTCCTGCAAGAGGGTATTGCGAAGGGCTCGGTTTGACCACATAAGCCGTATTGGGTCCAAACTTGCTTCCTATCCAGCCGGTAGTAAAGCGTTCTGGTCCCTGGCTAAGTCGGTCGAATCGAACTTCTGCCGGCCCTCACTACCACCACTGCTGAAACCCGACGGAACGCTGGCCCACTCCGCTGAGGAGAAAGCAAACTTGTTTGCCTCTCTTTTTGCGGAATCCTCACGCCTGGATTCTGGTAACGCGCGGCCCCCTCCTTCTCCTGATGGATGCGAGACGAGTATGTCGGACATTCGCATCCATCAAAAAGACGTCCGTAGGGTGCTGCGGAATCTTGACGTGAACAAGGCTAGTGGCCCCGATGGGGTACCGGCAATTGTTCTAAGAACTTGTGCGCCTGAACTGTCTCCGATCCTGACTCGCCTGTTTCGCCTTTCATATGAGACTGGAAAAGTACCGAATGCTTGGAAGCAAGCTAACGTTCAGCCTGTGCCCAAGAAGGGCAGTCGGGCTGACCCGGCCAACTATAGACCCATCTCAGTTACGTCCATCCTCTGTAAGAGTATGGAACGGGTGCTCAACTCCAAGCTCCTGGCATACCTAGAAGCTAACGACATCCTCAGTGACCGCCAATATGGCTTCCGCCGAAATCGGTCAACTGGGGATCTTCTAGCGTATGCCATTCACATATGGAGTGAAGCCATCGAGAGACACGGGGAAGCGCTTGCCGTCTCCCTCGACATCTCGAAGGCTTTTGACAGGGTCTGGCATGAGAGCCTTATTGGTAAGCTTCCGTCATTCGGTCTGCCCGGTGGTCTGTGCGATTGGATCGCAGACTTCCTGAGGGACCGGTCTATACGAGTGGTTATAGATGGCCGCTCGTCTGACCAACGGGATATCAACGCCGGGGTCCCTCAGGGGTCGGTACTCTCGGCAACATTGTTCTTGTTGCACATAAATGATCTGCTAAAACCCGGCACTTTTGGGTATGCAGACGACAGCACTGTTGCTGAGAGATACTTGTCCAACGCGCGTGCTACCGGGCCTCAGATCCAGTCTCTCCGGGAGGCCATGGTGGAGCGCTTGAACTTGTCCTTGCAAGCAGTCTCCGAATGGGGCGATGCCAATCTGGTCAGGTTTAATGCTGCTAAAACCCAGGCGTGTCTTTTTTCCGCTAAAAGGAGCCAATTCCATCCGGCTCCTACTTTCCGCGGTGTAACCGTGCCGATAACGGACCATCTCGAGCTTCTTGGCGTTACGTTGACATCGACCCTCAATTTTGGTCCATTCATTGAGGCAAAAGCTCAACTGGCTGCCAAAAAGTTGGGGATCCTTGCAAAGGTGAGACGATACTTCACGCCAGAACAGCTGCTCAACTTGTATCAGGCGCAAGTTCGGTCATGCATGGAGTACTGCTCTCACCTCTGGGACGGATCTGCCAAGTACCAGCTGGATGCACTAGAGTCGATCGAAAAGCGGGCCAAGAGGCTCATCGGCAATGAGATATTGGTCAAGTCTAGGCTCCAGAGCCTTGAACATCGGCGCCAAGTTGCCAGTCTGTCGGTTTTTTATCGGTTACATTTCGGGGAGTGTGCGTTGGAATTGCATGAATTAATTCCTCCTAGCCCTTTCCATTATCGGAATACAAGACGTACGGCGATGTGTCATCGGTACATGGTGGACATTCCACCCATACGCACCAAACGTTTTGGGAATACTTTCATTATGCGTACAGCGAGGGAGTGGAATTCCCTGCCGGGGTCTGTATTTCCTGAGAGCTACAACCTGGGAGTCTTTAAGTCAAGAGTGAATAGGTTTCTTCTAGGTAAGCGCGCTACATCGTCGACCACATCATCACTTACCATCAGGTGAGATAGTGGTCAAGCGCGAGCCTATCAATAATAAAAAAAAAAAAAAAAAAAAAAATTGTCACAGTCTTTGTTTCTTGTTTGACGTGTACTTTACTGCGAACTGTATGCATTGTATTGCCCTAGTGAACGAGAGCCCTGACACTCATAACACAAGTTCAATCTTAGCTTGGGTGTCAGAGGTGTATAACTCTGTGTTAGGTAGAATTCTAATTTAAATCTTAGTTTTGTTAAACCATATAGTGACATGGAATTGGAAGTGTATTCTGGCAATAAATGTTTTATTATTTATTATTATTTGTACTCAGAAAGTATAATTTGGTGACGTAGAACTGATGAAGAAGACCAAAGAGGCTCACTGGAACTCCATACCGATAAGTATTTCACGAGTATAATATCTCGAAAAGTTAACCGACTATGATGAAGAAAATACTTATAAATAATTGGTACTATTTGAAAATGGTACCATTGAACTGCTTTGATGACGAAGCCGGCAGGAAGGCACTGGAACTCCGAAATAAAACAATGTATCCTAATCGTGTTTTGGCTCATTGGAAACGTCGTGCGATATACTTTGTCAATAAATGATTTTCATGGTAATTTGAGGTACTCAGTAAAACTAAAAAGAGAAAAATGAAAAACTTTTTAACAACTTTGTTTTCCGAAGTCGATGTCGAAAAATTAAAAACAATAGGTAACAAAGACACCGACTTCGGAAAAGAAAGTTATTTTATAGCTTTGTAGTGTTTTGCGTTTGGAACTCGTTTTTATTTGTTTTTGTTAAAATGTTTTTGTTAGATAGGATCATAGAAACTGGAGCAGAGTGGAGCTATAATTATGTATATGCTATATGCATATTTATGTAGCTAAAAAATAGATATTACGTATTTACATGAAATGCAAAACGACAGTAGTTTGAAATAACTCATATAGCATTAATTACTTTAATGAATTGGATTACGCAGCATGTAGGCAATTTAGTTAGAAATATAGATACAACATACTGTATCGGCTTTTGACGGCGTTGACAAAAATGTTTTATGGTCGATCTAATGCTTAATAAATAATATTCGATAAACATACATTATGTTATTATCTCGACTTCTCACAAAATCAAATTAATGTAGACAAGATTACAAAAAAGCGAACTGTAGCAATAAAATAGTGTTGTTACTAAGAAGACTCATCAGACTTAATTGTAACGCAATATGTCTACATAGAACAGGCCACACACGTATCTTGCGGCAGTTACTGAATGAAGCTTGATGCAAACGCAACACTCTTGCATAGCTTTTTCTTATGATCTGATAAATATGTTATATTAAGATTAACAAAAAACGTTTAGTATTTATTTATAAAGAACAAACCTGAGCAAGTGTCTTCAAAGTAATTGCACAACTATCTTGGACACTTTCAATAGTTTGGTAGAAATTATCTCATTGCACAATAAATATTGTGTGCCTCGTTATATCCTTCATCAACCAACACAAAACGGTCGCTGATACTTGTTTTGCTTTAACCTGCATCGGAGTAAACGTTTGACGCGAGAAGTCTAACTTCATAAAAACTGCTGTTTAATGCAGGGTGACAAGTTAAAACTTACCACGAACTCAAGTATTAATTACACATTACCTTTTTATGTGTAATTAATACTTACTTAGTAAACGGAGAGCAGTGGTGGCAGGCGCTTTACTTTGTGTAAATTATCTCAGCACCACTGCTATCAAACCTCTCAACCGGCATGTCCTAGAACCAAAAATTCGAAGACATGTGACATCCACCAACCCGCACTGGGCCCGCGTTTTGGATTACGGCCCATCCCCTATCATAGAGAGGAGGCCTGTGTCCCAGCAGTGGGAAAATTAATAGGCTTATGATGTGAATCTTTTAATACGAATCCTTATGCATAAACATAAGCACCATGAGAGACCTATGCGTGGCTTTGATTTCTCTGAGTATTGGTCGATGAAAATATAAATTAAGAAAAAATAATCATTGAAGTAGAAGAAGAACCTTTTATAAACAATTTTCTCTAAACTATCAAGGTCAGTTTAACAATTATCTAAAAGATCCTGGTTACAATCTTGTTGCTTCTATATGTGTGAACAAAGATTATAATAACAAAATATAAAAAATTGGTAAAACTTACGAGGTACCGAGGTAGGTAGTAATTCGTCGTAATGATTTTTTGAAAAACTTGAATTGCAACTAGGGAGTGAAAGAATACCTTTATAATGTAACTAGCAGTTGCCCGCGACTTCGTTCGCGTGGAATTCGGTTTATCACGCACTGTTTTATGGTAATACGAATATTTTTCTCCTATTATAGACAGATAAATTTACGTTAGTACCTTAATAATATATACTCTGAAAAATAAATTACATAGTAGAGTATTACACAGTAGACCTTAGATCGACACCAGGGGTCTTTAGGATCTGCCTTTGACTCTTATCTGCCTTCGAACAGTATGCAGCGACAGACGCAAGGAATAGCATTAACTATTGTTGAAGTAGACTGCATATACTCACTTATCCTAAAGTAGAGTCTGAATAACCAAATCACGAAGCAAAATGTCTAAAACCGTTTATCTGGCCAAGTCAATTTGCGATTAAGTCCGCGTACAAAAGTCATTAAAGTTACTACTCTCCTTCCAGACCATATACAATAGTACTCTATGATCCAGCCTGTTATTTTATATTTGACAGATGCAGGCTAAAGAAGTTTCATATTATTAACAGGCAGCCATTGGCAACCATAGACAGTAAAATGCAATATTTTTTTTGCATCACTACAAACCGACATGGATCACAGAATGAGGGTGTGATGGTGTTTTTTCCGCTCCCATCTTCAGGTTTCTGTTTCGGAGCCCCAGGTCCAAGATGCAAACTGTTTGTTGGTAACATTCAACAATGATACCGCCCTGATAGCAGTCTATAGCCCGCCTGCTGTTCGGAATGTCTCCGCGTTCGTGGACTCTTTGGATGTATTACTAAAATCTGTATCTTCGTACAAAAATATTATCATGACAGGTGACATACACATTAATATCTCCGACACCATTAATGACTCACGTGCAACTGAGTATCTGACAATGCTCGCCTATCACGAGCATTCCGTGATAGGCGACCAGCACACACTCTACCTACACGACAAAATATCTCCTGTCTGGACCACCTAATATTAAAAACGAAAAAAGCTGCTTTTTGTTTCATCGCCAACACTTCGGTCACTGATCATGATACTGTTTTATTATTTATGGAAAACAATAACCCTTCTAAAATTTCTTTGAAAAAAGCTAGACAGACCAGAGTTTTGGATTTTGTCAAAATTGAATTGGACCTCCTTCAGACCGATTTTAGCCCCGTTTATAGCACCCCAGACGTTAATGAAGCAACTGACTTCTTTATCTACGCCATTAACCGTATCATAGTTAAAAACTCTGTTTTGAAGGTCTTGCCCAACCGTAAAAGACTAAGTAAGCCCTGGATGACTCCAGGGCTCCTTAAATGCCTACGAAATCGAGACAATATGCACATGAAATTAAAAAAAAAACCCGAAAATAATATACTTCGTACAACTTTTAAAAGATACAGGAATTATTGCTATAAGATTCTCAAAACTACTAAAACTAATTATGATAAATCCCTTTTAACTAATGCACAAAATAATAGTAAAAAACTCTGGGATGCTATAAAATCTGTCACCAATACATCAACGATTAAAACACATGCCAACGCTCTACTGTCACCCTCCGAACCGGAGCGCTCTGTAAACGAAGTGAACGCGTACTTTGCTAACATTGGACGTACATTAGCTGAAAATGTTCCATCCGTCTCCACGTGCTTACCTCCACATTCCGAGGTTCCCCCAACGTATCAAAACAGTTTCGTCATGCTGGGAACAGACGAATCAGAATTGGATATTTTGATCGGCAGGCTGAGGGGCGATTGTGCGGTGGGTTCTGATGGCATATCGGGCATGTTTCTTAAGAAATTTAAAAATCTTCTCACCTCCCATCTGACTCATATATGCAATTTAGTTTTTACCTCCGGCATCTTTCCAGATGCGCTTAAGTTGGCAATAGTACATCCTGTGCATAAGACCTATATCCATTTTGCCAACACTTTCAAAATTAGTTGAGAGGCTCATGAATAACAGACTGGTTAAGTACCTAGAGCAAAATCATCTTCTTTCTCCTTCTCAATATGGTTTCCGTTCCGGAATTTCCACAGATAATGCTGTGCTTGACCTTACCACTAACATTTTCTCCAATCTGGATAAAAAGCAGAAGGTAATTGGTATTTTCTTGGATCTGGCAAAAGCATTCGATACGATATCTGTCCCCAATCTTATAGCTAAACTAGAAAAGATCGGTATAAGAGATATTCAACTTGCTCTATATGAGAGTTACCTCACGGGTAGACGACAATGCGTCAGAATCGGTGATTGGATGAGCGACGAGCTCCCCATATCATACGGGGTCCCTCAGGGCAGTATTATCAGCCCGACCCTTTTTCTCATTTATATAAATGATCTCTGCAGGCTAGCACTTCCCAATGCATCCATCTTCACCTATGCCGATGATACTGCCTTACTTTTCCACGGAGATTCCTGGGAGATGGTGTTCCAGCATGCACAGTCCGGACTCAACATTGTCACCAACTGGTTGGCTCAAAACCTGCTTACTTTAAATGTTGACAAAACTAATTACCTAACCTTTTCTTTTAATGCCGCTGGGAAGCCTCCTTCCTCTCTTTGCCCCTTAATTGTCCATTCTTGTATTTCACCTCACCTTAAGGCTTGTAATTGCCCCTGCCTTTCTCGCATCAATTGTGTCAAATATCTTGGTGTACAAATTGACGACTGCTTATCATTCTCTGTGCACATAAACACACTCACCTCGCGGCTGCGTAGGTTGATCTACATCTTTAAGTCCCTTCGTCACGCTGCAGACACAACGGTGCTAAGACTTGTATATCTCGCCCTCTGCCAATCGCTTCTACAATATTGCATAACTACTTGTGGCGGATCTGCAAAAACTCACATGCTGAAGCTGGAACGTGCGCAGAGGGCACTCCTGAAGGTTGGATGGCGGTTACCTTACCGCTTTCCTACCATCGATCTTTATGAAGCGTGTACTGTTCTCACTGTTCGCAAATTATTTATTCTTAACCTTGTTTTAACCAGACACTCTCAGACTCCCTACGACCCATGCAAGTTTGGCACCCAACGACGTAAACATACTGTCTGTCCCTCCATCCGCACAAATTGTCGTTCGGCCCAACGTAGTTTCCCTTTCCTCAGTAGCTACGTCTATAACAAGGCTAATAATAGTACATTATGGTACAAGTGCGTAATGTTGGTGATTACCGCTGAGGCGCCATTGAGACCCGAGCCTTTAGGTGAGGGTCTTAAGAGAGTCGAGGACGGTAATCATCAATACACACGTGTATCATACGACGTTTTTCAACACACTTGTGAATAAAATAATACTAAAAAATCATTTTCAACAGTGAAAACGAGTTGTGAATTTTTTTTCGCAATGGCGGGGTAAATTGATCAGTTTTCCTATGCGCGCGCATCTAACAATGGCGATTGACTATAGACTAAAACAATGAGGTTACTTTCTTTTTTTTAGCTTTTCGCGGATAGCGTACTAGCCACGTACAAAATGGGGCATTTCAAGTTTTCTTTATTGCAGAGAAACAAAAGTTATATTTGAGGGCATGTTTTATTTATTAAACACGTACAAGTTGAAATTATCTAGTAGAATACGAAGTTGCATGAAATGAGCAAGCAATATGTTAGGTTCTAGCATTTTGCTGAATTGTTTGACTAGAAGATAGCTTCTTTGCCACATTTTATGTATTTAATGGATATCATGGCAATAGTAATTACTACCCATATCATGTTATGGATATAGTAAGTACTACTTCCATGACAGGAATAGAAAGGGATTAATGTCGAATGAAACACTTTTAATTGATTGACAGTGTTACATTTTATTATATTGAAAATACTTGAATTTTAACTGGATTAGAATTAATGACTTATTTTATTAATTTTCCATGGATTGATTTGTGACACTTTTAAAATTAGTTTAATTTAAAAGTATTTAAAATGAAGACAGAAAACCATAAAAAAAAACTATAACTCACTTGTGAATAATAGCAATGAAAAAGTCACAGTTTGATAACAGGTATCATTATGTGCCTAATTGCGGTGAAATTAGAGCCACTTTATGAGCAAGTGTGTTGAAAAATATTAAATATATACCCTATGTGCAGATCAAAATGTAAAAAAAAACATTAGCGACATGGCTACTAAAATTGGATTATGCAGAGACCGAAAACGTACTAAGTATTTTACAATAATTTTCGCCTACCGGAAATATTCAACTCCATCCTACAGCGCGTTTCACCTTGTTACACACAGACACACACACACACACACACTCTCGGGCAAGTATGTGCTCACGCCCGGTGTTCACGGGCGCTGGGGTGAGGACTTATATTGCACTCACGGACACAACACTCTCCATAGACACACGACATGACACATCTCCTTTTGTTTTTGTATAATTATCTCTTTCTCTTAATTTGATACTTTCACATTGTTGTAGTACGTAAGTGTACCATATATTTGTAATTTTAAGGGTGTGAGCCTGGAGATCTGTCATACAGGTCTCGAACCCAGTATAGACTCCAGCTCTCACTAAGGTTTGAATCTGTTGTAACCTAGATACTATTTACCGAAATGTACCTTTTTGAGAGAAATAAACTTATATATATATATTTTTTTTCTTTTTTTTTTTTTTTTTTAAAAACGTTGCCCCACTCTAGGAATTTCTCCTGTATCGTGGGTGCGTTAACAAACATATAAACTCACATACACAAACACCCAGAGCCGGAACAACTATTTGTAGATCATACAAATAATTGTTCCGTGCGGGAATCGAACCCGCGACACGCAGCGCAGCAGTCAATCGCTCCACCACTGCGCCAACCGTGCGCCCGTATTCTATTCATGAACGCTAAACAGTAGTAAAGCGACGTGCTTATTCCGATAAATTTAAATTCACAGTTTAATCGGATTTACGTAGCAGTGTAAAGGTTACATTTTGAAAAAAACTTGAAAATAATGAAAATAAAAGTACATGTTAACGATCAATAGTCGCTCATTAGGTAAACATAAATATTGTTTTTGATAAGTTGTACAAAGACGCAACTAGATGACGTTGGCGTCGAGTTGGAAATCACAAGCAAGATTGTTTCTCGATTTAGTATAGTAAGACACTATAGTAGTGAGTTTTAACAAATATATACTTACTTACTTAGATCAGTATACAGTTTGGTCGTTTCATTTATACCTTCAACCCTGCTAGTATACACATTGGTTCAAACTTAAGTACTGAGTACCATTTGAGTGTTTGGTATTTAACTTTGTCCATCGAGCCCGATAAGTTTCGGTTTTTTGTGAGTTCGTCCGTGGTACTCGCAGTGGATTGCTGCGGTAAAGTACACGGTGCCCCGCATCGGCAGCCACATCTTCGTCCAGTGTTGTGTACGGAGTAAGCAGTAGTGGTAGAAAGTGAGGTGACTGTACGTCAGCCTCGCGGAGATCAACGTGCAAGGATGTCACCACACCCAGTTCAATGTGAGTACACTACTATGATGAAAATTGTGAGTACATTACTATAAAAACAAAGACAATTAGTGACAAGCCTTTTTGGACTTTATTTTTTTAGACATTTTCACTTAGAAGTTTCTAGAAGAATTTTGGACTTTGAAGAATAATTTTAAGTAAATTTTTAGTTATAAAAAAAATACGTTTGTTTTTAGAGATTTGTATTTATTTGTGCATGTTATTTTAGAACTTAGAAGAGTTTCGTAAAATACGACGGAACGGGAATCCTATGCCCGATTTCCGCAAAATTATTAAGTTGTTCCAAACACTTGTAAAAGTTTGAGCATTTTTTGGAACCTACAATATTTGGGTCATATTGGACTAATAACATATTTTTGGATTAGTTGGCTTTAGAACAAACTTTTTTATACACTTGAGTTGTTTACATTAGTATAATCGATTTACTGAACTTTGATTTGGTTATTAGAATTTTATTGAGTGTCATACATATTTTGAATTAACTCATTTATACACTTTTGACTCAGTTTTAATTTAATTGTTAGAATTATGGAGGGATTAATAAACTTATTAAAATGTTTTCAAAATGTCATTAATAAGGGATTAGCTAATTTTAAAAAGAGTCCTAAAGAAAGATTAACAATAAAATATATAGAAACTAGGTTAGAATCATTAGAAAAAGATTGGGAATCGTTTCAAAATGCCAACACTTAAATTTATTTAAAAGGTTGTTGAAATTTATGATGTATTCGAGGACACTTATTTTACTTATAAAAGTTTAATGAAAGCAATGCTCAATAAAATTTGAGTTATAAGTGAACCAGTACCACATGAGGATGGTTCTTCCAATAGTGCGTTTAAGTCTGTCCACTCCCAAGTCAAATTGTCAAAAATTTCTATTCCAACGTTTTCTGGCAAATATGAAGAATGGACGACATATCATGACTTTTATGTATCGTTAAGGGAAAAAGCATCAACTGCACATTTTTGTCCACCTTATTGTTTGCTACAACAATATTTCGAAATGTCTTCATTTTTCTCAACATACACTACTGTGTATTTGTGTTATTCAATAACACATCGATCAAAATAAACAAATGGCACTTGAACCGATTGTTAATGTGGATATGAACTACTTACATAAAATTCATTATGAAATTAGTATTAAGAAGCCCATTTTTATCAGTCGTCAGAAGGAAGCGCGAAAGACATTTAAGCGAGCTTTGAAGTTCTGTCAGGAGAATGAAGTACAGATTAAGATGAACATTTTAGTTGCGTATTGCAGAAGTTTTGGAAATCAACCCAGCGTTTGAGCCCGAAACGTGTAGTCTCGCGACTTCCATCGAAGGCGAGGGATCGTGACCCCTAAAGACAAGTCCCTGAGCAACCATTTAAAATTTCCTCAAAAGAAATCAGCACAATTATAAAGTCTATGACCGGGGGCAAGTCGCCGGGTCGCGATGGCCTTAGCATAGAACATTTTCAGTGTCCTGGTCCGCGTCTTCCAAGGGTCTTGTCAATGTTATATAACGTCTATGTCAGGCACTCCTATCTTCCCACAGGAAGTTTCAGCTGAAGTTATCTTCAAAACATTTGCAAGATACATGCTATCTTGAACAGTTTGAACAGTTAAGTAAAGTTTCTCGAGTCGATAAACCAACATTATTTGCTACAACAAATCTTTGATTATCCTGAATAAAGTGTTAAATAACATTAAAATTGCTTCATACTACGAGGAGGGATCAAAAAGTAGTGAGAATGAGATAGAATATAATGACTATTGATAACTTAATAAATTATTTTTCTACATAGTTTCCGAGTCTCTATACACACCGCGTCCAGCGCTTTTCCAAGGCTTCAATTCCTTTCACAAAAAAATTTTGTCTTGGTCCTGCAAAAAGCTCTTCATGGCATCCATCACCTCGTTATCGTCTTCATACCTGTTTCCCCTTAAGTATTTTTTCAATTTAGGGAACAGATAAAAATCGCTAGCCGCCAGATCTGGTGAATAAGGGAGGTGGGCAACCAATTCGAAGCCAGCTTGCTGAATGGCAGCCATCGCAACTGCCGACATGTGCACGGGTGCGTTGTTGTGATGAAACAGCACGCCCCTTCGAAGTTTCCCTCTCCTTTTCTCCTTGATGGCATCCCTCAACTTGGGAATTAATCCTGCATAATATTGGCCTGTAATAGTTGTTCCACGCTCCAGGTAATCAGTCGACAATATCCTTTCTGAGTCCCAAAATATTGAGTCCATAACCTTGCCAGCCGATGCCACGACACGAAACTTCTTCGGGGTCGGTGATGATGGCCGTTTTCATTGCAAAGATTGCTGTTTTGTCTCGGTATCAAAATTATGGACCCATGTTTCGTCCATTGTTACGAAACGAGACAAAAAGTTTTCAGAATCTTCTTGAAACTTGTCCAACAATATCTTCGAAATGTCAAGTCGATTTTGTTTCTGACTGTCGGTTAACATTCTTGGCACCCATCTTGCGGAGACTTTTCTCATATTCAAAGATTGTTTCAATATGGATTGAATACTTCCATATTTAATGCCCGTTTTTTGAATTAAGTATCGGATGGTAACTCTTCAATCGCTCAATACATTTTTTTCTACTTTCGCAACATTTTCTTGGGTGACTGACGTCGATGAACGGCCGCAACGATGTTCGTCTTCCGTGCTCGTTCTCCTCTACTCTAAATTGAGAAGCCCATCTTGCGTCAGTGGAATACGGTGGAGCAGACTCTTCTTATATTGCCTCCATATCGCAATGAATCTTAACTTTTTTAAACAGAGGTATTTAATAACGGCTCGCACTTCGTTTTTCTCCATTTTCGAGAACACGTGCCGACACGAAGCAAACAAATGACTACATTCAGAAAAAAACAAAAGAGAATCGAAGATTTTTTTCTCTATTAATATTACAAATATGTATCTGAGCTATGCCTGCCATTATTATTATTTTTTTCTTACCAAGGAGTATGTCGTTCTCACTACTTTTTGATCCCTCCTAGTATAACAGAATACATATTTGATCATAATGAATCATGAATATACAGAAAACGAAAAAACTATTTTAAGATATTGTCATTCTCTGGCTCTTATTCGAATATTCCAATTAATTCGGGTTCAGCACAACATTGTCTTCTTCTTTTATTCTTCTCTTTTCGTCGTCATTGCAGTAGTTACCTCCTTAATTCTGCTCATATCATCTTACAAACTGTCTATCGATAATTTCTTTGATCGGCCGCTTCTTTTATAGCCTGTGTGTATAAACGCTCATAAAGAATGGTTTCTCAATTTATGGTAAGTCGCCCATAAGATGTAGGCTCTAGTCATCCGCTTCCTTCGATTCGCGTATGCAGTGTTTTTTTTCTGCTAAATATCATTATTTTATTTTTTCTCTCATTTAACATGCGTTCGTTATCATACTCCGATGTCACTTCGTGGACAATAGTGTGGGTTATACGTTTTCTCGACTGTAATATAACTACTTTTTCTATATGCTGTACTGTATAACTGTTTTTTGTCCCAAATAAATAAAATAAATACGCAAAACTTTCCTCACATATTCCTTATCCTTGATTTCCAAACCATATTTTTCAGACTTCGTCTTGCATACTCATTTCTAATTATAACCATAAACCCGTACATCATCATAATCATCCACAGCTCAGACGATCGTAGTTATTTTAAATCGAAATATTGTATCATAGTATTTATGAACTGCTGAAACCCCATTTTGAAGATGTTGTAGCAATCTGAGATACCAACGTCCTCACATATATGAATTTATTAATGAATGTACTTATATGTAACTAAATATTGTAAAAAAAACTTTTTTTTTTAAAAAGAGTAATTATGGAGTTTCTTGTGCATTCTTCTCCATAACAAGCTACTTTCCGAATGCACGGTAGAATCAACTTTTATAACTTGTAAATTTTAATGTACCTAACGTTCAAAAGTGCCGCTTGGTGGCCTACTTGAAATAAAATATCTTTGTCTTTGTCTTTGATAAGACCGCCCATTGTACACTTATCTTTATAAATGTTTTTTGTCCTGTAATTATTTAAGTGGTGTACAATAAAGTATATAATAAATAAATAAAAATAAATAAATACCTAAAATCAGTGAAATCCTTGGATAGCGATGCAACGTCTGAGTGTGTGGCGCCACTTCCAGCTGTAGCTCTCTGCAGCTTCTCTTCATACTGCTGCATTCGAGAGCTAAACAGCTTCTCAAGCTCTTCCATGTTATGCGCCAGCTTGCTGTCCATGCTTAGGAGTGATGCAGTGTTGTGGTTAAGTTAAAGAGTGAGTGATAGGAGATTATGAAGTGAAGGTGGGTTCTACAGTTAATTAGCACATATACATTTTGTCAAATAATAAATAACTATTTTTAAATAAATTTTAAATAAGGGAGCTAAAAATGAACGTATACTTGTCACGCCTACCCACGCAGGAAAAAAAAGAAGAAAAAAATTATTATATCATGGCGGTGAAAATATATAACCACTTAGCCGAAGAATTTAGAAGTGCTACAGATTTGGAATTTATTAATTAAGAAGCTATATAGCTGGTTGTGTGGGAGATGTTTTGATCCATCAATAAATATTTTGAGTATAAAATGTAAAACTCATTTATTATAACTATTATGAAATCTACATATTGACATCACTTAAATAATATTGAAACATTTTCATGCTTTTTTTTGTGACATGAGATCTTTATTATTGATCGCTATTTTTAATATAAATTATTATTTTAAATGAACAGAATTGCATTTAATGTTAATTGAATTAATTGCATTGTAATCTCAATTTAAATTATGAAATTAGTTTTAGATAACATATTATTTATGTTATTGCTAATTACTAAATTTGTACTGCATGCTATATGTATAACCAAAATGTAAAATATAAATATTTGCACGCCTGAAAGGTCTAATATAGTGAGATCTTAATAATACTTATGTTATATTATAATACTTATGTTAGCTACCTATATTCTTGCAAATAAAATATATCATTAATTCACAAAATTAACAAAATGTAGCCAGAATTACAAAATTGCAAACTGTAGCAACACAACAGTGTAGTTAGTTAGAAGACTCATCAAACTTAATTGTAACGCAGCGTCTACGTAGAACAGTCCACACACACGTATCTTGCTGAATGATGCTCGATGCAAGCGCAGTACGTTCTTGCAGAGTTTTTTCTTATTATCTGTAAACAAATAATTATGTAACAAAACTTTAGTGCTTATTTTGACGTCGAATCTCTACTGTACAAGTCTCCATTGAGTATTATCATAAGTTAAACTTGTGTTACTAGTACTACACAGTAATGTCAGTAAGTCGTTCTTGTGAAATAAGTACCTCCGTAAGTAGATATGTAGACTAAGTTCAAAATCAGTTTAGTAATTCCAGATTCCATTTTTAAAAAGAATAAAATCACCTCTTTGTAATATTAATTTAGAATAGGTACCTGAGCACGTTGACTTCAATATAATTGCGCAAGTATCTTTAACACTTTCAATAACCAAATAGAATTGTTCGCATTGATGGCTCAATATTGTTTGCCATATAAAACACTTCATCTGCCATAGTAATATGAAAATCGACGACAGATTTGTCCTATCCTAAAACAAAATAAGTATTTGGTGTTAAGATACAAATGCCTTCAAAATAACAGTCCATTTAATAAAATCTTTGCGTTGCATGTCTTTGAGCTCTAGACAAGTGAAATTCTATCAACTTTTAATATTTTAATTACTCTATATATATATACATACATACATACATAAACTCACGCCTTTTTCCCTTTTTTTTTTTTTTTCTATATATATATATGTACACTAAAACTCTCATACGCGCTTACTCCACATACATCTCTTATCACACACACACACACACACACACATGCCAATACTCACCTCTCATTACACTATTACTCACCTTTCTTCATACATGCACACCAACTTACTTAGTTTAGTTTTTTAGCTTATTATACTTTATTTTATTTTTCTTCTTACCTAAATCGAAATAATGCTGTACTCGTTAGATCAATTTTTGTATGCAAACAGCTTTCTGAGAGGTTTGGCGCTGTATACCGAGATACAGGTTTTTACCTAGTTCTGTTGCAGATGCTCCTTATACATTGTATTGAACTTATAATAGATTGCTAGTTTTTAAGTTGTAATTTTTTGTACAATCACTTTTGGGTAAATAAATAAATAATAACGAAAGAGTCGCGATAGCGATTGGAAAAAGTCAAAAATTTATGGGAATGTCAAGCGCTATCACAATGTCAAGTGACCAATCCCTTACATTTTGGCATTTCGCCTATCGCCTTCACTGATAGAATTTATCTCTAGCTAAACTCTTTGTCTAGCTAGATCCTCAGGTCTTCTATTTGACGTCATCTCGACAGTTTACATTACCAGTTATCTATCCATATCATCTTTCAGACAATTCACCTTTCGTTTCTTTGGTTTACCGCTACTCTTACAACAATTTCCATTTATATAATTGAAACTTCCTTCACGACATATTTCTCACAACATAGCATCATCTCATTCCATACTATGACAACTTCTGGGTCACCGGGACCACTACAAAGAAATCTCACCTCGAATTTGTCTTCTCCGTGCCACACATCAATTGCCTCTTGAATATATCCAAGAGAGTGAAAGAATACTTCTATAATATAATAGAGTATCTGAAAGGTAAGAAATATAATTCAGTATGTGCCTGTTCTACTAAACAATCGTTTTTTTGTTTGACTTACGATTACTTTCCTATTTTTTTAAGCTATGTCACGGAGATTTGTTCTTAAAGAACCCAATTATGGGTTACGCATGCCTTTAAACATAAATTGTCCTTTTATAATTGTTGTATATATATTTACATATATGAATAATGGTAAAGTACTTACAAATAGTTGGGAACAAACTTTAACGATGTTATAACACTCTAATATATTATCGTAAGCTTGGTACACTTCTTTACAATAAAATTTGTCACGCTCGTCTTCAATTTCTTGATCATTTAAAACTTGAATATTCCACAGACGAACCTTATATACCAGCAATTTTAGAAATCGAGTAGCATAAACCGTATTTAAATCGAAAATTACCATGATGTAGTTAATAACTGCATAATGAAAAGATAATCTTAGTACAACGCAAAAAGAAAGCAGAAAAATAGCATAACAACCCAGAGCTGCAATCACAAAAATCCAATTCCAAATGATGTTTTTAAAAGTGTTTTCATTGTTGAGTGATCTGTGTACTTTTTGAAAAGTCAGAACAAAGTGGACATAATTTTTGGTATGAATGATTCCGATCACGAAATTCATAGCGAAACCGAAACAGTAATAAATGCAATCAAAACAAGAGATGATCGAAATCGATATTGAGAATCCTAGAGTTTCTGTGTAAGTAAAATGTATATATGAACACACAAATACTAGAGTTATAATCATTAATACAAAATTAGTTAAGAGACTATTTGAAATTGGAAGATTATCTTTGAAGTGATATTTAGGAAAAATAATATTAAAAGGCAGAAGCATTGATTGTACATCTTTATCCACACTATTCATAGGATATTCTGGAATAAAATTATTATGGTATGTGTACATTTTTAACGAATCCTTAACACTGAAGTGTTGGTTCATAGTCGGCAATACAAGGTCATGGATGTAATCGTCAATATCGTGTATTTAATCAATTATTGATGAAATTATTTCCTTTGTGTTCAACATACAGGGTGGGTTTCAGGATGGAAATGAAATGGCTAAAAGAGCATCTTGTAAGGGGGGTATGTGTACAGAGATAAAGTAAACGCGCCATATGGAAGTAACAAGTGTTTATTTATAAAATTAACTGACTCCGTTTACAATATAAAATGTTTATGTCCTAAGCTAAAGTCTAAGTTCCTAACAGTGCGGTAGCGTCGCGTAGCCTTTTGTGTGGTTTCGCTAACGAAGTCAGCACAAGGAGCAAATGACAGTACGCTGTTGAGCCTGTATCCGATAAGATGCGGGGGCAAGAGGTGACCGACCTAAGTCAGAAGTCAGTGCAGAGTAGTGCTCCCGAACCGTACCGAACGCACGGACTGCCTTCATAGCCCGGGCTCGGGTCTTTTATATCCGCCGAGGGTCTCGTCGGCGCGTGCGGTGGCGGGGCGAGCGGGTAGCACACGTTGGTTCGGCCCGCGCAGGAGTCGGCTTGATGCGACGCCATTGTTGTTGTGTTACAATCTTCATTAATTAAAGACTGAGCCATTTCGTTTAACACTCGTAAAACTTTTGTGTGTTCGTATAATGTTCTTTGGAACGTGAAGAAAGAGAATTAATAATAATTTATTTATTTTTAGACACATAAAAATAATAATATTACATACAAATTCATCCATTCGAAATAAAAAAATTAATGTCATTCTGTAGCATTAGACTGCAGAGAAAAACTGAAATCATTAAAATTTAATCCAAGCTTATCAATTATCTAAAAGATTTTTCACCTTCATGGCAATCTACGTTTTAGAACGTGCAAGAAGCTTACATACATGACACTCATTTAATAATCAAGCCTTTACCAAATCCAGGTTACAAACTTGTTGCTTCTATATGTGTGTGAACAAAGATTATAATAACAAAATATTAAAAATAGGTGAAACTAACGAGATACCAGTAATTCGTCGTAATGATTTTATGAAAAACTTGAATTGAAACTAGGGTGTGAAAGAATACCTTTGTAACGTACCTATACTATATTCATGTAACTAGCAGTTGCCCGCGAATACGTTCGCGTGGAATTCGGTTTAACACGCACTGTTAAATGATACGAATATTTTTCTCCCATTCTAGACAGATAAGTTTACGTTAGTACCTAAATAATATATACTCTGAAAAATAAATTAAATAGTAGAGTAATACACAAAATAAATATTTTTCAAAAATTCAAAACTCAAAAGTCATTTATTCAAACTAGGCTGAGAATCAGCACTTTCCGAACGTCAAAATTACATAAGACAGTCCCCCAAAAACGCCCGCCCTTCACCACTTCTTAGTGCTTTTGCTGGAAAGAAGAAGTGGCGCAACAAACTCCCCAGCAGCACAGCTGTCTATTCAGTTAGAAAAAAAACAAAAACTTGATTCTATACAATAGTATACAAATAATTTACATTACTCAACATGCCTTTGAACAAAGCTTTGATTTTACTTTAACTTTAAACGCATTAAAAGGCAAATCTAGAAGAGCAGAGGTTAACTTGTTATAAAAGGTTATACCAAGCCCAACAAATGAGTTAAGAACCTTATGAAGCCGGTGAAAAGGAGCTCGTAATTTTTCCTTATTTCTGGTGTTAAAATTGTGAATATCACTGTTTTTAGTGTAAAAGTGTATATTTTGCCTAATATATAAGATATTGGCGAAGATGAATTGTGATGCCACTGTGAGAATACCAATATCTTTAAACAAATCTCTTAGATAAACTCTGGCACCTAGCTGGTAAATTGCTCGAACTGCTCGTTTGTGAAGAACAAATATATTTTGAATGTCAGCGGCTTTGCCCCACAGCAGAATGCCATAGGACATAACGCTATGGAAATAACTAAAATAGACTAATCGAGCAGTATCAACGTCAGTGTATTGTCTTACTTTCCTGACAGCGTAGGCGGCCGAGCTAAGCCTTCCCGCTAGACTTGAAATATGTGGGCCCCACTGAAGTTTGGCATCTACTCAAGCACCTCTTTATCTAACACGATGTTGGGTCCTAGATTTCTATCATTCGGTAAAGCGAATTTTATACATTTCGTTTTCTTGGAATTGAGAACTAAGTTATTTGTTGTAAACCAATCCGTAACCATTGAGAGTGCACTGTTTACATCGTCAAAATCATGTCTATTCCTGTCAACTTTAAAAATAAGAGAGGTATCATCTGCAAATAGTACAACTTCACAGATACCCTTTAAAAAGAACGGTAAGTCATTGATATACACTAAGAACAAGAATGGACCCAGTATTGAGCCTTGAGGTACACCTAACTGAACTGGTAACCCGGAAGATTTCTCACCATTAACATCTACACATTGGGACCTATTATGTAAGTAAGAATTTATAACATCGAGAGCTTCGTTTTGCACACCGTAATGACGCAGTTTACGCAATAGCGTGTCATGGTGCACGCAGTCAAAAGCTTTGGAGCGATCACAGAAAACCCCAATAGCATTTTGCGAGTTCTCCCATGCGTTAAATATGTGTTTCAGCAGAGCAACACCCGCATCTGTAGTCGGACGACCTTTTGTAAAGCCATATTGTTCATTATGAAGGAGGCTATTTAAATTAATTTTTTTTAGCAACTGCTTGAGTATTAACTTTTCAAATATTTTACTAAATGCTGGCAAAATGGAAATAGGCCGGAAATTGCCAACGTCATTTTTATTACCTGATTTAAATAATGGTATGACTTTACTACTCTTCATGGGGTCAGGAAAAGTTCCTAAGTCAAACACATTTATTAAAAGTAACAGCTAGATAGGGGGCTACGATGTCTATTATATTACTTAAAAGTTTAATGGAGATGCCCCAGTAATCACCAGTGTTTTTGGATTTGAGTGTGTTAAAAACATTAACTACATCACGAGGCGTTACATGTTCGAAGCTAAATAAACGAATACTTTTAGACACACTACTAAGCAAAAGGTTTTCAGCTTTAGACGGGGACGAATTTAAGGAGCGAGTCGTATTTATGGGTATGTTGGCAAAAAACTTATTAAACGCTTCAGCTACGTCAGCTGCTTTAGTAAATAATTTATTGTCGACCATAATCTCAAATTCTTTATCTTGTTTAACCGACTTACCCGTTTCATTGTTAATCATTTTCCAAGTGGTTTTTACTTTATTATTGGATTTTTTTATTTTATCGCTTAAAATTTTTGATTTAGCATAAACACTAACCTTTTTAAATAATTTTTGACATACTCCAGGAAAGGAGTATCAAACCTGTATTTTTTCAAACCATATAACTCGTATAGTCTCGCTCTACTTTAATAAATACCTGGAGTGGCCCATTGGTTAATGCCAACGGTGGTGCCATTAATTTCAATAGTTTGGTCTTGAAAGTAGATTGGTACTCTTTTTGCACGACATCAAAAAGGGCTCCATAGATGTCATTAGGACTCTTGTATTCTACTATAGATGGTGTAATTCTATTAGCTATATTATTTTTAAACTTATTGCAACGACTAGCTGTATAGGGCCTACATTCCATTTTACGCGGCTTTTTATGTAATGGCATGGGGAAGCTAGCTAATAAACCACAGTGGTCAGAAGTTATAGTATAAGTTATAGTATATTAGAAGATATTTATATAATAATCAAATAACGTTGATTGTTTTTCTCTCTGGAGCATTACTAACCCATGATGAGCAAGCAAACAATTAGACCATAGGTAGACACCAGCGGTCTTAAGAATCTGCCTTTGACTCTTATCTGTCTTCGAGCAGTATGCTGCAACACTCGCAAGGAATAGCATTAAATATTGTTGAAGTAGACTGCATATACTCGTAGAGTCTGAATAATCAAATCACGAAGCAAAATGTCTAAAACCGTTTATCTGGCCAAGACAATTTGCGATTAAGTCAGCGTACTAGTACAAAAGTCATTAAAGTTACTACTCTCCATCCAGTCCATATATAATAGTACTCTATGATCCAGCCTGTAATTTTACATTTGACAGATGCAGGCTAAAGAAATTTCATACTATTAATAGGCAACCGTCGGCAACCATAGACAGTAAAATGCGATACTTCATGAACGCTAAACATTAGTGAAGCGACGTGCTTATTTGCTCCGTTATTCCGATAAATTAAAATTCACAGTTTAATCGGTTTTACGTAGCAGTAAATATCGCAGTGTAAAGGTAACATTAAGAAAAATGTTGAAATAATGGAAATAAAAGTATAGAAAAACAGCGGTTAAATAACTAAAATACTTACGATTTTATTATGACGAATCGTTTGATCCTTCTCCATATAAACTAGAATCATCACTTAAATCCTCAGCAACATTAATTATTAATTCTCGATTGTACAATTTGATTGATGTTGTATTCTTTACATGCCACAGTTATGTTAATAATATTTACCACTTGTAACACATTATGGATGCAATAAATTTGATTTGTTTTGTTTTCAAACAATAAAATTCAATAACAATTAAAAAAAAAACAACCAGTCAATCAAAAATATTATTTTAATTAAAATTTCTTCATTGATAATGTCGATTGTTATAAGAAATCGAACCGGTACCGCATTAGTTCATCACTATATAGCGTCAAGCCTATTATTTTACTTTTGACAGATGCACTCCTATGAAATTTCATAATTAGTAACAGGCAACCATAGATAATTAACCCATAAGCACAAAACGTTTTGGGGACACTTTTATTATGCGAACAGCTAAAGAGTGTAATTCCCGGCCGGAATCTGTGTTTCCCGATAGCTACAATCTAGGGGTCTTTAAGTCAAGAGTGACCACAAGTTGTGTAAGTTGTGTTTCTTCTACGCAAGCGTGCTCCATCGTCGACCACAGGATCGCTTACCATCAGGTGAGATAGTGGTCAAGCGCAAGCCTATTGATTTAAAAAAAAATCGGTACAGCGACTTAAGCCATAATAAGAAGTTTCACGCAAAACTACCCCACCCCCTCTTTTCTTCCCCTTCGTGTTTTATGAAAAAAAAGAAAATGCAATACTTCACCGAAGCTTACAGAAGTGATGCGACGTGCTTTTTCGCTCTGTTATTCCAATTATTTATATTTCACAGTTAAATCGAATTTACGTAGCAGTAAATATTGCATTGTAAATTGATTATTTGTTACGTAATAATAATGTAATAAATAAGGCTTGCAAATAAGCTTCACCTTTCCAATGAAGGTTAAATTTTGAAAAAAGTAATATTGCATATAGAAAAACAGCAAATAAAATACTTGTGATTTTATTATGATGAATCGTTGGGTTCTTCTCCATACAAACTGGAATGTTACAGACAGACAGACAGACGGACCGTGGAGTCAGTAATTGGGTCCCGTTTTTACCCTTGGGGTACGGAACTCTAAAAAGCAACACAAACAATTATAACATAAGTAAAAAAAGCAAAAAAAAAGGCTCAGCTGGCTGCAAAAAAGCTGGGGATCCTTGCAAAGGTGAGAAGGTACTTCACGCCAGAACAGCTGCTCAGCTTGTATCAAGCGCAAGTTCGATCATGCATGCTGTTCTCATCTCTGGGACAGATCTGCCAAATACCAGCTTGATGCACTAGAGTCGATCGAAAAGCGGGCCAAGAAGCGAGGTAGTATGAGGCTCTGGTTAAGTCAAAGCTCCAGAGCCTTGAACATCGTCGCCGAGTTGCCAGCTTGTCGGTTTTTTATCGATTACATTTCGGGGAGCGTGCGAAGAAATTGCATGATCTAATTGCGCCCAGCCCGTTTCATCATTGGACTACCAGACGTACGGCGATGCGCCACCGGTACATGGTGTACATCCCACCCATACACACTAAACGTTTTGAGAATACTTTTATTATGCGTACAGAACGTGCGGGCTGGCATTCGATACGTACGTATGAAAAGTGTTCCGTTCGAACAAAAACGGACGTGTGCGGCAGTCAATGTATTTTACTAGCGTAAGGTGCATTCGGGTTCGGAAATCGAACGCGGAAAAAGTACGTATGCGGCCCGCCTAATAATATGAAATTTCTTTAGCCTGCATCTGTCAAATATAAAATAACAGGCTGGATCATAGAGTACTATTGTATATGGGCTGGATGGAGAGTAGTAACTTTAATGACTTTTGTACGCTGACTTAATCGCAAATTGACTTGGCCAGATAAACGGTTTTAGACATTTTGCTTCGTGATTTCGTTATTCAGACTTTACTTTAGGGCGAGTATATGCAGTTTACTTCAACAAAAGTTAATGCTATTCCTTTCGAGTGCTGCATACTGTTCGAAGACAGATAAGAGTCAAAGGCAGATCCTAAAGACAGCTGGTGTTGACCTAAGGTCTTATTGTTTTTCCCACGGCTGAATGTATGTGGCAGAAAGAAAAACAATCAACGTTATTTGATTATTATATAAATATTTTTTTTTGTATTACTCTACTAGGTATCTAACTTCTTTTTCAGAGTATATATTATTTAGGTACTAACGTAAACTTATCTGTCTATAATGGTAGAAAAATATTCGTATTACCATTAAACAGTGCGTGATAAAACATTTTTAGTCCCGCACGGGGTTTTATTAGTACTTTTGTTTAATTTTATGCTGATTTCTCGTGTCTCCTGTGCGGGTCACAAATAAATACTTTTCTTTCTTTCTTTCTTTATAAACCAAAATTCCACGCGGACGAAGTCGCGGGCAACTGCTAGTTACATTATAAAGGTAATTAATTATCCCTAGTGTAACGGCTAGGTCCTGCGCTAGGTAAGCTTGCACAGGCCGCTAACTGATAGGTAGTAGGTAGTTGTAAAGAAAACAGCTGGACAAGTTAATACATATCATACCAAGCTATTGAAAGTGTCCAAGATAGTTGTGCAATTACTTTGAAGACAACTTGCTCAGGTTTGTTCTTTATAAATAAATACTAAACGTTTTTCGTTAATCTTAATATAACATATTTATCAGATCATAAGAAAAAGCTATGAGTGTTGCGTTTGCATCAAGCTTCATTCAGCAAGATACGTGTGTGGCCTGTTCTACGTAGACATTACGTTACAATTAAGTCTGATGAGTTTTCTTAGTAACAACACCATTTTATTGCTACAGTTCGCTTTTTCGTAATCTTGTCTACATTAAATTGATTTTGTGAGAAGTCGAGATAATATCATAATGTATGTTTATCGAATTTTATTTATTTAAGCATTAGATCGACCATAAACCATATTTGTCAACGCCGTCAGAAGCCGATACAGTATGTTGTATCTATATTTCTAACTAAATTGCCTTCAAGTTGCATAATCCAATTCATTAAAGTAATTAATGATGTATGAGATATTTACAAATTACTGTCGCTATGCATTTCATGTAAATACGTAATATCTTTTTTTATAAGTACATAAATAAGCATATAGCATATACAGATAGCTCCATCCTGCTCCTGTTTCTATGATCCTATCTAACAAAAATATTTTAACACAAACAATTAAACCGACTTCCAAACGCAAAACACTACAAAGACTACTACGACTACAAAAACTAAAAAGAGAAAAATGAAAAACTTTTTAACAACTTTCTTTTCCGAAGTCGGTGTCTTTGTTACCTATTGTTTTTCATTTTTCGACACCGACTTCGAAAAACAAAGTTGTTAAAAAGTTTTTCATTTTTCTCTTTTTAGTTTTGCTGAGTACCTCAAATTACCATGAAAATCATTTATTGACAAAATATATCGCACGACGTTTCCAATGAGCCCAAACACGATTAGGATACATTGTTTTATTTCTGAGTTCCAGTGCCTACTTTCCGCCTTCATCATAAAAGCAGTTCAATGGTACCATTTTCAAATGTACCAATTATTTATAAGTATTTCTTTATCATAGTCGGTTAACTATTCGAGATATTATACTCGTAAAATACTTATCGGTATGGAATTCCAGTGAGCCTCTGTGGTCTTCTTCATCAGTTCTACGTCACCAAAAGAAACTTTCTGAGTACAAATGCTTGCATTGTTGATGAAAATACCAAAATCGCTATACGTATGCCTATAATATTTGTGGATTCCCATCGATTCCTCCAGGATCCCATCATCAGATCCCGACCTGATGAATATGGGACCATCTGGGAAGTATACCCTTTCAAACATAAGAAGAATTTTCCAAATCGGTCCAGGCGTCTGTGAGTAATCGGGCAACAAACCTAAAAAAAAAAGATTCCAACGAACGGAGAACCTCCTCCTTTTTTTGAAGTCGGTTAAACAATTACAAAAATCTTTTATCAATGATCGTCATTGACATAAGATTTTCGTAATTGTTTTTTTTTATTCATATTTCTATGATCCAGATACATGATAGTGTAATACCCCCCTAAACACACCCAGGTTGTAGCTATCAGTTAACACATATGATCCCGTTTCTGAGGAATATGTGTTTCCTGACCCAGCCATAACCATCTTGCACACAGTCCATCCATCGTTTCTTTGTTCTGCTTCCACTCTAAGACCGATCCACATTCACAATAAAAAGTAATAAACAGGCCTTTCATATTATATATTATTGATAGGCTTGCATTTTACCACCATCTTACCTGATTATATGCGATGATTATGGTCGAACAGTCAATAAAATATCAAAGTCATTTTCCACGTTTTAATTCTCTTTCTTCACATTCCGAAGAACATTATACGCACACACAAAAGTTTTACGAGTATTAAACGAAATGGCTCAGTCTTTAATTATTTAAGATGCTCTTTTAGCTATGTCATTTATTTAAGTAAATAATTTCATCAATATTTGATAGCATGCATGACATTGATGATGACATCCAGACATTGTCTTGCCGATTATGAACCATCACTTCAGTGTTAAAGTTTCTTTAAAAATGTACACATACCGTAGTAATTTTATGCCAGAATATCCTATGAATAGTGTGGATAAAGATGTACAATCAATGCTTCTGCCTTTTAATATTATTTTTCCTAAATATAACTTCAAGGATAATATTCCAACTCCAAATAGTTTCATAACTAATTTTATATCAATGGTTATAACTCTAGTATTTGTGTGTTCATATATACATACTACTTACACAGAAAATTTAGGATTCACACTTTCGATTTCGATCATCTCTTGTTTTGATTGCATCTATTACTGTTTCGGTTATGCTATGAATTTCGTGATCGGAATCATTCAAACCAAAAATTATGTCCAGTTTGTTCTGATTTTTCAAAAAGTACACAGATCACTCAACAATGAAAACACTTTTAAAAACATCATTTGGAATTGGATTTTTGTGATTGCAGCTCTGGGTAGTGTTGCTATTTTTCTGATTTCTTTTTGCCTTGTCCAAAGATTATCTTTTTATTATGCAGTTATAAACTACGGCATGGTAATTTTCGATTTAAATACGGTTTATGCTACTCGATTACTAAAATTGCTGGTATATAAGGTTCGTCTGTGGAGTATTCACGTTTTAAATTATCAAAAAACTGAAGACGAGCGTGACGAAATTTATTGTAAAGAAATGTACCAAGCTTACTATAATATATTAGAGTGCTATGATATCGTTAAAGTTTGTTCCCAACTATTTGTAAGTACTTTACCATTTTTCATATATCTATCTATCTATCTCATACCTTTAAATGAGCAATTATTGTATATTATATATATTGTATATTATATAGATCGATTTATCGCCCCCTTTCGGGGCCGATAAATCTAAAATAGCTAGGTTTAATTTTTAGAAAACGATGTTTTCTCCATTTTCACCCGAGCAGAGCTGGGTCACCCTTTCTAATATATTTATATATTAGAAAGAAGAATATATTTATTAGTATACAGGAATAACAAACAACAATAAATAATTATAAAAGGACAATTTATGTTCAAGCGAGCGTAACCCACAATTGGGTTCTTTAACAACAAACCTCAGTAACATAGAGAGCTTTACAAATTAGGACAGTCATTGTAAGTCAAGCAAAAGAACGATTGTTTTGTAGAACAGGCACATACTTAATTATGTTTCTTACCTTTCAGATACTCTATTATATTATAGAAGTATTCTTTCACTCTCTAGGATATATTCAAGTGGCAATTGATGTGTGGCACGGAGAAGAAAAATTCGAGGTGAGATTTCTATCAAGTGGTCCCGGTGACCCAAAAGTTGTCATAGTATGGGATGTGATGATGCGTAGTTATGAGAAATATGTCGTGAAGGAAGTTTCAAGTATATAAATGGAAATTGTTGTAAGAGTTGCGGTAAACCAAAGAAACGAAAGGTGAATTATATGATAGATGATATGGATAGATAACTGGTAATGTAAACTGTCGAGATCGCGTCAAATAGAAGACCTGAGGCTTATGTCGTGAAGGAAGTTTCAAGTATATAAATTGAATTGTTTGTAAGAGTAGCGGAAAACCAAAGAAACGAAAGTTGAATTGTGTGAAAGATTATATGGATAGATAACTGGTAATGCAAACTGTCGAGATGACGTCAAATAGAAGACCTGAGGCTTATGTCGTGAAGGAAGTTTCAAGTATATAAATGGAATTTTTTGTATGAGTATCAGAAAACAAAAGAAATGAAAGGTGTACTTGTGTGAAAGATGATATGGAAAGATAACTGGTAATGTAAACTGTCGAGATGACTTCAAATAGAAGACCTGAGGCTCTAGCTAGAAGTGTTTAGCTAGAGATAAATTCTATCAGTGAAGGCGATAGGCGAAATGCCAAAATGTAAGAAATAAATAATAAGGGATTGGTCACTTGCCATTCTGATAGCGCTTGACATTCCCATACATTTTTGACTTTTTCCGATCGCTATCGCGACTCTTTCGCTGATAGAATTTCACTTGTCTAGAGCTTAAAGACATATAACGTTAAGTTATTTTGAGGGCATTTGTATCTTAACACTAACCAAGTCTTTTGTTTTAGGATATGAAAAATCTGACGTCGCTTTTCATATTATTATGGCAGATGAAGAGTTTTATATGGCAAACAATATTGAGTCATCAATGCGAACAATTCTATTTGGCTATTGAAAGTGTTCAAGATATTTGCGCAATTATATTGAATTCAACGTGCTCAGGTACATATTCTAAAATGATATTACAAGGAGGTGATTTTTTCCTTTGTATTATCATATATATTAATAAATCAAATAATCTGGAATTAGAAACCTGATTTTGAACTTAGTCTACGTATCAACTTACGAAGGTACTTATTTTACAAGAACGTCTCACTGGCATTATTATGTAATAATAGCATCACAGAAGCTTAGCTTATGATAATACTCAGTGAAGACTTGGGCTTGGACAGTGGAGATTCGAGGTCAAAATAAGCAGTAAAGTTTTGTAACATATTTGTTTACAGATAATAAGAAAAAACTCTGCAAAAACGTACTGCGCTTGCATCGAGCATCATTCAGCAAGATACGTGTGTGTGGACTGTTCTACGTAGACGCTGCGTTACAATTAAGTTTGATGAGTCTTCTAACTAACTACACTGTTGTGTTGCTACAGTTTGCAATTTTGTAATTCTGGCTACATTATGTTAATTTTGTGAATTAATGATATATTTTATTTGCAAGAATATAGGTAGCTAACATAAGTATTATAACATAACATAAGTATTATTAAGATCTCACTATGTTAGACCTTTTAGCCGTGCAAATATTAATATTTTACATTTTGGTTATACATATAGCATGCAGCACACATTTAGTAATTAGCAATAACATAAATAATATGTAATTTAAAACTCATTTCATAGTCTAAATTGAGATTACAATGCAATTCATTCAATTAACATTAAATGCAATTCTATTCATTTAAAATAATAATTTATATTAAAAATAGCGATCAATAATAATGATCTCATGTCACAAAAAATAGCATGAAAATGTTTCATTATTATTTAAGTGATGTTAATATGTAGATTTCATAATAGTTATAATAAATGAGTATTACATTTTACACTCAAAATATTTATTGATGGAATAAAAACATCTCCTACACAACCAGCTATATAGCTTCTTAATAAATTCCAAATCAGTAGCACTTCTAAATTCTTCGGTTAAGTGGTTAGAGTCTGGCAAACGAAAGTAGACACTCGAATTATTTGCAAACTTTTTATATGGCAATGCTATATATTATAACCCCAATTTTCCGTATGACGCTACTAAGTTGATACTTTGTTTTAATTCGTAATCACTATTTATATTTTTGTAAAAAATATTTTTTCTATTTAAAAATTGCATAAAGTTTCATTATTAATGTAGAAAACAATGATTCATGTGACTCTTATGAATCTTTTCACATGAAAGTCTTAGATTCAGATTTTGGTTGATAGTGAATAAACCAAAATTATTATAGAATACTGTTGTTTTTTTTTATTCAGATTGATATATCTAAAGTATTATCTACCTAAATGTGCCTATAGTATTTTTAGAAAAAATATAAATAATTCTAAAGTATCAAATTAGGTTTTTCCAGGTATTGCATACTAGTTTTTGGCGTTGCTATGCTGATATTTTTTAAATTTTCGGCGTTTTTCAGTCTCTGCTTTCGTTTGCCAGACTCTATATATTTTCACCGCCATGATATAATATTTTTTACAATGCATGTCCTCGAAAAGAGCGTTTTCCAAGCAGCCAAACTGTGCGGAAAGTGTCACTTTTTTTTACTAGTGCTTTTTACTTTCCTGTACTTTTTTAATTTTTAACTCCAACGTCAGCCCGCCGCATATAGTTTTTATTATTTGAGAAAAGTTTAAAAAATTTGTTAAGTACATATTATTATTCATATAAAAGGTAAAACAAAACTAATACTTCATTTAAGGCGTTTTTATTACTCTAGATTTAGATTTTGATCAATAAATTAAATTTAAATAAGTATTCATTAAATATGTTTGGCAGAATGAATATTTTGCTCGTGCCTTTTTGCGTTACGACGTGACAGCTTTTATTAGTTAATCTGTGGATATGCTGAGCGCCTTTGAATAAGCGCCATTTTATTAATTTCTTGCTTGGTTAAGATATATTTTTTTATTTCCTCGCACAATGCATAGTAAAATGTTGTATGATACACGTGCGTAAGATGATTTCCGACTCGTCTCGATTTATCCACTCACTCGCTTCGCTCGCTCGTGAATAAAAATAGCACTCATCGGAAATCACATACTTCCCGCACTTGTAGCATAAATAACTATTTCAATACAGTTGTTAAACATGGCGTACATTCAGAGGCTATAATTATGATTCGAAAATTACATCTTTTGCATAGGCATCTTTCTGTTACGCGGTCATGACTTTTGTTTACGAACTCGATCATTACTTTTGAGGTTGAGTTTTAAATTTATTATTCAATTAAAAAAGTTTAGTAGCAAGCAATTTTCATACATAGAATAAAATGGGATAGATTTTATACGAGGTAAAATGAATGATTCCGTACGTTTAGGCATTGAATTCACAAAAGTATTTTAAATGGTTGTTTAATATGTTTAATTACCAGTTTTAATTTAATTATTTTCACATAAAATTTGTCATTAATCGAATAGGCTGTATAGGCTGTTTTTCTTGTAAAAAAATATGTCCAGTTGCAAAAACGCGCCATTTTCTGAAAAAAATATTTTTTTGTGAATAATCAAATCTAATTCTTTGATTTGTTTTTACTTTTTCCCACAACTGTATTGAAAAACGTCGTGTGATACACGGGTATGTAGGTTATTGCAAACTCGTGTCATTAAAACGGACGTGTACGGAAATGGCTGCATTAGTTTAAAACTGTGTCGCAGCCATTAACACCCATCCAACCAGGAGGGTGACAACAACGCCCAACAGTAAGAAGAAAAAAAAACAATCACAACTATCAATTAGAAATGTCAGAATTCACTTAATCCTACCATTAAATTTAAATCAATAATTAAAATCAAGATAACAATTAAAATTTAGCCGGTTCAAAACTAAGTCTAAAATTCGTCTCAGTAGTTATCGTAAATCGTGGCAGACTTGTGAGAGAGTGCAACTCTAAAGCGGGATCGTAGTAGACGCGAGTTCAAATCTCGGCTGCACAAAGTTTATTTTTTTATTTTTGGTAACCTATACTCATGGTAACAAATAATGACTAGTAAGTGACACGAAAGGAATGCATCTTAGAATAGGTATAAAATAAAAGCAAAAGTTTTTTATGCATCCTTTGTTAATATTGTTTATACCCAAACATTCAGACAGAAAACATGTTGAAATTAAAGTAATTTATTGATTTTTAAAAATATTATTACTACTAATTTAAATAGTAGGCAGATAAAAAAAGATAGATAAATTTTAATTTAACTATTATTATTGAGGCTATAGCTTAATTATTTCGTATTCTCTAAGAAAAGAGGATTGAAGCTTAACCTCTACAATACAATGCTAAATATTTACTATTGCCAGGGCATCCTCTGTTTCAAAACCAAACAACCATTGATTTAAATAATATGATATAATGATGTTTTCATAGATTACCGTTAATAATTAAAACAATAAATTTAATAGTAATAAATAATAATATTGTAACACAATTAAAACTTTTTTTACATAATAAATTGGTTCTTAGATCGGTTTAAATATCTTTATTCACATTAAGAAAAATTGTCACTAACATTACAACAATAATATGCAAACATTTAAGAAGTATTATCCCAGTGAGGGTGAAAGTTAAACAAAAGGGTCGTTGTCGGCTAGTTAAGAAACGAATTCAACACATTCCCGAGATAAGGCAGTGGTCCAAGTTAAAAGATTTCAAACACTGATTTAAAATACTAAATTTAGTCACTTATTTCGACATGGACTGCGCGACGAACAGTGCGCAATGACGTCTTAAATTCACTAGCAAAACGCCTAGTTGGTATAAAACTATTGTTTTCATATTCATTTACCATAAAACTTCATTGAGACTGACTTATAAGCGGTGGTCTGCCATTTCATGCACGACTCTTGAGACTTCCTTCTTCCTCAAACTTCGTTATCTAACGAATCACAGTTCTCCTCTAAAAATAAAAAAAAAACACTTATTACTTAAGCAAATAAATCACTTTTTTGAAATGTTTACATTTCAAAAAAGTGATTTATTGACACAAAAATATCATGCACCATATTTAAAAAAATCATCACTTTATTTTTATTATATAACTTACACATAATCCGGTTTCATCAGAAATTTGTGATTGTATATAGCCTATTCTTATGCAAGGCAACAATGTTTGCGCTATTTTCTAAACTTATATTTGCTTGCATTATGATATTCAAATAAACACCGCTATTATCTGAATAAAGTTCACCAACCAACAACGTCGTACTAAGTATTTCTTCAAACAATTCATATTCTTTCGATATACAATCATATTCGGTGATTTTACCAAATAAAATAAAAAGTTCTACCCTCATTTAAATGCAACGCTCGAGATCCAATTAACTAAACACTAATGCTGCACTGCGAGAGGTCGCGCGGTGTGCGAGAGAGAGCGCTCGAAGTAAAGTTCGCGTTATCGCGATAGTGTGGCCCCAGCATTAAACGCAAATCTTCCGGACAACTAAATACATTAGTTCATAATATAAAGTAATCAATGCAGCGACGAACATTATATTATTAAAAGGATAACAAAATTATTATGCTACGGTATTTAATGTTTTTCTATAATTTATGTGATTACATTAAAAATATAGTAAAGATTTAAATATTTATTAATATTAAGGCTTTTATTTTATTTTTTTATTCCAGATGGGTTTGCTCTTGACTCTAGTCTAGGTCAGAGGTGACAGAGACAAAGTCGACGATGGAGTGAGCTTACCCAGAAGAAGCCTGTTCACTCTAACTTTGAAGAGATTCGGGATGTATGCGTTCGGAAACACAGACGCAGGCAGAGAGTTCCACTCTTTTGCTGTGCGCATTATGAAGGATGTTTGGAAGCGCTTGGTGCGAATTGGTGGAATAGCAACTAGGTGAGGATGGTAACTTG
The DNA here is from genome assembly GCA_948252205.1 of Orthosia incerta. Classification (NCBI taxonomy): domain Eukaryota; kingdom Metazoa; phylum Arthropoda; class Insecta; order Lepidoptera; family Noctuidae; genus Orthosia; species Orthosia incerta. The sequence continues at coordinate 24,258,540 of OX411758.1, forward strand.
TAGTGCGTCTAGATGTCCGATGGTAGAAGGGGGCCGGTGGGATGAGGTCGTGAAGTTCATGAGCACACTCGCCAAAATACAGTCTGTAGAAGACCGAAGGCATTTAATAAGCCCGTAAGGCATTTAATTTAAATGAAGAAATAAATATTCATTTTCATAAATATTTTTTTTTCTTTTAATAATAATAATTTGATTATAATATAATACATAATTTGATTATTTTTTAAGTTACAATTATATTTAAAATTTTATAAAACGTGTATAGAATAATAAATGAAGAATAATAAAGTAATATTATATTTATGTGACATGGGATTCGAACCAGGCTTAACGTGGTTTATCTAGCAGTGTTAGCCACTAGGCCAGATGAACACTTAAATTTGATTATGAAATTAAATACCTCTTTCTAATCACTACTTAAAGTTAAATGATTATTTACCGCGCTCTCTAGTATCCTTAAGGCGCCGATTCCCTTGAGTAGCTGATTTTCAAATGAGAATCACGTCAAAATGGCTAGTCGTAATTTGAAAAAAAAAATATATGTTATATTAGACTATTTTCTTAATAATTTGATCTGAGCAAATTTTGAGTTTTATTCGTATAACATAGTGTAATTAATTTGTAAAGTTATGTCTAAAACGGACAAAAACACGACAACCACACTAAAACCGCTGGGCGTATTTTAATGAAATTGACACCATCTCAAAGACAATTTAATGATCTACATTTTGATCTGAGACTTTTTTTTTTAAAGTCATGGAATAATTCTCTTCTTCTTCGTCGGTACACTCTTGGCAGAGCGGTCGTGGTCATCATGTTGCAGTGAGACTTCATGGAATAATTAGGAAAGTACAAAAATCTACAAAATTTTGGGTCGCGCGGGTATGAAACGAGGGCGCGTTTTGTTCCCTCAAGGTCGTTGGCGTTAGTCGTCGTCTTAAGAGGGAGGTTTGCGAGCGTGAGAACTTATTTTAGAACCCACACATCGAAATTTTCACTAACACAGTTGCATCACACATTGTAGTGTACACGTACCGAAGAACAAATAAAAAATAATGCGGCGCGACGGGCAAAATATACCTTCAATGCGCGTTCGCTTCTGAAGGACTTGTAAGCATGTCGCAAAAACCCGCAATGTTAGCTATTGATTCACCGCACCGCAAGGCACGCGTGCTCATAGTATTATAGTCGTAACAAACGGTGAGGTCACAGTGTAATCGGTTGTGTAGTTTGATTGTTAGAAAAAATAAAGTAATAGGTACAATATAATTATTATTATAATAAGCACAAAAATTAATGTTTGATTGAATGATGTTCTCTAATTTATTTTTTTGTTGATTCGCGCTTGGTGCTTCTGACATCAGATAAAACAGTTTCGCTGTTCCGTTTCTTCGATTCTCTACCAGCTTCTCGTGCCTTAATTCCCTCAATCAAATAATTGCGCTCCTTTATTTCCATTTTCCTGTCTAATCGCGAATCTATTATTTCCGGAAGCATACAATCACGATAAAACTTTTTTAATTTATCTTCCATGTTATTTCGAGGAGCTCATGGCTAAATAATAACAGCGGCACTGGTCGATCATCAAGGTTAAGCAGCGCTTGACGAGGTTGGTCCGTGGATGGGTAACCATTTCAACATACCGAGTTTCCTCCATGCCTCGGCAAGCATGTTAAGCCGTTGGTCCCGGCTGTCATTTGAAGATCTTTGACAGTCGTTACGAGTATTCAGAAGCATGAGATCTGACACCAGTCTTGCCAAGGGGTACCGTGTTACCCAGTTACTGGATTGTGGAGATCAGATAGGCAGTCGCTCCATGTAAAACACCGGTACTTAGCTGAATCCGGTAAGACTGGAAGCCAACCCCAATATGGTTGGGAAATGGCTAGGCAGATTGATATTGTTATTTCTCCAAAAGTCATCATCCTTTTTAAATGTTTCAACCTTCGTGTCTGGGTTGGTCCAAACCATAAAAATGCATTTATTTTTTTGGGTAATGTGAAGCTTTCCTTGGACCTGATAATACCAGTCATGATTTTTATTTATTATCAGGTTTTCTGTTTGATTTAATTTCCAGAAGTTAATCATTTTTCAGTTTAACGACATCATCTTACCCCCACTACGCCAAAATCTTGTCAAGTTACATGCCGGGACAATAGGTACTCACTGTTTTTTTATAAATCTTCCTTTACTTTTTTGTGTGGTCGGTAATTTTCTTTACATTTTCGCATTTTATCTGAAATAGTTATATGCAGAAAAATATTTTAACAAGAAATCGAGTTATTGAAAACGTGATAAAAATGAAGGAAATTATCACCTAAAGTCGGAATTTTAATTCGATTCCAGATTTGACAATTTCAGTGTTGCAACGTTATGACAAGTACTAAATAGTGACGTTGCGAAATTATTCGATACGGAAATGGAAAATTTCCGGATCGATTCCTCTCGTTTATCGTAATATATCTAAACAACTACTACTTTACTAGAAACTAAGTAGGAAATTAAAATTTTCTGAACGGATAATTTAGTTATACCGATTAATTTTATTAAGGGTCTGAGAGTTTTCTTTAATAATTGTGTGTGACTTAAATAAAAAAATGTGATCATGCAGGAACATGAGAAATAAAACAAATAGATGTATTATGGTAATATTTTATTTTATTAATCGTCGCCGTCATCGCTATCGCTGTCACTTTCTGTAACATTTATTATAAATGTGTCTGTGTTATTGTCAATTAACATATCTAGCCTACTCACTTTTTCCTCTTCTTTGACAACATGGGATACGCATTTAGACCATTCGGTAGCCGTAATTTTTTGAATGCCTTCCTCAAATAAATTTCTCACGTATGTCAATTTGAAGGTTTTATTATTTTGAGCTACATGCCCCTTTACCTGCGCCCATATCAATTCGATAGGGTTCAGCTCGCAATGGTAAGGGGGCAGTCTTAAAACCGTGATCCCATGTTGTGCTGCCATTTCGTCTACAGCGTACTTATTAAAAGACTCGTTATGTGGAATCAGTTCTAAAAGCGTAGCTTTAACCATATCTGGTTCGTAATAAATATTTTTACTTAAAAGCCAGTCTTGAATGGCAACTTTTTTCCAGCTCATTTTTGGTGCCGTTTCCAATTTTCGGGAGTGGTAAGGTGCATTATCCATCACCACAATTGAGTTTGGTCTTAATTTTGGTCCAACAAACCACTCCTCAAAACAAACTGCATTCATCTCATCATGGTAATCTTCACAATTTTTCTTTGCTTCAAAAATCATGAGCCCCTCTTCCAGGAAGCCTTCTTCACTACCTATATGGCTAATTATGAGTCGTTTGCCTTTTCCAGATGGATTTTTTAATCCAGTGGTCAGTCCCTCCAAAAAAGCTTGCCGAGATGATGTGACTTTCTTGTCCACCCAAGTTTTTTTTACAGTATGACCTAAAAATAAATATATTACATGAACATTCAATATTACTATTAAATTTAATGTAAAATGTATATAAATTCAAAATGTTAGCCTTACCTGCGTTAACCCAAGTTTCATCTTGATAATATATATATCTCCCTTCTCGTCGAAACTGACATATAGATCGCAAGTAACGCTGGCGCCATGTTATTATATCATTTCGATCAATAAGTGTGCTCTTGCGTGACCGTGCAACAAATATAAAATTAAGATGCTACAAATTTTTTCTGAGGGTGTCTTTGGAAACCTTGGGCATTTCTGGATCATCGTTCATCACTTGTAAAATCTAAAATAGTAAATTTTATAATAGTTTGGAATCATTACTTATATATAAAAGATGTAGGTATAGAATAATACTGTCTGACTGATTGACTAACCTTTTCAATGGTTGGAGGTTCATTTCGGTAAAAGAACTGATGAACAATTCTTCGTATTGCGGAGAATGTAAATTCATCAATTTTATCTTTGAAATTTCGCTTTGGTCCAGTTTTTTTAGGAGGAGTTGGCGGCGCACCTTTATTTACTTCCTTCAAAACGTTACAAACAGAGCGTGAGGTTATGCCCAATATGTTAGCAACTTTGCTCATACATTCATTTTCTTCCACAACTTCAAAGGCCTCCAATTGCTCAGAAGTTTCATTTTTCACGTACTTGTAGGCATTGCGGATCATTAGTTTTTCAGTGACAGTGAAAGCTTTTCGTGGACGTTTTTTTCTTGGGGACAAGAAAACATCCACGTCTGTTTGTGATGTACTTGGCTGAGGATCCATTTTGATGGAAAACCAAAACAAATAGATTCACTCAAAGTTCACAAAAAACTATAAACGTAACAAAAAATCCAATAAAATAACAAAATATCGATTCGCAATGAAACAAGATATTCCTGCAGTCAGACTGGGAGAATGAACAAAATGGCGATAGCTGCACGAGCGCGCACGGGTTGCCAATACAGAAAACTATCTAGGCTCTTTTATTATAAGTTTTGTTTTTAATATAAAAAACAAAAATGTTAACTTTTTTTTAAATAAAGCAGCGGTTACTAATTAATAAATAATTATTATGAATAATTATGTATTTATTTAATTAAAATCAATAATTAAGTCTTTAATTGGCACACCAATATTATGATTACATAAACATAAATCGCGATTGTTTATCGATTTTTGTGCTCATCACTATACTATTATATGTGGTATCATTATTTTACAAAATGACAGTAGCTAATGTCAAATGTGGAATCGAATTATAATTCCGAGTTATAGTAATAATAATAAGTTACAAAAAATAAATAAAACTCACATACCTAGTCTGTCTTTTTGCTGCAGTCATGTCACAACACTCGCGACCCACCCTTATGTCTTTTGTGTATGTGTGCGTAGACGTTTTGCGAACTCGGCTCGGATAAAAAATGGGCGTGCTCTCACCTTGGATTTTAAGACTGCACTGACAATAGTGACAATTTTTCGTGCGCGTGCTCGTTTATAAAACAAATTACGGGAGAGTATCACTCCATACTAAAATGTTTGGGGAAAAGACAACAATTTGTGTAAAAAAATAACAATCTTTAAACGTAGATTACTATCATTGGGTTTGACTTATTAGAATAATAAAATGGTGACGTTTTATATATTCTTCTATAATTACGAAAATAGCACAAATAGAAAAGGTCGATTTAGATGTTTTTGAGAGATTTCAACAATTTTTTTTCTCGAAATTTAGGATGGTTTTGCAAATATCTCGCGGTGAAACTGTAGGCACATCTACTAAGGTTCTTCATTTTTTTTTTGTGTAATTCAATGTAATGAATTTTTAGAAATTTCGAAAACCGTAAGTGCCTTTTTACGTGTTTCTTAGGGACAAAACGTGTGGATATTGTGTTTGAAATCTACCCACAATGTTATAAAGTTTAGGTAAACGTTTTGTTTTATATTATAATATCTACAGATGAGGATAGATTAGGAACACCACCACCCGCGTTTTGTGATTTTAATAAATAGTATGACGTTGTGGCCATGTCGCGTTCTCATTGGTTCATTATGAAAGAGTTCGATAAACAGATCTGTGTATGAGTGTTATGTGTCTGTAGAAGAATGTCGTAAGTGGGAATGATTGGCTATTCAATAGTTTCGTGAAGTTAAGACTGCGATTTTAACCGTGATAGTACATCGGTTTTAGAGAATTCATCGAATTAAAAAAAAAATGTTATTATTCACTTGACGCGTATTAATTTACACGATTATAAGTATACAGACTACGTCAAACAATTAAATTTCATTTGATTAACTCAAATCGACCTTAGAATAATTTCCTTAGGTGCCCGTTTTTTTTTCAAAAGAGTGTATTAATTACGAAATTATGAGCCAATCTTTATGGATTCTATAACACGTTAAAATATCAACGTAAGCCTGAAACACATTTTTGCTACGGTGTTCTTCGCGTATGTTTCCATTGGACAACTTTATTTGCCAGAATTTTGATGATTCGTATGAAATAAACAACATTGAAATCGAATGTAAGGAGAAAGTACAGACCATTAATCTAATCTAATACCTATAGAAGAGATATCCAAAAGAGGAGAGATATTACAATTCATGCAGCAATTAATAAAAAAGATGTAGATGGATTGAATAAACAAATAAATAAAGCAATACGGAAAGATTTAAGAAACTTTAATACTAATATAATTATTAATACAATAAAATCATACAGAGGTCCAAAAGTGTTTCGAAGGAAAACTTGCACCGGTTCCAAACAAATCAGTAAGCTCAGGGATGACAGTGATAACATGGTGACAGATCGGACTCAGATTGTGACTATCGTTGAGAAGTTCTATGGGAAACTCTATGCATCTAAATCTGCAGAACCAATACCTCTCGAAGATGATCCTAGAGCACCGCCTTTGGAGCATCAAACTTGTGAAACGTTACCACCTATCCTACCGTGTGAGGTCACAAAAGCACTAAACGACATGAGGACTGATAAGTCTCCCGGTGAAGACGGAATTACGGTCGAACTGCTCCAAGCAGGTGGCGAACCTGTTCAGAGGATTCTCGTTGAGCTTTTTAATAGGGTTATTTATGATATCCGTACCCCAGAACTATGGAAGAACGCTATAGTCACCATAATTCATAAAAAGGGTGACATTTCAAAACTATCAAACTACCGACCCATTAGTCTCCTCTCTCAAATATATAAGCTTTTTGCTAAAATCCTGACTAATCGGCTTACCCGTGAGTTAGATGAAGCCCAGCCCATCGAGCAGGCTGGTTTCCGCAGCGGATATTCCACCATCGACCATATCCACACGGTAAAGCAGTTGATGGAGAAGTGCCAAGAATATAACCTGCCCCTGTGCCTAGCTTTCGTCGATTATGAGAAAGCGTTCGACAGTGTCGAGCACTGGGCCGTGTTCCACGCTCTCCATCGCTGCCACATTGATTCCCGTTACGTGGATATACTGCGGGAAATATATACCTCGGCCACTCTGCAGGTCCGAATGCATACACTATCAAAACCCGTACCGATTGAGCGGGGAGTGAGACAGGGTGACACCATTTCACCGAAACTTTTCACAGCAGTCCTAGAAGATATCGTGAAAAGCTTAGATTGGGATTCGTGTGGTGTTAACATCAATGGTGCCTACCTGTCTCACTTAAGATTTGCAGATGACCTTGTGCTTTTCGCTGAAAACCTCGATGACCTCCAGAAAATGCTTCAGAATCTTTGCGATGCTTCTTTTAAGGCAGGCCTTAGAATGAATATGGCCAAGACGAAGGTTATGGCAACCCTCTGCAGCGATTCAAATACTCTTGTTAAAGTCGGAAAAGAAACGTTGGAGATGGTTGACCGGTATGTCTACCTTGGTCATATTCTTTCATTTGGCAAAGAACATCAACAGTCGGAGGTATCGAGAAGAATACAGCTCGGATGGGCCGCTTTTGACAAACTCGACGATATTTTGAAGTCAGCCAAGATACCACAATCTCTGAAGACCCGCCTCTATAACCAGTGTGTTTTGCCCACCATGACCTACGGTGCCGAGACGTGGACGCTTACACAGGAGGCTGTGTACAGGCTTCGAGTTGCGCAGAGAGCTATGGAGCGTTCCATGCTTGGCATACGGCTAATAGACCGTGTTCCAAACGTTGAGATCCGAAGACGTACGAAGGTTTCTGACGTCGGAAAACGAATTTCGGAACTGAAATGGAGCTGGGCAGGACACCTGGCAAGGCGCGTTGATGATAGGTGGAGTAAGGTGGTGACTGAATGGCGTCCAAGGACTGGAAGAAGAAGTATTGGTCGTCCAGCGGCGAGATGGGCAGATGACATTGTTGCCATTGCGGGTAGAACCTGGATGAGGTTGGCACGGGAACGTGGTGATTGGTACAAGAAGAGAGAGGCCTATGCTCAGCAGTGGGCGAGGTCGGGCTGTGGATGATGATGATGATGATGAATACCTATAAACGAGCAATTCTTGTATATATGTATATCGCAAATAGGAGGGCTATCTTGGATAAACCCTCGGTCTTGTGGGCTATCTGTGGGTAAGTGCATGCAGCCAAAGCACAGAATGTAGGTAATTTATGCGTTTAGAGTTACAGTCCATTGTCCAATTCTAGTAGCAAGTTGATGCGCCAATTTGTAACCACTTTCACTAGCCTGATACTTTTAGACGCAACTCCACCGGCACCAATAATTCCACTTAACACACTTAAGCGCGACACATGTCCCTCGCCAGTTCTCTCTAGTCAAGGCAACCCGCGCCTTCGCGTCTCCCTCCAAATTGTGTGTCACGTTCCTCTAGGATTAAAAGCCTTCCCTAGCATTGGACATTGGAGAAAATTGAGTGTTGCCTATTGAATAAAATCGAATTGAAATTTGACTCAGTATCAAAATGTTGCCAATGCATCAAAACTAAATTAATAAGTTTACAAGCGATATTTCTTTGTTCCCGATAATTAACCATAATTAGACCTTCCTCCGATATGTATGATAGCGCTGCTAAATGAAAATACTACCACAGACGAAATCAAACTTCAAGGCAGGTGACTTAACGGAAACCCGAATTAAGTATTGTTAATGTAAAGATTTCTTTTTATTTGAGTAATATTTTAAAAATCAAAAATGGAAGGTAGATCACTGACTGTTAGTTCATTCAAATAAAATAATTGGTAGCTAAATCCATTCAAAATATTTGTAAAAAGTGTTGTTAATTACTAATCAAATATTGAACACAATTACTGTATTTTTACAAACTTAAATCTACAATTAATTGATAAACGAATGTCACCGGTAGTTGTTGCTATGTGACGCCTTTTCATTTGTCTAAACGTATAAATGGGTTGGTTCTAGTCGAAAGAACTTAATATTGAATTGTATTTTGAACTGTGCACATCTTCTTATAAAATTAAGTTGATTTACTGTTGGTGTGAGTAATAAAAAGTGTTTACAAGACGTCTGATCGTTATCATTTGAGAACCCTGAGTACTCCCGCTCTTACATCAGAAGAAAGGGATCAACTCGAGCCTCAACTGGACCGCACTCGCCTAACCTACCGACCACTCGACCAGGACATTCGGATGAGCTGAATTTACTTCGTAGTTGCTGAAAAGGATGGTTTTCAAAAACAAAACACCAGTACCCACAAGCTAAGTGAAATTTATTTACCTAATTATGATCTTGATTAGCATAAAATAACAATTGAGTAAACAAGTTACCTGTCTAACAGCTGTGTGAGACAGTTCAGTCTGTTGTTAGGATGAAGGGATTTTCATGCTTGCCGGGACGTATCAAGCAATCGGTAGACACTAATGTTCATTCTCTTGCACTCGTAGCATAATCTATGTAGTAGTGAAACTAGGTATTAATAGACTTTAAATCAAGCTAAATCTTTTTCTGAATATAGTACCGAATCATAATGTTTATTTTAAAGAATTTCTCCTAATGCTCCAATGGCATAAGACCAAAGTTTTACCAAGCTGAGCCCCAAGCACCAAGATCACAAATGAAACTAATTTGCTACATTTGGGAACTAAAGTAAACAACCCACCGATGTAATATCAAAAGAACCCCGTGCTAAACAACCAAGGCTCGATTTCATCTTCTGCGACGTATTACAATTGCATTAAACCACATATTTCTCGTGATTGCAGGAACATTGTTTGTGAAATCTGCAAGAAACTAGTTCATCCATTTGAAGGCTGCTGGTATACAAAGAAAAATTAGGAACATCCAGAGACCACCCTGTGCTTCATCTGCTGCGCCACCACCTTCACGCGGGGAAGTCACAAACAGGTGATATCTTTCTTGTTTAATTGACAGTATTTTAAAATTTTCGCTTATTAACAAAAGTTTATGGGTCAATTTAAAAGTAAACGCCAATTAGAACTTTTGTTTATGAGTGTTTGGGGGTAGTAGCATACCATCGATTAAATCCATTAAAAAATTCGATGACGTGACATTTGAAGTAAAACTTTATATTGTTAATTACTTAAATTAATATTTCATTCTAGTACAGACTCTATTTCAAGGTACTGAGTATTAGAAAATTTATTTTTATAAAGGAAGGTACAACAAAAAAAAAAACTTGCAACGCCATAAAGACGATAATGATAATACATTTAGGATCAGTGGGTCGTAGTAAGGTAGTATTTGATCAAATCTCTCATGTTAACTATTCAAATGAAAATAGAGAATCATTAACTCGTGCAGTAGGTAGTCCCTGAATCATTTGTTTGTTCATTAATGAGTAGATGGATTAGAATCTTTTGCTTTTCAAACTTCACCCCATTGATGATCATTGAATAAGTATAACCTTCCGATAAACATAAGCCTTACGGATAATCTTACTGAAGGAAGACTACCTAAATTTACTTCTGAATCCACTGATAGATAAAGTAATAAAAATAATATAATACTAAAAAGCTACTGCGAAATTAATCTTTTGCTACCTCATGCAGAATTATTTCATATGAGGAATCCGCTACTATGGGAACAGATTTCAGTTTTTTTTTTTTTTCTCCAACATGCTTTTTACTCGCCGTACACGGTCAAACTGAAATGGTTTGGGTTGATAAAATAGTTGCATTATAATTGTAAATATTGAATTCCATACTGGATTCTACAAAATGGGATGACTGAACACAGTCTAGAAATTAACTTCAATAAACTTAAATAATTTCATTCCACCCTCGCTAAAAAGCACCACTAAATATAAAATATAGCTTTAAAAAAAAAATAGAATTGGTTGATGATTTCACCCTACTAGGCCTAAACATTGATAAACACAAAAATTGGCAGTCATACATTCAGAAAGTAAGAGCAAACATATCTAAATTCTCATACGCCCTCCGCGAGACGAAAAAAAAAAAAAAAAGAAACAGACTTTAGAACTGCACTAGTAACGTACTACGCGTACCGCCTACGCATGGCTCAAATACGGTGTCATCTTATAGGGTACATCCCACCCATACGTACTAAACGTTTTGAGAATACTTTTATTATGCGTACAGCTAAGGAGTGTAATTCCCTGCCGGAGTCTGTGTTTCCCGATAGCTACAACTTAGGGGTCTTTAAGTCAAGAGTGAATAGGTTACTTCTAGGCAAGCGTGCTCCATCATCGACCACATCATCGCTTACCATCAGGTGAGATGGTGGTCAAGCGCGAGCCTATATAAGATAAAAAAGAAAAAAATAAATAAAAACAGCACTGATGCACCCACGCTATTTACCCTACATACAAAAAAAAAAAAAAAAAACTAATAAGAATCTTAGTAAATACTGAACTTTATATATTCAAAGTTTATAAATTTGTGCGTATGTACCCAGAATTCTTTACAAAAAGAGAGGACATACAAAAGAAAATTAATTTAAGACATAAAAATAGACTAAACTTACCACAATCGCGACTAAACATGTACTCCAATAGTACCTTTAATTGTCATGTCCATAAAATTTATAATAAGTTACCTGAATTGAAGCTCTTCCTTGTTAGCAAATGCTACGCGAATACCTAAATGATAAATTATAAGCAACTTCATAACTATTTATTTGTATCTACAAATACTCACTATTCAAAATATGCCCGCCAACCCATTAACAAAACATTTTTTTTTTTATATATGAATTCTCCAATAAATAACTTATCTTAAGAATAATAAATATTAAATACGTAATAAATAAAATTATTAATTAGTAAATAAAATAAGTATAAAATAAAAAATAAAAAAATTGTACTATCTTACTAAATAGCTAATAAATACGCAGTATATAATTTTGAAACAATAATTATAATTCTTAAATTCAATTCTGTATTAATAGAACAATATAACATATAATACTTAACCAATTATAAAATTTATCACAATAAACACTCAGTGTTCTTCCTCCTCTATCCTACTTAATCTATGCTGTGCCCGACAGGGTCCATAACTGTGACTAATATAATTATTTCCCTAACAATTGTATATATTATGGAACGCATTAAAGATTTGAGAATTGAGAATTGAAATAAAAACGAAATATAAGGCTACTGTATGGCCCTTTAGAACTCTTACTAGGTAAAATACTCTCCCCTGCAATTGAAAATACCAAATTCATTTTGAGCACAGAATGGCCGAAACGGCAGCAAAAACTAAAAATAACATTTTGGTTTTAGAAAAAGACTGTTCACTTAATGATGGGGTTTCAAAGTAGGACCAAAATATCTGGAAACCTATCCAAACGCATAGACCGTGATAGCAAGAATAAATAATAATGAAAAAGGGTTAAAACTGTTTACAAAATTCATTTAGTATTGAAAAGATAAGCTTATGGATAAAATAATGAATGATTTGTTGGAGTTGTTTAGTAAAATAAAATTTGGTCAAAACAAGTCAAATACGGGCCTCTGAATCTATATGATCAAGCAACGATCTGCGACCTCTGAGTTTGATACGAGTTAGTTGGTTAAATAAAATTCTGTTAAAACAAGTCAAAGACGGGCCTCTGAATCTATATGATCAAGCAACGATCTGCGACCTCTGAGTTTGATTTGAGTTAGCAAAATGGATGTTTAAAAAGGCCTTGGATATGGCTATGGATTGAGTTGGTTGATTCAATAAATTTTAGTCAAAACAAGTCAAAGACTGGCCTGTGAATCTTAATGGTCAAGCCACGATCTGCGATCTCTGAGTTTGACAGTTTCAACAGAACAAGCAATGTTTTAATAGTTTTCTATGATTTTTAGATATTCGCTGGGCCTAGCAAGGCCCGCTCGTCAGTATGGCCGTGATAGCGCTGCTAAATGAAAATAGTACCACAGACGAAATCAAACTTCAAGGCAGGTGACTTAACGGAAACCCGAATTAAGTATTGTTAATGTAAAGTTTTTTTTTTATTTGAGTAATATTTTAAAAATCAAAAATGGAAGGTAGATCACTGACTGTTAGTTCATTCAAATAAAATAATTGGTAGCTAAATCCATTCAAAATATTTGTAAAAAGTGTTATTAATTACTAATCAAATGTTGAACACAATTACTGTATTTTTACAAACTTAAATCTACAATTAATTGATAAACGAATGTCACCGGTAGTTGTTGCTATGTGACGCCTTTTCATTTATCTAAACGTATAAATAGGTTGGTTCTAGTCGAAAGAACTTAATATTGAAATGTATTTTGAACTCTGCACATCTTCTTATAAAATTAAGTTGATTTACTGTTGGTGTGAGTAATAAAAAGTGTTTACAAGATGTCTGATCGTTATCATTTGAGAACCCTGAGTACTCCCGCTCTTACATGTATATATAGCTAATTTGAATTTTTAGAAAACGTCGTTTTCTCTATTTTCACCCGAGCAGAGCTCTGTCGCCCAGGTATACATATACTATAATGGTGCAATCATCTGTATAAAATATGTGAAATCGATGACATCAAAAGCCGAAGGTATTATATCAATTCTCTCTTCTCTTCTTCTTCCTCGTTTCCTCATGACTGAGGGTCGTGGCTACATGAGGTCGTTGCCTTCTCCACCAACGGTTGGTCTGGAAAGGGTCAATTAACCTATACCAAATGATGAAATGGTTGAAACTGGATTTGTCGTTAAGAAATCTATGCTCTTTTTGAAATGTCGTGTCACGACAAACTGGATTTTGTTTTTAGTATGTATGATTCCGGTCACAAAATTCATAGCAAAAACGAAACTATAAAAGAAGCAGTTATACTAATAAATCCTATACTGTGTGGAACTGTGTATACCCATTCCCATAATCTAGATATAAGTGCTTTGTGTGAATAAAAATATGAGTACTAGTGTTGCAACAATCGAAAAAAACTTCGAAATGAGACTTTTTAGAGTGATTACATTATCTTTAATGCGATATTTAGGACAAAACATAATATGTGACATAAAATTCAAAGGCAACAGCATCGACTGCACAACTTTGGCCACTAAATTATTTGAAACAAGTAACACAGGATATTTTTTTTCTAATATTTAGAAATGACTTCATTTTTCTTCACATAAATAAACAGTCGTTTTACAGCACCCAAATGATACATACATATTATTATATTGATGGTAAATTGTCTGGAGTATTCATATTTCATTTTGTTTTTTTAATAACAATAATTGTATAACGAGTCGATCGTCAATTAATGTGATGAATTTGGGTCATTACATTATTGCTAGGTACACTGTGAGACGTGTGAGTGCATAGGGTAGAATAAAAAAAACATTTATTAATGAAGACTTATAATATAAAATAAAAGAATAAAGTTAACATAATACTAGTAAAGATGAGAAAGTAATTTGGGTAAATTTTGTGAATATCGATCGATTCTCGCCAGATATTTCCGTACAGCAATATCTTTCACAAATAATTTTTTCATGCGTTTACATAACTACCAAAATATGCCACGGTGTCTCCTGTACTATTATGGCATTCAATTAATTATAGTTACATATTAATTTTTGATAACATCAACGACCATTATCATTGTTTGTGGCTTGTCAGTACATTTACTAACGAGTAGGCACCTACCCCGTGCTAAGGTTCCATTAAAAATGTACACGTATCGAAACATTCATCTAAAATATCCTATGAATATTGTTGATAAAGATGTGCAGTTAATGCTTCTGCCTTTGAATATAATTTTTCCTAAATATCGCTTCAAAGATAATATTCCAACACCAAATAGTCTCGTCACCAATTTCGTTTTAATGATTGTAACCCTAGTATTTGTGTTTTATTATATATATTTTACCTATACAGAAATCGGTGACACAGGTATTCTCAAAAGAACGAGCTTGATTTGGAGCATTTGTTTTAATTGCGTCTACTACTGTTTTAGTTTTGCTATGAATTCCTTGATGGGAATCATTCAAACCAAACGTAATATCCAGTTTGTTCTAACTTATCAAAAAGTGCACAGATTACTCAATGATGAAAACAGTTTTAAGAACTACATAATTTGGAACTGGATTTTAGTGATCATGGCTCTGGGTTTATATACTACGCTTCTGACTATTTTTTGCATTCTAATTAATTTATCTTATTGTTATATAATTATGAGCGAAATCTTGGTAATTTTCGATTTGAATACGATTTATGCCTCGCGATTTCTAAAAATATTGGAATATAAGGTTCGTCTATGGAATATTCACGTTTTGAATTATCAAGAAATAGAAGGCGAGCGCGACGAATCTTATTGTAAAGAAGTCCTCCAAACTTACGTTGATATATTACAGTGTTATGATATCGTTCAAGTTTGTTACCAACAATTTGTAAGTACTATACCATAAATGCATGAATTTATTATAATTATTATTTATTATTAATAATAATAATAAGAACTTGATTTCTTAGAACCATCTTCGTATGTCAAGCAAAAGAGTGATTGCTTAGTAGAACGGGTACGTGCTTAACATTATGTTTTACCTTTCAGATACTCTTTTATATTATAGAAGTATTCTTTCACTCTCTATTTTATATTCAAGAGACAATAGACATGTGGAACGTAGAAGATAATTCCAAGGTAAGTCTTAAGTCCCACTGGCCATAAAACATGTTTCGAAATCAATTGCCATAGAATAGGCACGTGTTGCGTAGGAATAAGAAATATGTCGTAAGGGAAATTTTAAGTATTTGAATGTAAAAATTTATAAGAGTAGTGGGCAACCAAAGAAACGATGGGTAGATTGTGTAAAGGATCATAATGATATAAAGAAGGTAACTGTCGATATGATGTCAGATTGAAAACAACAGCATTAAATAGTATTTCTTGCCACAGAAAACGACGATAGAATATGGAAGACGATGACATGCTCCACCGATCCCAAATACATTAGGATAAGGCCAGGAAGATGTTTTTATTTTAATAATAATAATCTTTTATTTCTCCATAAATGCGTAACATTATATTTGCTCTAAAAATGGCGTAAGCTGTTCCACAGTGAAAAACCTTGACTTCCAGTTTGTTCATGTACCTGTATCTTCTTTTCTATTAGGAAAGACTTATTTGAACTGTTTTGGTATCATGACATGAGATGTCTTTTGTTATAGAGTATAGCAAATCTGACGACGATCTTCGTATTATTATGGCAGATGAAGAGTTTGATGTGGCAAACAATCTTGAGTTATCAATGCGAAAAATTCTATTTGGCTATTGAAAGTCTTCAAGATACTTGCGCACTTATGTTGAAGTCAACTTGCTCAGGTACCAATTTCTAAATTAATATCACAAAGAATATTTTTTTGTTTGTAATTATGTTATCTGGTCTCAACTGATTATGAAAATTCAGTCACTGATATAAGGATGAACTATCGCCGAGATGCATGGATATTCCGGGAATTCAAGCCATGGAAGCGAAGTTGCGGGAAAAGATCTAAAAAAAACATTTTATTCCCCTGCAAGACTCCAAATATGCTTGATATGGAGGGAAGTGGAAATTTGTATTTTTTCCTACTCCTCCGTTATTCTTTTCTGATTAATTTTGATTCGGGATCCAATACAGTTAAATTCATTCTTCGGAACCCGGCCGAGCTTCATTGCCTCGGCGCTTTTCTGGCGGTCGCCACTGTTCATTCTGGCTTTCAGGAGTTACAGTGGTTTTGGAATAGTGCGGTGGGATTGTCCCAATTTAACAATATCATGTTAATTTTTAAGAGAATCGCCTTCTTGGCATAATGTTGTTTGGCATAACGGTTTCGCATAACTATTATCAGCATAATAATACTGCGGCATAATAATACTTTGGCATAATAAAAAGATCTAGAGTCTGGCAAATGAAAGTAGACACTCAAATTATTTGCAAACTTTTAATATGGCAATGCTATACTAATGTCAACCCCAATTTCCCGTATGACGCTACTAAGTTGATACTTTGTTTTAATTCGTAATCACTATTTATCTTTTTGTAAAAACATTTTCTCTATTTAATAATATAAAAAGTTTCATTATTAATGTAGAAAACAATGATTCCTGTGGCTCTTATGAATCTTTTCACATGGAAGTCTTAGATTCAGATTTTGATTGATAGTGTATAAACCAAAATTATTATTGTTTTTTTTATTCAGATTGATATATCTAAAGTATTACCTACTTAAATTTTTATTCAGACGAAGTAATATAAATAATTCTAAAGTATCAAATTAGGTTATTCCAGGTATTGCATACTAGTTTTTGGGGTTGCTATGCTGATATTTTTTAAATTTGCCGCGCTTTTTCAGTCTCTACTTTCGTTTGCCAGACTCTTCTAATAACGGTCATTTGGTCTAATTTGTTTTGCCATAATTTGGAGTTGCATAAATATTTAAGGCATAATATTTATTCGTCATAATCATTTTATGGGTACATAATTGAATGTCGATAATAAAAATACCTACGGGTAAAATGTAAATTTTCAAAATATCGAAAATTTTAATATCGATTTGAATCGATTGAAAATTGTTTTACCTAAGCTTAAAATATATCTATACTAATCTATATCTCTACTAATACTAATAATATTATAAAGAGAAAAATATATTTTTTTGTTTGTACCCAATAGGCTCCGAAACTACTGGACTGATTTAAAAAATTCTTGCACCAATACAAAGCTACATTATTCCTGAGTGATATATGTAATTTTTTAAACCCGAAGTTAGGTCCTGTGGAGTGGCCCACGGGAGCGAAGCCGCGGCGCACAGCTAGTATTTGATATAAGGACTCAAATTAATTAGGCTAAGGTGCAGGGGGGTGGCCCTTGGTCTCACTCTGCAGTTTAGGTACGATCGGCCGGCGCTCCTCCCGGGACGGAGTATCGCATTAGGTTGCCGCTTACCACTCGGCTCACACGTTATTAATTTTTGCAGCAAAGAACGATGACTTCTAAACGATCTTCTAATGAATCCTTTAAACGATATTGATGTGTTTACGGGTGTTTAAATAAAGCAAAGAACAATGAATCGATATTATCTTGTTTAAAGATTTTGAAAGGTAAGCTATTTTGTTGTATTTAAATCATTACATAAATACTCTGTAACTATCGGTAGTAGGTGCATAATGAGTACGAGATTTTTATAAAAATTTAAGCATTTTGGGGTGTCTAAAAGAATGAATAGCTGTGTGAAATACTAATACGAGTTAGGGACCTACCTACTTAGATATTTTAGATTTTCGTATTGTTCAAAAATATAATGTGATTCCTTTTTTTATTGAATAGTTACCATTTCGTTCACATAAAAGTAAACGCTTTAAGCTAAGTAAGTTGTTACCTACCTAGCCTAAGAATTTACCAATAGCCAGAGTAAGTGTACGCACTTGTTAACTTTAACATTTGTATATAAAGCTAGGTACTTATTTATACCTAACTAGCTGGTGCCCGTGGCTTCGCTCTTGTTATAGTAAAAGTATAGTATAGACGAACAAACAAAAAATGTTTCCTAATAGTTCTTCAAGCCAACTATAAATAAACTAACATAAAATATCACTAAAAAGTAGACAAAGAGGTAGGTACCTACCTAGGTACCTACCTCTTTGTCTACTTTTTAGTGATAAATCTAGGTTACCTAACCTAGATTTGTTGTCAAAATGAAGGTCTATAATATTCATTGTCCACCATATAATGTATTATTTGAAGAAGATGGATTTCTGCAAAGCGATTACGCTGGAAACTATTTCCTATTAGAAATGCAATAATTGTTAATAAAACGAACGAGATATGGACCTGCTTAGAGATGTAGCATACCTATACCCAACGGTATATAAATTTTATTATTATTAGACAATAAATATGTTGTCGTAAGCAAAAGCGGCAAGTCGACAACCTTTACGAGCTGAGTCAAACCGCGCCAGATAGCGACGGAGATACGCGTAAGAAGAGAGCGGCAACGTTTAAGTGAATACCAAGTTAGACACTGAACGCTTATGCGAGCTGAATTGCACTTTGTTGCTTACTAGCAGGAGTCTCTATTTCAATGAATTGTTGCGCCAAGTGACTCTTCTGTACTTGTACTATTATTTATTCTGTGCCCTTGGACCACCCTTGAGCCGCGAACATGATTGTTTTATTCCAAAGAACGTTATGTGTAAATATCATTATGCATTTATAACTTACATAGCTATATATATTATATAGCTATATTTTTATAGCTTTATAAGATTATGCATCATTATTATTATGCCTACAGTATTTATGGCAATATACATTATGGCAAAGCATTTATGCGTCATAATATAATGCGTAATGATCATTATGCTGAATTTCACTATGCCAATAAAGGAAATATATTTTATGCTTATCATTAGTAAACCAATTTTTTATGGGTTCCCTCTATCTGGCAGAATCTTGATGCTCCGAAATATATTTGGCATAACACACTTGGCATAATCTTCTCTAAACGAATACTCTTAAGGCATAAAAATTATTTAATATAATTATTGTTGGGCCGAACGTTTCTATGTCCGAATTTACAATGGCTTACTTTTAACATGGCAGAATTTTATTTGGTATAATTTAACTTGGCATATTATAATAGGCATTTCTATAAAATAGCATTTTCAGCCTTAAGTTAAATTTAAATACTGTCTTGAAAAGTCAATATGTTGTGTTACAAAAGTTAGTGACAGAAACGAACCGCTGCAAAACCGACTCTAGAGTAGGTAGGGGCGAGGCGGCCTGCGAGCTGAAGAGCAGGTGGTTTAATAACGGTCACCGCCGCGGCTGATGCTTGCTGCATGCATGGTGTAAGCTTGTTTGCATGTATGCATACTTCATACAGCGAATTAATACACAAAAAAAAATGTGTTCTATCAATCTTTTTCTATGGTAAAAATACAAAATTTATCTATGAATTGTTTGTAATGTGATAGATGTGTATTTCAATTAATATGGATATGAAATGTATGCCAAAAGACGATTCTGACTGTGAACATTCTGCGATATGATGGTTCTGCCTTTTAATGACTATCGATGTGAAATTTATGCCTATAGATGATTCTGTCTTACAAAATTATGAGTTTGAATGTTTGATAAATGAGTATATGCCAAACGATTTTCTGCGAAAAAGTTCTGCTATAAAAGGTACTCATTTTTTAATACCCGCATTTACTCGGCAAAATGTACGGAACGGCTAATTGATGCCTAATTACTGGAAAAATTTGGCTGGTCACTGAAAATTAACCTGTTATATACGAGCATTATACAAGCCCAAAACGAAAGCGATTTTTGCGCAATAATTGCTCTTCCATACTGAAGTTTTAAAGTTGTTGGCGGTATTTTTTTTAAATAAGTGCATTTGACAAACAGCGAGCAATTAACAAACGATTATGTAGGATCTACCATACCCACACTACAGGTAATTCCGACTTTTATGATATAAAGCGTTTGATTGCTATCGTTTTACTCTTGCAAAAGATACGTAATAAGCCTGCCGACATGCTGGGATTACTATTGGTGGCATCAGAGAACTTTGACTTATGATAACAATCAGTGGAGACGATTCGAGATCAAAGTACAAACAATGTCAATCTAATTTTTTTTACAGATAATAAGAAAAAACTGTGCAAGAACGTACTGCGTTTACATAGAGCATCATTCAACAAGATACGTGTGTGTGGCTTGTTCTACGTAGACGCTGCGTTACAATTAAGCCTAATGAGTCTTCTTACTAACTACACCGTTGTGTTACTACAGTTTGCCATTTTGTAATGCAGGGCAAAATTTATTATTTTCTTGATTGTCTTCATTTATTCGTTTTTAACCGACTTTCGAAAAATGAGGAGGTTCTATGTTCGACGACATGAATGTTTTTTTTTTTGTATTTTTACCGATATCTCCGTCAATTGTGAACCCATTTTGAAAATTCTTTTTTTGTTTGAAAGAAAATGATTCGAAATTGGTCCCATTTTAATTTGTTGAAGATCTGATTAAGAATTTCGGAGATATACAACAGAACTATTCAATAAATAACGGAAAATCTCTCGGGACTGCTCCAATCGCATGTCTTTTTATTGTTTATACCATTTCATAACATAACATCACGCCTGTACGCTCTTAAGGGGTAAGCAGATCTCTCATTTGACCGGTTTTGTTGAAGTTTCATGATATTAGGGTAATCTATTTTGGCGTTATAGGAAACTTACTAAACAACTTGCCTATGTTTAGTTTATAGTTTTTTAATTTTTCACTTTTTAGTTGTACAACTAAAAAGTACCTACCTAAGGTACAACTAAAAAGTGAAAAATAAAAAAACTTTTTACAAAAAAATACTATCGACTTCCAAATAAGAAAACTACAAAGTGAAAAATAACAGTGAAAAAAATACAGTGATATCCATTACATAAATACTAGGAACAAACACATATTTTTAGTACCAACAACAAGGCTCAAGAAAATAGGTGGCTCGTTTAGATGTCAATGTGTGCGCTTTTATAATAAGCTTCCAAGCCACGTACAAGTTCTAAGTCTCAATAAATTCAAATCATTCATTAAACGTTATTTGTGCCAGAAAGCGTTTTATACCATTAAAGATTACGTTGAGGACAAAAAGGCTTGGGATTGAGCTGCTCCAATTAAAAATTAATTTTGATTTTTTATATTTTCCATCGTGATTTTTTTTTGCTTTTCTTGCAATGACAGGAATATTTACTTTTTAAAGTATTGTATTATTTTATTTTAATTATTGAGAATGTAAAGACTATTTTTTATTTTTTTTCTTTGTTTTTATTTTTAATTTATCTTAGTTTTTAATCGTGGTCTGGCAGTTTGAGTAGTTTATGCGGCCTACCCTAATGTCCTTTCTTTGGTATTGTTCGTCGAGCTGATCGGTTATTGACAAATGCGTGCACTGACTGGACGGGTTCACTGAATCTGGCTGGTTCTTGCCTCAAAAGACCATTTCAGACATCAATCTACATGGTCTTCACATGATCTAACCAAGATTTTAGTCTGTACTTTAAAAGAGACTGCGACCTCTGAGTTTGTTTCGGCCTTTCTTCTCAGAGTAGTCATATAGGAAACGCCGACCTCATCTAGTTTTAAAAATATGATTGACATGTAAAAGTGTTTGTACAAACCAACTTACAGAAATAAAATCATTTATCATTTAACTGTATTTTTGGAAGTTGGTGTCCATAACGCAAAAAAATGGTACCTACGAAAGACACAGACTTCCAAAAATAAAGTTACTTTTCACTTTGTAGTTTTCTTATCTGGAAGTCGGTAGTATATTTTTGTAAAAAGTTTTTTTTTATCTTAGTTTATAGTTTATAACAGATAAATAAGTAGATATAATGCGTAGCAATTAAGTTGATTGAGTGTTAAACTACTATGTGAAATGCCATCGTTTTTTTTATGGTATACTAAGGATAATAAATTAACTTTTGTTATGGAGACGGTCTTATTTTTTTTCTGTTGTCCAATGTTACCTTTGGACATTGACTCAGCACTAGACCCGGCTCAAGGAAGGTCCATTAGAAATCGGTTGCATCTAGTACGCATAGTAAACATATAAATTTGTACAATGAATGAGTGTGTGTTTAGACGAAATAGTATATATAAGCTATAAAATAGTGTAAATAAATCAGATTTCAATTTTATATTCTTGTCGCTGTAACATTTTTTTATTTTATTTACACCATCTCTGATCAATCTCGTGAGTCTGCGGGATCGGACTGGCCTGACCCTTTCCGAACCTAGACAGCCTGCCCACTATACGTCTGTAACCGTAGGTCGCATGACAGACAGGCAGACAGACAGATAGACAGACAGACAGACAGACAGACAAACAGACAGACTATGCAGGCTGGCATATTATAAGTTGGGGGATTACATCACTGATAAAAATGCTTGGCTAAACTCAATTTCATTCATCAAGGTATGTACTATGTACCTAAATATTGTTTTTTTTTTTTTTTAAAAGTGTTATTATGGAGTTTCTTGTGCATTCTTCTCCATTACAAGCTACTTTCCGAATGCACGGTAGAATCAACTATTATTAGTTGTTAATTTTAATGTAACGTTCAAAAGTGCCGCTTGGTGGCCTACTTGAAATAAAATATCTTTGTCTTTGTAATGAATGGGCCGTAATCCAGCACGTGGGCCCAGTGCGAGTTTGATGGATGTCACATGTCTTTGAATTTTTGGTCCTAGAACATGCCGGTTTCCTCACGATGTTTTCCTTCAACGTTTTTAGAGCCGTGTTTAGTAATTGCTTAAAGATAAATAATTAAAATCTTCTGAACAACATTTGAGTGAATTGCTAAACACGTCGAGATTTAAAACTAAGGGTGCTAATGGTAGATATGGTCACCATCATCATACTCTCTTTTTTGTGTTAGGAAATCATCAAATGAACCATCATCCTAAACACTCTAAACTATGTTATGGTCAGCTTCCAGTCTAACCGGATCCAGATGAATATCAGTATTTTACATTTTGCGACTGCCTATCTGATCTCCACAAACAGATCTATTGTTACAAGATAAGGGATTGCCATCTAGTGGCGAGAGGAAGAACTAGTATTACCTAGTAGCGCCATCTAGTATCGAATAACGGAACTAATCTTCTCGAAAGCACGTGTCGAATTGAACTTTCCAAATGTTCGAGCCGATCATTCTGGAAGATTCTCGTCGCTTCGTTAACAATGGGTCGAAAGTCGAATATCCTGGTAAGTTCACAACATATTTTTTCGTGCTATATAGAGGGCGGTATGGTTTGTCGTGGGACAGTTTCGATATGAAAGCGATACGAAACGATCAGAAGCGAAATAATGCGAAGTTATAATGGTTTTTTTTTTTAATTTTAACTATCCACGAATATAAAGTACGTGTTTATGCAATATTTTTTGAACTCATAATTGGAACATTACATTGTGAGTGTAGATAAAATTGTTTATGAAGTGTTTCAGTAATAAAGTGTGAATAATTAAAGTCTTTTATTTGAATATTTTTTCTGAACCCCAGCTCGTTACAATATTTTGTTTATTATGAGTTTTCCATCTGTATATAATATTCTATGTTTCTGCAGCATCTTAACAAGGGTATTGTGAACCGTCACCACCAGAGTCTTGCTATTAAACACAAGACAAAGATAAATATCACTGGAATTGCTAACTAAGCCAGTGTAGGAGTTGTTGTTTGCAATTTACGAGTATATTAATGCAATTTGTCATGAATTTACTACTTCAACTGTCAACAAGGGTTTTAGATTACAAACTTAACTTCAGAAAGTGTATTTCATCGTACTTACCGAACAACCAATCAGAATAAAGTTACAGGATGGTAAGCAATATAGAATTAACGAGTTGTAATATTTTGATTTGTTATTTTGAAACTTGGCATCTTCAATCGCTTGCGACGACACATGCATAGATATTATTTATAAAATAAATATTATAGCAATACCTATATACAGAACATAATATGTATTGGGCTGTCAATTTCTGTGGTAATAAATCCTTTTTCTTTAGGTAGAAAAACATTTGACGCCTGTTTTGTCAAGGGTTATCGTGTTTTTTTTATATTTTGGCTTCGCACGATTTGTGCATATAGCCAGTGTCAAGTTTAGAATATAAGTTCTAGTTTCTTTAGATTTAGCCATTCAAGTTAGGCTTCAATAAAATGGCGGTAACTTTATTGGAAGCTTCTACGGAGTTTTGTCGACACCATGTACAAACTCTTGTTCTACCGCTGTGTTTTACTTGCCCACACTCGTGCACGTTCACTAATATTATTAGAATAAAAACCACCATTTTTAAACTATTAATATTCAATTTAACACAATTATAGGAAAATAAAACAGAGAAGCAACATAGAAGCCATCACGTTCCCGCCAAAACTCCGGTTATTGTGTTACTAGCTAATTCTAGTTTTCGCCTGACTTTTAAGAGCGATGATAGAAGGCCTTTTTTTTTTTATAGGCCTAGTAAACTCTAAAAGAAGTAATTTGACATATGCATGTGTCAATTTAGTGTCAGAGATAACATATAATCAAAAAACCCGACAACTTAAGAAGCGAACTAAAAGGACGTTAACAAGAAGGAAATCATGCTGTGCAGTCGGAGGATACAATATTCGCGAGCTGACGATCAAAATCAGATGTATTCTCCGACTGCTTTTCTAATTAGCATATAAGTGTTATATATTTTAAACCATTTAGTTTGATAACCCACAGGTTGGGATGGAGGAAAAAAATATTGGGCCCCCACAATATGGCGTCTAAAATCCGCCATTTTTCTATTTGCCAATTTTAGTGTAGCACACGCAAGGTTAAGACAAATCGATTGACGTAAGAATCATCAAAATCGGCCAAAGCGTTTTGGTCTCTAGAACGCCACATAGGCTGATATAAACACATTATCCTCCTTCGGCAGTCGGGTAAAAGAACAGACTTTAGATGGGACCGTGTCCTTGACAGGTGCACGCACACATACTAGTAGACGCGATAGAGCACACAAACAAATGCCAGGCTCGAGTGCGCTTGCACTCGCTGTACGTGAAGCGTGTCTATGTGTGCGTGCGTTTTCGCTCGATGTATGTAGTTGACCTTTTGTACTTCTCTATATTTTGACGCAAGGAAGAGACGATAGGTAATCCTTCGGAAAGTATTGCATTTCTATTAAGGAATTGATTAAAGATGGACCTTTAAAGGTCAGTGTGTAGTGGTGTCGTTGCTGAATACCGTAATTGAAACAACTTTGCGACGGTTCTGGACAATAGGAGGTTGTGGTTTTGAATTTCTTGACTCTGAAGAAATCCTACTTGGTTTCCGTGGAGATAGGCCAAGGGAGGCTGCGGAAAAAAGCCACGGCACACAGAGTCCCAGATTAGGACATAAGATACAATAAACATTTAAACGTTTTGGGGACACTTTTATTATGCGTACAGCTAAAGAGTGGAATTCCCTGCCGGAATCTGTGTTTCCCGATAGCTACAATCTAGGGGTCTTTAAGTCAAGAGTGAATAGGTTTCTTCTAGGCAAGCGTGCTCTATCGTCGACCACATCATCGCTTACCATCAGGTGAGATAGTGGTCAAGCGCAAGCCTATAGATAATAAAAAAAAAAAAAAAAAAAAAAATAAACGCGAAACGAGGGCGACGCCGCGAGCAGATGCTAGTAACATTATAAATGCGAAAATAACTCAGTCTAAGACAGATGTCTTGTTTGTATCCTTTTCCTGTCACCTTGGCACTGATTAGACCATGTCCTGGATCTAAGATCTATCTTAGGATACTTTTATCCCTTGGGATGATTTTCAAGCGGTTTAAGCCGCTGGCAGAAAGTTGTCTTACATAAAACTGACTTACTGTAACGGAAGGTATTGTAAGAAAACTCTGTCTATATATTATGCCCGATTCTTTGTGACAGACTTTGATTTATTTGCTTATAAATGGAAGACGATTCTGTCCGTTTGAAGAATTGCCTGAAGAATTGATGATTGTGTTCACTTTGAGTACTTCGTTTAAATTGATACTGTATTTCAGACGTTTATTTAAAGTTAGAAATATAAATTATATTCTTCCTACTCAAATCGAATGTTCACCTTTTTTTGAATAGTCAGTAAAAAAAAAAAGTTAGTTGCAGATTCGCAAGCGTCAACAGGTATATATGGGGAAGAACATGCATGAAACGCCGCGGACACCCTTTTCTATTAATACAATTTAATTGCAAGTATTTCGTTACATCATTCTTGTTGGAAAATTACAAATATGAAAAAAAAATGTGCACGTAAAAGTGTCTAGAATAAAACACACAATACCAAAATACAATAAGGAATTAAAATAGGCCGAGGCAGCCAAGCAATGATCAATCCCAACTGATGGCGCCCGTTCACGAAAATGCCGCATGGTTTGGCACCACTCAGTTCAACCATCATGAAGGGAACCGAATTATCCAACACATGTGAACCGAAGATGGTGTAATTTTCTGATAACATCTTTGATATTTAAAATAGATTGGCGGTCACCAAATATTGAAGATGTGAATAATTCTATTCATCAGGTCCAAAATTGGTTCACGGCAAACAATTTGGTAATAAATGAAAATAGATTCACATACCAAATGTTAGAATTAGCGAATGCGTCATAATATTGAATGGAGAAAAACTGGATTTTATAAATCAAAAAGTTTTCCTAGGAATCACTCTAGACGACAAAATACAATGGGGTCCTCACACAACATCTCTTGCGGGTCGGCTAAGCTCAGCCGCTTATGATTAGAAAGATAAGACAGGTGGGGTCGAGCGGCTGACATTGAATGCAAATTTATATTGCAAAAGAGAGCTATCAGAGCCATGTAAAAGATAAGTCATCGAGAATCTCTTCGGGAACACTTTATAAAGATAATATTATGACAGTTCTTGCCAATTCATTTATGAAAATATTATGTATGTAAGGAAAAATATACAACTCTTTAGTTAAGTTAGTGATAGACACAATTGTAATACTAGAAATGAAGATAAGTTAGATCAACCATCTTATAGATTAGCTTACACCTTTCATGGCTGTGTAAAATTCTGAAAATACCTTGTGAAATTTTCATACAGTTTTAATATATATAAAACTAAATTAAAGAAAATTAAAAAAAAAAAAACAAACTTTGTAAACAAGCATGCTTGGAAACATGCTGGTCCTGCTATAAGGCAATCTTTATTGTAGACAAAATCAAATTTGTTACCTATTCATAGTTATTGAATTACTTTTTTTTTGTTTTAAGAAATTGACTCACACACTAGAACCGTTGTTGTTGAATTAGGTATTTTACCTAAGTTTGCAATATTTGTAAGAATGTGAGAACCATGTTCCTATTTATCAAATGAATAAATTTACGTGTTATGATTATAATACTTTATACCTATTTTTAGTATAACATGTAGTGCTATTCTGGGTGCATCGTCCTTACATATAAAAAGTGTTTTATAATATTTTGTATGTAAATATTGTAAAAAACATTTTTTTACAAGAGTAAGTGTGGAGTTTATTTTCCGTTGTTCTCCATAACAAGCTACTTTGCCGTATGGACGGTAGAATCAATTATTATTAAAAGTGCGGTTTAATGCCCAAAATGAAATAAATAGTTTTGACATGTGCCACCATCAGAGATACATTTGAGAAAGCATGAAACACTCTTAACTACCAGGGCACGTCAACGAACAACATAATAGGTACTACAGTAAACTGTAGATTTACAGTTGGTACATAGTACTCACACATGTGCTTTGCAGTTATATAATATAAAAAGAAATTGAATTTATACAATACAAATATGTTCATACTGTCTTCATCAGGTCCAACAATACTTCAAAACAATAATGTTTTGCTTATAATTTGTTTTGTGCCCTAGTAGTTGTGGAGCAGGACCAGCATTGAGCCAAACATTTTTATCAGCGATGTAATCCTCCAATATATAATATTCCTGCCTGCATAATGTGCGTTTTATACAAGTTTAAAATTTCGTCTCATTCAGTTCTAGAAAGTGGGGCGATATTTAGTAGTAACATTTTATACAGTACCCCATGAAAGATGTGGCAACTTTAGCCAGTCTGCCTGGCTGAACCCTGGTTGAACTAATCGGTTCCTATTTCTAGAAACATGCAGTTTTTACAAAAACGATGTAAGTTCTTCCTCATTGACATGATGTTTTAACCGACTTCCCAAAAAGGAGGAGGTTCTATGTTCGATATTATGTATGTTTTGTCAATTGAACAAACCGTCAATTGTGGACCGATTTCAAAAAATCTTTTTTTGTTTGAAAGAGTATGTTCCGAAATGGGTCCCATTTTAATTTGGTGAAGGACTGACGAAGAAATTCGAAGATATACAACAGAACTCTTCAATAAACAACGGCAAATCTCTCGGGATTGCTGCAATCGCATGTCTGTTTGTTGTTTATACCATTTCATAACATAACATCACGCCAGTACGCTCTTAAGGGGTACGCAGATCTCTCATTTCACCGGTTATGTTCAAGTTTCATGATATTTTGGTAATATATTCTGGCGTTATACGAGTAGGTAACTTACTAAACAACTTGCCTATTAGGTAGGTACAACTAAAAAGTGAAAAATAAAAAACCTTTTTACAAAAAAATACTACCGACTTCCAAATAAAACTACAAAATGAAAAATAACTTTATTTTTGGCAGTCGGTGTCCATAACGCAATAAATTGGTACCTACGAAAGACATCGACTTCCAAAAATAAAGTTTTTTTTCACTTTGTAGTTTTATTTGGAAGTCGGTAGTATTTTTTTGTAAAAAGTTTTTTTCATGTTTTGTCAATTGAACAAACCGTCAATTGTGGACCGATTTCAAAAATTCTTTTTTTGTTTGAAAGAGTATGTTCCGAAATGGGTCCCATTTTAATTTGGTGAAGGACTGACGAAGAAATTCGAAGATATACAACAGAACTCTTCAATAAACAACGGCAAATCTCTCGGGATTGCTGCAATCGCATGTCTGTTTGTTGTTTATACCATTTCATAACATAACATCACGCCAGTACGCTCTTAAGGGGTACGCAGATCTCTCATTTCACCGGTTATGTTCAAGTTTCATGATATTTTGGTAATATATTCTGGCGTTATACGAGTAGGTAACTTACTAAACAACTTGCCTATTAGGTAGGTACAACTAAAAAGTGAAAAATAAAAAACCTTTTTACAAAAAAATACTACCGACTTCCAAATAAAACTACAAAATGAAAAACAACTTTATTTTTGGAAGTCGGTGTCCATAACGCAATAAATTGGTACCTACGAAAGACATCGACTTCCAAAAATAAAGTTCTTTTTCACTTTGTAGTTTTATTTGGAAGTCGGTAGTATTTTTTTGTAAAAAGTTTTTTTCATGTTTTGTCAATTGAACAAACCGTCAATTGTGGACCGATTTCAAAAATTCTTTTTTTGTTTGAAAGAGTATGTTCCGAAATGGGTCCCATTTTAATTTGGTGAAGGACTGACGAAGAAATTCGAAGATATACAACAGAACTCTTCAATAAACAACGGCAAATCTCTCGGGATTGCTGCAATCGCATGTCTGTTTATTGTTTATACCATTTCATAACATAACATCACGCCAGTACGCTCTTAAGGGGTACGCAGATCTCTCATTTCACCGGTTATGTTCAAGTTTCATGATATTTTGGTAATATATTCTGGCGTTATACGAGTAGGTAACTTACTAAACAACTTGCCTATTCGGTAGGTACAACTAAAAAGTGAAAAATAAAAAGCCTTTTTACAAAAAAATACTACCGACTTCCAAATAAAACTACAAAGTGAAAAATAACTTTATTTTTGGAAGTCGGTGTCCAGAACGCAATAAATTGGTACCTACGAAAGACATCGACTTCCAAAAATAAAGTTCTTTTTCACTTTGTAGTTTTATTTGGAAGTCGGTAGTATTTTTTTGTAAAAAGTTTTTTTCAAAAATATTTTCAAAACGTACCGTCATGATGTTAATTTCCTTAAAATGTTTTCTTAGAGAATCATGCCGGCGGAGATTGTATATCGCTCTGATGACTCGTTTTTGCAGAAATAAAATTGTCTCGATGACTGCAGCCTTTCCCCATAGTAAGATACCCAAAAGACATTATACTATGAAAGTTACTAAAATAGACCAGCCTCGCGGTATCTACATCAGTAAATTGACAAATTTTTCTAACAGCATATTTAAGCTACCGAACTTAGCCACCCTGCAAGAGATATTTCGTTCGATATATTAGATCGTTTTATAAGCAGTTGTACTATTGGTGTGCTTAAAAAATAAAAAATAAAATAAAATAAACGTATATATATTAATAAATAGCTTCTCCTTGTTTAATATAATATCACAATCAATCAGTATTTTGTACTTAAATAAACGGATTAAATCATTTAAATAAGAAAGGACCTAAAATTGAGCCCTGGGGTACCCACGCCCGACGAAATGACACCGTTTATCTAACTAATTTCTATCTATCATTCAAATAAGATTTTACTAAACTTAACGCTGATTGGCCTAGCCCGTAATGCTCAAGTTTCAGAAGCTTACTAATATTATAAACTAGTTCTGCCTGCTGCTTCACCCACATTAAACGTGTTTTATCATTCCATGGGAACTTACTACGGGGACAAATAATATCCTATATCCAGGTCACATTCAAAATTCATTCAGTAGTTTAGCCTTAAAAACGTAACAGACAGACAACACGCATTTTTAATTAGAATGTGAAAGTCAGTGTTTGTTAATAAATCACAAATCTAATGTGTTCTAATTAGCCTTTGTTCTACTGCGGGCCAAAGTCCAAAGTGCCAAAGTCCAAAGTGCCAAAGTCCAAAGTGCCAAAGTCCAAAGTGCCAAATACGCATACATACATACATTCTCCCGAAAAACATTACTCTGCTTTTGGGGCAGCCAGGCAATAAATAAATAGCCCGGTGACCGTTAATGGCAGATTCTCTAATACGTTTTTTAAACAAAATCCAAGCGTAGTTTGCATAGCTTAGCGTATCCTTTTTTCCGTTTCGAGGGATTATTAATTGCGAAAGGAACTCAGTCTGCCTGTTACAATTTCACGCCGATACCGCAGAATAGCAGTTTATGCAATGGTAATATAATAGGGGTTAAAATACACTACGACTACACTACTACGTGTTAATTAATATTCGAAATCCGAATGTGATAATTCACATTCGGCTTCGCCTCATGTGATAAATCCACGCTCGGGTTTCGATACCTAATTATATGCCGATGCATTCACTATTTTATCTTCACTCATACAGTTGGAATAAAATAAAAGTCGAAACGAAAAAAATAAGCGGTATGGCGGGCAATTTAGATTCCCATTGCACCATGACTGCGCAGCGCGCGCATCCATAGACAGTGACACTTCTTTTCTACATTAAGTCAATGAGCCCGTAAGCGCTAATAAATTAAAAAGTAAAAGTGTGCTATAAAAATTAAAAAGTTATTTTACAATGCATGTCCTCGAAATGAGCGTTTTCCAAGCAGCCAAACTGTGCGTAAAGTGATACTTTTTTTACTAGTGCTTTTTACTTTCATGTACTTTTTTAATTTTAACTCCAACGTCAGCCCGCCGCATAGAGTTTTTATTATTTCAGAAAAGTTTTAAAAATTAGTTAAGTACCAGATTATCATTCATATAAAAGGTAAAACAAAACGAATACTTCATTTAAGGAGTTTTTAATTACTCTAAATTTAGATTTTGATCAATAAATTAATTTTAAATATTCATTAAATATGTTTGGCAGAATTAATATTTTGCTCGAGCAGATATGCCCGAGGAACTTTTAGATAATCTGTGGATATGCGAGCTGAATTTTTCCTATCCACGAATATAAAGTATGTGTTTATACAATATTTTTTTAATTCATATTTGGAACATTACGTTGTGAGTGTAGATAATAGTAGTTTATGATACTGTTGCATAATAAGGGGTATTAAAACATGAGTGTGTGTTTAATAATATTCACACGAATGTTTTAATACCTAGTTATGTGCAGTTTCATACACTACTTTATCTACACTCATATATTTTGGGATTGAACCTACTAAATACCTTTTTTTTTCATAAATGCATCATATAATAAACTCGACTTTGCAAGTAAGAGATTATGAGTAATTTCCTTCGCTGCATTTAAAATATTTGGCGGAGTCAAATTTTCTTCACATTCACTAATATCAGACATTTTAAGCAAGAATTTAAAAAAACTCATGAATTTCAGTACAGCGAAACCTGCAAAACAAAACGTATGAATGGCGCCAAAACCCATCACATCACAGCTCCGCGCATGCGCTAAGGCTTAGCACACGCACTGCGAGATTGTTTTCCGCCCATTCTGCGACCTATGGAATTGTATGAAGCTGCTCGCATTGCGGTTAAAAAAATCGTGCGGCAATAATACCGCATGAAAGCCGTGTTATGCAACAGAATCCACCGCATCGCGGCGCGAATAAAATTCGCGCGAATATTTTGATCTCTTTGAACAGGTAGAAAGAGACAAAATTTGCGCGAATAAAAATCGCAGTGCGTGCTAAGCCTAAAGCGAGCATTGTCACAGACAATTTAAAATTGGAATCAAGTCTTTTTATAATAGGTACTAAAATGGCATTACAAAAAAAATATTGATGGAAACTCCTTAGTGATTAACTTCATGGATTTGTCCTGTATCGTAATAGAAAAAAATTGTTTTATAGCATTATTTTGTTAGGGTAATAGTGTTATAATGAGAGCCTATTTTTAAATTTCGGTATTGTGTTTATAAAGTATGTCAATATAAACTCGTTTTGAAGTTTTTTTTTTTCGAATTGAATCGAATTCGAATATTACGATATGAGAGTAGATAAACAATTTTATAAAACGATCATATTTCTCGTTTTTAATACTAGAGCGATTAAAATACCTATCTTTATACTCGCTACAAAATTAATTACTAACACATATTTGGCTGTATGGTAAAATCTGGCTATAGAAACGTTGGCATCTTAATAATTCTGGTACAGACAATGGATTATATCCCGTTCAAGATAAGCTTGGGAGACACAAAGCATTATGTTCATGAATATGTATCACATAGGTAGTTATAAACGTATGGAATTTACGTAATCTTAGTCTGAAAGTGAAGTTACAGAAGAATTTGTGTTTGGAATACTTGAGGTACAGATTATATGACCTTGAAGTTATGATTGAGCGCTTAGCTAAGGTATTCGAAAATGATGCTCTTTTGTTATTTTTATACTTGAAAAACGAGTATAAGAGACGCACAGAACTTAACTGTTTTTGGGTGCTTTGCTATAAGAGATATGTGAGGTAGCAAGGCGGTGTGTGAGAAATTAATCCACTAATGAGATGTCTTAATTTCCTTTACCTAGCATAGTAATAAAGCGAGAGATGTCCGCGAGGGATGTCGGTGGGGACCTTGCATCATTAAGCTATACACCATTCCATACGTTCGCTACACGTCCACGCACCGCGTGAGCTCCTCGCAAATCTCTGGTGGAAAAGCTTCACTTGGGATGAGGATCGTAACTGAAGCCTTATTTTCCGAGGTAGAGGTGCAGAGTTTGAGGAGGAGCTCGTGGCTAAATAATAACAGCCGCACGGGTCAATCAACAAGATTAAGCAACGCTTGACGAGGTCAATCTGCGGATGGGTGACCATTTCAACATACCGAGTTTCCTCCGTGCCTCGGAAAGCACGCTAAGCCGTTGGTCCCGGCTGTCATTTGAAGATATTTGACAGTTGTTACGTGTAGTCAGAAGCCTGATATCTGACACCAATCTAGCCAAGGGGTACCGTGTTAGCCAGTTACTGGGTTGTGGAGGTCAGATAGGTAGTCACTCCATGAAAAACACTGGTACTCAGCTGAATCCGGTAAGACTGGAAGCCGACCCTGATATAGTTGGGAAAAGGCTAGGTAGACAGAGGTGCAGAGTTTGACATTCACGGCAGAAGTAGTTAAGGCAATAGGAGAAGACACATAAATAAAAAAATGTGTGTGTAGCAGCGCCGACGCACGACTGCAGTTTACTCTTAAGTACGATTGTCTTTGAATATGACATTACACATGATTTCAAAGTGAAAGATGCGCAAGGTATATATTGCGCACAAAAATATAACGCTTTTGAGTTAATTTTACTCCTCATACCATACTGAAACGCGCGTAATACGCCTTATATGCTAATCTATTCATAAGGAGTAAATTCTAAAAAGAGCAGACTACATAAATAACAAATACAGTTTTGCGTCAGTTTTCCTGGACGATTTTCGGTGTCATGCTCTGCCGCAGAGCCACTAAAATAAACTAGCTCTGCTAAATGGTTGCATACTTTGTACTTATCATCGAGTACTCTTCTAATAAAGAAAGTAAATAAATAAGTACAGACCCTTTTCTTCGCTTATTACGAGCTGACTCTCGTTATTAGATCTAAGTTACGCGGATGTCGGATATAAGGTTTGACATTTGCCGCATTTCTGGAGGCGAATACGAGGTTCTCAACCCAAGCGGTTTTACAACTTTAGTGTTAAGAATTTTATACAGCAAAGAGGCTTACGCTTTGGTAAATTCCTATGAAAGTATCTAATTAGTTATTCCAAGACGAACCCTTTCTCAAGGAGCTATATTACTCTATTTCTAACCTTTCGCAGAATTCATGATACGTAGGAAGACGTTATTCATGTCAATTCTGGTAATTTCTCAATTGAACGCCAATTAATATTCGTATTTTAAAGTTGCTTTAAATAGCAGTTGTACTGAGGAACTTTACTGGTTTTAATGCTAACGTTTTTAATATAGATTTGTGTACCTACAAAATAAAACTGTGTTTATTTTAAACTAGCTGACAGAATGGATGACAGTGGAATTGAAGATTCTGGACGTTTAACATACCATATTCTGCCGCGGCCCCGCATATCGCCGTTCCAATACTGACACCAAAGCTTTATTGTTTACACCGTTAACGCATACTATGATGGAAAAAATACCATTTCCATAGATTATTTGGCCGACACCGCATACCGCAGCGTTGTGTGTACCGGTCAAGAGACCAAAGCATACAATTTTTTTTTTTGGTTCGGACATCATCCAATGACATCTCACGCTTTGGGTGAAGGTGTGAGGGTGTGTCAGACTTTTACTGACTAAAGCCCACCCGTGTTCCTTCAGTTGCTTGTGCCAGGGCCGCGGTAACTCTCTTTCAAATTTATCCGCAACCTACCTAGCGATGTCAAAATATCGTGCAGCCAGATTCACGGGCGCAACATAGTCTCAAAAGCCGAGAACTCACAACCGTTAGAACCGTCAGTCATGAATGAAAATGAGCAGTATTATAACTATGCTAATACCTCCTGATTTAAAACATAGTCTTCATTTTTATGCATACAAGCGTTGCGTCTCTGCGTCTTCGCGTCTTCGTATTTTATGTTTCTTTGCGTTTTCGTTTCTTACAGTGTGTGCTCTGCTTACAAGATGCACCTGGCAAGGTTTAAATTCTTTTGAAGTGTAATTTGTATTCAGACTGTCGAGAAATTGTACTGTTCATGTGGCCTCCGTGTGGGCGAAGCCGCGGGAAAAGCTCGTCGACATACAGAGAAATCTTACTTTTGTATTTAAACTTTTTATTTGCATAACATAATAGCAGATACTTATAAATTACCAGGAGACCAGGATATGAAGAAGAAATTTTTTCGGACCTGGAATCATGAGCGGTAAAGACTCACAAACTACCAGGAGACCAGAACCTTAAAGAAGCAAAGTTTATTAATAGTTCGTTCCGTACATACGTCTCGTAGCATTCAAAGAGTTTTGTTCACTAGATATAGGATAATACAGTAAATACGCGTACTGTTTTCTTTTAAAGTCATTAGTACGATTCTGATCGCTTACAGCTTGCTCAGTTTTATTTCTGTGAGTTTATTTTCAACCAGTTCGATTTATCGACATAGCAACTATATTTCCTGAAGGGTAAGAGATCTACCAATAGTATGCCCCTATTTTGCTGATAATGTCTCAATCTGATGTCTTGTGTTTGTTGTATGTTCCATACCTGGAATCCGCTGAATAGATTTTGACGATACTTGCATTGTTCCCTAAGTTGAGAGATACTTAATCCAATAAAAAAGAATAATCACGATGCGATAAGTAGTTACCGAGAAATCCGTGGACAAACATACATATATACACTTATAGAATTTAACACACGTGTTAAGAAGCCCATACAGAGTAACATATGTGAATACTGAGCAATTCCAACAATATTACGTAAATACGTGTCGAATTGATTAAGTACCTTCCTCTTTTTGAAGTCGGTAATAAAAGGATGTTTTTTTTTTTTTATTTATTTATTATAGGCTCGCGTTTGACCACTATCTCGCCTGATGTTAAGTGATGATGTGGTCGAAGGTGAAGCACGCTTGCCTAGAAGCAACCTATTCACTCTTGAGTTGAAGACCCCTAGGTTGTAGCTATCAGGAAACAAAGACGCCACGACGACGACGATATTGTGTAGTTTAGGTCACATAGGCAGTCGCGCCAATTATAATGGTTCTCGTATTAAGCCTGATCTGGTCAGACTAGAAGCTGTTTCCAACATATTTGGGTGTATGTAGGTAAAACCTAGGCCATATAGGCGTGATAATATTTACGAGTAATATTATAATGATAACCAATTTCCCTTCAAAATTATGAAAAACATCCATTAAGGTCGACGGCACGAACTATTTTGTGCGCGATGTTAAAATGCCTGCTATCTCATCCGACAACACGTGCGAAAGATATACATGCTGTGATGAGCAGTAAGAAGCTAGTTCGCGTACGAATTAGCACTTTTGCAAGTTTGTAGCGAAATGGATGATGATTTAGGAAGAAAACGAGCGCGCGAATTTTATAAACAGACCTTTGGGAGTCTAGATATCATGAAAAAACGACAACATGTATATTTTCAAAATAAAATTATTTATATTCTTGAACTACTAATCTATCCCTGTATGGTGGCCGTTTTGCAATTTTCCTTCTTCTTATGGTATTTATTTCCGCCCAAAGATGCGTAAAAATTAGGGTTGAAATATGTTACGTAAATATATATTTCGACGCTCATTACTTTCAAACATTTATCTTTTTTACTTTTTTGTTTCCATACAGGGCTAGATAATGATAAGACAAATTGATATCAGTTTTTATTTTGAACGTACATCGTCAAACAGTGGAGTAATGGCCAGACTACGTTTGTATGGAAGAACGATCGACTAGTGTAACCTTAACGTAAGCGTGTAAAATGTCAATGAAAAGACATGTGATACTAACAATCACAGGTTTTATAAATATTTTTTTTATGTAAACGGACGTCGTGGAGACGTTGCTCTTTTGATATCTCTGTTATGTATTATGAATAAGTTATCAAAGAGTGTCAAATATTTGGGTGCGCACGTTATATACGAGTTAGACGGGGAGTTCACCTTTGTTGTTACGCGTTATGGTTTTTCTTTTTTTTATAGGCGGATTCTCATTTGTTTTATTTTAAGAAACTGTTTGCTTTAAATCTTAGACTGGACTCACACATTCTGATTTCATAATCTTGAAATCATAATCTTAAATATTCCGATCCGGAATACAGAACACTCGTCAGTGTCATTCTTACAGATCGATCTGAGTAAATCATAATATGAAAACTGGCCAAGTGCGTGTTGGGCCACGCGCAGTAATAGGGTTCTGAAGTTGCATAATACTGCGGACTAAGAAGAGAGTCTTGTTGTTGTTACATAAACATTAAGGCGGGCCGCATACGTACGTTTTCCGCGTTCGATTTTCGAATTCGTTGTCCGTATTCGGAAACCCAAATGCACCGTACGCTAATAAAATGCATTGACTGCCGCACACGTCCGTTTTTTTTCCAACGAAAATCTTTCCGTACGTACGTATCGAATGCCAGCCCGCGCGTTCAAGAAAATTCCAAACAGGAAAAAACTAACGTCTGCGCTAGGTGCATGGAATTCCGAGCCTGTGTTCCGAATTCGGAAATCGAACGCGGAAAACGTACGTATACGGCCAGCCTAAAACGGTTTCAACGGGCTCTCATAGAATAATGTTATTTTTAATCTAGGTATATGCTCGCGTTTGATCACTATCTCGCCTGATGTTAAGCGATGATGTGGTCTACGGTGAAGTAACCTATTCACATTACCAGTTAGTCCTTCCCACCGCGGGTGCGAATTGCGAAAGGAGCCATTACGAGCGCGCGTTAGAATGGTATGGTTCGTTCCTGGATACCTGCGCGCACGCTCCTTGTTAATTTCCCTTTGGGAATTTGAAAAATTTCGTATGTATTCACCGTTAATCTGCGGTATTTACTATTTCGATTTGGAAAGTTTTACGCTACTAAATTAGTGATGTACTCGGCTCGAATATTGACTTTATAGAATAAATTATTCTATATATCTGGCTATTGCCATAAAAAAAAGTAATTTGCTTGGCAATCGAATCTAATTTGACTTTAGATTACAAAACGTCGAAAATACTTCTGCACTTACACAAATAGACTCCCCCGCGCGAATGCGCCGTATGGACTATGGACCGGTACTGCCAACGACTCCGGCCACTGCAAGGCGTTTGTCGAGCTTAAACATTATTAATTTAGAAATCATTATTATTAAGGATGTTATGATTTTATTTTTGTATATTTTTTCATGGTTCATAAGCATATATTTACTCTGTTTTACACAGCTAACAACGTTATTTAAGTAATTTTTCAATGGCATTTGTAAAAAATTTTTACTGTTCCAAGTACATTTTATAAGTTGGTCGACTATTACTCGTAAACTTGTAAAGCTTACTTATCTGTGATAGTTTTCCTATATCATATTTACTACTGCCGTGATTTTTTTTACATAGCCAAAAGCAACCATTTCGCTGGCAGGGGGACACTTGACTCTAACATAAATTTGAAATTTAAAGCTTAACTTTACGCAAACGCATCACTGAATCGAAAAATGGTTTTAACAAACCCTTATATACCCTTATATTTTTGAATGACCTATCCACATCATGGGATAGACGAGAAAAAAAACATAACCACTTTATGTCTAGAGGAGAAAATAAAAAAAGTCTTGATTTTATTTTACCACTTAGTCGGACTTATATGTATATCCATGCCAAATTATAGCTTCTTTATAATATTATCTCTGAGTTAAGCTGCGGACGGACAAAGGGACAGAGCCAAACTATAAGGGTTCCTAAAATGGTTGACTTCGGAACCCATAAAAATCAGAATGTGTGTGGGGCATAATGAAATTGCGAGTCTGGATTCAGACAGGAATTCAGAATGTGTGAGGCCGACCTGTCCTTACTTATCTGAGCTGTTTAGCAACTGACTAACAGATTCTTTATTCAAATTCTATATACATGTGAATAAACACTGGCCTTCGAAACTTAGTACCACACTTTTTAAATGTTTTATAGAAAATTTCATCAACTTCCTTTAAAATTATAGTTTTTTTTTTTTTTTTTTTTTTTTTTATTTATCGATAGGCTCACGTTTGACCACTATCTCGCCTGATGGTAAGCGATGATGTGGTCGACGGTGAAGCACGCTTGCCTAGAAGTAACCTATTCACTCTTGACTTGAAGACCCCAAGGTTGTAGCTATCAGGAAACAAAGACTCCGGCAGGGAATTCCACTCCTTAGCTGTGCGTACAATGAAAGTATTCGCAAAACGCTTTGTACGTATGGGTGGGATGTCCACCATGTACCGGTGGCGCATTGCCGTGCGTCTTGTTGTCCGGTGATGGAAAGGGCTAGGCGGAATCAAATTGTGCAGTTCCATCGCACACTCCCCGAAATGTAACCGATAAAAAACCGACAGACTGGCCACTTGGCGTCGATGTTCAAGGCTCTGGAGCTTTGAGGCGACCAGTGCATCGTGGCCGATAAGCCTCTTTGCCCGTTTGTCAATCGACTCAAGTGCATCAAGTTGATATTTGGCAGATCCGTCCCAAAGGTGAGAGCAGTACTCCATGCATGACCGAACTTGCGCTTTATACAAATTGAGCAGCTGTTCAGGCGTGAAGTACCGTCTCACCTTTGCAAGGATCCCCAACTTTTTTGCAGCCAACTGAGCCTTTGCCTCAATGAATGGACCAAAATTGAGGGTCGATGTTAAAGTAACACCCAGAAGGTCGAGATGGTCCGTTATCGGCACGGTTACACCACGGAAAGATGGAGCCGGGTGGAATAGGCTCTTTTTTGCGGAAAAAAGACACGCCTGGGTCTTAGCTGCATTGAAATTGACTAGATTGGCATCGCCCCATTCGGAGACCGCCTCCAAAGACAGATTCAAGCGCTCAACCATGGCCTCCCGGAGAGACCGGATCTCAGTCCCAGTAGCCCGTGCGCCGGACACGTATCTCTCAGCAACCGTGCTGTCGTCTGCGTACCCAAAGGTTCCGGGTTTTAGCAGGTCATTAATGTGCAGCAAAAACAGTGTAGCCGAGAGCACCGACCCCTGAGGGACTCCGGCGTTAATACCTAGCTGACCGGACGAGCAGCCATCGATAACCACTCGGATGGACCTCTCCCTCAGGAAGTCAGCAATCCAGTCACACAGACCACTAGGCAGACCGAAGGAAGGAAGCTTACCAATAAGGCTCTCATGCCAGACCCTGTCGAAAGCCTTCGAGATGTCAAGGGAGACAGCAAGCGCTTCCCCGTGCCTCTCGATGGCCTCACTCCAGACGTGAATGGCATACGCTAGAAGATCCCCAGTTGACCGATTTCGGCGGAAGCCGTATTGGCGGTCACTGAGGATGTCATTGTCTTCTAGGTATGCCAGGAGCTTATTGTTCAGCACACGTTCCATACTCTTACAGAGGATGGACGTTACCGAGATGGGTCTGTAGTTTGCCGGGTCAGCCCGACTACCCTTTTTGGGGACTGGCTGAACGTTAGCTTGCTTCCAAGCCTTCGGCACCTTTCCAGTCACTAACGAAAGGCGATATAGGCGTGTCAGGATCGGAGACAATTCAGGCGCACAAGTTTTCAGTACAATTGCCGGTATCCCGTCGGGGCCACTAGCTTTGTTCACGTCAAGGTTACGCAACACCCTACAGACGTCCCTCTGATGGATGCGAATATCCGACATACTCGTCCCACATCCAACAGGAGACGAAGGGGGCCGCGCGCCATCAGAGTTCAGACGCGAAGATTCTGCAAAAAGGGAGGCAAACAAGTTTGCCTTGTCCTCGGCGGAGTGGGCCAGTGACCCGTCGGGTCTCAGCAGTGGTGGTAGTGAGGGGCGACAGAAGTTTGATTCAACCGACTTAGCCAGGGACCAAAACGCTTTGCTACCAGCAGGGTATGAAGCTAGTTTGTTCCCGATTCTGCTAATATGGTCAAAACGTGCCCTTCGCATCGCCTTTTTGCAGGACTTGGCAGCCCTGTTGAAGGCTCTCTTCTTCTGAGTTACGTCACTCGCTTTGTGCACTCGAGTGTCGACCCATGCTAGGTAAGCCTTGTGTTTAACCGCATTTGCGCGGTTGCACTCAGCACCAAACCATGGTCGGTCAACGCCGGAAAGCGCTACGTCAGAGAATGGAATGTAGTACTCCATCCCCTGGCGCAACACATCAGTCACGGCGTCAGCGCATGACGATGGATCTTCCGAAGAGAAGCAAATGGGCTGCCAAGGATAGCATGCGAAAAAAGATCGCATCCCATCCCAATCTGCTGACCTGTACCGCCAAACCCGCCGGGTGCCTTTCGGGCTGGGATCGGGCGGGGAGTAGACGGATACAGACTTCACCAGACAGTGGTCGGAACTACCCAAAGGTGATGAAATCGACACTGAGTATCGGTCTGGATCTGTTGTCAGCAGAAGGTCCAAGCAATTGGCCGTATGCGAATCAACATCCGGCACCCTCGTAGCCCCCTGCACCAGCTGGGTGAGATTAAGCGCCAGCGAAAGATTTCGCATCTCTCGTCCAGCATGGTCAGTGCACTGGTATGGGAAGAGCCACTCCTGATGGTGAGCATTAAAGTCCCCCAGTAACACTAATTGGGCGGAAGGGTACCGTTGCTGGGCCACATCAGCCGCCTCACTCAGGTACTGTGTGATCCTGGTTGTCTCCAGATCACCGCTATGCGATCGGTAGACACAGGCATAGATAATCTTATCCAGACCTGTGTCCACCAGGGCCCATAGCACTGAGTAGTTAGAGTCTTCAAGGTCACGGAGACGCCGATAGCAGATGTCGTCGCGGGCGTACATACATACACCCGCACGTGGCTTGAATTTGTGCTCCAGGGTAAATCCTGGGTAAGATAGATATGCCACGTCCGACGGACATCCGATCTGCGTCTCCGTAAGGAACAAAAGTGCTGGTTTCTCATTCTCAAGGTGGTGATGGACTGCGACAAGGTTCGAGTGCAGACCTCGGATGTTACTGAGGTGCACCTTATGTGAGAGTGAGTGCTGCCGCTGTTCAGCTTTTCTCTTTTTGTTCCTTGGCATTATTGCTGTGAGTGAAGGAAGGTGAGGAGAAGGAAGTGAGATGAGGTTCCACGCTGGCAACCTTCAGACACGCGGAGTCCGGACGCCATCATTGGGGGACTAGTCTGGAGACTGCGGGGACGCCCGAGCCCCCCCGGGAATGTCCATCGGGCTTGGGCCCCCAACTACCTGCGGTCGGCCAGCGGCGCACCGTGCCTCGGATCCCGCTACCCTCCGCGACTAGTCACCCGATAGGCCCATAACAACGCGAGTCAGGCTGGTCATCCTGCAGTGGAACAACTATCTCGACCCAACTCCTCTTGTGGCTACACCGAGCATCGTGCCGGAACACGGCTAGGCCGCTTGGCGGTACGTCTTTGCTCGGTGGGTGGTCGCAAGCCTACGGCCGAAACCTACCACCAGTTAGTGTCACCTGATTAGCACCACCCGGGGACCACGTGTAGGGTAACAAAAGGGGTACTCACCTACGGACGCGGGTGACTCAGCCCCCAAAAATTATAAAAAATTATACATTACCAACCAAAAATTTACCAACCCGCATTAGGCCCGCGTGGTGGATTACGGCCCATTCCCTCTCGCAGAGAGGAGGCCTGAAGCCCAGCAGTAGGCAAATAAAAAAGGCTGATGTTGATGATGGTGATACATTAGTAACGTTTTAAACTTTAAAAAAAACCGGCCAAGTGCGAGTTTTACTCGCGCACAGAGGGTTCCGTACAACATTGTTCTAAGGTAGAGTGTGAGCTAAGCGCTGGACGGACGAACGGACGGACAATTGGACATAACTATAAGGGTTCCTTGTTGACTACACGGACCCTAAAAAGATAGAAACTAAAAAATATCAATTTTAACTTACTGGCAAAAACTTAAACAATATTAAATAAAGA
The DNA here is from genome assembly GCA_948252205.1 of Orthosia incerta. Taxonomy (NCBI): domain Eukaryota; kingdom Metazoa; phylum Arthropoda; class Insecta; order Lepidoptera; family Noctuidae; genus Orthosia; species Orthosia incerta. The sequence continues at coordinate 24,302,345 of OX411758.1, forward strand.
GGGTGATTTTTTCAAGTGGGTGTGGATGGCTAAAATCAGAAACTTTGAGGAATAGCGAAAAACACTCAAAAGAGTCACGAGCCCGATTTTGGCGAAAACTAAAACTGCATCATTGGATTTTTGAAAAATCAATATTCTTAGCCAGGAATCGAAAAAAAACGCACGCTGTATTATTACACCATCAGATAGTATCGCTAATAAGGCTGGCCGCAGCATACGTACGTTTTCTGTATTCGATTTCCGAATACGAAATACAGATTTAGAATTCCGTGAACCTCGCGCAGAGTTAGTATTTTCCTGTTCGGAATCTTCACGAACGCGCTGGCTGGCATTCGATACGTACGTACGGAAAGTGATCCGTTCGAAAAAAACGGACGTATGCGGCAGTCAATGTATTTTATTAGCGTACGGTGCATTCGGGTTTCCGAATACGGAAGCGAATTCGGAAATCGAACGCGGAAAACGTACGTATGCGGCCCACCTAAGGATAAAATTCTGTGAAGTAATGTTATATGTCAAAATTGAGGAAGGACCTTATTTTTAACAGTTTTAATCAAAGTCAGCCTCGTGATTCCTTTGAATACTTATCGGTAATCCTCATAGTTTCTGATTAGGCCATCCACGCCCACTTGAAAGTTCAACCTGTATAAGCAGTACATTAACATAAGCGACAAAATAAAAAAAAATATGAAAAAAATATCACTAGACAAAGTAAAAAATTCTGAATTCAATTATATAAAAAAGTAAAATTCGATAATAATGCTATGTCTTATTATTGTTCTTTGCTGCCATCAGCGTCGCGTTGATATGGTTAGAATTGCAATTATTAATTTTGTTTCATACAAACCAAATACAACAACGTATTTGTGATTATGGATGATCGTAATAACGCCATGGAATCCACCTGTGATTAATTTCGAATACCGTAATAATTAGCGGTGTACGACGATGTTCGACGGAAACGTAAGCCAATTTCCTTTTCCTACAACCATTCTACAAAACGTTTTGAACCTTATTTCATTGCAAAACAAAGTGAAAATAGTATAATATAAATACTTTGAATATAAATGTAGTAGTGTGGACGAAACTGCAGTTGTACCTCTCTAAAGTTTAATTTTATTTCGAAGCATTCAAAGTCAAAAGCGTCTACGATGGCGTAGCAGCAATCAGCTACGCCGTAGCGGTGATTGACTACGGCGTAGCAAACCCTTATCATCACATCATCAGCCTATTAATGTTCCCATTGCTGGGACACAGGCCTCCTGTCTGCGAGAGGGAATGGGCCGTTATCCACCACGCGGGCCCAGTGCGGGTTGGTGGATGTCACATGTCTTCGAATTTTTGGTTCTAGGACATGCCGGTTTCCTTACGATGTTTTCCTTCACCGTTTTGAGAGCAGTGGTGGTGAAATAATTTACACAAAGTAAAGTGCCTGCCTGGGCTCGAACCCACGACCTACAACTGCCATCCAAACATATAACCGACCGAAGAAGGCTTAAAGATATAAATAAAATAAGATTATACAAAACTACCTTTGGTCAGGTACTTTGCTATTCGCAAACTACGTATTATGAGCAGATCGTCCTATTCTCAAAATGACCTAGTAGCAAAACGTCGACTCGCGATAATGCAATAATGCTTTAATTTTTCTTTTTAATGTACTTTCAAAATACATTAAAAAGCCCATTACGAAAAATTTATAGTAATTTTTACCCGACTGCCGAAGGAGGGTAATGTGTTTATGAATCTAACTATGATATATTCTAGAGACCAAACGCGTTGGCCGATTTTGAAAATTCTTACATCAATCGAGGTGTTTAACCTTGCATGTGTCACTGGCTACATTAAAATTGGAAAATGGAAAAATGGCAGACTTTGGGCGCCATATTGTGGGTTTTTTTTTTTCTAAACCCATCGTGTTGGATATCAAAATAAAGGGATTTAAGGAGTGATTTCAAAAATATATAATATTTATAACTAAAAAGTTTTTCATAAAAAAAGTTAATTCAAAAAATCAAAAAATCCGACTGCTTAAGAAGCGAACTAAAAATAGTAAACAACATGAAAACATGCTGTGCAGTCGGAGGAAACATCTGGTTTTGGTCAACCAGCTCGCGAATATTATTTATACTTTGATAGTAGGACATTCTGCTAATAGGTCGATTTGCTAATAATAATAATTTTATAAATGGTTGCTTGAACATAGTTTTTAAATCATAAAGAATTTATAGATAAAAAAATGTTTTAAATAGTTAATTATTGATGCCTTCCTACCTGTTTGCCAGACTTTGAAATTTTGCATGCTTTGTCCTATCCTAGCTAAACATGTTTGTGCCTTGTATTTAACACCATATTATACCATGTTTTACGCAAATGAATATTTTATTATTATTATAGCCTCATCAGAAAGCTTAAAGTCACCCAAAGGGCAATGGAGAGGGCTATGCTCGGAGTTGCCTTGCGTGATCGAATCAGAAAATTAGTGATCCGCTAGAGAACCAGGGTTACCGACATAGCCCGAAGAATTGCCAAACTTAAGTGGCAGTGGGCAGGACACATTGCTCGCAGAACGGATGGCCGATGGGGCAGAAAGGTTCTGGAGTGGTGACGGCGAACCGGAAGACGTTGCGTTGGAAGGCCTCCCACCAGGTGGACCGATGACCTGGTAAAGGTTGCGGGGATCCGTTGGTTGCGAGACGCACTAGACCGGTCAATGTGGCGACGCTTGGGGGAGGCCTAAGTCCAGCAGTGGACGTCTGTCGGCTGTTATGATGTTGATGATTATTATAGCTCATTTTGAGAATATGACGTTCTGCTCATAGGTCGTTTTGCAAATAGGACCTTTTGATACGAAGTCAAACTGTTCTTGTACCTCTGGGTAACAAATGTCGATAAAGCAGAATAATGCGGTTCCTAAATTAAACAAATGACATAACGCCTAACCGTCAGCTATTCTAATTGGAACACTCGTAAAAAGCAATCGTAAAGTCTGAGATTCCTACTAGATATTCCTGGTCCTAATCAGAGTCAGGACCATTCTAGTTAATGAGCTTGACTTTAGTGTATTACTTAAATAAATTAGGGTGAAGCGTATAAATTCTAATTCGATACGCTGCCTGCTTATGAACGAGGTATCCTTAGTAAATAAGGTACTCTTTAGTTTGGCAGTGTTGTTGTTTGGTCCTATTCCTAGTTTTAGTAAGGGAAATGGTGTGTTTTTGTGACACCAATTGGTGCAAAATTGGCTCAACGGATTTGGATAAAATTTTGCACACCTATAGTTGATAACCTCGATAACATACAATGCTTTTCGTCCTGGCATAGTGATCCTTTGGGATTATAAAACACTATTAAAGCGAGTAAACCCGCGAGGTTTGCATAATTTTGACTGTTTTTTGAAAGTGTAAATGTGTGATATTTTTTATTCCGTTTGTTGTTCCATTTAAATTAAAACAGTATGTTTTATTTATTATAAGTAATTTTTAAGGTAACTTGTCAGAATGTTTGTTTCAATTTAGATAAAGTATTCATGCAAGTCAGCAAATATAAAAATGGGCCTATAAACCACATCACCTCGTTACTGGGTTCTTAGAAACACGCGTGGTTTTATTCACTGCTCTTGGCAGTACGAACACGTTTCCGATTACTTGTTAACGTACGGCTTTTCTTGGACTTTTAATAATTTTTTTAGAAATGTAATACCTAGTATGGCAAATTGTCGTGATTCCCTCAACCGAAAAAAAATAGAAATTTTCTGTAACAATGTGTGTTGATGTCCATCTGTGTTTGTCCTTGGCGTCGTGGAGTGCATCGTGCAATTCAGTGTTCTGATCGGAAGAGCAGTGGTGGCATTAGGGTTACGGTGCAGACTTACGTGTCGTAGGTCGTGGGTTCGAACCCAGGCAGGCACTTTACTTTATGTAAATTATTTCATCACCACTGCTCTAAAAACGGTGATATGCAACCGTGAAGAAACCGGCATGTCTTAGAACCAAAAATTCGAAGACATGTGACTTCCACCAACCCGCACTGGTGGCGCCTTGGTGGGCCCATACCCTCTCATGGAGAGAAGGACTGTGGCCAAGCAGTGGTAATTTTCAAACGCTGATGATGATGATCTGATTGGGCTGCGACAAGAAACCTACTAGCTGGTTTTAAGGTGCATTCAAAAATAATCCACCAAAGATATTCTAGGATGTATAAATGATACTCAACATCAGGAACACTTCATTTTCCTATTATAAAAAAGTAATGAAGGTAGAAAATTTCAGTTTAAATACATCGTTTGCCAAAGTCGATACTCATCACCATCATTTCAGCTGAAAGACGTCCACTGCTGGACATAGGCCCCCAAACGTCGCAACACTGATCGGTCCTGTGCGTTTCGCATCCACCGGACGCCCACAGCCTTGACCAGGTCGTCGCTCCACCTAGAGCGAGCTGCGACTTCCAGTACGCGGTCGCCACTCAAGAACTTTTTAGACCCAACGGCCATCCGTTCTGCGAGCAATGTGCCCTGCCCACTGCCACTTAAGTTTGGCAATTCTTCGGGCTATGTCGGTAACCTTGGTTCTCTTGCGGATGTCTTCATTTCTGATTCTATCACGCAAGAAAACTGCGAGCATAGCCCTCTCCATTACCATTTGGATGACTTAAAGCCTTCTGATGAGGCCCATTGTGAGCGACCACGTCTCTCTCCCGTAAGTAATGACACACACTGGTCAATACTATTTGTCAAATGATGATTCATGATATCTACTGATAGGTTGTTATTTTTCGTTTTCTAAATACACCTTGTTTAAAAGCAAAAATATACGTTTTATTAGTAGAAAGAAAGAAACAATAATAGTTTACGACGCTTACCATAAAAAACTTTTTTACAAAAATTACAACCGACTTCCAAACAAAAACACTACAAAGTGAAAATTAACTTCAATTTCGGAATTCGGTGTTCCTGTTTCCGTTTCTTCGTTTTTTGACACCTTTTTGGACTTTTGAACATAATGGACCAGTTCTATAGGCTAGGTACCTATAACGCTCAAAGTGATGCCAGAATAGATTAACCTAATAACATGAAACTGAAATGAACAAAACCTGTGGAATGAGAGTATACCAGGGTGAACTGTTCACACCTGCGTACTCCTTTAAAGCGTACCAGTGTGATGTTATGTTATGAAATGGTGTAAACAATAAACAGATATGCGATTGCATCTATCCCGAGTGATTTGCCGTCATTTATTGAAGAGTTCTGATGTATATCTCCGAAGTTCTTCATCAAATCTTGATGAAAATTAAATGGGACCACATGACAAACCAGCTTTCGAATAAAAAAAGAATCATCAAAATCGGTTTACCCAATAAAAAGTTCACACACGTAAAAAAAAGAGGTAACACACATAAAAAAAAAATACAGTCGAATTGATAACCTCCTCCTTTTTTGCGAAGTCGGTTAAAAAGAACAAAAATACTTAAATACCATCAAAACGATTACAAAGTATGCGTCACAACCACGCAAAACGGTCATCGCTCTGCATAATGCTGGGACTTTCGCGCGAGACAGAGTCATAGCGCTGGTTTTCAGCGATAGCCGGTGTCAACTGGGTGACTCTGAACCAATTATACCTTATGGTCAAGGCGAACCAATGAAATCTTAGTGATGTTACGTTATGGTAAAATCCATTATTATCATCATAATCATAATTATTTATTTATTTAGGCAAACCAACTAAATACACACAAGGACATTCATAATACTTATAATTAACAAATATAATAGCACTTCATGCATCTTAATTTTAGGTAAGCACAGAATTTTATTTAGATCTCACTACACAATATTAATTAATATAATGCCAAAAGACGTCCACCGCTGGACAAAGGCCTTCACCAAGTCATCGTTTCAACGCAACGTCTGCCGGTTCGCGGTGGCCACTTCAGAACTTTTCTGTCCCGTCGCTCGTCGGCGAACCGTTCTGCGAATAGAGTTGGCGAAGAGTTCGGCGATCCGTTCTGGTGAAATCCATACTATTATTATAAATTCAAAAGGAACTCGGTATTTGTTTGTTATTTATTTATTGTTAAAAATTCATGCAACATACAGGTACATGGACGGACTTAATGCCTGAGGCATTCTCTACTAGTCAACCAAGGATGGTGGAGAGATAACATGGCAGGTGCATAAAAAATTTAAATAACTGTTAAAGTAAAATTGAAGTTTTTTTTTTCCTAGGCTCTAAAACTATCACCATAAAAATTTCATCTGAATCGGTTCAGCTGTTTATCATACGAAATATATATGTATATTTACTTTAACTTTATATTTTTCAAATTTTATGGTGTTAGAGCCTAGAAAAGAGGAGCTCGTGGCTAAATAATAACAGCCGCACGGGTCGATCATCAAGGTTAAGCAACGCTTGACGAGGTCGATCCGTGGATGGGTGACCATTCCAACATACCGAGTTTCCTCCGTGCCTCGGAAAGCACGTTAAGCCGTTGGTCCCGGCTGTCATTTGAAGATCTTTGACAGTCGTTACTGGTAGTCAGAAGCTTGAGATCTGACAGTTACTGGGTTGTGGAGGCCAGATAGGCAGTCGCTCTATGTAAAACACTGGCACTTAGCTGAATCCGGTAAGACTGGCAGCCGACCCCAATATAGTTGGGAAAAGGCTACGCAGATGAGGATGAGTTTTAGAGCCTAGGAAGAACATATGGTGTAGTTTTCATCCCGGTAGTCTGTTTTCCTGGGATGATTAAACAGTTTTTTAGCAGGTGAGGCCGTGGGCAGAAGCTAGCAGACTACAATATTTTGCTAAATGTTCGGTTTTAATTTAGGGAAGCTAAGAGGTGTTTTAATTACTGATATAAATTAAGCTAAGGACCGCCTTTTTCCTGTAAACGTCGTTATAAGTGATTACGAGGTTATTTCAAGAGGATTATAAGCGCCGGTATTTTCACAATTGCTAAGAATTAAATTCAGATACTTTACCTAAACGACGCGCCGCGACGTGGCAAAGCTTGGGTAAGTTAGTCCCAAGCTTTTTTAACCGACTTTCGAAAAAGGAAGAGGTTCTAAGTTCGACTTTATGTATGTTTTTTTTTTTTAATGTATGTTCACCAATATCTCTGGCAATCGGGAACCGATTTTAAAAAAATCGTTCCACAATTGTCAACGTCAACTGCTAGACACCTGTCTAACAGTTGATGTCTGTAAAATAATCATGATAATCTTATCAGTAGTGTCAGCGATAAGAACCCCTTCGCACTATCGTTTGTCCAGCGTGGGCGTTCGATGAACGTATGCGCAGCTGGGCACATGAGTGCGCTTTGCTAGCGTTGCGGGTGTGCGATGCTTTATAAAACCGAAATCACAACGAAATTATATGACGTCAGGGGGCCTATTCTCTAAGCATGAAGTAGTTCCAGCCTAAGTTACGGCGTTTCCTACTCCCTAACACCTACGGACAGATGATTCGCTTAGGAACACACTGAAAATGAATGACAACACAATTTGACATTTGTACTTACTTCCGATGTGTTTTTACCTGTCCAATAAAATTAACTTAACACTTGTTTTTTCACTCCTAACTTTCCGAGTACTTTCGGACGGGGTCCGTAACTTCGTTGAAGGAGATAGGGAGTAGGCCGTGAAAGAATTTTTGAAATCGGTCCAGTAGTTTTTAAGTTTATTCATTACATACAAAATCGAAAAATACAAATGTTTCCTCTTTATAACATTATATTACTAGCTTCTGCCAGAGGCTTCGCCCGCGTGAATGTCGAAAATTATCCAGAGGGAACATATTTCCGAGATAAAAGGTATCATATGTGCTATTCCTGACTATAATCTATCTCTGTGCCAAATTTCATCCAGATCCGTCCAGCCGTTTGAGCGTGAAGAAGTAACAAACACACACACACACACACATTTACAAACTTTCGCCTTTATAATATTAGTGTTATATCTAGTACCTGTTATTCTCTTTTCAGTTAATTTTAGCAGTCAGGTTTTTTGTTTTTATAATAATTTGTTTTATTAACGGAATGTAATCAGACCAAAATGAATCGTAAATAACTTCAATGTTTACAATTGTTTTTCCTGCCGACTATGTAACAAGACAGTGGACAAGCCAAAGCGTACAGCCGTGTGAGTCACTGATAAAAGTGTAAATTTGCGATAACATGCTTAAAGAAATAGAAGTGATGACTTCTAATTGGCTCTCAGTCTCACATACTATTTGGTATTTTGTTTGTTTTAGCTGTAAGTCGTCCATAATTGTTAAATAAATAAAAGATAGCTTGATCTCTGCGACAGCCGACAGCTGTCAGTATCAATACAGTAACAATAGCGCTTTACGGGTCGTGGGACTCGTGGGGCTTTCGGGACCGGGATCGCGATCCCAGATGCCACCTTCAGATACAATATTATAGGCTAACATTAACATATTTAATGTCCGCATATAATATTTCCTGCTCAGCACAAAAACTAAATTAAAATTAAATTAAATTATCGTTTATTTCAGACTTCGTCCATAGGTACAAAACATAGAATGAAATGTACTGTTTTCTATACAAAAACATAGAATGAAATATACAATACAGACAATAAACAATTCAAAATAAACAACACAAAATACAATGAAGAAAACAGTTACAACATACAAAAAGATACAAACAATAACCAGTGACAACACACAAGAGGCAACACATTAAAATTAAAAATTTGACGCGGCGGAACTGTCCACTGCTCACAAGGCAGTGTGCAAGCGCATCCAGTGGCGCAGCAGTGGAGAGTCCCACCTGTCCGCAAACACGCTTAGTAAGCTGTTGCTGCTGGACCTAACGCGACGCAGCAGCGACGCACATTGTTTTCTTACTAGGGCATGAAAGCCATCCGTGTGCGCTTCTGCAAATATAGTTGACGCACTGCAGAATCGCGGCAGCCTGAACGCGTTGTTGTATTGAACACGCAAGGCGTTGTATGTTCGCAGTGTGTAGTTAACCCAGAGGCTGCACGTGTAAAGTGTTTGGCAGTAAGACTTAAAAAGTGTGACTTTGACTTGATTACTGCTACGTGCGAAGCTGCGGGCCAACATGTTACACCGGACAGCCAACGCCCTACGTGCCCTTTCCACATCCGCGTTGTCCTTAAGGTCTTCGGAGACCCAGTGGCCCAGATATTTGAACTGTGACACTCTGTTTAAGACGGTTCCTGCTAAGCTGACTGAGGGTACAGTCTCGTAGTTTGCCACGCCCCTTAAACACCAACAGCTCGCTTTTCTTAGCATTGTATCTGAGCCCATGGGCCTCCGCATAAGACTCACAGACCCGTACCAACTTACGCAACCCTCCAATTGATGGACTCAGCAATACCATGTCATCTGCGTAACTTATTTTGTTCACACAGATTCCGTCAATGTGACAACTGACATTGGTACTACTGAGTTCACCGACAAGCCGGTTAATGTATAGGTTGAATAGCTTAGGGGAGGTTAGTCCACTCTGTCTCACCCCGCATTGCAACCTATACACGTCCGAAAACGAGTTTGCCCATGCTACACAATTTTTCTGGTTGTTGTACCAATACCTAAAAACAGAAATAACTTCCGGGTTGCAATCTGTCTCAGTTTCCAGATTCTCCCATAGCTTTTCATATAACTAGGTCAGAAGCCTTCGAAAGATCCAGAAAGCAAGCAAAGACAGGAGTTTTCCGATCATTGTAATATTGAACAGTCTGCTTGAGGCACATAATGGCATTCTCCGTGGACAAAGCGGATCTAAAGCCAAATTGCGCGTCATGGAGCTTGATATGCTTTGCCAGCTGTTGATCAAGCAAACTGTCCAGTACTTTCGCTATAACAGTGGCTAACGAAATCGGTCTGTAATTTAATACATCGGAGGTATCGCCGGTTTTATTTTTAGATATTGGCACAACAACCGTGAACATCAATTTTTCAGGTAGGTAAGAATGGCTAAAACACAAATTAAAAAACATTGCCAAAACCCGCGGTAAGTGACAACCTGCATTTTGCAAATGCTCGATGCTGAGGCTGTCGTGACCAGGAGATTTACCTCTTACCATGCCTTTGATAATTTTTGCCACATCTTTGGCTGAAAACCTGACTTTAAGATCTCCGGCTCCACAGTCAACATCAAGCGTCCGCGATGCCGTACCCAGTGGCGACTCAACCTTAAAAAGCTGTTGGAACAGATTCGCAATTTTCTGTGGTTCATGCACGCCAGCAACACTCACAGGATGTCCAGGCTTCGGATTCAACTTATTTGTCTTTTTCCAGAAACCTTTAAAATCCTTCTTAAAGTGGCGGTCTGCAATAATATCCATTTTGATCTTTTTCTCGTTATCCTGACACCACTTCAATTGGGATTTAAAAAGCTTCCTGGATTCACACATACTGTCGTAAACATACCCGACAGAGGGCCTACCATGTTGTACCCACATCCGGAAACAATGCCTAGCCCTCACATGAGCGTCCCTGACATATCTGTTCCACCCAGCTATGTTGCCTTTCCTACGCTTCCTTTTAACAATGCCTGTACATTTAGCCGCATCAGACAGTATACAAACTATTTCATCATATAGTTTATCTAACCAATGACTATGTTCTATGTTATAACACATGTTATTAGCGCAACTAGTCATTTCTGCCGGAAAATCAATATCCCTCAGTTTAGTATGACATAGCTCACTATATGCACGGATTTCATGTCCCTTTCGCCCCAGATCACATTATTTGTACAAACATCAGTAGACATTACTTTTGGTTTTATTAAACCTAAATCACACTCCAGTTTAACAGGATAGTGGTCAGACCAATAAATGTCATAAAGAACCGACGCGCCAACAACAGCCAGGCGCGCGGCACTAGTCACAACACAGTGGTCAAGCCAGCGCCGCGACCCATGTGCGTCACTCACAAAAGTGTATGTATCCGACGGCAATTATTCCCTGTCGACGCACGACCACAACCGTTCAGCACAAAAGTGTGTTAATTCAGAGTCAAAAATCTCACCTTGGTGTGCGTTGAAATCCCCCAGCATAAACACAGATTCTACATTATTATTTTCTATAATGGCATTTATTTCACATAAACACTCGGTAAACTCTAATAAATTATCTGTTGAGTTTGTTGGCATGTACACTGAAAAAACTATAACGCGATCACTGAGTTCGACTTTTATAGCCACTAGGCGCACACTGGTGCATTTTATCACTGACACTGTAGGGAACGAACTTTTCCTCCAGAGTATCGCCACACCTCCGTACGGCCTGCCACGAAGTATGCCGGCGGAGGTATCCACAGCTGAAGTACCGACGAATCCAAAGTCACTGTCGATGCTGCCAAGATACGGGACGTCGTGTGGCAGTAACCAGGTTTCCTGTAAGGCGATTACATCAGCCGTTTTGCAAAGTTGCCTCATACATTCAACCGAACGAGTCACACTTTTGCAATAGTAACTTAGTAATTTAGTTGGTCTTGTCATGATTTGAGTTTGCAACGTCATTTTTCTGAGTACCCTCTCTGCCTTTATTCTGCCGATCGAAGTTTATGACACGACGAAAAGCTACTCCTTCTGGCCAAAAATTTGATTCCATAAACACGTTCAATTTATATTTTGGGACAAATACTTAATAGGCATTATAATCTTTTGCCATTTTCATATTCATTTTTTCTAAGGTGACGGTAATATTACATTTATCTCTAATGTAATTTACTATGTCACACACAGTCACCTCCTTCATCATCTTCCTGCCCTTATCCCATGCTACTTGGGGTCGGCGCAACACGTTTTCTTCTTCCATACCGTCCTGTCCCCCGTCACGCTATCACTGACTCCATTTTCTTTCATATCACTCCTCACACAGTCCATCCATCTTTTCTTTGGCCGTCCCCTCCCTCTCCATCCATCCACATTTATATTCATAACTCTTCTAGTAACATGCGTTTCATCCCTCCTCATCAGATGACCATACCAGGACAAACGGTTTCCTTTCAACTTTTCTGTCACTGGCGCCACTTTCAAACTTCCTCTAATATACTTATTTCTCACTTTATCCATTCTCGTCACTCCGCACATCCATCTCTGCTACATGCAATCTCTTTTCATCCATCTTTTTCACAGCCCAACATTCTGATCCATACAGTACGACAGGTCTTATCACGGACTTGTAAATTTTACCCTTTAACTTGAGGGGCATCCGTGGGTCGCAAGTTGTGCCAGTGACCTGTCGCCATTTCATCCATCCCGAGTTGATCCGGTGCGTTACGTCTCGGTCTACCTCGCCATCCCCTTGGACAAGCGACCCTAGGTACCGGAAGTCGGAGCAGATTGGTATGGGCGTTCCAGCGAGAGCTATAGGCACGGAACTAGAGAGACCGCCGAAGTCACAAAACAAGTATTCAGTTTTGTTTCTGCTCAATTTCAGGCCAACACTCTCCAGTCTGTGCCCCCACACCTCCAATTTGTTCTGGACCTCTAGGCCACTCTCGGCAACCAGCACAATGTCATCGGCAAACAGCATACACCAGGGTGCCTCTTTCTGTATGTCCGACGTCAGAGCGTCCATTATCATCAGGAAGAGGTATGGACTGAGAGCCGACCCTTGGTGTAAGCCAACCGCCACACTGAAGCTGCCAGTAGTGCCCACTGTAGATCGGACTTGAGTACTGTATCGGCTGTACATCGCTCGGACCAACTGAACATACTTCCCAGGCACACCTTTCTTCTTAAGGGCCCACCACAAAACCTCACGGGGCACCCGGTCGTATGCCTTTTCGAGATCAATGAACACCAAGTGCAAGTTTTTATGTGCACTTCTGTATTTTTCGCACAACTGGCGGATTGAGAAAATGGCATCCATTGTACCCCGACCAGGCATAAACCCGAATTGGTTCTGCGATATTACACTCTCTTCTCTCAGCCACCTTTCAATAACTTTCTCCCAAGCTTTCATACTATGTGACATTAGCTTTATTCCTCTATAGTTGTTGCACTCTAGCACATCACCTTTGTTTTTAAAGATGGGCACCAGCGAACTATTGCACGATTCATCAGGTATGGCTTCTTCCTGTAACAACTTATTGAAGAATAAAGCTAACCACGTCCATCCATCTACGCGCAATATCTTCCACACTTCAACTGGTATTCCGTCCGGACCAACTGCCTTACCAATCTTCATTCCATTTACTGCTATTCTTACTTCCTCCATACTAACCATTCTCACTAACCCTTCATTCACAGGTTTATTTTCCAACATACCGCTCCATTTATTTTCCTCATTCATCAGTTTCTCAAAGTATTCCTTCGCTACATTATAAATGTACATCGGGATTTGTACATCTACCGCTTTGAATTTTACAGCGGGATCAGTCACAGCCTACCCTCTGTTTCCAATGAAACGATTTTTATGTCTCCTCCTTTGTACCTCAATCCATCCTTCATCATAACGTTCCGGTTTCCATTGCCCATCGCATGTGTGAGTCTATCTGGCAGGCCCCAACGAAATTTATGAACAGGTAATAGCTTTTCTTTAAGACATTATTTTGTACCTAAGGAAAACAAATAAGATATATTTTGTACCTCGACAGTTTTTGATTGAATGACGTTTTTATGAAGTGTCTAGCTAGCGGGCCCCTGATGATTATTTTTATTGTTATTATACTTTCAGATCACCCAATAGTACTCGGAGTTAGAAACTATTATGTACCTTACAAATCCATAATTTTGACTTTCTGTGAGCTATATTTCAGAAGATATTCGTTATTTAAACAAACGTCCAGCCAGCGGGCCCCTTTTTAAAATACTACTCTTTTATACCATACAATAGTGTCAGGACCTTGATACTATTATGTACCTTACAAATCCAAAATTTCAACTTCCTAAGAGCTTTACTTCAGAAGATATTCGTTATTTAAACAAACGTCCAGCCAGCGGGCCCTTTTTTAAATACTACTCTTTTATATCATACAATAGTGTTAGGAGCTTGATAATATTATGTACCTTACAAATCCAAAATTTCAACTTCCTAAGAGCTTTACTTCAGAAGATATTCGTTATTTAAACAAACGTCCAGCCAGCGGGCCCTTTTTTAAATACTACTCTTTTATACCATACAACAGTGTTAGGAGCTTGATACTATTATGTACCTTACAAATATAAACATTTCGACTTTCTGTGAGCTATACTAGACTACTACAGAGTTAATTTTGTAGGCAACTTATAATAAAACTACGAGGGTACTTGTGAATAACTTGTGTAACCAGATCCGTTGGTTGAATACTTATTTAATTAACGAATATCTCCTGAAGTATAGCTCACAGAAAGTCGCATTTTTGGATTTGTAAGGTACATAATAGTATCAAGCTCCTAACACTATTGTATGATATAAAAGAGTAGTATTTTAAAAAGGGCCCGCTGGCTGGACGTTTGTTTAAATAACGAATATCTTCTGAAGTGAAGCTCACAGAAGGTCGAATTTTTGGATTTGCAAGGTACATAATATCATCAAGCTTCTAACACTATTGTATGGTATAAAAGAGTAGTATTTTAAATAGGGCCCGCTGGCTGGACGTTTGTTTAAATAACGAATATCTTCTGAAGTATAGCTCATAGAAAGTCGAAATTTTGGATTTGTAAGGTACATAATAGTATCAAGCTCCTAACACTATTGTATGGTATAAAAGAGTAGTCTTTTAAAAAGGGGCCCGCTGGCTGGACGTTTGTTTAAATAACGTATATCTTCTGAAATATAGCTCACAGAAAGTCAAAATTATGGATTTGTAAGGTACATAATAGTTTCTAACTCCGAGCACTATTGGGCGATCTGAAAGTATAATAATAATAAAAATAATCTTAAGTGGCCCGCTAGCTAGACACTTCATAAAAACGTCATTCAATCAAAAACTAACGAGGTACAAAATGTATCATATTCATTTTCTTAAGGTACAAAATAATGTCTTTATGAAAAGCTATCACCCGTTGATGAATCTCGTTGGGGCCTGCCAGATAGACTCACACCCATCGCATACTGTTAGCTCGTGGATGAAGAGATGAGTGGACTGTATAAAAAGGCGGTTGGTTTTAAAGCCGTTATATTCAAGTTACAATAACTGTCCCGAACAAACAATTAGTTTAGGAAGCGAGAGATGTCGACTGTCCCGGTGGAGTCCGTGGTAGCGAGTGTCCGCCGAGCCGCGCCGCGTCGCCGCCGCGCTGTGCACACACACACAGATGCCGTGTGAGTCACGCAGATGTGTGTGCAGCGTAGACGGCGCGCTCCGGCCGCCCGAAGTGTTGGGTAGAATTCCCAACATGCTGCCCGGGTTGAAGCAATGGCTTCAAGAAATCTGGAAGGGGGCAGATATGAGAACATGCCCCTCAATATGATGCACCTTAAGTCTTCAAAATAAGGCATCTCGTCGCCATTAGAGACCTGTGGATGAGAGTAGAATTAAATGGCCGTCCAATGGAAACAGAAGGAATAGGAGTAGAAGAGTTGTGGGGATTATAGGAACTAGAAATAAGATAATGGAAGTTTAAACTAGCTTTATTAGAGTGAGGCAGCTAGCCATTTCTCATAATGAGTAAGTAATATGAGTAATATTATGGTGGATCGTGTCTCTCATTGATTGCGGAGCCAGCCCCCACTAAGATGAAATACTGATGGAATCAGCCTTCAGCCCGCGGGAAACTGATCCACCATATTGTCTGTCGACTGTAGGTAGTACAGGTGTGAAGATTTAAATAAATAATGTTAGATATAGAATATATTGTAAATGAGGGTATATAGAAAATAAAGTTTTGTATTAAGAAACAAAAAATACTAATTCAATGAAGACAGCTAATCGTAGGTTCCCTGTCTTTGTATCTGTATTTGAAGTCAGAAGCTTTAAGACAACGCTCACAAGACATGAACTGACATTGCATTGAGTGTACCGCCTGTGACTGAAGGTAACTTTGGCGTTCCTTCAGCGGCATGGTAACCACAAAGTGTCAGTCGTCCTGAATGCAGCGTTTCCTAAATCTCTGCTTACGGGTAGATTTTGTAAGGGACAGAGAGTTCTTGGCTGCTACGGTATATGATACCGAATGAATGAAAAAAGAAGTTATAAATAAATTATGTAAATAACCCTTTTCTTTTAGTCGGGTAAATAAATATGTGTTGTAAAGGAGGGAAATATAGAGGTGTGTTTTTTAAAACAGCAATAGTACACCGCTTGGAACCTTCGGGTACGGAACCCTAAAATATGATTTTGAAAGAGGACAAGTGAAGACTCCCTATCTTTGTACCTGTATTTGAATACAGAAGCTTTAAGACAACGCTCACAAGGCATGAACTGACATTGCATTGAGTGTACCGCCTGTGACTGAAGGTAACTTTGGCGTTTCTTCAGCGGCATGGTAACCACAAAGTGTCAGTCGCCCTGAATGCAGCGTTTCCTAAATCTCTGCTTACGGGTAGATTTTGTAAGGTGCAGAGAGTTTTTGTCTGCTACGGTATCTGATACCGATGAATCCAAAAAAAAAGTATAAATAAATGAAGTAAATAACCCTTTTGAATAAGATGTAGAATATGTGTTGTAAAGGTGGGTACACACTCGGTAAATATAGTGGTGTGTTTTAAAAAAATAGCTATAGGGCACCGCTTGGACCCTTGGGGTACGGAACCCTAAAAATATGAACTTGAATGAGGACAGCCAGGCGAAGACTCCCTGTCTTTGTACCTGTATTTGAAGACAGAAGTTTTAGGACAACGCTCACAAGACATGAACTGACAACTTGCATTGAGTGTACCGCCTGTGACTGAAGGTAACTTTGGCGTTCCTTCAGCGGCATGGTAACCACAAGTGTCAGACGTCCTGAATGCAGCGTCTCCCAAATCTCTGCTTCTCAAGAGACAGAGAGTGCTTGGCTGCGACGGTATCTGAAACCGGGAAATAAGTCATTCTGAGTGGATTGGTATTTACATAAATGTAAAAAAAAATTATAAACTGGAGAGAGGGTGTGTATTTTTTTATGGTTGTTGATAGAAAATTCGTTTCATTATAGTCATATTATATATATTTTAATTTTATATCGTTTATGTTGGTAGAATTAAATAATTAAATAAGTCTGGTTTTTGTGTGTTATTATTCTATTATGTTCTTGTAAGTTATTAGTAAGTCAGTTCTGTTGCTAAGGAAATTTATAAAAATGTCGCGGGTAGTTGGTGAAATTTTTGATTTTTGATCTCAAACAGCTGCGTTTTATAACGAGTCTTTGAACTTTTTCGTCAGCCATTGGAATCGAAATAAATTAGCAAAATCGTAAATGTCAGGAATCTAGTTTTAGCGAAGCATTAAATACAACTAACTTGCTAATGAATGTTGCAAAAAAAGGTCAGCTGCGCGCAGGTAGGTAAGTTGTTTGTCGCCGAGCGATCAGCTGTTGTAGATATGAAGTAAACAAATATAATGTATTATGAAAACTAATGACCATAGCTTTTTAAGCATGAAATATGATTTTGGAGAAATGTAAGGCTATGAAATAAGATAATTGTCACTGCGAGACTTAAATGAAATTACTATGATAGCACTCACTTAAATATAGCTATTTAAACATAGGAAATAAGATAAATAAAGGAATAAATAAGGGACAAATTGGAACGAACTCACTGAATGTCTAATTCATCCACTGGATTGACGATGATCGGCAAGTTCTTTGTCCGTGACTCGAACGTTCGACGGGTCCAAAGTCCGTCGTTGGTCGACCTCTTGACTGTTTCTTCTCCTCTGGGCGTGTGCGGGTGCTCGGCGAAGTTTCCTGAGCAGGATGATGGCTCCTGCTGGAACTGCCGCTGCTGTAGACCGCAACTGTAGACCGCTGCTTCGAGGTAGAAGGTGTTTTTTCCGGCGTCCGTTACTTTTCAAAAATAGACGGCGAGATCCTTGAAGGACCAATGTTGACTCGTGGATTGAGTGTTGAGAGGTCTGTATAAAAAGGCGGTTGGTTTTAAAGCCGTTATATTCAAGTTACAATAACTGTCCCGAACAAACAATTAGTTTAGGAAGCGAGAGGTGTCGACTGTCCCGGTGGAGTCCGTGGTAGCGAGTGTCCGCCGAGCCGCGCCGCGTCGCCGCCGCGCTGTGCACACACACACAGATGCCGTGTGAGTCACGCAGATGTGTGTGCAGCGTAGACGGCGCGCTCCGGCCGCCCGAAGTGTTGGGTAGAATTCCCAACACATACGATATCAGCAAAACATTTGTCGTTTTGTGTGACTACTAACTAAGAAGACTAAGAAGTGCCGTACCCCGGGTGTGGGATCTAGTATATTCCTCGTAGAATTAAATTAGTTGACCAAACTGTGTGACTTTTACTTCAATCAACTTCATGTGAAGTCTTCCCTTGAGTTCGCTGGTGAGTAAGAGTGAAAATTCTACTTTACAAGTTTAAGAGAAAACTAGATTGCAAGTTGTAAAATCAACAACGTTTCCCTTCATCCCTCATTCATCCTGGAGAATATCCGCAGGCGCATTGACCCAATTTATAGTCATCAGTGTGGAAATTATATCCTCACGCCTCTTCCTGAAAACTGTAGACCTGCAGAACCGCTTCAAATAGTCATGAAGAATCAAGTGTTTCAGGACTTTTTTTTAATTGTGACGATCCCACCGCACTATTCCCAAACCACTGCAACTCCTGAAAGCCAGAATCAACAGTGGCGACCACCAGAAAAGCGCCGAGGCAATGAAGCTCGACGAAGTCCCGGAGAAAGAATTTAACTGTCTTGGATACCGCAACGAAATTAATCAGAAAATAATAACGGAGGAGTAGGAAAAAAAAATAAAAAATCCACTTCCTCCATATCAAGCAGGAGACAGAACAAACAAGGCCAATAGGAACAAAGGGTCGTTTACAACTGGGATAAGCCCAGTTGCAAAAAAAATTGTTCTAGTTTCCACTAGGTCCGTATATTAAACAACTCCTGATGCAGCCTGTACATTTTCAACATAATATTGCGTTCATTCTTCCAAAGAATACACTCCCATAAGATATGATGTGCAGATTGTACATATTCGCAGTCAGATGTAGAACACTGACATAAAGGCGAGGCAACGAGCTTGAAGGAAAATAATTTACTTTTAAAGTTACCATGCCCTGTGAGAAATTGGGCAACACAGTGATCTACCTCCAGCCACGTCCTGGCCAGCCGCACGCAAACGGATGGAAAGAATTGGTGGAGGTGTCGGCCCTTGATGGAATTATCCCACCTACATTGCCATTCGGATAAAAGTTCCTCCCAGACGTCAATAGGTGGTTTAAATAATCTAGAGATTTTCACACGGTCACTCCGCGTTAAAAAGTCCGCGTCCATGGTCTCTCGTGCGGAATAGTACATTGCAGCATGTCGCTGCACTTCAAGGTCGACCGGAAGTACGCCAGCAAGTACTGGTAAGGCCTCAGTACTAACCGTCCTGTATGCTTTGCATAAGAATATCAAAGCTAAACGCTGGCTTTGAAGTATTTTTTGTCGTACCACACCTATAGTGGCTCTATCAGCCCAAATAGGCGCCCCATAGCACACACAACCCAAGTAAGTAGCCCCATATTGTATTTAATGTTAAAAAAAACAGACCCCACACACAGATTTAGATATTCTCGTTAAGGCATAGAAGTTTTTGTTTGCTTTTTCACCGACTATTTTAATGTGATCTATAAATGCAAAATTCCTCTCTAACACTAGACCAACCAAGATAGCACACGGATTGCTTCCTTTTCACGGGAACGGTATTAAATTTAATAGTAGGACACGATTTGAGATTACCCTTCAAAATGAGTTGAAAAGTTTTGTGCGAAGCAAAGGTCAGGCGGTTTCGATCGCCCCACTGAGATATTAATCGTAAGCAAGTGGCAGCCAAGTTCTCGAGTCCAGCTCGAGTACTTGATTGAATGAGCAGAAGACCGTCGTCCGCGTAACCGGTTAATGAACAGCCGCGTGTGCAGCGGAATCGCGAGGAAATCATCAAAGCCTAAATTCCATAAAGGCGGACCAATAACCGAACCCTGAGGACATCCCATGGTGAGAGACTTCGACATGGAATAATGGCCGAGTTTGAGTTTCGCGGAACCATTTAAAAAGTAAGAGTAAACTTATATTTCTATAGCAGCCTTGAGTTTTCATTTTAAGTAATAGCATTGGCCACCATGCGTTATCAAAAGCTCCAGAAATATCTAGAAAAATCCCAATTACGTACTTATGTTCAGATGTATTAACTATTTTACTAACAGTAAGGGCCGCGTCTACGGTTGATTTGCCAGTAGTGAAACCGAATTGATTGTTATTATGTTTTGTCCGGTCGCAAACGTGGAACGATAAGGCGCTCCAGGTGTTTTTCCAAAGATGGAAGTAATGTTATGGGCCGGTACGACTTTGGGTCGTCCGGGGGTATGTCGCCACTTTTCGGGATGATTCGTATAAACCCGCGTCGCCATATACGAGGAAATACGCCCTCCGCAATACAACGGTTGTACACGGTTAAAATCGCATCACCGGCTGTTTTACACGCTTCTATAATCATCCGATTAGATATTTTATCTGCACCTGATGACTTGTTGAGTGGTAACCTCTAGACAACGTTACTAAATTCGTCAGTGGATGGAAGGTCTGACGCTGGTGATTCAGGTGGTACAGCTGCCCACGCTCTGATCTGTTGATGGTAGTCGTTGTCATTAGCAAGTCAGTCATCAGGTATAAGAGTATTCAGCAAAACTTCAGTTGTTTCCTCAATACTGGTGGTGTGTTTATTATTTACTTTAATGTTCTGGACAAACGCGAGATCGGCTGATCGATTGGCTTTAAACTCATGATATAAAGGAGACCATGGACCTTCTTTATCTAATTTTTCTACTATTTTACCCAATAAATTACCATTAGATTTTTCCACCGACGCTCTGTAACGGGACCTGGCAACTCTAAACGTATTTAACGCAATGAAAAGAGGGTCACCGGAGACCTTACGTTTTTTAGCTTGTTAAGATGTTTACGCGCTCGGCGATAACTTTTACGCTGTTCAGTTAGGTAGTCACACCACCAATCACATCTACTTATATTGGTCATAGATCCACGACCAATGGCTATGTCAGCACAGTAAGTGAAGGTGTCTGACATAATTTCAGCACTTTCTTCAGCTGACAGTCCATCACGAGTGAAGTCTTTGGCGTGACACGCAAGAAGTGAGCTAAGGAATTCTCAATTAGCACCCTTACATTTATAGCTAAAGTTACCGATGACATGTGACGTACCCTGAGTAAAACTTCGTACATGATCAAGCGATGATCACTACAAGATGCGTCCGGAAGGACTCGCCACCTATCCAAACGTACGTCTGCACCAGAAAGTGTGACGTCTGTACAAGATTCGCCCATTTGGCTGCAAAATGTTGGTGGTGCGTCAGGGGAATATATGTATGAATAGTCAGATTCATTTCAGCAATGAAATCTTCAACAGCGCAGCGTCGTTCATAATCCGTAGACCGAACTTTGCCATACCATAGACTCGAAGACACATTAACATCAGCGACAACGATAACTTTTCAGCCCGCGAGCGAATGCAAGACATGACGGAGGTTATGTATATGAGGAGCAACAGGGTCTGAATATTGAAAGTAGCAGCTCACAACCGAAACTTTAAAGGAAGATGATGAGACCTCCGCAACGGCACAATGGGGTGTCATAAGGTTACGCAAAGACGTTACTGTGAAGTTAGAAGAATGCGCCACGTAAATTCCGGCTCGTGCTTTGCCATCCAACTGTACTACTTTGTGACGTAACCGCGCGTTTTGATATTGTTCTTGAACAAGCACTATATCTAAGTTATAATCTATAGTTAGTTTGTCTAGTTCAGAAGTCGCCACTCTATCGTTGTGGAGATTTAATTGTCCTATGGTTAATCTATCCATTATCTTAGTAGTTGGTGTTGGGATAAGTTGTTCGAGCTTAAGTTTATAAGTGGTACACTCGGGAGTCCCACAACGATGGTTATAAGGTCTCTTAGAACGCTTACACGCCACGCACGACGGAGAATAATTTAAGTTGTCCTTGTGCGGGCAGTCTTTGGTTTCATGTGCCTCAGAGCAATTAGCGAAGGAAGGTGATTTATTAGTGCAGTGTTTTTTAACATGGCCGAACTGTTGACAATGGACACAACGAACCACGTCGACATCATCAATGAAACGGCAAGTCGCCCAATCAATAAATAATTTATCCTTAGTCGAAACTAAATGTTGCCGGACCGAGGACTCCAGTTCTATGCCTATCCATTTCCCGACGTTGTCTAGCGAACGCCTACGTATAATTTTAGTTGATTTAATAAAGTCGTCTTCATTTAGTAGCAACTCGTCTTTATTGTTTTGACAAAATAACGCATGCAAAAAGGCAGTGTCTTCCATTGAGGATGGGACTTCCTTAACTAAAATGCGAGGCCTTCGGCCTTTTGGCTTCTCAAGCCGCAAGCCAGCAGACCTAATGGCATCGAACGATTGCAATTTTTTGATCTGAAAATCGTTAGCGACACGTAACACGACGCCAGACTTTGCAGCTTTTTTAACTCCTATAATTTGAAAGCCATCACTAGGTTTTATAGCTTTCATGAGCGCTTGTTTAGTCGCGGAAAAAGTTGCGTAAGCATTTGATCGCTCATCAGTGGGGTAAGCCACAAGACACGGAAGTTTGGCACGAGATCCGACCATTGGAGCAACTTTGGGTAAACGAAGTTTCAATTTATCAGCATATATAATATTACTGACATCAGACTTGGCAATATTGACATCGGTATTAAGTTTAATTTTGTCTAATTCGCGTTCCGTATTGGCTAAATTTAGTTTCATTGGCGGATGATTTAATGGCTAGCAGGGAAACAATACCCGTTATGCGTTGAGTCATGTCCATAATCATCATCATCATCATATCAGCCGAAAGACGTCCACTGCTGGACAAAGGCCTCCCCCAAGCGTTTTTGTTGTGCTTATCATGGTTTGGGGGGGTTTGCCGTAATCGCCACGCTTGGCAGGCGGGTTGGCGATCGCAGTTTGTTCTTAAAGTGCACAGAGAACGCTGCTGACCATTCTCTGGTGTTTCCCTTAGTCGCCTCTTACGACACCCACGGGAAGATATGGAATGGTGAAATTCTTTACGGCCGTCACCATACGGTACAATGTCCATAATAGCGGATTTATTTGCAACATTAATGCCGTCGTTAATTTTAGACAGGTATGCAGACGCCTGAGAAACCAAATTACAATAGTCGTCATTGCTTGCATTAGTGATATTTAATAACGGCGAAGACCTTTCAATTGACTCTGATGTTTGCAGTCGTTTTGATCTGTCTTCGGGTGAAATGTAAGAAGATAATATTTCACTAAATAGACGCTTAGCATTAGCGGAGGTCGACGGCGACCTTTGTTTATTGTTACGTTGAAATAATATTTCTCCACCACGATCAGGCGGGTCATCATTAATAGACAACATAATTACTTACGCAAAACAAACGAAAAAACGTATTAGAACGTAAAAAAGCGAAATATTAACAAACGATACAATTATTTCGATATACCCCAAGTCTAAAAAAATTAGTGTACTTACCGATACCTGACGAAATTAACTAATTACAATTAAAAACGGACGTAAACACGTTCAAAAACTTACGATACCAGCATTAAGCAAAACAATACACAACTTCAAGCAAATCACAAGCCGGAAATAAATTACGGAACACGATAATCACAACAATAAACAGGAGCAAAGCAGACCACCACCAACCGGAGCGCGCGCGCGCGGAGGGAAGTCAGTGTGAAGTGTTTCAGGACTCCTAGAACTGAACTAAAGGCACAGGGCGTCAGCGCGCTAGGGCTGGAGACTTACAACCTCCCGTACACAGTGCCCGGGGATCACGCCCGCACGGAACATTTTCTATTCTTGAAATGAATATAGCGACGAAATGTGATACCATAAGGCCACATCTGGTCGTCTAAAAAAGTTTATAACTTATTACAATTCACTAATAGTTTAAAGGCATTAGGTTCGGTTAGGTTAGGTTAAAACGGGCTGTTTTCCGCAACTTCACGACTAAGCGCGTATTTTGCGTACGTTAAAGGCATTATTCGGCTTTTCCTTCGTAATAGTAATTTTCTCGAGTGAAACAACCTCCTCCGTTTTCTTTATGATATATTGGCAGATACCTTCCACATAAACATAAGGACTTTTAAATCAGCTGCTTTAAACTTCCCAGAAAAATTCGTTGCCACTTCGCCCATTTTACAAGTGAAACAATTTCACGATCTTCGATTTTGTACTATCATCCATTCTTCAGTTGGTTTCATTCTCGGTCTCCACTTGCCATTTCTCACAGTCTCCGCCATAGTGGTCTTCATTGTTTGTTGCACCAATTCTCTGGTTGTATCTCTGTCTGACAAATAGTTGACCCAATCTGCCTGCATTTTGCACTTTCCAATACCGTCGTATTAACTGGTGCGTGCGCACTAAACTTATCTCTCTTGGTATATGTGTGACCGAGAGACCGTTACTTGGGTGACTCAACGCGCTCTGAACTCGAACGCCTTGTCATCGCGGTGTTGTCCACCACCGGTAGACCAAACGACCCGCTATCAAGCAAATAACCTCCTCTTTTATTTGTATTGATGTCTTCAGCTCATCCAATTGACGTTCTGTTGCATAATTGCCTTTTATGTAATTAATTTCAGCACGCACAATTAGCAAGTCTTTTAACAATTTGCTAACATAGACGTGGTCAAATGTATTTTTTGCAAGTCACGCGACAAAAAGATCGGCATAAGATCTGGTTCGGTCACTTTAAAAACACATATGATATCCTCAAGGTCTCTCTATTGTTTGCCTTCTTTACGCCTGGATAGTTTCTTTTGGTTAGTCTTTATAGAACTAAACAGCAACTCTTTAGCACTAACTACATATTCTTCGTGAAATGTAGATACACAAATTCTTTTAAGGCTTTCATTGTCCATCACATCTATCTTATTCTGTATAAATGATAATAGTTCACATATCTCTATGTTACAGTTCACAAATTTTAGCGTATTCACAGACATTGTCGCGGCAGTTGGAGAGTACCTATATTGGAACCGTTCACCAGCGCGTACGCCAGCTGACTGCCTAGTATGACAGCCGACAACATAATGCGTCAAGGCTAAAAGAAAATTTACATAAGAGCAAGAAAATTAACGTGATTGGAATAAAATGGAGACAAAATAAAATAATAATAAAAAACGTTTATTTCTCACCACAAACAAAGTACAAAACAAGAAAATATTATGTTAAATTGTAATTTAAAATGGCAAAGATATTGAGCACATATTTAATACCAATACTAAGTTCGTAGGAACGCAAACTGCAAAAGCACGACAGTGTAGTTAGTTAGTAATCCCAGTATTCCAAGAGGGAGCGAAGCATCAACGGGAGCCAAGCCACATAACTCAACCTTGCTAAAATTAGTCTCGTGTAGACGTTGAATATTTCTGCATATTTTCCTTTCATTCTCTGTAAAGGAATGTATAAGACTTTTAAGTATTTTCATAATTTACCATCTTAAAGCTACTCTACATGGCCAGTTTAAAACCAGCTAGGTGCGAGTCGGACTCGCGCACGAAGGGTTCCGTACCATTATCGCAAAAAACTGCAAAAAAATCACGTTTGTTGTTTGGCAGCCCCAATTAAATATTTATTTTATTCTGTTTTTAGTATTTGTTGTTATACCGGCAACAGAATACATAATCTGTGAAAATTTCAACTGTCTAGATATCACGGTTCATGAGATACAGCCTGGTGACGGACAGACAGACAGACAGACAGACAGACCTCCGTCTGTCTGTCTGTCTGCGCGGAGTCTTAGTAATAGGGTCCCGTTTTTACCCTTTGGGTACGGAACCCTAAAAAGTAATCTGAAGTCAAATAACGTCAAAGTGTGCCTGTTAATTTAACCGTAATTAAACTTTGGAATGAGATATTCATAAAAAAAACAAAGGTTTTTCTCCCATGGTCTATTTCACAAAAAGTGTAAGACTTATTAATATTGTATTAAAATAAATTTGAATCTAAATACCTGAACAATTAGAACTCAAAGTAAGTGAACAAGAATCTTGACAAGCTGCCAGTGCTGTGTAAAATATCGCACAGCTCCAGCTGAACATCAATTGTAAATATAGGTTCTTACAGATCCACAGAAGATTGAAAACTAAAACCGGTGGAATATACTGAAAATAAATTACTGTTTTAATCATCATCATCTTTTTGTTCTTGCTTCACCGTACTCAAGGTTGGCGCAACACCTTCTGTCCTATCAACCGTCACGCTAGGATTTTGCTCCCATTATTTTTCACGCTATATTTTTTTTTCTAGCAACATAATAGCTTATTCTGTACTAAGTTTAAACTTTAACAAATAAATCTGATGACAATATAAATTACTAGCTGTTGCCCGCGGCTTCGCTCCCGTGGACCCCGAAATTGGGTACTGTGGCGTGCCTCAGGACCCAATTTCGGGATAAAAAAATAGCCTATGGCACTCAGGAATAATGTGAAAGAATTTTTCAAATCGGTCCAGTAGTTTCGGAGCCTATTCGGTACAAACAAACAAAAAAAAAAGCTTTCCTCTTTATAATATTAGTATAGATAAGGCTAGCTCAAAAAGCGAGCGAGACGAGCTCCGATTGTGCTTTAGGTAGCTTTATCATAGTCATGTAAATCCTCAGTAAGGTGAAAATATCTACATTGATAGCATATGTATAGCCTACTTACGGCCTCATTCGACGCTATTGTTATGAGAAATTGAACATCAATGAGTGCGTGAATACATGTCTCAAGCGTATGAATTAGCACCTGCAAGTAGAAACAAAGAATAACTGATAATACTAACATTAACATTAAAAGCGGGATATTTACCATGTTTACTGTTTGTTGCGAGTTCCCGATATTTCCGTGCTGTTGCAAGCACCATGATCACGGATAAGATGTTTATCCGTGATCATGGTGCTTATTATAAACATGGTAAATATCCCGCTTTTAATGTTAATGTTAGTGTGACCATGACAGTTAAAAACTTATATAACTGATAATGTTGTATTATCAATACATTTCTATCTAAACTTTATATTAACTGTTAGATTTCAAGTTCAAAGATTTGGGGGCTGTGTCACCCTTGTCCGTAGGAGTGTACCCCATTTGATTCCCTACATGTAATTCACGGGTGGCGCAAATCAGGTGACACTAATTGGTGGTTGGCTTTGACCGAAGGCTTGTGACCACCCACCGGGCAAAAACGTACAGCCAAGCGGCCTAGCCATGTTCTGGTACGATGCTCAGTGTTGCCAACTAGAGGAGTTGGGGCGAGATAGCTGTTCCACTGCAGGCAGTCCAGCCTGATGCGTGCTGTTATGGATTTATCGAGAGACTGGTCGCGGAGGGTAGTGGCATCCAAAGCACAGTGCGCCGCTGCCGCTGGTTAACTGCATGTAGTTGGGGACCCAAGTAGTGTGCCAGCCACACACGAAAGGCTGCCCCGCCAACTGTTGAAAAAGCCCGAAATGTGCCATCGTACTGATTGGTGACCAAAAGACAGTACTCGATGGACATTTCTGTGGGGGCTCGGGCATCCATCTATACAGAGGACTCACAGAGTACCTCAGTGAGGCAATTGATGCGGCACAGCAGCGGTACCCTTCCACCCAATTAGTGTTACTGGGGGACTTCAATGCCCACCACCAGGAGTGGCTCTTCCCATACCAGTGCACTGACCATGCTGGACGAGAGATGCGTAAGCTTTTGCTTGGGCTAAACCTTACCCAGCTGGTCCATGGGGCAACCAGGGTGCCAGGTGTTGATTCCCACACAGCCAATTGCTTGGAACTTCTGCTGATAACAGATCCAGACCGATATTCTGTGTCGATAACTTTGTACTCCATTGTCATGATGTGTTTTCTGTATGTATTTTCTGTGTGTATATTAATAATAAAATAAATAATGCATGCATCTGTGGCTCGAATTGACAGACGGTTGCCAAAAATTTTTCTCAACCAAATTTCTTACAATATATTTAATTTAAACTATCTAAATTTTACAAGACAAAATGAAACCAAGAAAAAAAAAACATGAAACAATAATATAATCAAAGCTATGACCGAATTACGACATAAACATCAAGAATCGAGAAAAATTAAGACGACGTCATGTTGACGAGAGCTGCGGCCGCAAAAAAAGCACGCCTACCACCTCCGGGCTCGTCGCCCAGCTCCGCCTCGCCTCCGCCGGAAACCAGCTCCACCGTGAGTGCTGTGACACCGGCCGTGGCAGTTGCGTCGAGCTCTAGCGACGAGTACTTCACTCCGCCGACAACACCACCACCTGCGCGTCGATGGGGAGGACGCCGGCTGCCGGACCGCTTAGGACCTCGAGGCTTACCGGTCTCTGATAGGGTCCCAGCACCCGGCGGAAGTGTGCAGCGCATGAGATGGACACAATCCATAAACGAAAATGTCATGCGCGCATACTTTGGGGCTACAGAGGGAGGAAACAACCTGAACGCGTACCGTGTCCGGATGCTCTCTTTGTTTCAGGTGCTTGAGCCAGCCGTCAACGTTCCGGCGCAACGACTTTCGGATCAGGTGCGGGTCATCCAGCGTAATCATATGTTGGATGATACTGTACTTGATCGTCTCCGAACGGAAATGGGTAACCGTGTCACTGCCCCATCGTCGCAGGTTGTGGTGCCACCACAGTCCAACCACGCTGACGAGGAGAGTAGTGACAGGGTTACAAATTTAAGTACCCAGTGCAATGAGGAACTGCGGAGTGCTTTGGAGTGTGCCATTCGGGAGTATCGTTACATGCAACCCGAACTTAGGCCACGATTACCTCGTTTGCCCATGCATAACAAAAATAGGGCGCTGGTGGCTGTTCTGGATTCGCAGTTGTCAAACTATTTTGATGACTGCGAAGACATCTCTGATACACATTCGATCAAGTACTGTGCGGCTGTAGCGGCATGTCGTGTAGCCCATGTCGAATTTGCAGATGACAGAGCTACACGACCGAAACCAGCCATACCGGCTTGGCAGTGCAGGATCGAACGTCGTATTGGTGGGGCCAGAGCACTTATCGGCAAAGTAATTTGTTTCAGGGAGGGCAATAATCGCCCAAGAGTGATGCGCTTTGTGAGACGGGCGTTTTCGGGGACTGATGTCAGCCCCCGAGACTATATATCCCATGTCACAGAGCGCATCGACTTCCTGAAACAAAAAGTGTTTGCATGGGCAAATCGTATTCGTAGGTACAGGCGGAGAGTGGAGCGGTACACCCAGAATCTCACATTCCAAAGTAATGAAAGGGGGGTTTATCGGGCTTGGGAGCGACCCGACCAAGGTGTGACTGATACGCGCCTGCCGGATGATGAGGCTATGTGTTCATTCTGGCGCAGCATCTGGTCGGTGCCTGTCAGTCACACCGAAGGTGAATGGACTCGGGAGGTCGAACGAGCGTGCGATCCAATACAAGAAATGGGGGCTATCACGATCAGCTCCCAAGATGTAGCCCGTGCAGTCCGTCCATTGCCGAACTGGAAATCTGCAGGGCCGGACGGGCTGCACAACTTCTGGATCAAGTGGCTACAAAGGTCGCACGCTCGTTTGGCATCTCAGTACCAGGCAACCTTGGAGTCTGGTTCGCTACCCAAGTTCCTTACAACAGGAATAACCCACCTGCTCCACAAGTCTGGTAGCACCGCGGAACCCAAAAATTATAGACCTATTACATGTTTACCAACGGTCTATAAGGTTCTTACATCCATTTTGAGAGTTAAAATTAATAAACACGTCGACGATAACTCGATCATGTCGGTCTCTCAGAATGGATGTAGGAACGGGTCCCGCGGTACTAAGGAGCTACTCCTTATTGATATGGCCATTAGCCAACAGGTTCGGCGTTCCCGAAAGGATCTGTCGACATGTTGGATAGATTATAAGAAGGCCTATGACTCGGTGCCTCATACATGGCTCATGAGGGTGCTAGAATTGTATAAAATAGATACAACTCTACGCACCTTCCTGATTTCGTGTATGGGGCAATGGAGCACAGTCCTTCGCTATCCAGGATGTCGAAATATCCAGAGGAATAGCGAACCTGTAAGGATCGAGCGAGGTATATTCCAGGGCGATAGTTTGAGTCCACTTTGGTTTTGCCTAGCCTTGAATCCTCTAAGCATGCTGCTGGAGAATTCAGGGCTAGGCTATCGGTTGAAGAGAGGTGGTGAGGTTATATCTCACCTCCTTTACATGGATGACCTGAAGCTCTTTGCCCCCAGCAATCTTCAGCTGATGGAGCTACTGAAGGTAACTGAAACTTTTAGTAGCGCCATCAGGATGGAGTTTGGTGTGGACAAATGTGCGGTCATGCATGTAAAGCGAGGGGAGATTGTGGAATCCGTGGGAATTCAACTCGCGGATTCCATTAACCTTAGATCCCTCTCTCCAAACGAAACCTATAAATATTTAAAGAAGAGAAATGAATAAAGGAAAAAAAAAAAAAATAACTTCACCGTTAGGTAGTACCGACCATTGTCTGGTGAAGTCTGTTTCAGTCTACTCAAAGAGACCCCCGGCGGGTTTGACGGTACAGATCAGCAGATTGGACCGGCGTACGATCTTTTTTCGCTTGCTATCCTTGGCAGCCTTCTTGCTTTTCTTCGGCTGATCCTTCGTCGTGCGTGGACGCCGTGACGGATGTGTTGCGTCAGGGAATGGAGAACTACATTCTGTTCTCTGATGTGACAATGTCAAGCGGGGACAGACCTTGGTTTGGCGCCGAGTGTAATCGATGCGTGTAAACATGAGGCATACCATGCCTAGGTCGACACTCGTACGTACGGGGCGAGTATCGTGGCTCAGAGAAAGAAAGCCTACAACAGGGCTGCAAAGTCCTGCAAGAAGGTGTTGCGAAGTGCTCGGTATGACCAAATTAGCCGAATTGGGACCAAACTTGCTTCCTACCCAGCAGGTAGTAAAGCGTTTTGGTCCCTGGCATAGTCGGTCGAGTCGAACTTCTGCCGTCCCTCACTACCACCACTGCTGAAACCACTCCGCTGTGAAAAAAGCAAACTTATTTGCCTCTCTTTTTGAGGAATCTTTGCGTCTGAGTCCTGGTGGCGTGCGCCCCCTTCCTTCTCCTGGTGGATGTGAGACGAGTGTTCTTAGAACCTGTGCGCCTGAATTGTCTCCGATCTTGACACGCCTGTTTCAACTTTCGTGTGAGACTGGAAAAGTGCCGAATGCTTGGAAGCAAGCCAACGTACAGCTCGTGCCCAAGTAGGGCAGTCGAGCTAACCTGGCCAACTACAGACCTATCTCTGTAACGTCCATTATCTGTAAGAGTATGGAACGTAAACTTAACAGTAAGCTCCTGGCATACCTACCAAGAAGCTAACGACATCCTTAGTGACCGCTAATACGGCTTCAGCCGTAATCGGTCTACTGGGGATCTTCTAGCTTATGCCATTCACATCTGGAGTGAGGCCATGGAGAGGCATGGAGAATCGCTTGCCATCGCCCTTGACATGTCGAAGGCTTTTGATAGGGTCTATTACGAAAGCCTTATTGGTAAACTTCCTTCATTCGGTCTGCCTGGTCGTCTGTGTGATTGGATTGCAGACTTTCTAAGGGATCAGTCCATTCGAGAAATTATCGATGGCTGCTCGTCGGACCAATATTAATGTCAGGGTTCTTCAGGGGTTGGTACTCTCAGCGACATTATTCCTGCTGCTCATAAATGAACTGCTAAAACATGGCACTTTTGGGTATGCAGATGACAGCACTATTGCTGAGAGATACTTGTCCAGCGCACGGGCTACTGGGCCTCAGGTCCGGTCTCGCCGTGAGGCCATGGTTGAGCGCCTGAGCTTGTCCTTTACGGCAGTCTCTGAATGGGGCGATGCCAATCTGGTCAAGTTCAATGCCACTAAAACACAGGCGTGTCTTTTCGCCGCTAAAATGAGCCAATTTCACCTGGCTCTTCATCTTTCCGAGGTGTAACCATACCGATAACGGACCATCTTGAGCTTCGTGGCGTAACGTCGACTTTGGTCAGGCTATCAATTTTGGCCAGGCCCTATATTGAGGCAAAGGCTCAACTGGCGGCCAAAAAGTTGGGGGATCCTTGCGAAGGTGGAATATGGAGCTATTTCACGCCAGAACAGCTGCTTAAGTTTCATCAAGCGCAAGTTCGATCTTGCTTGGAATACTGTTCTCATCTCTGGGACGGATCTGCTACATACCAGCTTGATGCACTAGAGTCGATCGAAACACAGGACAAGAGGCTCATCGGCAATGAGGCACTGGTGGCACTGGCTCCAGAGCCTTGAACATAGTCGCCGAGTTGCCAGCTTGTCGGATTTTTTCGGTCGCATTTCGGGGAGTGTTTCGATGGAATTGAATGATCTAATTCCGCCTAGCCCGGTCCATCATAGTCCGATGACTACAATACGTACGGCGATGCGCCATCGGTATATGGTGGACCACCCATACGCACTAAACGTTTTGGAAATACTTTCAATATGCGTATAGCTAAGGAATGGAATTCCCTGCTGGAGTCTGTGTTTCCCGATAAAGGGAAGGGTCTTTAAGTCAAAAGTGAATATTTTACTTCTGGGCAAGAGTGCTACACCGTCTGCCACATCATCGCTTACCATAAGGTGAGATAGTGGTCAAGCGCGAGCCTATCCATAATAATAAAAAACAATCATTACCCGATTGCATGACACAGGATAAAGAATAGACTTACCAAAGGCTGAAGACAATTTTTGAAAACATTATAGCATTTTAATACTTTCTTGTAAAAAATAAACTTGAAAACCGTTTTACTTTCGTTGTAATCATAATCCCCGGGTTTGAAAACTTGATCATTCCACAAAGTAACATGAGATTCTAAGCAGCTCATAATACTGATTGCATAAATCATATTTGCATCAAAGCAAAATAGAAATAAATTGCACACAGTCATGATCCAGGGGGACATAAGACACAAGTTTATGATTAAAACACCTAAATGGAATATAAAAATCAGAATAACTACAATCCAGTTCCATCTGACAAAACGTTTGATGATGTCCGTATTTTTTAAAAGTCGATGTACTTCTTGAATCGCAAGAACAACCCCAATATTATTTTTCGCATGAACGATGTTGAGAATACTAATGAGTGCGAATGCAACAGAGTAGAAACAGGTGTCTATGAAAATGAGGCCGTGTATAAATATGTCACGCTTTATTAAATGTCTCGTAATATTACGACTTAAAAACGTAGATACTCGCAATATTGTCAAACATATTGAGCAAAGGTTGATTTTAAACTTATTTGGAGTTATAAAGTCCTGTTTTATCAAATATTTGGGTAAGATCAAAATAGTCTGCATTAGATTCAAGGGTAAAAGGAATGATTGTACATCTTCGTCAACTATATCATTCTGTAGAACTTTGATTCGAATATTTTTGTGTTCGTCCGGATAAGTTTTTTTCTTGAATAACTTATTGAAAAAAACGTTTAGACCCATTACAGTGACGTTCAAACAAAACTGTGAACTACTTATAAAAATAAAATTTCCTTAAACATTACCTTTTACGGTATCAGGAAAAAACATCTAAGAAATATCATTTATCATGGACAAGGCTGTAAGCATTTTCTAATAAACAAAGTATATATCATATGCAATATTTTTGAGTAAAAGAAAACATAATCTATCATTGTTTTCTTATCGAGTACGGTGTACTACTTTCCTCACTCGTTTCATAACTGCCGCACTTTATTAATATTAACTTAACCACTTTTCGTATCGTGGTGGCCCAGTGGCGAACTTGCCTCTCGTGTTTGATGCAGGTCTTGTGTTCAAATCCGGGCAAGTAACAATGTGAATTTTTTAAATTCATAATTCTGTACTTTCTAAGTTTATCTTGGACATCACAAACAACGGTGAAGAAAAACATCGTGAGAAAACCTGGACTTATAGTTAGTGTAAGTCTGAAACCGCCAACCTGTATTAAGCTCACGTGGTGATTAATGGTCGTACCTTCTCTGTATGAGAAGAGGCCTTTGCACTGCAGTGAGACATTTACAGGCCGGTATAATTTTAATAACCGTTTTTACCATTTCATCTTCACCATCATCATCATATCAGCCGAAAGACGTCCACTGCTGGACATAATCCTCTCCCAAGCGTCGCCGCATTGACCGGTCCTGTGCGTCTCGCAACCAGCGGATCCCTGCTAACTTCTCTAGGTCATCGGTCCACCTGGTGGGAGGCCTTCGAACGCAGCGTCTTTCGGTTCGCGGTCGCCACTCCAAACCTTTCTGCTGTCACGTTTCCTTGCAGCCGGGTAAAAAGGAAAGATATTTGATTTTAATACTACCAATATGATTAGGTATGTCAACTAGAGATAAGTACTACCAACATTATTTATAAGCAAAACGATCGTGAACCTCAAGAAGCTATTTTTTTTAGAATATACATCAAGCTTGGAGAAAAGCAAACTCTAACAGCACAACAGTATACTGAGTTAGAAGTGCTAGCAGGCGTAATGTTTGACAAACTATGTTGAAAAAGCCTAAGATACTCATATTGCTAAACGACGTGCTGAATATCTTGCTAAATAACGTCTCTTGCGGGTCGACTGAGCTCGGCCGCTTATGCTGTTAGAATGATAAGACAGTTAACGGATATAGAGACCGCACGTTAGGTCTATTTTAGATATTTTCACAGCATTATGTCATACGGTACTTCGCTGTGGAGTCGGGCGGCTGACATTGAATCAATATTTATATTGCAAAAGAGAGCCATATATAAGTTAAGTTAACGAGAATCTCATAAGTAAGAAAATAAGTATTTTAATTAAATTTATGAAACATAAATGCAACTTCTATAGCAAATAACAAATCAACTTATTTTCAAATTTTGACAGTCTTCATATAAATCACAATAAACAATCATACATAACAAAAACTTTAATAATATAGTGTGCCTATCGAAATACATTGAACACATTGAGATATGTTCGGTGCAGAGAATTGCTTGCACAAAGTGTGTCGCGCGTGCAATAATAAGCAAATTACCGCACGATGGTACGCGGCCTCCACAAATAATTCGCTGTGCGGTCTCAACAGAATTGACCGGTATGAGGGTTGCGTCAGGGGGGAGGGGAACACCCCCGGTGTGTTCCCGCATTGTCAAGGCATTGTGGATCCCCACGGTGAAGCGAAGAGGAACACGAGGAGAGGCCGCTCGTCGGGGCTTTTGCAGACAAGCCGACGACGTAGCAGCCAACAGGTAGGTTGCGGTGCCGCTTGTGCAACATCGCAACTGAGCGGGCCACGATGTGGTATGGGAGGCATCGCGGCTGAGGGTTGTAGAACTCGGCGGGAGAGGAGTGCCAGTATTACGGTGCGCCGCTCTCCCTATCTCTGCGGCCTGCACGGGGTCGCTACCGACTGATGGACGCGGTGGGGCTGCAGGGGAGGAGGAGTGTAGTATAGCGTTACCCGCTCTCCCTATCCCTTGCGGCCGAAAAGTGGTAGGTGTCGGGGCCACTGTTCTGACTCGTCACACGGGTGCCATACACGGGGACGTTTGGCACCCATATGCCGGTTTGGTCCCTGGGGTGGTCACGGCGTGCAACAACTTCTGGTGCGCTGGTGATGGGGATACTTTCCAGAGGAGGGTCGGGTGACGGACAAACGCGGTGTTGTCGCGCGGATATTTGCTTACGCGTGCCCGTGTTCCTGCCATAAGTGGCACAGGAGGACACCGCGGAGTTTAAGTGGGTTGGAGTCCCACTTACCTGCGCTATAATCCCGTAGTAGCGCAGAACTGTATGCAGGAGCATTTTCAAAAACCAAAAAGGGGGAGCGGATGAATAGTTAGGAATGTACCTAGGCGCTTGAGACGTTATGGCGTCGGTAACACCAACAATTTTCGTGTGAGTATATTGCTCATAGCGCGACTTCCCACGGGTTAATAATGTATCAATATACCTAGATTATACAAAGGACGTCTTAGTAAATACATAATAGCTTAAAACTTGTTGTTAACAGTCAGCGGATACATTTTCACTCGCTCGCGTTCGCGCCCCTCGCTATTTTCATAGCGAGGGGCGCGAACGCTAAGGAATGAGATTGTCATCGCATTGTAGACTTATAGAGTAAGTAAAATGCGTAGAAAAGGCACTATGTGCCCTAAATAAAGTAACATTCACTCACTCAATGATAACGATTACCAACAATACAAAAATGTATGTGCTTGACAATCATAACCCTAAATTCCGTTCCTCTCGTTCAGTCCATCCATAGGTTGTCTGTAAGAGATTGCCCTGTGCGATAAGGCCGCCCATTGTACACTTGCTTTTATGATTGTTTGTCCTGTATATATATTTTTGTGGTGTACAATAAAGAATATAATAAATAAATAAAACGTGAAAGTGAGAAATTTGTGAGGGTGGATAACCGGATGTTTGTTACTCTTTCATGCCAAAAACTACTGAACGGATTTTGATGAAACTTTACAGAAATATAGTTTATACATAGGCTATAATTTATAAAGATACTTGTTTCTGCCAGCGGCTTCGCTCGCGTGAAAGTCGAAGTTAGGAAATTATCCCGAGGCAACATGTTCCCGGGCTAAAAAGTATCCTATGTGCTATTCCTGACTACAATATATCTCTGTGCCAAATTTCATCCAGATCCGTCCAGCCGTTTGAGCGTGAAGAAGTAACAAACATACAAACACACTCACAGACTTTCGCCTTTATAATATTAGTGTTGTTTTAATATTAATTAATCTTAAATAATTATTAATTGTGTGATAGAGCGATGTGATTGGGAGAAGTACTAATACCAAGCGGGCGAAGCCGCGGGCGGCAGCTAGTTTCTTGTATTTTGACTTTTTGAAAATCGTTGTCACTAGAAGAATGTCACATGGAAATCATGGATTCAGTTGTATTTTATGCTAAACTGGTTTGTTGATCACTCTTTCGTCGATTGTTGCAAACATTTATAAAACTATACTCGCATTAACTAAGCTTTATTTTTTTTGGTTGGAGAATCATCCAATGATTTTCGCCCGCTCTGGGTGAAGTGGGAGGGCGTGTTAGACTTTTACTGACTAAAACCCACCCGTGTTCCTTCAGTTGCTTGTGCCAGGGCCGCGGTAACTCTCTTACAAATTTATCCGCAACCCAGACAGGCATCGGCCCTAGTGGAACCCGTCAGTTTTTGCTGACATCTCTTTAAGGCGCACGTGGAACACTACGCGCCGTAAACTCGGGCAAGCTTTATTTACACTGGATCTTCTATTCAGCATCTTTATCCTCACGCAAAACGTGAAGCTGCCTCACTCCATTCGTTCTTACTTAAACTCCAATGCATTACAAGGTAATCCGGTCAACACAATTCTACCGAACCTCACATCTGCCTCATCTAATCATTGTTTCCAACACCCCACTTTAAAAAGCCCCGTACTCGACATTTTCACAAAAAACACAATACAAGAAAAATAATATGACATTCTGAAAAAACGCACGTTTACAATTTTTGCAATCATTCTTTTCGATAAGGAAAATGTTCTAAGTTCGTGGTAGTTTTTTTTAGGAGAGAGAATATTGTATGTTATGGATTTCCAAAGGGTATTGTGTTACCCATTCCGTTGTGGAGGTCAGTAGGGCGTTTATGTGTACACGTATTCGATTCGTTTTCTCGATTTTTTGTGTGAATGCGGATCGTTGTTTAAAATGTTCGTGAAAAATCACAATTATGTGAAAATATGAACTGTAGTCGTGGCAATCTAAGAAGTCGGATACAAATACAAATAATCTTTATTGACATAATTTTTTTACAGCAGTTATCGAAGCCTCTGATTCCCGAACTAGGCGGACCTGTATGACAGGAGAGTCAGCGCCCACCCCATTTTATATTGTCCTAATGTCAAATTACAATGAAATTTTAATTTTATAGGCAATACTATTAATAAATAGTAAAGAAAAAAATTGAAAATATTAAATTAAAAATTAATCAAGTAGTCAGTCATACATAAAATAATAATAAATTAAAAACATTTTAAAATTACCTATAAAACTATTTAAATATCTCAAAATAAAAAAATATAAATAATCAAAAATTATTATGGAAATAATAAATCATTATCATTACCATTATCACAACATATTTTTCGAATTAAATAACATACCTAAACAATTTAATTAAAGTATTTGACAGCTACAAAAATACTTAAAACTATAATTAAACTTGATGCTTAAGAAAGATACTCGTTGTTAGAGTGTATAGGTATTTTGT
Organism: Orthosia incerta; assembly: GCA_948252205.1. Taxonomy (NCBI): domain Eukaryota; kingdom Metazoa; phylum Arthropoda; class Insecta; order Lepidoptera; family Noctuidae; genus Orthosia; species Orthosia incerta. The sequence goes on from OX411758.1 coordinate 24,340,746, forward strand.
GGTAGCCCAGTGGCTAAGACCTCGCCTCTCCTGCTTGAGGGCGTGGGTTCGAATCCGGACAAGTACCAATGTGACTTTTTCAATTCATATGTACTTTTCAAGTTTATCTTGGACATCGCTGACAACGGCGAAGGAAAACATCGTGAGGAAACGTGGACTTATAGTGAGTTTATTATAAGATTGTGCTCCATTGGTGATTACACCAATGGAGCACAAGGCACTGCAAGGTACTGCAAGGCGTTCCAGTGCGAGGATAAACTAATAAATAAATACATTAAATAATGGGTACAGTTGTTATATTTCACGATGGCGGCGGGTTGATCTTAGTCGTGCGTGTAGATGCAAATGCACCTTGATTCTGTGTGCGTAAGCTTGGGAGCTCTCAGTATCGCCTGAAACAAGTGCATGTGCACCTACACGTACGACTAAGACGAATTCGTCGTCGATAGAAAGAACAACAGTAACATAGTAATTAATAGGGATTATGTATTTGATCTATTAACTGTCTAATTGGTTTTGGTGCTAGTGGTCTTGGAGACTATTCCTGTAATTTTAAAAATATCAAGGTGCATGTAATAAATTTGTTTTGTTTAATAAAGCAATCTGTAGTATATTGAAAAATAAAATATCATTATGTAATTACTGAGTCACTAACATTTCAGTTATACTATTCAATTGTTACGAGGAACTTTGACTCCTGGGATACAAGTATATTTTCACTTAGTTCAGGAGCCAGCTGTTCAACCTGATTCTGACCACCTTTTGTACTAAACATTTGTACAAAAGGTGGTCAGAATCAAATGTAATTAACCTTGTGTTACTGTTTTGTACAATATTTTTTTTTTTTGTTCTTTTGTTTCTTGTATTAACCGACTTCAAAAAAAGGAGGAGGTTCTCAATTCGTCGGAATCTTTTTTATTCAATGTATGTTCCCCGATTACTTAAAAACGCCTGTACTGATTTGAAAAAATATTCCTGAAAAATCAAACCGACTTCCAAAACAAACACTAAAAGGTGAAAAATAACTTTCTTTTCCGAAGTCGGTGTCGGGTAAAACAATAGGTACCGAAGACACCGAATTCAGAAAAGAAAGTTATTTTTCGCTTTGTAGTGTTTTGTTTTGGAAGTCGGTTTGTTTTTTTTTTTAAGTTTTTTTATTCGTACAAAGTTATCGCGGCATGTAAAATGAGTAACGTCATCGGACTTTTTAGATTGTCACGATTATAAATATGTGTAACCACAACAAGCAGTAATTGCTCCATGTAGTATACTATAGTCCAGAATTATCTTTTGTTCCGTCCGCGTCGCAATATGCGTTACTACTGAGGTGGATTATTATGTCCCACGGCTGGCTACCATGACTCTCACATCATCTATGTGAACCACTTAAATAATATTATCAACTCTGAATTAGCCACGCAGTTAAAATTAAGTCAATAAGTATTAGCTAGCTTCTAAATTGTAAATCTTATACGCGAATAAAGAAAAAAGAACCTTATTTTTTTGGTAGTAGGCGTAAAAATTCATAATGATGAGATTTTTTCGCGTTCATATTCACCCTGTAGTGGCACTTAGCTTTGTTTTATGGCTTTTACGTGATAGGTCGAGAGAACCGGCTAAAATACATATTAGGCATGAACTAGTGTGCTATATTTGAGTTAGGGTCATAAATATTGGCATGTGGTAGCATATTTGAGGTATTAAATATGTAGCGGACTGAGTCTTGTCAAGTTTTAATGTGCAATGTAGTGAGAGCTAGGCGAAATACATGTTTTGCTTAAATTAAAATACCAATTACTAAATACTATCTCGCGTGTATTTAAAATATAAAATAATTGTAACTGTTTATTTGAAATCACATCATCACATCACATCATCAGTCTATTAATGTTGCCACTGCTGGGACACAGGCCTCCTCTCTGTGAGAGGGGATGGGGCGTAATCGACCACGCGGGCCCAGTGCGGGTTGGTGGATGTCACATGTCTTCGAATTTTTTGGTTCTAGGACATGCCGGTTTCCTCACGATGTTTTCCTTCACCGTTTTGAGAGCAGTGGTGATGAAATAATTTACGCAAAGTAAAGCGCCTGCCTGGGCTCGAACCCACGACCTACAACTTGTAAGTTGCGGCCGATACCACTGGGCCACCAATGCTCTCAATCATCTCAATGTGAAATATAAAATACAAATTACAATATTTTAACTATTTTATTTAAAATACTAATTACAAAATACAGCCAATAATCCATCGTGACGTTCATACTAGGTTAGGTTAGGTTAAAAGGGCTGGTTTCCGCAACTCCACGACGTTAATACTAATACACTTAATGAATAAACAGAAGTTTCGTCAAAAGAACCGTCTACTGCTAACGAAAACTGTTAAATTAAATCCTTATAAAATATCAAGTGGAAATCCCTTAATTTTTTAAGAATTATAAAGGAAGTGATCAAATTAAAGTTAATCATAAATTGAAACGGTTATCGCAACATTTTAAACAATAAGAAAGGATGGAAATGGTCAAATTAAATCCTCATAACCTGTCAATAGAATGCTACTTTTTGAGAAATAATAAAAACAGAAACATTAAATCTATTAACTTTAACCTGTCCCGCTGGTGTAACGCTCATATGCACATCTGCCCAATCCTTTTGAAAAACAAGCATGATGTTCCCCGTCCGATCATTCGTTAAACTGTCAAGCACATTTAATCAATCTGTCTAGCCTCTTTCTAACTTTGTCGAGATCGTCTTTAGTCTAACCAGATGAGATTCAGTGCCAATTGGACGGCACGGGTGACGCTGTGGAAACAGAACGTTTTAAAAATAAATAAAAATAAAGATAGTTGTTCTGGGTCAGGCTGTTTGTATACTGTAAGCCTTGTGGATCTCTGAAACAGATCTACCGTGCTTAAAGTAATTTTAAAGGGTATATTTTACTAGGGAAAGATCCAATTAAACAAGTACTTCATTACACATTGCAAGGTTTATTGTAATAAACAATATACAGGTACACATGGAGTCCGGTCAATGTGGCGACGCTTGGGGGAGGCCTATGTCCAGCTGTGGACGTCTTTCGGCTGATATGATGATGATGACTTTGGCAAAGCACCCAGAGACAGAACAAAAAAAAATTATCTATCACAACTGGGTCTTATTACACTGAAGTGACCTTAACAAAATATTCAGTAGAACTACGGTCACATGTTATCACTCTCTCAAAGTTATGGGTACTACACTTAACGTGGTTAACACTCAGTTTACATATCTCTCAATCACAGTTGGAATCGAAGTTGCAATCGCAGTTGGAAACGCAATTGCAATCGCAGTTGGCGGAAAAAAGGACCCTTGGAGTCAAACTACAGAGAAGACCCCTGTAGTTTACATAAACACACGCGACCAACGGGCACAATCCGTATACAAATATTTATTGGAACAAAAACATGATACATTTTTTTGTGTACGTTAATACTGCGTTAGTTTAGTAGGTAACTGTGTCGCAGTTATTAGCGCCCACCCCAGGAGCGAAAATACAACATAGTTCCAAGACAAAAGTTTGGTTATACAATATATTAAGGTAGAAACTAGACAAACACTTATAATAACAATAAAGCTAAAACTAGACATAGATATATTAATAATAGATTGTAGCAGTATAAGTAGGGGTGTGTGTGAGTGTATGTGTGTGCGTGTGTGTGTGAAGGAGGGTGTGGAGGTGCGTGCGACTGTGAGTGTTTGTGTGTAGGAAGGTTGTGTGTATGTGTATATGAAGGATGTGCTAAGAATACAATTTATGTTTGTATGAGGCACTCTGTTTCCTCATAAGTCAGGTTTTGGAGCCATTTTTCAATTTTCAGTTTGCACTCTCGTAAAGAGAGCGGATCGATATTAAATTTTTCATTAATTATGTTGTAGATAACAGGGCTCAATAAGTTATAGTGCCTTCTAGCGATAACTAGATTTACGCTTTCTGTCTGACATATTCTGTTAACTCTGCGTTTTTGAGTCATTAGATTAGGGTCATATTTAATGTCACTATGCTTACGTAATAATATGCTTATTAGACATGCTTGTCTTACAGTAGGCACTTGACAAAGACCATACAAGGCGTGCGTGGGGAAGCGAATAGGTTTATGTGCCATAGCTTTTAGAACGGCTCTTTGTGCTCTTTCCAGACGAAGTAGAAACCCGGGTCTGTCAGCACGCTTGTCAGGTCTCACCTCCAATCACCCACAACTCGGGATCAACTTTGATTGCGGCAGACCACGGAACGACACCAGAGCGTCAAGTCTTTACATGGTCATGATAGATTAGGCTAGCTAAATAGCCAGACAGGTTCAACTTGTACTGAAACAACATTACTAATTTAAAACCCATCAAAAGATTCAGACACAGTCTGATCCTCACCGAACTGGTGCCTCTCAAATAGCATACCTGTTAAATCTCCATCCTCACGTCAGAATATAAACAGGGTCGGGCAGAATCCTCTATGCCCCCAATAGTCGCAACATCAAAAAAGAACCTTGCTCTGTCGACCTTCGAAAAAGATCTAACCACAGACATAAATGGAATTCGCGAATCACTGTCATCTCTAGCATATGACATCATTATATTAAAATTATAAGTTATTGTTTAACTACAAAATTGTGGAAATTTAAATCCCTTTGTTAATTAACGTTGAAATATAATTATCACCTCTGCGAAACTTCGGAACACTAGAGTTGCTTCCAGATATTCCTGTAGATGTTGCTTAATACGTCATTTTGCAACGTCACAGTCATCATCATCATCATCTGCCTTATAATGTTCCCACTGCTGGGACACAGGCATCGTCTCTGTGAAAGAGGTAATGGGCCTTAATCCACCACGCGGGTCCAGTGTGGGTTGGTGGATGTCACATGTTTCCTCACGATGTTTTCCTTCACCGTTTTAAGAGCAGTGGTGATGAAATAATTTACACAATGTAAAGCGCCTGCCTGGGTTCGAACTCACAACCTACGACACGTAAGTCAGTGCCGTTACCACTGGGGCACCACTGCTCCGTCACAGTACGTGAGTTTAACTGATAGTAAACGTACCCACGATAAAGGAGAAATCCTAGTGTGGGTCGAAGTTTAAAAAATATCAAATTAACTAATTTAGTGATTAGAAAACACTAATTTATATAGAATAATAAAATAATGATAAAAAAATATAATTGAAATTATAGGAATAAAATTGAATTTAATAATTAAATCTAGCCTATACAATACTAAGTATTTTTTTATTTTATTAATAGCATGATGGTATTATATTGAAACAATATTATAGCATATATGTATAGTAAATTATAAAAGGATGTAATAATAGTCAAAATGTATTTATATTATCAGAAATAAAGGCCATTTGTATTTTATATTTGTATTATTTCTATCATAACTTTTACCCGACTACGGGGAAGGAAAAGGGAGGGTTATGTTTTTGACCGGTGTGTTCATCTGCTCCCTCATAAATTCTAAATTATCATAATTTGACAGATGAGTGTCGTTGAAAATGTCTTGTTTGTCCACCGGTTATAGGCTGTATGACGTCACATTAAATTGAATGCGGTGTCCTCTAGGGGGCATCAAGTCAAGAACAAAAAAATATTTGCCCCACCCCATCATGCGTAGTATTATTGAACAAAGATACCTCAAAGATACCTCTGTACCTATTTTTCTGTTCCTTCTTCTTGTCCTTGTATTATTTGTGTGTACAAAAATTGTTAAATAAATAAATAATAAATTAAGATTTTAAAATGAGGGCAAGGTATATTGCATCATATTTTTTTCAAGCTTACCGTTTGCGAGGTATAGCCCGTCAAAGTCAAGAAACCTAATGTTTTACTACTTAACCTAACTTATGCATTATCTAGACAAATGTAAAACAAAAAACCCTAAACAGAAAAATATGTGATGTGGCTGTGCAAAAACCCCAAAGTACTTTATATAAAATTAAGTTCAAAAACTAAAACCCGACTACTGAAAAATCACGCTCTAAAAAGTATGAAACAAGAAAATATTGTCATCTGAAATTGTTATGAACAAATTATTATATATTTATTTATTAAAACTTCATGCAACATAAAAGTACATAGGCGGACTTAATGCCTGAGGCATTCTCTATGTATTCATATATGTATCAGGTATTAAATAAACCACTTACAAACTTATAAATATTTTATTGTATTTCATACATATTCATAGTGGTGTTCAGAGGATAACCGTGGTCGTATGCTACTTTGCAGATTGTATTGTTTTGTTACGGTAGGTGGCATACGACCACGTTTATCTTTTGAACACGTTTATTCTTTTGTTTTTGAATTAATTTTTTATTTCACCAGTCGTTTCGACTGAAAGTTCATCGCCCGCCTACAAGTGTATAATGACGGGACGATCTTTTACGGCGTCAGCATAACTAACAAGTGTCTCGTGTATCATATTTACGAAGTTTTGATAAGAGTCAGTGACCTCTGAAAAATGTTCAGCTGTTTTAACATTTATGACGTGTCTTCAATGTGACGTATTTGAAGTGCATACCTAGTTAGTCAGAACTTGTGCCGTTTAAAAAAACAAAGTTGTTTTACACATGAACTCTAATTTGAATTCATCAATTCTCTTGTAACGTTGTGCGTGGTTACTAACACATCAGAATCTGTGTAGCAAAAAGAAAACAATAAGAAATACCTATTTAAGCTTGCAGCTGATGTTTTTAACTCATTGCAGTAGAGTAATTAAATACTGTCGCAAACTTCGCGCACGGAACTGGTTTGTTGAATGTTGGTAGTTGACTTCCCTCTCAATACCGTGTGACTAACGCTCGCGGACTTCCAGTGGTTCGTGGAACAGTCTCGACCGGTGGCACTTGGCACTACGCAGCAGCAGAGTGACAGTGTCAGCACAATAGGTAATTGTACCTCGGCCACCTTTCTTATCGTCACCTCGGTCGACATATTTTACAACTGTTTTATACTGTTTTTTTTTTTTTTTGTAGTGAGTGTTTTTTGGTTTAAATGTATATATTTGTAGTCTTAGTTAATTAAGTATTTTATACACGGTATCTATGTAAATAAAATCACTGTTTTATTACTTACACGTTACCGTGAACAAATAGACACATAATTAAACTCAGTTTAACCCCAGGTTGGGGTACTTCGGTACCGGACATCTTTCGGTGTTGCTGCAAGGGCTGTGGCTGGACAACCCTGCGTGCTACCCTCCGATACAAGGATCAACCTACCTACCTGGCTTCCTCTAGTCACCTACGTTCTGGGAACTACAGGATAATGGTTTTATATCGGCGGTCTTGAACTTAACATGCGCTCGACGTCGAGAACTCTAAACAGTCGCCTGCTCGGTTACTATTAAAATTTATGTAATTATTTTTCCTTTAATAAATTATTATTTTTCCTCTTTTCGAGAGTTTGATTTACCTGCCAGGCCCCTAACCGTCACGCTCTAGTCTAAGATCCACTGTAAATATCTGTAGGTATTTTTGTTTTTGATTAAACTGATTTTTATCAATGATACTTGATAGTACAATATATTGCTGCAGGGTTGCCTGGAAATAACTAGCCAGAATTATCTTAATTAAATTTATATTTGATAGTTAACCCCCAATATACAAGATTTTCAAGTAAATTCAACGTCATTTGGAAGACAAAGGTGTAGAAAATAAGAAAAAAAAGGTTGCCTTACTTGGTTTACCTGCTAAACTTGGCAACCCATAAATGGCGGCTAACTGCGAGCTAAAAATGATGTTGCATATACAGTCACGGTACAGTGAAAATTCCAAGTATAGGTCAAACTAAAAAAACTGGCCAAGTGCGAGTCGGACTCGCGCACGAAGGGTTCCGTACCATTATCGCAAAAAAATTACGTTTTTTGTATGGGAGCCCCCTTAATTTATTTTATTTTAATTTAATAATTATAATTTTTTGAAGTGAATATACAACTAAACATTCTGTGAATATTTCAAGCGTCTACCTGTTGCCGTTATTAATATCGAGCAAAAAACGGCAAAACACGTTTGTTGTATGGGAGCCCCCCTTAAATATTAATTTTATTCTGTTTTTAGTACCTATTTGTTGTTATAGCGGCAATAGAAATACGTCATCTGTGAAAATTTCAACTGTCTAGCTATCACGGTTCATGAGATATAGCTTGGTGACAGACGGACAGACAGACAGACAGACGGATCGTGAAGTCTTAGTAATAGGGTCCCGTTTTTACCCTTTGGGTACGGAACCCTAAAAAAGAGATAATAAGAAACTTAAAAGTAGTTGCGGCAAGGTGTGGCCAGGTAACCTTGCAGTAATCTATTCCACTATCAAGAATCATTCATAAAAAACAATTTACATTCAGATTTTTGCAGTGGGATCTCATAGTATTACACTGCTTGTTACTTTTGGGGGATAAATATAATGACCACCTAAAATTACTTTGTGACCATAACCTCTATTACCTAAAATTGTACTATGAAACCCAAATTTAGTAAATTGATCACCAAATTTAGTAAATTGATCACCAAATTTTAATAGCAAATTATTGCGCTATTTAATGTTGTAAAATAGGTTAGGTTAGGTTAGAACTGTGACCAACCGCGCGCGAGCCGAGCGAGCAAAGCGAGCGGTGCCGCGGCAGCGGCCGGCGAGCGCTACTTCCAAGTTGCTCCTAGAAATTTTATAATCTTTTTGGTCATTGGTTTAATTTTGGTGATCATTTACTACTTTTGGTGATCATTTACTACTTTTGGGTTAACAATGATTTATTTGGAGTCATTTTGCCTAAACAGGATAGCGAGATGTTAAAACTTTGGTTATAATTTTACAATAAGATGCGGGTTTAATTTTGGTGATCATTTACTATTTTTGTCTGTTATATGTTACTATATCTGGTGGTAAGTTAAACATAATGCTGGAGGAGGTAGTCGCAGCCCTCTTCCCGGCGAGAGCGGAGCATATCCCGCCGCCAATCGCTTTCCCCACGGCCGCAGAGTCTACAGAGACACAGGCAGAGATGGGGGCGGCCGTGATGCGGCTCCGGGCCAAGAATGTGGCTCCGGGGCCCGACGGGATCCACGGTCACGTATAAGCCCTCGCTCTGAAGGAGCTAGAGCCCTGGCTGAGAGGACTCTTCACAGCGTGCCTTGAGTGGGGCCAGTTTCCCACTTTATGGAAAACTGGTCGTCTGGTCCTGCTCAGGAAGGCCGCAGGGCGCCCCCCTGCGGACTCGCCGTCCGCGTACCGGCCCATAGTGCTTGCTTGACGAGGTGGGTAAGCTGTTCGAGCGGATAATCGCTGCCCGCCTCGTCAGCCACTTGTACAGAGAGGGGCCGGACCTGGACGAAAACCAGTTCGGCTTTCGGCATGGGCGCTCCACCATCCACGCAATATCGCAGGTGAGAGTCCTGGCGGAGGAAGCTGTGTCCCGGGGTGGGGTGATGTTGGCGGTGTCTTTGGACATTTCCAACGCCTTCAACACCCTGCCCTGGAGTTGTGTTCGGGAGGCACTTCGGTATCACCGAGTGCCTCCCTACCTCCGCCGCATCGTCGGGGCTTACTTGGCGGAGAGGTGTGTCACCTTCGTGGGACGTGATGGCGTCGGAAACCAGCACCGCATGTCGTGCGGTGTTCCACAGGGCTCGGTCTTGGGTCCGCCCCTGTGGAACATCGGCTACGACTGGGTGCTGAGGGGCGAACTCGAACCGGGCGTAGACCTGACGTGTTACGCGGACGATACACTGGTCACCGCCCGGGGGAGTTCATACAGGGAGACAGCGTTGCTGGCGACGGCTGCGGTCTCACAGGTGGTAAGCCGCTTACGGCGCCTTGACTTGGAGGTGGCCCTCAACAGGTCGGAGGCCATGGTCTTTCATGGCCCCTTGGTGGGCGCCACCGCCCGATTCCCACATCGTCGTCGGGGGGGCTCGAATCGCTGTCGAATCTACCATGCAGTACCCAGGATTGGTGCTCGACAGCCAATGGGATTTAGGCCCCCACTTCCGGCGGCTGGCGCCCAAGTTATTGGGCGCGGCTGGGGCGCTTTCAACGCTGCTTCCCAATCTGGGGGGGCCGAGCGCCGCCTATAGGCGGCTCTACGTGGGGATCGTGCGATCGATGGCCCTGTATGGGGCCCCGATCTGGGCGAATGACCTGACGGCCGGCAGCATCGCTGTTTTGCGGAAGCCGCAGAGAGCGATGGCCGTCAGAGTCATCAGGGGGTATCGCACGATCTCCTACGAGGCGGCTTGTGTACTGGCCGGATCCCCGCCCTGGGACCTGGAGGCGAAGGTACTCGCGTCACTGTATCGGTGGCGCAAGGAAGCGCGGGCGCGGGGCGTAGGGCTGATGCAGCGACATATAGAGTTGCGTCAGTCCCAGCTTCGCGAGGTCCTGGTGGCGGAATGCCGGGACAGGCTTTTACGCCCTACCGCCGGCATCATTACCATCGAGGCGGTCCGGCCAGTGCTCGAGCGCTGGCTCGGGAGGAGGCACGGCTCCCTGTCGTTTCGGGTGACGTAGGTGCTCTCGGTGCATGGTTGCTTCGGGAAGTACCTGTGTCGCATAAACAGGGAGCAGGACGCCCGGTGTCACCACTTCGTCGACTGCCAGGAGGACACGGCGCGGCATACGCTGGCAGAGTGTGCCGCTTGGGAGGAGCCACGCCGTGCCCTCATCTCTGAAGTAGGCAGTGACCTGTCGCTGCCAACCGTAGTCGAGTCTATGGTCGGCAGCGAGGAGTCTTGGGACGCAGTGGTATCCTTCTGCGAAACAGTCGTCTCGCAGAAGGAGGCTGCGGAGAGGGAGAGGGAGATTTAATCCGCTCACCCGATCCGCAGCAGACGCGCCTGGTGTCGGCGGAGGGCAGACAACGCCCTCTTCCAGCCCCCCTAAATGGGTCCAGGGGCGACGGACTCGGGGACGTCCGTCGCCCCCCACACATCAGGACCCGAGGTGGAGGCGCGTAGTGTTCCACGCGCGCTCCTCTTAGACGTCGCGGGGGGAGTCCAAAACGGCACTTTGCGATACCTTTATCGTCTGAGAAACTTTTTGCCCGCAAAGACAAAGACAAAGACTTTGCTTGTGCAGACTTTAATTTTCCCTATAATCGACTATGGTGACGTGTGTTATTTTGACTTGAGTGCGGTTCTATTGAATAAGCTTGATAGGCTCCTCAACCAATGTATTCGGTTCATATTTAACTTGAGGAAATATGACCATGTTTCGAGCTACAGGTCTGAGCTCAAATGGATGCCCATTCGCCAGAGAAGAAGTTTGCGCGCTCTAACTACGCTTTTTTCCCTACTCAACTCTCCCACCCCACCTTCTTACCTTATGTCTCATTTTCAATATTTAAGTTCTTCACACGCTAAGAATCTGCGTTCCTCCAATAATCTTCTCCTACTGTGTCCTTCTCATACTACTGATTTTGTTCACTGTTCCTTTCATATTCAGTCTATTCTTCTCTGGAACGCGCTTCCTCTCGAAATCAGGACGGCCACCAGTCAATATTTTGCGGTTTTATTTTCAACGGGGAGAAGGGACATCTCGATAACTTCTATTCATTACTTTATTTAAATATATATGTATATTTTTTTAGGTATGTATTATACAAAATATGTAAGTATGTGTATTTTAAGCAACTTATCATTAGTATTTCTTTGTTTTCTGTATTGCTTGTCACAATTTAAATAATGCACCTGCCATGTTATCTCTTCACCACGCTTTGTTGACTGGTAGAGAATGCCTAAGGCATTAAGTCCGCCATTGTACCTTTGTGCATGAAGTTTTAAATAAATAATAGATATATGCTGAGATAGGAGCCTTTTTGGTCTCGCACGGGGTTTTTTATATTTTATTGTTGTTTGTGTTTTGCTTATCTCGTGTCTCCTGTGCGGGTCACAAATAAATATATTTTCTTTCTTTCTTTCTTTCTTTTAAATAAATAAATAAATGGTAATGAGGCCGGCGGTAGGTCGTGAAAGCCTGTCCCGCCATTCCGCCACCAGGACCTCGTGGAGCTGAGACCGACGCAACTCCATATGTCGCTGCATCGGCCCTTCGCCCCGCGCCCGCGCTTCTTCGCGCCACCGGTACAGTGACGCGAGTACCTTCGCTTCCAGGTCCCAGGGCGGGGATTCGGCCAGTGCACAAGCCGCCTCGTAGGAGATCGTGCGATACCCCCTTATGACTCTGACGGCCATCGCTCTCTGCGGCTTTCGCAAAACAGCGATGCTGCCGGCCGTCAGGTCAGCCGCCCAGATCGGCGCCCCATACAGGGCCATCGATCGCACGATCCCCACGTAGAGCCGCCTACAGGCAGCGCTCGGGCCCCCCCAAATTAGGAAGCAGCGTTGATAACGCCCCAGCCGCGCCCAACAACTTGGGCGCCAGCCGCCGGAAGTGGGGGCCGAAATCCCACCGGCTGTCGAGCACCAATCCTAGGTACTTCATGGTTGACTCGACAGCGATTCGAGCGCCCCCGACGACGATGTGGGCATCGGGCGGTGGCGCGTCAACGCGGCCGCCCCCATCTCTGCCTGTGTCACCTCCGGGACGCTGATGGCGTCCTCATCTGTAGACTCTGCGGCCGTGGGCAAAGCCATCGGCGGCGGGATGTGCTCCGCTCTTGCCGGGAAGAGGGCTGCGACTACCTCCTCCAGCAGCTCGGGTTGGAGCCTCTCCGTAAGCGGAGGCGCGGCGGCTCGAAGTTTTTCTCGAACCGCTCGATAAGGGCGCCCCCACGGATCCCGGTCTAGAGTCTCCAACATCTCCTCCCTGGCTCGCTTCTTCGCCTCGCCGATGGCCAGCCGCAGAGTCTTCGTCGCCGCGCGGTACACCTCATACCGCGCGGCTTCTTCGTCAGGGACCCGACAACGTCTCTTCCGGTATCGGGTATACTGGCGTCTGGCCGCTACGCACGCAACACGCAGCTGCGTGATCTCGGCGGACCACCAGTACACCTGGCGCCTCGCTGACTGTGCGTGGACCCGGGGCATGGACGCGTCGCTGATTTGTGTCATCGCCCCGCGGAACCACAGCGCCTCCTGTTCGACGTCGACGGGTCCGGTCATTGCCGACTCCCGGATCCAGGCCTGGACAATGGTGGCCTCCTCGAGAAGTTCCCTGTCGATGCGCTTGCGCGCCCAGCGCGGACCGTCCGTTCGTGGGGCTGGCGAACCGCGGCCACCGGCGGTCTGGGTGGAGACGTCGAAACGGATATATCTGTGGTCCGATAACGTCTCCACCTCCACGGCGACACGCCAGTCGTGGACACGGCTCGCGACAGCAGGAGTAGCGAAGGAGATGTCCACTATTGAACCGCCCCGCTGCCGCACGCACGTGTGGACCGAGCCCCGGTTTAGGAAGACCAGGCCAGTGGTGATTGCCCACTCTTCCAGCACCTCACCCCTAGTATCGGTTACTGGAGATCCACACGCCGAACTCGACAAGGAAACTCTCGAAGTCGGCGAGACTTTTGGCGACCAGACGAGAGTGCCCGATAGACATTCCTGGGGGGGCTCGGGCGTCCCCGCAGTCTCCAGACCAGTCCCCCAATGATGGCGTCCTATCGGCGCGTGTCTGTAGGTTGCAAGCGTGGGACCTCATCTTACTTCCTTCTCCTCTCCCTCCTTTTTCACTTAAAATGCCAAGGAACAAGAGAAAAAAAGCTGAACAGCGGCAGCACTCACTCTCACATAAAGTGCACCTCAGCAACATCCGAGGTCTGCACTCTAACCTTGTCGCAGTCCATCACCACCTCGAGACTGAGAAACCAGCACTTTTGTTCCTTACGGAGACGCAGATCGGATGCCCGTCAGACGTGGCGTACCTATCCTACCCAGGGTATACCCTGGAGCACATGTTCAAGCCACGCGCTGGTGTGTGCATGTACGCCCGGGACGACATCTGCTATCGGCGTCTCCGTGACCTTGAAGACTCAAATTACTCTGTGCTATGGGCCTTGGTGGACACAGGTCTGGATAAGATCATCTATGCCTGTGTCTACCGATCGCATAGCGGTGATCTGGAGACAACCAGGCTCACACAGTACTTGAGTGAAGCGGCTGATGTGGCTCAGCTACGATACCCCTCCGCCCAACTAGTGTTACTGGGGGACTTTAATGCCCACCACCAGGAGTGGCTCTTCCCATACCAGTGCACTGACCACGCTGGACGAGAGATGCGAAATCTTTCGATTGCGTTAAATCTCACCCAGCTGGTCCAAGGGGCTACGAGGGTGCCGGATGTTGATTCACATACAGCCAATTGCTTGGACCTTCTGCTGACAACTGATCCAGACCGATACTCAGTGTCGGTATCATCACCTTTGGGTAGTTCCGACCACTGTCTGGTGAAGTCTGTATCCGTCTACTCCCCGCCCGATCCAAGCCCAAGGGGCACCCGGCGGGTTTGGCGGTACAAGTCAGCAGATTGGGATGGTATGCGATCTTTATTCGCATGCTATCCTTGGCGGCCCACTTGCTTCTCTTCGGATGACCCATCGTCATGCGCTGACGCAGTGACCGATGTGTTGCGTCAGGGGATGGAGTATTACATTCCGTTCTCTGACGTAACTGTGTCCAGCGTTGACCGTCCATGGTTTGGTGCCGAGTGTGACCGCGCAAACGTGATTAAACACAAGGCGTACCTAGCATGGGTCGACGCCCGTATGCGCAAGGCAAGGGACGTGAGTCAGAAGAAGAGAGCCTTCAACAGGGCTGCCAAGTCCTGCAAAAAGGCGATGCGAAGGGCACGGTTTGACCACATTAGCAGGATCGGGGACAAACTTGCTTCACACCCCGCAGGTAGCAAGGCGTTTTGGTCCCTGGCTAAATCGGTTGAATCAAACTTCTGTCGCCCCTCACTACCACCACTGCTGAGACCCGACGGGTCGCTGGCCCACTCCGCTGAGGACAAGGCAAACTTGTTTGCCTCCCTCTTTGCGGAATCTTCGCGTCTGAATACTGATGGCGCGCGGCCCCCTCCTTCTGCTGTTCGATGTGAGACGAGCATGTCGGACATTCGCATCCATCAGAGGGAGGTCTGTAGGGTGCTGCGTAACCTTGACGTGAACAAGGCTAGTGGCCCGGACGGGATACCAGCAATTGTACTTAAAACTTGTGCGCCTGAATTGTCTCCTATCATGACACGCCTATATCGCCTTTCGATGGTGACTGGAAAAGTACCGAAGGCTTGGAAGCAAGCTAACGTTCAGCCCGTGCCCAAGAAGGGCAGTCGAGCTGACCCAGCCAACTACAGACCCATATTAGTAACGTCCATCCTCTGTAAGAGTATGGAACGTGTATTAAATAATAAGCTCCTGGCATACCTAGAAGACACCGACCTCCTTAGTGACCGCCAATACGGCTTCCGCCGAAACCGGTCAACTGGGGATCTTCTAGCGTATGCCATCCACATCTGGAGTGAGGCCATCGAGAAACACGGGGAGGCGCTTGCTGTCTCTCTTGACATATCGAAGGCCTTTGATAGGGTCTGGCACGAGAGCCTTATTGGTAAGCTTCCTTCCTTCGGTCTGCCTAGTGGCCTGTGTGACTGGATTGCAGACTTCCTGAGGGATCGGTCCATCCGAGTGGTAATTGATGGCTGCTCGTCCGGTCAGTTAGGTATTAACGCCGGAGTCCCTCAGGGGTCAGTGCTCTCGGCAACATTGTTCTTGCTGCACATTAATGACCTGCTAAAACCCGGAACCTTTGGGTATGCAGACGACAGCACTGTTGCTGAGAGATATGTGTCTAGCGCACGGGCTACCGGGCCTCAAATTCGGTCTCTTCGGGAGGCCATGGTTGAGCGCTTGAACCTGTCTTTGGAGGCAGTCTCCGAATGGGGCAATGCCAATCTAGTCAGTTTCAATGCTGCTAAGACCCAGGCGTGTCTTTTTTCCGCAAAAAAGAGCCAATTCCACCCGGCTCCATCCTTCCGTGGTGTAACCGTGCCGATAACGGACCACCTCGACCTTCTTGGTGTTACGTTGACATCGACCCTCAATTTTGGTCCTTTCATTGAGGCAAAGGCTCAATTGGCTGCAAAAAAGTTGGGGATCCTTGCGAAGGTGAGACGGTACTTCACGCCTGAACAGCTGCTCAACTTGTATAAAGCGCAAGTTCGGTCATGCATGGAGTACTGCTCTCACCTCTGGGACGGATCTGCCAGGTACCAACTAGATGCACTTGAGTCGATTGACAGACGGGCCAAGAGACTTATCGGCAACGATGCGCTGGTCAACTCAAAGCTCCAGAGCCTTGAACACCGACGACGAGTTGCTAGCCTGTCGGTATTCTATCGGTTACATTTCGGAGAGTGTGCGATGGAACTGCACAATTTGATTCCGTCTAGCCCTTTCCATCATCGGACTACAAGACGTACGACAATGCGCCATCAGTACATGGTGGATATCCCACCCATACGCACAAAGCGTTTTGAAAATACTTTCATTGTGCGTACAGCTAAGGAGTGGAATTCCCTACCGGCGTCTTTGTTTCCTGATAGCTACAACCTAGGGGTCTTCAAGTCAAGAGTGAATAGGTTACTTCTAGGCAAGCGTGCTTCACCTTCGACCACATCATCACTTAACATCAGGCGAGATAGTGGTCAAACGCGAGCCTATAACAAATAAAAAAAAAAAAAAAAAAAAAAAAAAAAAGACTCTTGTTGGGCGAAAAATACGCACCAACTATGCCAACGCCGTC
The DNA here is from genome assembly GCA_948252205.1 of Orthosia incerta. NCBI lineage: Eukaryota > Metazoa > Arthropoda > Insecta > Lepidoptera > Noctuidae > Orthosia > Orthosia incerta. Next base: position 24,357,470 of record OX411758.1, read on the forward strand.
CGCGAGGGCGGCCACCCAGCCACGACCTCAGGAGGGGCTGACAAGAGCCCCGCCAATAATGGCCACCAAACCGTCGAGGTCTCCAACCCAGTTATCCCTGGGTGGGACGAAATACAGCTCGGCGACCACAGCCACGTGAATCGACCACTCTGCCATGCTCTGAAGCAAGAGATCCTGAGCTCTGGCAGAGTGGTTGATATTGCCCTGGAGGAAATGGTAGAGCGCCATTATGCTCAATCCATTCCCTCCACTCCATTCCTAGGCCGGGAGTCGGCCGAAGGGCAGCCAGGCTGACGGGGGGGGGGTAAAGAGTCCCCGGCAACCTTGGCCCTCCTTCTCCTCTTCTGCTGCTGCGCGAGTGCGCCACAGGCCTTGCCGCCCGCTCTGTGCCCAGCGGGCCTCCCTGCAGCTGTACAGAGGCTGCAGTTTGGCGCCGCGGAGCACTGGGCCGCCTTGTGGCCGGGCTGACCGCAGCGATAGCATTGCTCGCTGCGGTCTGTTTCAGCGGTGCATCGTGCCCTGACATGCCCAATGTCCAGGCAACGATAGCACCGCAATGCCCTGGGTTGCAGCAGCTTGACCCTCGCTGAAACCCACCCCACCAGCAGTCGTCCTCCGTCAGCGACTTTTTGCGCCGCCACCACCGGGCACCGCACCCAAATCATGCCGAGCCCGGTAGCGTCGGCGCGGATCTCGCCCGTCCGAACGTCCTCGGATGGACATCCGCCGACTCGGGCGATGGCCGCCACGACCTCAGCTGGGGTCGTCGAGTCGTCCAGACCGTCGATTCTCAGCTCAGTCGTCTTCATCGGCCTGGACACCCGGACGTCTTCAGGGTTGAGGACCTCCCACAGCTTGGCGGCCAGAATGTCTGCCTTTTCAGCGCTAGAGGCACCCGACACCTCGAGCAGCCGCGCCCCCGTAATCGCCGGCTTCATTTTGAAGCCGGGCGGTGTTCCAAGGTCGGGGAACGCGACTTTGGCCCTCGCCTCTGTCAGGACCGCCTTGTAAGTGACGCCCCTTTCGATGGCTCCGGGCTGCAGCGTAATCATTACAGCCGCAGAGCGTGGGGCTCTGACCTTAGGCGGTCCTTCGGCCTTATTTGATGCCGGTGCGGGTGCTCCAGCGGTTGCCGGCGGCGCCGTTCTCTTCTTTCGACGGCGGCCCCTCTTGACCACCGTCGTCCAGGCCTCCGTAAGGGGGCCAGGTGGTGTTGGCGGGGTCACCTCACTTCCCCCCTAACCCGAGGTCGTGGCCCACAAAGGCGGGCCGGCACTAGCCGGGGGTTGCGGAAGTATCGTTGTTCCCGCGACCCCCAGCGTAGGTGTGAGAAGGAACACCGGAGTGGTTTTTAGTCAGTACGAGTCTGACAGACCCCTCCGCCCACCCCAGAGCGGAGGACATCCAATGAGGATTTTCGAAACAGAAAAAAAAAAAAATATATATGGAGATAGCAACTCATAAAACGGAGGCGCTATGGTTTCATAAACTGCTGAGGAGCAGAGAGCTACCCAGCTTATCAGCGACAGTTCGAGATGCATAAGTCCAGGTGGGTCGATACATTAAGTATCTTGGCCTAACCCTGGTGGGGTCTGGTGGGGCTTCGAAGAGCACTTCGAGCGCCTGGTCCCCCACGTTGAGAAGGTCATCTTTGCATAGACCGCTGCCCAACCTCGGGGGATCTTGGGAAGAAGTTCACCGCCTCTACGCGGGTGTTTGCGATCGATGGTCCTTTACGGGTTGCCAGTCTGGCCAACAGAATATCAGGCGTCCGACGCTTCAGGACTAAAGTCAATACCCTGTAGCGAAAAATGGCCATTCGATACGAATGGTACGAGGATACCGAACAGTGTTTTTTAAGGCGGCAACTCTCCTGGCACGCTTTCCTCCGCTGGACATTCTGGCGAATATGGACGCGAAGGTATGTGACCGGAATCGCGCAATCCGCCAATATGACAATAGCGTTGCCAAGAATGACTTCGGTAAGGCTGAGGTGGCAGGAAAGGCGACACGCACTCGAATGGTGGTGCAAGCCGAAATTTTTGCGCAAGCGAGTTGTCGAAGCCGCCTTGCCGCATTTCAAAGCCTGGTTGAAAAGAGGGGAGCGCATCTCCTACAGGCTCAACCAAGTACTCATCGGGCACGGTTGCTTCGGAGTGCCCTGCATGCGCTCTGAGCGGCATGACTTGGTCGCCAAGATCGGGCAAGACCTGTCTTTGCCAGCAGTTATGAGGGCCATGCTGGCAGAGACAAGGAGGACATGGCATCCTATAGGCCTATAGCACTTATCCCTATATTTTCTAAGATATTAGAAAAAGTTATATATCTTGCAATCAGTACTCATTTTGAAAAAAATAATCTGTTTGCAAAGGAACAAAAAGGCTTTAGGAAAAATAAATCAATTGACTTAGCAATTTATGATCTTTTAAAACCAATTTACACAAATATTGACAAACGTGTTCCCGTGACTGCAATGTTTATGGATATGACCAAAGCGTTTGACTACGTACACCATGAAATACTTCTGAATAAACTGTACAATTATGGAATAAGGGGCAATGTCCATAGATTATTAGAATCTTATTTAAGTGATAGATATCAGGTGGTAGAAATAAGTGACATCAGCTCTTTAAATGGCACAGAACAAAAACATCAATCTAAACCTAAAAAGGTACTATACGGTGTACCACAAGGTAGCGTGCTAGGGCCGCCCCTATTCTTAATTTACATTAACGATCTCCCTAACGTCACACAACACCCTATGATTCTTTTTGCTGACGACAGCACAGCTATTTTTACTGGTGAGAATATGGATACTTTTGAATCAGATGTAAATAATACCCTTAGTGTAATAATTAACTGGCTGACAAATAACAACCTGGTCATCAATTTAGAAAAAACTAAATTAGTCACATTCCCTCGAAAGAGTCAAAACAATTTCAACATTCAACATGATGGTACAGTAATTGAACAAGTCAGCTGCGTAAAATTTTTAGGGCTATGGATAGATAATGATATGTCTTGGCAAACACACATCGACACAGTATGCAGTAAACTGAACCAGTACTCATATGCTCTCTACAAATTGTCTAAAGTTGTCGATCAATCAGCTTTACTAACTGCCTATCATGCCTACGTATCATCAACCCTTAAATACGCTATTATATTCTGGGGCAACGCCACAAATAAAGAATCAGTGTTTAAAGCGCAAAAAAGATGCGTTCGCGCAATTGCTGGTATCTTTGTTCCTGAATCATGCGAACCATATTTTAAAAAGTTTAAAATTCTGACCTTTCCATCAGCTTACATCTATGAAGTTGCGGTATTTGTTAAAATAAATAAAAATCTATTTGGTGAACTAAAATCAAAAAGATATATACTTAAAATATCCAGTATACCACATAGAACTGCTCTTCTGAGCAAAAGTCTTTTCGGAATGGCATCTAAAATTTACAATAGGATACCTGTGGACATTTTAAACACCAAGGAACTGCCACTATTCAAATATAAATTACGTAGTTTTTTAATTGACAAAGCTTACTACACGATCCAAGATTTTCTTAATAATTAGTACCTACTACAATCTGTCACCATGCACCTAATACGTATTTTGTAAGATTTTCTTTATATGTGATACCTATGATTATGTTGCATGTTGACTTAATTATTGTATGCCTACTAGGCAGGACATAATGGAACTGTAATTTACCTAACATCTGTCTGTATAACCTATGCCCACAATAAAAAGATTTGATTTGATTTGATTTGATTTGATTTGATTTTTGACAGAAAACTGGAGGGAAATGTGTGAGACCGTAATGGGCTCGTGAGAGAGCCAGATTGGTTTTAGTGAGGTGAAAATCCCACACTCCCTGGTCTTTTCCCCAAAGTCCAGGCGCCTTTTGAAGGTTTACTAATAAAAAAAAATGATGACGGAGCCATTGACCTCACCCATCACAGGGGGACTAAGGAACCCATACATGGGGTCGTCTGGCGCCCAAGTGCTGGTTTGGTTTTTGGGGTGGTCACGGTGAGCTATGTGTTCTGGTGCACCGGTGTTGGAGGGTACTCCCCAGAAGAGAGTTAGGTGACAGACAAAAAGAAAGAAACTGTCACACTGGCTCCAAACACAAGACTATCAGGAAAGAGAAGGGTTATTTACTTTCACCACATAACTACAACTTCAACAGTCACGCGAATAAGGGTGCACTCACTGACACTCACTCACACTACACACATTACACTCAACTCATCTCAACTACACAAAAACCACAACCAGGTATGTTTGCTGTATTCTCTTCCCTCTTGAATGTTACTTGATTTAACGTTGATTCTTTAGTTAACCTTAATTTGGTTTATTATTTTGTCCTTATTTTGATTTTGGCCTGATTTAAATTTGCTTTTAGTTTGATTATGAGTTGATATTTAATTGTAGTTTGATTTTAATTTAATACAACTTAGATTTTAATTTGATTATAGTTGATTTAAATTTGATTTTAGTTTTGTTTTAGTTTGATTTTAATTTTAATTTGATTTAAATTTTTACTTAATTCAATTTATACTATTTATTTTTAAGTTATTTATAATTTGATTTTAAAATGACTTTTATTTGATTTAGTTTGATTTTAGTTTTATTCTAATTTTAATTGATTCTGTTAATTTAATTAATTTGGTTTGTATTTAATATGTTTTAAATTTTCCTGATTATATTAAAATTGATCATTAGGCAATGTAGCAACGCATCTCATTTTATGCTTTTTTTTTCATATTTTTACCATGGGTCACTAGCCCCCAAAATACAGGCTCAGGCCTAGTTTGGGAGTTAGCATCATCATGTTACGTGTTACCTTTGTGTCAAATAAACATTTTTATTCTATTCTATTTATTTTATAGACAGCCGCGGTGGGTTCACGCATGAGTGCTAACGTAGTTAGTGGGTTGGAGTCCCACATAACTGCGCTATCTCCCCGTGGTAGTGCAGTATGCACGAGCATTTCTTAAAGCAAAAAAAAAATGGTGGTTTGCGTAGAGCCTAGAGCCTAATGAGTAACCTGGCAAGTAGCATCGTGTATTAAATCCAGCTTTTTCCAACAAGTGACATTCTGTAAGCTATAAGGCGCAGGCCACATAGAAATGGCGTCGGGTGCGGACATGGCACGGGCGGCTTCCTAATCCATTTAAATTTCATACAAAATGCATGGAAATAATTCGCAGCTTAGGACACATAGTAAGTCGTTGCTCTGACGTGGTTATGACGCGCCATTTAGGCGCCCGCGCCCGATCAAATTGCGCTTTATTTCCATGCATTTTGTATGAAATTTGAATGGAATAAGAAGCCATCCGTGCCAAGTCCGCGCCCGACGCCATTTCTATGTGACCTGCGCCTAAACATTATCAAAAGGCCAAAATTAACTTAACAGTAACGTTGCGCATGTCGATATCATATGTTCAGTACTTTTTGGAAATCGTTATCATTGAGAATGGCAGCTTGTTTAAGGTCTCTTGTTAAGTGACTCGATTCTCTCCGCGAACTCCATAAGTTCTATGGATCAGCTCATACCTGCATTTTTAGATATCGATACAATGAGGAGATTTATTTACTACACAAAAAAAATCACATTGCAATGAGAGAATTAAAACAAAAGAAAACACAGCCCGAGGCGTAGTTATGCACACCGAGGGACCAAGAGGTGAAACATAACGTGCGGCTTTGACGAATTCGAATTCCCGATGCTTTTTGTGTCACAGTGTGCTGAACCTAAGTAACCTTCCGTTAAAAATCACTTAATTATCCCCCTTAATTCAAGACAGGCCTCCACTGCCTGCTTCCGCATGGCGCCCTGTGCTAATAGTCAGGTTTTATGTCCGGCCGTCCCTTCTGTCCACATCGTTTGTCAACGTAATGTACTTGTCTTGTTATATAGGGGTTAAAGAGGCTTGGTAAAAAGAGGTTTTCGGAAATTAATGGTCAGAGATGGTTTGGTCTTATGTTTCAATGGCGAAATATGGGTTTGCCATTGAAACATAAGTTTATTGTGTATTTTTACGTTAGAGAGGGTAAGACTATTGCTATCAAAGTGTACAAAAGACTCTAGAGTTTACCATCGTCCTCATGCAAGGGATAAGGATCCCAATTTGCTTGAGATCGTAGTGTATCTTCCATACATCTTTAATTGCCGTTTTATCCATACTTCAGACTGCTACTCAGGTATTTCTGATGGAAATAACATTTGGTGATAAAACTGCCATCATAGCTGTCTACTTTATTAAAAATAACTAGCATAATCACGGCTAGCCGACTAAAATGACTACTCAGCATTTTTCTTCTCAACTCAATGGTTATCGGAACCAGCTTAGTTCTGAGGCGCCAGATAACAGCTTAAACTTTAAAGACATACTAAGATACGGTCGATAAAATGCTAAGACAGATAACAAAAATGAGTGCATTGAAAACCTGGGCTTTTGCTGGTACAACTTCTTTGGAAACTCGATTTTTTACTCTTTTTTTATAAGATTACGAGTTTGGTAGTCCATCTGTGTATTATAGATGTTCATCTCCTGAGCGCCAATACTGTCAGTTTTTATTTTAAATGTTCGTTTGAGCAAGTGAGGTGTCATTAGATTTGTATGAGTTTGCCGCGTAACACAAGCTATTACATATTATTATGGCTGTTACGAAATACAATACATTTAACGTGAAACAAAAATTATGTCTAATTTATTATGTGTATAGTCACAGATAATATAATACTAGTTAAGCTACTAGCTAGCTAATACTAGCTAAGCTACTAGCTAGCTAATACTAGCTAAGCTACTAGCTAGCTAATACTAGCTAAGCTACTAGCTAGCTAATACTAGCTAATCTACTAGCTAAGCTAGTTAATGGACTGAATGGACGGAATGAAAATGGATGTTTCAATTTCGATTCGAGAACCGATAGTTACAATTTACCAAATCAATTTTCTCCATCGATCATAGATATTTCATTTCTCTCCGTATTAACTCTTTTGAATTCTCCAGCCAGATTTGAAGCCGAGACTGGCTTACTCATAATCTGCTCTTGAGATACTATAAATTCACATCCATCGGGTAAACGTTTTGTATTTAGCATTTTGATAAATTGCATGGCAATTTATCGCACTTACGTAGAGTTTCATGGAATGTGCGTTACCATTTCACAGTTTATTTCCACTGAGCCCGTTCCATCATCATTGGACAACTAAATACGGTGATATTTTCACAGATGGGCTGTCCGGTTGAAGGCTGTCTTTTAAGAAGTCACGGGGGATTGTATGTGCTGATGGTGTAGTTTTAGTGAGGTAAAATCCCACACACCCTGGTTTTTTTTCTACCAAAGTCCAGGCGCCTCAACACAGAAATATATTCATAAATCTTCAGGTAAGGTACCACAACATTCAACGTATTACGCACGTATTAATCTATAGAGAGCATGTCTCGCATGCTCTGAAATAGTGTCCGTTAAAATATTAGGTATAATTATGGTGAATACAATATTTCCGCTTGACTTCCAACTAAGGCGCGTCCCCGAGCAAAACGCCGCGCTAGTCGAATTTTGTGCAGTTTTTAAGAGCTATCTACTCTTTATTCAAAAAGAAATATCAATTAATAAAAATACATTAAATTTCTACATAATGTTGATTCTAAAATTGTAGTACTTTTTTTTTTAATATGTATATGTTTCACTAATCTCCTTCCAACAACAACATAAAAATTAGTAATAATTATTGATAGCATGCATCTCCTCGTAAAGTGTTCATTAATTATTTTTTGTACTAACACTAATGGATAGACAATTTAATAACGAACATTTTGTAAGTTTGATTTTTTTCAAAAGACCAATTTTCGATTTTATAAAGATTTTATTCTAAAATCTGGGCGTATTCACTACCACAATTCAAGCGCCACCAGTGCCGCTAGGCCAATAGGAATGCTCATATCTTATGCCGATTTTTGGTCAGGGTACGGCCTTAAGTTTTGCCTTATTAAATTAATTATGAGCAGGAAGTTACATTAAGATGTTTATTAAAGCGTTTGAATGTTAGGTTTATTTAAGATCTTAATTAATGATAGTAATTATAATTTTGATGGGTTTCCAGTAAACAGACCTCAGCTCTGTTATTAAACATTACTTACTTATTAATAATTAATCTACTTCTTTCATGCGGTGTCGTGCTTTGAACAAACATTCCATATGGAGCTAAATCGTGACCACATTTTGAGGTGTCGTGTGTCGCGTCGTGAACAACGGTCTTCTCTCATAACGGCGAAGGAAATCATCGTGGGGTAACCGGCAAAAAACAAAAATTCGGAGTAATTTACCAAGTTACATTCAACAACATGCACTGTGCATGGTGGATTACGATCCACCCTCTCTCATTCTGAGGAAGCCTGTGTCCCAGCAGGAGGGAACGGTATAGTCTGACTATGTTATCTGATCTCATCTATTCATATTCTTTTATTGTAAACTAACGGCCAAGTTATGTCCCACCGCTGAGAAAAGGCATCCCTCACCACACACGTCTGTCCTCGATCATAGTCTAATAACTTCAAAATAATATTATAAATGAAAACGCATAACAAAATCATACTTAATGCATACTTTGTAATGATTGTATTTAAGTTTTTTTTTGTTATTTTTATGGTATCCGTCGTGCCTGGCGCAAATAAACAATTTTTCCGAAGTTCCTTATGGCGCGTTGCGAAAGGGGGCTAGACGGAAAAAAATCTCACGAAAAGTTGTAACGACACTTTTTGCTATAGTTGTGTGCGTGCGGCGTGCGCGTGTTTCGTGCTTGTTTTAACCTATACGCTGTTGTGTTTACGAAGTCGAGAGAGTATATATATTTTATTTTTTATTTTATTAATTTTACGAAAACTTACAGCTAATACATCAATGCGCAGAAACAACATACAAAAAAAGGCCAATTAAAAGTTTCCACCCATGTAAAAGTTACCATAAAATACACATCAGCGAAAGCATAAAAAAAATATAACTCAACGCCCAACAATTACAAAAAAAAAAAGTGAACAAATGCTTCTACATATCAAAGAAACGCTTACTCAACTTAGTTTTCAGGTTTTTAATCTTAGTATCAAACAAGTCCAGATCAACATCCCGACACACTGCATTAAACGTACGACAAACTCTTATCATGTACGAATTCAGTCTGTAAGTAGTTTCAACTTTAGGTACATGAAGGAGACGGGCATGCCGAAGAAATACACACGGTACACGCAGTCCAACCTTGCCCACCAACTCAGGAACGTCAGTACACCCGTTCATTATACTAAGAAGAAAAGCAAGATCTGCAATTTTCTCCGTTCGTTTAGAGGCAGAATGTGAAATTTATTACACCGACTTAAGTAATTAGGAAGATAGATTTTCGACCGATATTGTATGAACCTCATAAATCGTCGTTGTATGCTTTCAATGCGATTAACATAGACATTATAAATTGGATTCCAAATTTGAGAAGCATATTCAAGGTGGCTACGGACGAACGCACAGTAAAGAATCTTCATAGTTTTAATATTCTTGAAATCAGAAGATATCCTATATATAAAACCCAAAGCTTTGGAAGCCTTGTTAACTATGTTATTTATATGCACGTCAAACAAAAGCTTCGAGTCAAATGTTACCCCAAGGTCCCTGATGACGCTGACTTTTGCTAATAAGGTGCTCGATATCTTGTAATTGTACTTAACAGGGTTTGGCTTACGAGTAATCGTACATACATAACATTTGGACACATTCAAGTCCAGCTTATTTCTAGCGCAATAGTCGTGGAACCGGTCCAGATCGTCCTGTAAACGACATGCATCCTCTTCGGTTGATACTTGACCCAGGATCTTCATGTCATCCGCAAACAATAAAATTTTCGAATTAAGGAAACAAGAGGCAATGTCATTAATAAAAATATTAAATAAAAGAGGTCCTAACACGGAACCTTGGGGAACACCCGATGGTATGTACATAGTCCTCGACGTGTAACCGTTGAGAACCACCGTTTGACACCTATTTTCCACGTACGATGAGAACCATCTGAACAAATTACCCGTCACACCAACCAATGACAGTTTGCGCAAAAGAAGCGCGTGATCAATTCGATCAAAACACTTGCTGTAGTCAGTGTATATAACGTCGACCTGTGACCTTCTGGACATGTGCTCCGTTAAATAGTCGCTACAGACCACAAGATTGGATGTGGTGGAGCGACCTTTTAAAAATCCATGTTGATGTTCTGAGAAACTTAGTTTAAATGATGACGAAAGTTGTCTGTGTACAATTTTCTCCATGATTTTAGCGAACACGCAAAGCTTAGAAATCGGTCTGTAGTTGTCTATACTGTCCTTAGGTCCTTTTTTGTGAATCGGCGTTATATACGCTGACTTCCAGATTAGTGGCATCACTCCTAACTCCAATGATCGTTTAAATAATATTGTCAACGGAACGGATAGACTCCTAGCACATTTGGATATAAAAAATGGAGGAATGTTGTCAGGGCCCGCGGATTTATTAATGTCCACTTGTTTAAGTAGCCGAAATACTTCCTCCTCCCGGACATCAATAGAACACATGTTTGGTACATAGCCACTGACCACCATGTGCATCCAATGCAGTGATCAAGAACTCATCATCCTCGCTTCGTTCTTGGAAATTAGAAAAAAAGTAGTCGCCGAACATATTGCAAATTTCCTCTCCATTACTCGATGAGGTTTCACCCAATTTAAGAACAGCCGGGTAACAGTTGGTTTGTTGTTTAGATTTTACATATGCCCAAAAAGCTCTAGGATTTCGAGAAATGGCAAATTCGATGTTTGAGATGTAATTATCAAACATTTTCTTCTCCAGATCTTTGGCTCGCGCACGTAAAGTAAGGAATGATTGATGATCAGTAAGATTTCCATACCTTTTAAATCTAGAATGAAATTTAGCCTTTTCTCTAATAATTTTAATAAGAGGGCTTTTATACCACGGAGGATACTTGCCCCGTGCGACAACAGTTTTAGTAGGAATATATTTATCGCGAAGCGAGGTGATTGTGTCATAAAAGAACTTTACTGCTTCCTCGAAAGTCCTACAGCTTAATTCCAATGACCAATTTCTTGCCACAATTTCATCCGTTATGGCGTCATAATTCGCAAGAGCATACAAAAACTTGACTCGAGGCCGAGAATGCAGCCGATGTAGTTGTACGAATTCAGCAGAGATACAGAGTGCTTTGTGGTGTAAGTCCTCTACCACCAAAGGATCCCGGCTGCAAGCGACAGTAACTTCGCTGTTCGACAGCACGAGGTCAAGAATCCTGTCATTACCGTTACGATGAGGATTGTACTGTAACAAACTGCAAGCGGCAAGAGTATCGCAAAAGTTGGTTTGAGTGGGGCCGTGTAGGTTATTAGGGGACAGGTAATCTCCATCCGCCGCCACTTGCCAGTCAATATTTGGCTGATTAAAGTCGCCAAGAATTAAGAACTTATCTGCAGGATGTTTAAGAACAATATCAGCCAAGTTACTAACGAAGTTATGTAGTTGCACCATCGAAGAGTTGCCAGTCTGCTGATTACATATGTAAACAACACAAAAGTGCAATTTATAGGTTACTTTTGGTTTCGATTGGTGTAACGTTAAGGTGACCCACAGATCTTCGGCAGACGAACGCCATTCATCGCGGACATCGGCAACAAGCTCTCGACGAACGGCTATCAAGACCCCCCCACCCATGGTTTGGTTAGTGTGCGAGTAATTTCGATCACGTCTCCATACAAAATATCGGTCATCAAACAATTCACTATCAGATATACCCTCAGTAAGCCATGTTTCAGTCAAACAAACGACATCAAACGAATGAATACACACATTCCTATAAAAAACTGATGTTTTCGTCCGTAGTCCCCGAACGTTTTGATAATAGACGCTAATAGGTGCCATGATAAGTCAAAAGTAACACTAGATTTATAATTGGTAAGGTATAAGGTACAGACACATTATGTGTCAAGTAAAAATTATAACAAATGAAGGTCGGTGTAAATAAATCTAGCCAAAACAAAGCGGTAGGAATTATAACTAAAACTAATTCCACAAAACATGCGAAATAACTTGTGTTGAAGTACCTAGCTATGTAAGTGAAGCAAAAGCAAAGGAGGTAATTTAAGTGTAAGCATATCCCGATCTCTATTGTATGAGCATAAAGTTTAAAATGTAAGCGAAAATCAAAGCTAAATGAGTATATAGCACCGAGCGATAAGAGAACAAACGGCAGGCGAGAATGGAATGCGAGCAAAAAATAAGTACCTGTGTTTCTCAAACTTAAATTAGATGAGTTGACGAACATCAATAGCGGTGCGTCGGCAGACCGACCGGCGGTGTTGCCTAAAAAAACTTTTTCAAATCTTGTTCAGTCCTGACGTGGTGCTTCGGTGATGCATGGTTTTTACGGATAAATATTTTGCAACCTGTTACCCATACATATTCGTAACCCTTTTCCTTAGCCAAAATCTTGGTTTTATTAAGTAAAGCCTTGTTATCTAGCGTCAGGTGGTCGTTGACGTAGATTTTCTTGTCACCTCGGAGTCCCAAATCGGCTGCACTCAAGATTTTATGTTTTCTAGCCGCAGCAACAAAATCGTTCTTTAGGTAACAGTTGTGCACCGAGCAAATTATTGTCTTGTTATGGCTGTCGTTTCTCGTGGGTATCCTTGCCACATAATTTATACGTTCTTTTGGGATGGGGTATTTGATTACATCCCCTATTTTAGCGATGACGTCGAACAAGTTCTCTGAGTTCGACTCGGGCACACCCTTAATCTCGATGTTATTCATCCTGGATCTCTGCTCGTTGTCGCGACACTGAAGTTCCAGGCTCCTACAGCGCTCCTGTAATGTGGCAACGTCGTCTTTGGTCTTCTTCAACCCATCCATCTCCCGCTCCAATCCTGACACCTTGCTTGTGAGATCCCTTACTGAGCCGTGCACGAATTCAAGAGACTCCTTCATCTCTGCAATGGAGTTAGTGACATCGGAGAAATCCGCTCTCATGGCCTTCAGTTCCGCTAACTCCTTGTTAATGTGTTTAAGGTCTTCCATCAACACCGGCAGTGATTCCATTTGAGCAGACAATCTCCTCAGTTCCGAGAGAATACTGTCCATGTCTGTTGCTGTTGATGAAGCGACCCGGGGACTCGCGGCCAGGGCTTTGCAGGAATTGCACCTCCATGTTAATTTCCGATGACCGAGCTTTCGCCATCCAGTTTCAGTAATGCCAGCGCACGGAAAGTCAAACTGACTCTTACATGCAGTGCATCTGACCCCGTCGTTGACCTGGTGGTCGCAACTCTTGCACTTGAACATTGTTTTTATTATAGATATAAGTAGAGTGTATGCGTTCGCACGGTTTCGCTGTCTACCGTCTACTGAAATATGAATAGAGAGTGTGTAGAGTATATATGTTTGTATATATATACATATGTATGTATATTTAGTTTCTTAACGCCAGACGTACAAAACCCTCCACCACAGGCCGACTCGAGTCAACACTACTCGAAAACTGACCCCGAGCCGCCACTAACGAACCGGCGATCAAATCAGAAAACCTAAAAACCTCCATATCTCGGAAACGGTTGGAGCTAGCTCAATTCTGAGTAAAAATTTGTCCCCCTGCCACCCGGCGCTTCTGGCCGGAGAACAAGATAGGATAACCCTCCCCCCCCTCAACTGTTCACCTTCCCCCCCGCAATTTTTTTTACCCCATTCTAAAATATGAATATGAAAAGTCTATAAAATCGTGCAACAAACCCCTCCCCCCCTCACCCCTCATCCGCTCACATTTACTCGAAATCCTTTTCATAAAATAATTTTATACGACCGAACCAACTATTCAAATTGTAAAATCCACATTTGTTAACCGTCACCTAGCGCCATCTGTCGCCATCACATCAGCTGGAATAAAAAAACATTAATTTAAGAAATAAAATTGTATCTCGGAAACGGGAGGAGATAGGCCAAATCTGACAACAGATTGGAATATACTATAAATATGTAATAAGTATAGTATATTCTTATACATATATGTAAAAGCGGGAGTACTCAGGGTTCTCAAATGATAACGATCAGACAACTTGTAAACACTTTTTATTACTCACACCAACAGTAAATCAACTTAATTTTATAAGAAGATGTGCACAGTTCAAAATACAATTCAATATTAAGTTCTTTCGACTAGAACCAACCTATTTATACGTTTAGACAAATGAAAAGGCGTCACATAGCAACAACTACCGGTGACATTCGTTTATCAATTCATTTTAGATTTAAGTTTGTAAAAATACAGTAATTGTGTTCAATATTTGATTAGTAATTAATAACACTTTTTACAAATATTTTGAATGGATTTAGCTACCAATTATTTTATTTGAATGAACTAACAGTCAGTGATCTACCTTCCATTTTTGATTTTTAAAATATTACTCAAATAAAAAGAAATCTTTACATTAACAATACTTAATTCGGGTTTCCGTTAAGTCACCTGCCTTGAAGTTTGATTTCGTCGGTACTATTTTCATTTAGCAGCGCTATCATACATGTGTATATATATGTATACACATATGTATATATAATAAAGGAACTTCGTTCCATCCGGGTGTCCCTTGACACCTCTCAAGTTTTTATCTCTTCAAAGGTTTGGATGGATGGATGTATGTTTGATACTCAATCACGCCAGAACGGCTGAATGAATCTGATGATATTTGGCACAGAGATAGATTATAGTCTGCAATAGCACATAGGCTACTTTTCATCCCGGTATAATATAATGTTCCCTTGGGGTAAGAAAACACTTTTCAAGCGAGTGAAGCCACTGGCAGAAGCTAGTAACAGATTAATATATCAATATCTCTATACTTGTGTCAATTTCATACAAAAACCTGAAGGCCCAAAATACCTGACTCTGTAAACAAAGCATCAATTGACCTACATAATTGGAAATATTAAAATTGACCGCCTTCATAAATGTACAAAAGAAATCACAAATTGGAAACCCAGAATGTTAAAATAGGTTTCTAAAATAATTTTCAGCAAACAATTAATTTACTTTGATGTTTTTACCGAAATCCACTTAATCAGAGGTAGAATTTATTAATTTTTTGACGTGAATAGGTGATTTTAAAATGAGGAACCTTAATTACGTATGATAGCGATGTTTTTCTTATGGCTATCATTATGACAAATAAACGATTGTCCATAAGAAGGTTGGATAATGTAAAGGATTGTTATGCACAACCGAAAAGTAAATTATTTTCTTTCAAGCTTATTGCCTCGCCTTTATGTCAATGTTCTACATTTGACTGCGAATATGTACAATCTGCACATCATATCTTATGGGAGTGTATTCTTTGGCAGAATGAAAGCAATAAATTGTGTTAGATAATGTAAAGGCTGCATCTGAAGTTATTTATTATACGGACCTTGTGGAAACTAGAAAAAAAATCCGTGCGTTCAAGCATTTTTGCCATACCTATTATCGGAATCAAAAATAAAAGCTCACAATGTTAGGACCTATTATGCTGTACCAGATAATGATAATACCTATTATCACATACGGCACCATAGTGTGGTGGCCAAGAACAAAGCTTGCCTCGTGCAAAGCGCCACACACCAGGTTACAAAGAACAGTGTGTCTAGGCATCACGGGTGCTTTCAGGACAACAGTTACGGCAGCGATTGAGAGATACCTCAATATCCCTCCTCTGCATATGATGGTTGAATTCGAGGCAAGGAAGATATTACATCGTCTTGCTGTTGCTGGTTTATGGGATGCCTCTAAGCCAAAGACTAACCATACAAAGTTCGATGGGAATGAAGGCCTGGATCGGATAACATATGTTAGTGGTGGTTTTGATATGTTTGTGTTCGAAAGGTCTTTCAAGGTCCAAATCCCTACCATAGAGGACTAGACGAATGGACTCGATCACCAGAACAAAATAGTCTGGTGTGGTACAGTGATGGATACAAAATAGAATCAGGTACAGGAGCGGGAATATTCGCAAAAGGTAACAAATGTAGCAAAAGCTTAGGGAAGATGGCAACTATATTCCAAGCAAAAACATTTTCCATAATAACCTGTGCTCAAGAGAATATAGATAGAGGAACCAGAAGTAAATCCATATGTATTCTTAGTGACAGTCAGGCTGCAATCAAGGCCATGGCATCCTACAAAGTGGACTCCGGACTTATTCTGGATGCTATCCATACCCTAAACAGGCTTGGGAAGCACAACAGGGTACGACTGATGTAGTGACAGTCAGGCTGCAATCAAGGCCATGGCATCCTACAAAGTGGACTCCGGACTTATTCTGGATGCTATCCATACCCTAAACAAGCTTGGGAAGCACAACAGGGTACGACTGATGTAGTGACAGTCAGGCTGCAATCAAGGCCATGGCATCCTACAAAGTGGACTCCAGACTTATTCTGGATGCTATCCAGACCCTAAACAGGCTTGGAAAGCACAACAGGGTACGACTGATATGGGTCCCTGGGCACAAAGGAATCCATGGTAACGAAGTGGCTGATGAACTGGCAAGAGAGGGCTCAGCAAATGATTTTGTGGGTCCAGAACCATGTGTAGGCATTTCGACGTGTCTCGTAAAAGCCGCATTTAGGGAGTTTGCAGATCACAGACAACGAACTCATTGGCTGTCCAAGAAATTCCTAGGCTCTACGTTCAAAGCCCGGGAATGCATTTGGAACATGAGCAGGGGCAAATCCGCTACCTGCTTGGGGCCTTTACTGGGCACTATGAAACCAACGACATGCTCATGAAGATGGGTCTAACCGCGACACCCATGTGCAGGTTGTGTGGGGAACATTAGTCGATGGTGGGGAACATACGGAACGCATGGAGCACCTACTGTGCACATGCGATGCACTGGCTGGTAAGCGAATATTTAATGGCGGTAAGAGTCACCTAGGGGTTGGATATCCAAAACCAGAAGACTATAGGCTCATATCGCCTGGTCTCGTTGTAAAATTCATGAAAAGAGTTTTCAACGAGATTGGGGAGGAGTTAGTTATCTGGGTGATCACAAAAGATCCCAATGGGTCGAAGTGTCCGAGTTATTTCTCGGCCCCTCCATATGATAAGATAAGATAGGACTCATTATTATTCATGTAATTTTTTTTCCGTGGTGCTAGGCAACTGGGCTTATCGCAGTTGTAAACGACCCTTTGTGCCTATTGGCCTTGCTTTTCTGTCTCCTGCTTGATATGGAGGCACGGAGAAATTATGTTTTTGATTTTCCTACTCCTCCTTTATTATTTTCTGATTCATTTCGTTGCGGGATCCAAGACAGTTAAATTCATTCTCCGGGGCTTTGTCGAGCTTTACTGCCTCGGCACCTTTCTGGTTTGGGAATAGTGCGGTGGGTTTGTTTGTGTTGTTTAACAGAAATGTCACGCTGTCAATCTCTTGATGTTTGACTACCGGTCGCTATCGCTGATACGAGTATAATAGCTAGAGCTTATTGAGATGTTTTTTGTGGAACGTACCTATATAATAAATACGCTTGAGATGATAAACAATTCTTTTATAATTCCACTGCAGGAAAAAGGGTCTATTCTCACGCAGAGAAGGAATGCAGATAAATTGGAGAAACATCTTTTGGAAGAAACAAGCTTCAATAGAAAAAACCAACCTGTAATTTTCCAACAACTAGACAGATCATATAAATATTTTTTCCTTACGGGAATCAAACCCGCGACACGCAGCGTAGGAACCTATCGCTCATCCACTCGTCGTCGTGGATAAAATTGGTAGAATTTTTCAATCTGAGAATAAAACAAAGTCAAAGTCGTGAGTGAGTGTGGTTTTATTTATCGATTGGCTTAGAAGTATAACTTATGCTCATTTGCGTTTGCCAAACATAACAATGGGTGAGGCGTGAAGGAAGGATAAAATAAACAAACAAATAACTCATGTTTATTTTATGTTAGCAAGTAACAATAGCTGTTTCTGAGACCACGATTTATTTTATTAGGCAGAAAGAAACTTGTGCTTACGAGAAACTTCTCGTAAGCACAAGTTTCTTTCTGCCTAATAAAATAAATCGTGGTGGGAAACTTCCCTAATCCATTCTTACAAACTAACGGGTTGGTACAAAATTACATCTAAGGATAGACATCGAAAGCTCTCTCAGCGGAGGTGGAGATCCAAAACATAGAAAAAAACCGACCAAGTGCGAGTCGGACTCGCACACAAAATATCACGTTTGTTGTATGGGAGCCCCACATAAATATTTATTGTATGCTGTTTTTAGTATTTGTTGTTACAGTGGCAACAGAAATACATCTACTGTGAAAATTTCAACTGTCTAGCTATCACGGTTCATGAGATACAGCCTGGTGACAGACGGACAGACAGACAGACAGACGGACCGCGGAGTCTTAGTAATAGGGTCCTGTTTTTACCCTTTGGGTACGGAACCCTAAAAAACGATGGTAATTTTATTAAAGAAAAAAAGTTAATTCAAGAAATTAAAAAGCTGACTGCTTAAGAAGCGAATTAAAAAGACGTTAACAAGAAGAAAATCGGGGCTTTTGATTTTTATATTTAACCTTTTTGTATTTTAACTTTTTAGCTAATAATTTTTTTGTCGAATTACTTTTAAACATATAAGTGACATATATTTTTGTAATCACCTCTTTAAAACCTTTGTTTTGATATCCCACACAATGAGTTTAGAAGAGAAAATATTGGGACCCTCACAATATGGCACCCTTTTGACAGTCTAATACCGGTTATACACTCCAACAAATTCCTGGGCTTTACGTTCAAAGCACGGGAATTATGCATTTGGAATATGAGCAGGGGGCAAATCCGCTACCTGCTTGGGGCCTTCACTTGGCATTTTGGAACCAACCGCAACACCCATGTGCAGGTTGTGTGGGGAACATACGGTATGCATGGATCACCTTCTGTGCACACACGATGCACTGGCTGGTAAGTGAATGAGTCTCCTAGGGGTTAGTTATCCAAATCTAGAAAACTATATAATAGGCTCATATCTCCTTTGATTGGAGAGGAGTAGTTTATCTAAAGGACCACAATAGATCCCAATGGGTCGAAGTGTCCGAGTTTTTCCTCGGCCCCTCCACAAGATAAGATAAGATTGACGTAAGAATTATTAGAATCAGACTCAGAATCAGTTATCATTTATTTGCAAAGAATGTCGGTAACAAAACATAGTTTTTATAGTTTAAAAAAGAAAAACAATTGGATCCAGTACATTCTACCGTATGAACGCCACCGCGCCTTTCTAGAACGCCACATAGAAACAAACATACATACATAGAATGATAAACACATACCCTTCTTTGCGTAAAAAAATATATTTCAATATGGTTTTGTCTCCTTTTAGCAATTTTGTATCACGGTATTCATAAATACTATTAATACCACTGAACAGCTTGATTGAAGGGCTTAGGAAAAAGCTTTGAACTGCAAATAATTAATTTCCACGACATCAATACTCTTCGCCTAGTTTAAGCAGATTTCTTTATAAGACCTCCGTTACAATTCCGCCATAAACTTGCAGAGCCGGATCCACAGGTACGTTTTCTTGCGGAAGTTCCGCTTTTACGGAGGCGAGGTTCTATCACAACCCTAATTCATTCACATAGAACAAACTACCGACACCAAATCCACTAAATTGTTTAAAAAAAATACATAAACGCTTTAGTTACGCCAATAAAATCCGTATAACTTAAAAAAACAATCAATGTCCAGCACATTTAGAGGCACCGACGACGTTGTTTGGCTCACTTCCAAATGGCTCCTTGTTTTTATCATTATTTTGCTCTGGGTTTTGTTTGGCTCGTTAGATGCTTTTAAGGAAGATAGGGGAAATTTTTACAACAAATTTTATAGCCGTACACCTATTTATTTACCATGGGCGTAGGCAGACACTACAAATGCATGAATTTGTAATTTCATTGCCAAGTGCACCAACATGGAGCAAAAACAGCATACATACACTTTTTTTATTATCTGTAGACTCGCGCTGGACTACTATCTCACCTGATGGTAAGCGATGATGTGGTCGACGGTAAAGCATGCTTTACCGTCGACCACATCAACCACTAAACTTATTCACTCTAAATCTAAAGACCCCTAGATTGTAGCTATCGGGAAATACAGATTCCGCTTTTTTAATAAATTATTTTATCGTCATCCTAATTTTTTCAGGCATTAGCCATCAACCAAAAATACGATGTATGCAAAAATCGACGCTTAAAAATAAATGATAATCAGGCAGTATGTACCATACATCTGCATTTACCACTTCGAGAAATAAAAGCTTGGTGTAATTTTCTTCTTTAGGTGAAATTATTAAAACATTTAACAGCAGAATCATGCAGGAATTCAGAGGTAAACCTGCCGCATAATTCATAATCTATACTAATACAATAAAGTAAAGTAAGAGGTAATGTTTGTGAGTTTGTGACGGGCTAATCTCTGAATCTACTGAACCGATTTTAAAAATTCTTTCACCAGTAGAAAGCTACATTATTCCTGAGTGTCATAACCTATAATATATTTTCAAAAAATTAGAGATCCCTATGAAAATTGCAATAATGTAACCAAAACAATGTAGCAAAATGTTGAAAACTATTGATGATATATAAAAATCATTAGGTAGGTAGGTAGGGTAGAGTAGGTAGGGTAGGCAGGGTAGGCAGGGTAGGCAGGGTAGGCAGGGTAGGCAGGGTAGGCTGGATAGGCTGGGTAGCCGGCAGGGTAGGCAGGGTAGGCATGGTAGGCAGGGTAGGCAGGGTAGGCAGGGTAGGCAGGGTAGGCAGGGTAGGCAGGGTAGGCAGGGTAGGCAGGGTAGGCAGGGTAGGCAGGGTAGGCAGGGTAGGCAGGGTAGGCAGGGTAGGCAGGGTAGGCAGGGTAGGCAGGGTAGGCTGGGTAGGCAGGGTAGGCTGGGTAGGCTGGGTAGGCAGGGTAGGCAGGGTAGGCTGGGTAGACAGGTTAGGTAGGATAGGCAGGGTAGCCAGTTGACGGGAGCGAAGCCGCGGGGGTCAGCTAGTATAATATAACCAGTACTCGTACATACGGTTGCGTACATAATTTTCAATTTACCTAATTTATTCGCTGAATTTCTCAAATATTGGTTAAATTGATTGAATTATTTTGGAAGCCAATTTCAGTAATTTTATTGAATCAATTTTATTTCGTTACTGTAATTTGTGTATTTGTAACACAGTAAAAATATTTGTAAGAGTTAATTTAACTTGGTCGAAGTCTAGTTATTATTAAACGGGAAATTCAAAAGGATAAGTTTTAATTTTAATGTCATCATGATCAGCTTTTTGTCTGATGCTGGGACACAGGCCTGCTCTCTGTGAGAGAAGTAATGTTTCTCAATCCACTACGCAGCACCACGCACCATGCATTTCGGGTTGGTTCAATTAATTAGTAGGAAAAGACCAAGAGAATCACGTGATTGGAGTACACATTTAAGACCAAAAATCATTTCCAAATAAGTTGATCTAGCCTTTAGCCAAATATATGTAGCGTTTCATTTCTAGTGTAATCGGATGTGCCTAATACAAATATTTTACGCTATCGGACGCCTCGCGGTTTTACCCGTGTAGTTCCCGTTCCCGTGGCAATACAGGGATAAAAAGTATAGAAGCCGTGACACCCGGGGACAGTATACCATCCCAACGGTGAAAGATTTTTTGAAATCGGTCCAGAAGTTTTCAGTTTATTCGTAACATACACAAATATAAAAATACAAATCTTTCCTCTTTAAAATATTAGTATAGACTAGCTGTGCCCACGGCTTCGCTCCCGTCATCTAACTGCCAACCCTACCCTACTTACCTACCTACGATTTTTGTTTCTATATTTATCACTCTTTCGCGGTGAATTTTAACACCGCCATCCAGAAAAGGACTTCAAAAGCACAACGCCATCTATCGAATATCGAGTTCAACTGTCCGAGTAACTGAATTGCGTGTGTTAATTTTACTTCTTGAACACTTAAAATTCATCTAACTTTTGATAGAGTGAACCGATTGCAATGAAACAAAAACTAAGTAATTCTTCAAGTTACGCACAATTTTTCCGTCTAGAAGTTATTTACATTGGTTCCGTACATTTCACGTGATGCGTGCTCAAATAAACAGATAAACAGACAAAAATGACAAAAATGCCGGCAATAGGTTCTGTTGGTTATCCTTTAACACCCTGGCAATTTTTTTTGGAAATATTTTCGATGTACAATAATTACTTTTCTACAGATTCATTACATGTACCTATTAATGATGATTAGTATAGATGAAGCAATTGTCTATCTGATCTCCACAACTCAAACTGGATAACACTATACTATTTGGCAAGTCTTTTTGACTTTCGGGCTAATGGCTGCCTGTAGCGACTTTCTAATGACAGCCAGGACCACTACTAAATCGCAAGTTGTATCAGAGGCACAAGAATTTCAGCATCTACAGTCCATTGGCCATCTCAGCAAGCGTTGACTTGCGAATCAACCAGTACTTTTTATTGAGCCGCAATTTTGTTCGTAGAATTTGTATAGGAATTCCTCTTACATCAACACGTATTCGAACACATGAAAGTCGCGATAGGCGTAAAAAAGGGTTCGGCTTGATTAATGTGCGTGACTATACTTTTATACTTTATACCGTGAACGTATACTGATGTCTAAGTTGCTGATTGTACCGCTTACGTCGGCGTTTGTCAGGGTCACAATTTAATAAAAATGGGTTAAGCGCTTTTCTTCAGGTATATAGGCCTTCACCATAAATTAGGTAAGTCCTTTTGGTTTAGAGGTCCCATGGATGATCAGGCGTCCAGGATTTGATTCACAAGCAAAGTGTTAATGCAGCTCGTTCGGCAGTCGGGTAAAATGGTGAATTCTTCGTATTGAAATAGACTCTAATGGGATTTCAACATTTTTTTTTACTATTGATAGGCATGCGCTTGACCACTATCTCACCTGATGGTAAGCGATGATGTAGTCGACGATGAAGCACGCTAGCCTAGAAGAAACCTATTCACTGTTGACTTAAAGACTCCCAGGTCAGCTATCAGGTATGTAGCTACAGACTCAGGCAGGGAATTCCACTCCTTCATAACTCCTAACATCATCATCAGCTTTTTAATGTTTCCACTACTGGAACACAGGTGTCGAGCTTCATTGCCTCGGCGCTTTTCTGGTGGTCGCCACTAATCGGCTTTCAGGAGTTGCAGTGGTTTGGGAATAGTGCGGTGGGATTACTGGAACACAGGCCTGTGAGAGGGAATAGGTCGTTATCCACCACGCGAGCTAGATTTTAACATAGTTATGATTAAATTTAGGCGTACAAAAAACCTTTTTCTGCTTACCATTTTGCAGACTTAAACCGTGGTATTTTGTTATTTTATTTTAATTAGGTTTAAGTACCTAGAATTGAAAATATTTCTCAATTCATTATAAAACCTTATGTATCTTAATTAGCAAATTATTCTAAACATATTTTACCCTACTCAAGTACTCATTAGCAATGTAAGGTTTCAACGAATAAATTAAAAACTTACCCCTGTTATTCCTAAACAGTTTAAAGTCTATTTTTACACGTATATAAGGACTAAATACTCGTCAGTGTTTCGTCAGCTGAAGTTCTACAAAAGCGACAAAATGTCAAAATCAGGTCACGTGATTTTTTGTTACCTATCTCTTGTCAATCCCATAAAATTTTCCTTTTTGACAATCTCTATCGCCAACGCTTCGCTTCGCTATCGCTTTCGATGATTGAATGCCACTTGTTTAGGGACAAGGGTTAAGGTTCCCCTAGTCGACGGCACGAACTATTTTGTGCGCGAGGTTAAAATGCATGCTATCTCATCCGACAACACGTGCGAAAGATAAAGATGCTGTGATGAGCAGTAAGAAGCTCTTTTGCGTACGAATTAGCACTTTTGCAAATTTATATCGAAATGAATGATGATTTAAGACGAAAACGAGCGCTGCGAAATTTTATAAACAGACCTTTGGGATTCTAGACATCATGAAAAAACGACTAAATGTACATTTTCAAAATAACATTATTTGCATTGTGGAATTACTAATCTATTCCTGTATGGAGGCCGTTTCGCAGTTTTCCTATTTCTTATGGTATTTATTGCCGCCCAAAGATGCGTTAAAACTTGTGTTGAAATATGGAACTTTCGACGATCATAACTTTCAAATATTTTATATTTTTACTTTTTTGATTCCATACAGAATGATGAGACAAATTGATATCATTTTTATTTTGAACGTACATCGTCAAACAGTGGAGGAATCGCCAGACTACATTTGTATGGAAGAATGATCGACTAGTGTAACCCTAAAAGTCTGTTTTGCTTGCGTGAACTAAGAATAATATTAATAGGTAAATCTAGTTTATAATTAAAATTATAATCAGGGCAGCTTTGTGGCGAGCTGGTGGGCAGTGACGACCCCACGGACCTGATCTCCAGGGAGAAGTTTTGTTCCTCATCTCTGGCTTTCCTTTATTGGCTAGTCGGAGTGAAAACTGACTAGGAACCGAGCATAGACCAGAGCTCTTTTACCTTAATTGGCTGGCTTGAGTGGAGATTCGCAAGAGCAAACGTGCTCGGAGGAAAGAAGTTAATACAGTAAGATGCTGGTAGGGATCTTGACCGGGATTTCTTTCGGGATTGTCCTGATAGCCGTGGCATACCTCTCCACTCCTCAATCACCTCCTTATATGCTGCCCCCTTGGCGCTACGTCACTAAAGTGCTAGCGGCTGTTTATGGGGGGAGGGCTTTATTGGGTTGTATGAGGGGGACTGGTGATTTGCAGTTGCAGTTTACCGGTCCCCCTCAAACAACTCCAAAGATTTTGACAATTTCTTATGTAGTGTAAATTTTGTCTACGATAAACTGTCTAGCTGCAGAAATATCGTGCTTATTGGTGACCTTAACATTGGTCAAATATATTTGACTTTGACTATATTATTGCATTGTCATCGGTCCTTGATAGGTGCGCAAAGTTTAAAATCAATCCGACGTTTTCAAGGGGGTGAAAATCACGTTCAAAGATTCCGAACATTGATACATAGTTACATAGATACATACCAAGCATAACAGCGTTAAGCGTTACATTGATCTTGGCCAGGGATATGGGTGTGACCGGAATGCCATGCACTAGAGTCGATCGAAAAGCGGGCCAAGAGGCTCGTCGGCGACGAGGCACTGGTTAAGTCAAAGTTCCTGAGCCTTGAACATCGTCTCCGAGTTGCAGGCTTGTCGGTCTTTTATCGATTACATTTCGGGGAGTGTGCGATGGAATTGCATGAACTAATTCTGCAAAGCCTGTTTCATCTTTGGACTACCAGACGAACGGCGATGCGCCATCGGTACATGGTGGACATCCCACCCATACGCACTAAACGTTTTGAGAATATTTTCATAATGCGTACAGCTAAGGACTGGCATTCCCTGCCGGAGTCTGTATTTCCCGATAGCTACAATCTAGGGGTCTATAAGTCAAGAGTGAATAGGTTGCTTCTAGGCAAGCGTGCTCCATCGTCGACCACATCATCGCTTACCATCAGGTGAGATGGTGGTCAAGCGCGAGCCTATACCAGACAAAAAAAATTGCCAATTATATCGCATTAAATGCATTTTATAGGCTTCTCCCATCAAATCTGTTACCCAATCGGCTCGACGCGTTGCCTGGACCACGCTTATCTCAAGCCATGGCGAACCAGCCAAATCCTGCCCCAAGCGAAAATTGACTCAAAAAAAAAATACTTATTACTGAGCGTTTGGTGGACTAGTGCCGGTGTCGTTCACTACAGCTTTCTTAAATCTAGCGAGACGATTACGGCGGATGTCTATTGTCCGCAACTGCAAACCATTGTAACGTTGTACGTGGTTGCTAACACATCAGAACCTGGGTAGCATTAATAGAAAAATAATTAAAACCTATTTGCGCTTGCGGCTGATATTTTAAACTGGCAACACTATAATGAACAAGCAAATACTGTCGCAAACTCCGCGCACGGAACTGGTTTGTTGAATGTTGGTAGTTGATTTCCCTCTGAGTACGGTATCACTAACGCTCGCGGACTTCCTGCGGTTCGTGGATCAGTCTCGACCGGCAGTCACTTGGCACTACGTAGCAGCGGAGAGACAGTGTCTGCATAGTGTGACATGTACCTCTGTCACCTTCACATAGTGACCTTGTACGACACATTTTTATTATAACTACTTTTATTATCCACACGCTACCGTGAACAATAAATTTAGACTCAGTTAACCCCAGATTGGGTGAGTGTTGCAAAACTTATATTATCTAGAATTAAGTGATCATTGCATGACTTGTTAAAATCTCGCTATTTGTAAGTTTTGTAATAATGTTTACTTTGGACGCTTGAACCGTTGATTCACATAATCACGTTTTTGTATCAACGGTGATTATTAAATTCAAATCATATTTTAACTTTTATGTTTCACCGAATGACCGTAACATAGGTGTAACGGGTCATGACGGTTACTTTTAAATGATCTTCATTCCTTTCATTCATTATTTTCATTATTCAATGTAGTATTGGTGAGTGGTAGTAAGTCAATGGAAATAATTGTTTTGAAAAATTCTTAAAATCATTGTGTTATTTTTTTCATCTACCTCACATTACTAGATGTTATAATTATGTTTCATCATGCTTTTAAATTGTACCACGCTGCTTAGACTGCTTCATCTTGATGGCTAATTGATGCTAGATCACCGCTTTCCACCGTAGATTCCATGTTCGACGGTTGTCAGGATGTTGCAGTCAGTGGTACGAATTCGGTCATTTTCTTAAATGCCTAATTCGGAATATTCCAGGGTTCACCTATACCGGACACCTTTCGGTGTTGCTACAAGGCTGTGGCTGGACAACCTGCGTGCTACCCACCGACAGGAAGATCGACCTACCTACCTGGCTGCCACCAGTCACCTACGTTCTGGAAACTACCAGGATAGTGGTTTTCTTACGGCGGTCTTGAACCTAACACGCGCTCGATATTAAGAACTCACACCAGTCTCCGGCTGGGTTTCTGGTTAATTTTATATAATAATTATTTTTAATAAATTGTTATATCTACCCTCTCTTCGAGACTTTAATTTACCTGCCTGGCACCTAACCGTTACAGTGGCGCCCATACTAGTGGTAGATATCGAGCCGTGTTTAGTTCTTTTCTGCTAGGCATTATTTTAGTTTTCTTGGTGCTGGCTGTCTATTTCAGTAGTGTTAGTGTAAATACCATGATTACAAGCTGCCAAAAGTGATATTTCTTCCTTATCTCAGGTATCATTTTGATATTATTATACTGTAAAAATTTTAAACTACCCACAATTATTTTTCTAATGCACGTTTTGGTAGCTTGAGTATTTGATTTTGTTCTGTTACTGTGTAAAACTATTTATGTTTTGTTTATCAGAATTTTGCAACACACACCTCTCGGGTAAATTGAGAATTGAACCATTATTTTTTCGTTTACTTTTGAAACATATCGAAAATGTCCTATCACATAAAATTTTTATCGTTACAAAAGGCGGAACTAGAATACGAAGTAGCGGTTCGAGGCGGAGTAAGTGCCGATTCCGTAAACGAGCTGCGAAAACAAATTGTAAAGTTGTCAACTACCCTCCCTTCTGAAGATATTTTAGAATCACATTTAGATCCAACTGAAGACCTAAAAGCGGTCAAAGAGTCCCTGTTAAAGTCGCATAATAGTATAATTACCCTTATTTATTTATTTATTTATTTATTTATGTACACACAAAACACTTTACAGAGAAAAGAAGAATACAGATAGAAGAGCACAAAGGTACTGCTTATTTCAATAGAAATTTCTTCCAGCAGACCTGCGACAGGACAGTTGGATGAAAGACGAAGACACAGTGTGTAGAAAGGAATAAGGAAACTTAAAATAGACTATAATAACTTAACTAATTATATATAAATTACACATATACCTTAACTAATATACATACATATAATATACAAAATTACAATATGGTAGAGAGATAATGTTCTTTGACTTGTTTTTTGAACAGAGAAACATTTTGAGAGTCACGGATTTTAGGTGGAAGTGAGTTCCACAATCGTACTGCATGGACAGAGAAGGAGTGGGAATAGAAATGAGTTCTATGGGATGGGAAATTGAGATGAAGTTCAAGGCGGGATCTGCAAAGAGCATCGGCAGGGCGAGTAAACGAAAAACGATCGCGCAGGTAGCCAGGGTATGCAGGGTTAAAAAGGATGTTGAAAAGGAGACATAATATGCGAGTGTTCCTGCGAAGACGGATAGGGAGCCACTTGAGATCCTTGCGGAACTGAGAGACATGATCGTATTTCCTCAGACCAAAAACAAAACGGATGCACAAGTTTTGCAAGCGCTCAAGCTTATTTAAGAGCTCCTCGGTGGCATCCAGATAGCAGGCATCAGCGTAATCTATGATCGGCCGAATCAAAGTTTGAGCTAAGTAAATTTTAGTTTTAAAGGGTAGGAAAGTTTGAAGGGTTTTTAATGAGTGAAAGGAAAAATGCACCTTACGACTAACCTCATTGACTTGTGCTCGCCAAGAAAGATTGCTGTCAATTAAGACACCGAGATTCTTAGCCGTTTCGGTGTAAGGAATGGTCGAGCCGTCAAGGGATAATGGTGTCAGGAAAGAAATGTCAAGCGCTGTGCGATAACATCGACTGCCTATGATCATGGCCTGGGACTTGGAAGGATTGATCTGTAAGCCATAAGACTTAGCCCATTCACTTATTCTCTCCAGGTCATGATTCATGGCATTAATCGCTAAGTCCACGTCCGCAAGCAGAAAATGTCGATAAAGTTGCAAATCGTCTGCGTAAAGATGGAAGCTGGAGGTGATCACCTTGGTCACAGTGTTTATGAAAATAGAGAAAAGAAGAGGAGAGAGAACGCCACCCTGAGGAACACCAGCAGTGAGGTCACACCAATCAGAGAAAAACTCTTCAAGACGAACACACTGAGAGCGACCCCGAAGATAAGAGTCAAACCAGGCTAGTGCAGAGGAAGAGAAGTTAATAGACTGAAGGACCCCAAGCAGAATGTCAAAATCCACAGAGTTAAACGCACAACTGAAGTCAAGCAAGACTAACAAGGTGAGAGATTTATTCTCCATAGCCCAGCGGATGTCGTCAGTGACCTTCAAAAGTGCGGTAACGGTACTGTGACCTGCCCGGAATCCAGATTGGAAAGGACAGATAAGAGTATTAGACGAAAGGAATCTGGAAATTTGACCATGAACAATGTGCTCGAGAACTTTAGAGAGGAAAGGAAGTATGGATATGGGTCTGAAGTGGGATAAAGAAGAAGGATTACTTATTTTGGGAAGTGGTATTATGTGTGCCTGTTTCCAGGCTGAAGGAAATATGCCAGAGAATAAAGAGTAGTTAACAATATGAGTGAGAATGGGCAGGAGTTGCGGGAGAATAGGAATTATCATTCGCGAACACAGATTATCATGGCCAACAGCAGAGGAGGAAATAGCAAGTAGAGATTTTTTAACATCGTCATCAGAGACAGAGTTTAAATTAAATAGTGGGCAATTCGGTAACGGCAATTCGGAGAGTACAGACAAAGTGGAAGTTTTGACGCAAGGGTCCAAAGAGACAGGTGGAAGAGAAAAGTGCCTATTAAGAGCCGACAAGTCGACATCTTTACAGGTATTAGTGGGAGGTTTGCCAATACCGACAGACTTTAGAAATCTCCAGACGTCAGAAGACTTGCGATCGACTAGCGATTCGTGGAAAAAGCGTCTCTTAGCATCCCTACACAGACGGTTGCAATGGTTACGTAGAGCTTTAAAATGAGCAAGATTCTGATCCGTGGATCTACGCTTGTATCTGCTCTTTGCCTTGTCCTTACGAGAAATAACGTCTTTAATTTGAGTAGTCATCCACGGAGCAGGATTATGCTTAACTCTAATTCGCCGACGCGGTGCATGCTTGTCATATAAACTCAACAGTTTGGCATTGAAGTAATTCACTTTATCATCGACACAGGCGCTCTCGAAGACGAGAGACCAGTCGATGTCATCTGCATCACGCTTTAACGCCTCCAGATCAATTCCGTTATAATTACGCAAATAACAGATTTGAGGTTTGCGTTTAGGAGGTCGAATACGATAGGAGAGATAGATGAGATCATGGTAAGAAAAAGTTGCAGTAAGTTGCCCAAACTCAGCAACATTGTCAGGGGAAGAAACAATCATAAGGTCAAGAAGAGAAGGCGTGCAGTTTGGAAAGTTATGTGTCGCAGAAAGAGGCAGGATTTCAAGATTAAAAGAAGATAAAAGAGAACGGAGTTTCAGTGAACGAGAGTCTTTTCTAATTAGACATGTGTTAAAGTCTCCCATCAAAACAACATGCTCGTATAACGGGCAAAAATTATTTAGCGACGATTCCAAAGAGTCAAAATAGTTTATGTGGAGGTTAGGGGAGTAGAATACAGCAAGTAATACTTTAGCATGGTGTAAGGTGATCTCTAGGAACAAGAATTCAGCCGACCCAGAGTACCCAGATGGAGACGCACTCACAATTTTGTGCGGTATATCAGCACGTATATAAATGGCGACACCACCACCACCCTTGCCAGTCCTGTCATTTCTGACCAGAACAAAGCCAGGCAGTGCATAGTGCGTAGAAAGGAGAGACGGCTTAAGAAAAGTTTCAGAAATAAGAAGTGCATCAAGATGAGCACTGCTAAAGGATGCCAGAAGATCGGAGTAGTGACCAGGAACACTCTGAGCATTAATATGGGCTATATGGAAATTTTTTGGATACTTAGAAAAGATAGTGGAGATGTTATCATGCAGAGTAGGAAGCGAAGACTCACTTCCAGCACTTACAAAACTACAAGTCGAAGAAGTACAGGAGAAAAAACTTACCTAACCTAACCTTAAATCTAAATTTGAAAGAAATTTGTACATTCGCACCGAAACCTTATTGCATCACGTATATCATCGGCTAAATCGAATTAATTACGCAGCCGGAGATGTAGCGGAAGTCTATAAAATTTGCTTGTCCAACTTCAATACCCAATATAAGGATATGACCATGCTTAGGCCACAAACTGCTATGATCACTCAAACTCTGGTGTCTACTCAACCAGAACCAGTACATGAAACAAACCCAGTTAATGTTGCTGTCAGTTGCGAGCGTAGGCTGTTTTCAGAGATTGGCAAACTAAAATTCTCAGGAAAAACTTGCGTCCGAGCCTTTATTCAGAGGGTAGAAGAATTTATTTTGAGCAGAGCAATACCTCGTGAACAAATGGTCTGTTTTGCATATGAGATATTTACAGACGATGCTCTACACTGGTTCAGATGTGTTAGGGATCGGGCTAGTACTTGGGATGACATAGCTGCTTTGCTTAAACAAGATTTTAGCCAAAGTGATTTCGACTACAAATTTTTATCCGAAATAAGAGCACGCACTCAGGGTGAACATGAAAATATAATTATTTACATTTCAATTATGCGTGGCATGTTTTCTCGTTTGGATAGACAGTTGACCGAAGAAGATCAACTGGAGATATTATTGCACAACATTCGACCTTGCTATGCAAGTACACTCGCGTCCTCTGCAGATATTTCTGATATAAGTAGTCTACAAAAACTATGTAGAAACTACGAAAACATACAAACTAGGCTCAAACAGTTTCGCGAACCGCCTAAAGACACTGCCGAAACCTTAGCACCAGAATTCGCGTATAAACAACAACCAGGACATTCTAGTAACTATAAAAATACTCATTTTAATTTTAAATCAAACTACTCTAAAAATCATTACGATAATAATAACCACAAAAACAAAAATACTAGCGAAACTAATACCAATTTACACGTCAATGAAATAGCCCATGCGTCTAAGGATAAGAACAAACCCGTATATTGTCCTAGGTGTAGATCTAAATCACATTCATTGGGATCATGTAAACAACCACATTTCCTTATCTGCTTTAAATGTGGAAAGGAAGGTGTGAAATTTCCAGAATGTTCTAATTGTCACACTAACACGACAAAAAACTAAGTGGGTCGGGTTGTGGAAACAGTAATGGTACAAGTAATTTCGATAGAAATGATTGGGAAAGTTGGTTAAATACTGTTTCAAAATTCTTTTCATGCTATTCTGTTTCTTCAATCCGTGATACTAGTATAGATTACACACGGCCTTATGTCTCAGTTAGTGTTAACAATAAACCTGTCATTGGGTTACTTGACACAGGTTCTGCCGTTACTATAATGGGAAACGACTTCCATAAGAGTTTCGTTTCATCAAAATGCAAATCGAACAACAGTCAACCTATGACATTTGTTGCAGCGGGTGGACAAAGACTTTCTTCCTTGGGTTTTATTTCAATGCCTTTTACATTTGAAAATCAAATCCATAATTTAAATGTCCATATCATACCGGAAATAAAAAATTCATTAATCTTAGGCATGGACTTTTGGCGAAAGTTCAGTCTATTTCCTACTCACTTAAACACTATTCTTTTTTTAAATCAATCAGAAGCTCAGTTAGCTGAACTGAAGCCAGATTGCTCAGAACATCTACAGTCGTATGATCATTTATCACAAGACCAAAGGATTACAGCAGATAATATAATTTCACAGTTCCGAGAAATATCATACGAAGTACGAGGTCTTGGCCGTACTTCTCTAATTAAGCATACCATAGACACTGGAGAAGCAGCCCCCATTCGTCAACGGTATTATAGAATGTCTCCAGAGAAGCAACGAATATTAGTGAAGCAACTAGATGAGATGCTAGAGGATGATGTAGTTGAACCTACCGAGAGTCCATGGTCGTCACCTGTACTGCTCACTCCTAAAAAAACTGGTGAGCTTAGGTTTTGCTTAGATAGCAGAAAACTAAACGCCGTCGCAAAGAAAGATGCTTATAATTTACCTTATATCTCTGAAATACTTGATAATTTACGCGACGCTAAATATTTAACCAGTTTAGATCTATCTAAAAGTTTTTGGCAAATTTTAATCAATGAGCAGGACAGGTGCAAGACCGCGTTCTACATACCAACCCGTGGTACTTACCAGTTCAAATCTATGCCATTTGGTCTCACTAATGCACCAGCCACACAACAACGTTTAGTTGATATTTTGTTCTATGGACCAGAATTTGAACATCGCGTTTTTGTATTTGTTGACGACATTATAATTGTGTCATCTACTTTCGAGCGACATATTTCACTACTACTTCTTGTATTAAATAAACTAAAACTAGCAAACTTAACTATAAATTTTAAAAAAAGTCAATTTTTTCGTGAAAAACTAAAATATTTGGGCTATATAGTCGATGCTAATGGCTTACATGCTGACCCAGAAAAAGTAGACGCTATTAAGAATTATCCTACCCCCGTTAATAGAAAAGAAGTTCGTCGATTCTTGGGCGCAGCCTCTTGGTATCGCAGGTTTATACCAAATTTTAGTTCCTTGGCTTCACCACTGAACAAACTTACCTCACAAGGCAAAAAAGCACCATCGTTTGTGTGGTCTAAAGAATCTGATACAGCTTTTAATAAATTATAAGAATGTTTAGTTTCAGCATCAGTACTCTCTTGCCCCGATTATTCTAAACCGTTTGAAATTCACACCGACGCGAGTGACTACGGTATTGGTGGCGTATTGACACAAAATATTAATGGTGAAGAAAGAGTCATAGCCTACATGAGCAAGTCTTTGTCCAACCAAGAGCGCAACTACAGTACTACCGAGCGTGAAGCTCTTGCTGTTCTAGTGGCGGTTGAGCATTGGCGCTGTTATGTTGAAAACGGACAGAAATTTATCGTTTACACGGACCATTCTGCGCTCAAATGGTTTTTGAAATTGAATAACCCTACAGGTCGTTTAACACGCTGGGGTGTACGACTATCAGCGTATAATTTCGAAATAAGACACCGCCGTGGTACTGAAAACGTAGTTCCAGATTTGCTTTCACGTTCTGTACCTATTACCGCTGTTGATAGTCTACCCATTAATACGCAAACTACTGATGCGTGGTACCTCAACATCTTTAATGGTTGTCAGTCTTCTCCTACCTCGTTTCCTAACTATATAATTAAAAACGGGAAGTTATATAGGTACATGAAAACTATGTGTCCATTGCGTAGAGAATTTGAATGGAAGGAAGTAGTACCTGCGGAATACCGCAGTACCTTAATAGAAAAGAACCACTCCGAACCTTCTGCAGGGCATTTAGGTGTTTTTAAAACATATAAACGACTTTCCTTATGTTATTACTGGCCAGGCATGCACGCGGACATTCAGAAATTTATTATAGCTTGCGATGCGTGCATAGCTCATAAGCATCAAACCCATGCCCCTTTAGGCAAAATGGGCGAGCCTAAAGTATGTTCTAGGCCATTCCAAACGATAAGTATAGATCTAGTCGGACCCTTACCACCTTCAAGGAAGCAAAATTGCTATATATTCGTCGTTACGTGCTGTTTTACTAAATATTGCATAATATTTCCTATCAAGCGAGCTACCGCGGAAATCGTTACTAGAATCCTAGAAGAAAACGTATTTCTGGTACATGGGATTCCCTCTACTATTATACTTGATAATGGAAAACAGTTTGTTAGCGCTACACTCAAAAATATGATTATCAGATATAAGGTTCCCAATTTATATTTTACTCCAAAATACTCACCTCACATCAACACAGTTGAACGTTACAATAAAACGATAATGACTGCAATTTCAACATTTATTGCAGACGATCAACGTGTCTGGGATCTACTAGTACCAAAGATTCAATTTGCCATAAATAGTTCTGTAAACGAAGCAACCGGCTATACTCCGTCATTTCTTGTATATGGACGTGAACTGGTTACGTGTGGTTCACAGTATATCAATACAGAAAGCAATGAAGATCTTGTTTTTGTACCTCGCGATTGGTATGCAGAAAACCTAGGGTATCTATCTTCTATCTTTAATAAGGTGCAAGCAGCGCTTATCCAGGCACATGCCAGAAACAGACAGACATACAATTTACGTAGGAAACCAGCAGAGTTCAATATAGGTGATGTCGTATGGAAGCGAACCTTCTATCAAAGTGACAAAGATAAATATTTTACTAAGAAGTTGGCTCCCAAATTTATTAAATGCCAAATAATTGGAAAAAAATCTCCATTAGTATACGAATTGGCAGATACATCGGGCAAATCTATCGGCCAATGGCATATTAAAGATATCAAGTTAACCAATTACAAGGACTAAATGCTAAAACTTAATACTAAAAATAAAAATACAAACAAAATGATAAAAAACAGCTCAATACAAATCATTGACTATAACTACCCAACCATGTTCATTCTATCAAAAACTAATTAAAACTAAATAATACTTATAAACTAATAAATTTAATCAAACAATCAACCCAAACGTACGTACTGCTAAAACCGTCTACCTACATATAACCAAATTCTAACTGCTTGTATTATTATTTATTTAATTATATTATTATTAAGAACAAACAGTATAAATAGTAAAAGCCATAAATTTTATATATTGATGCCATTTAATAATAGTTAATCATCACTACCTGCCAGTGAAGTGTTATCAGCTCCAATACACAATATTTATATTTAAATTTCACTTATTCACAACATTGAAATTTTTGACCACAATGGAAGCTATCAACCGCTCAATCACGGATATGAGCAATCTGTTCAGTCAAAGAATGGCTGAATTTGAAAAGGAGTTGCAAAAGTCTCCGTGTGCCACACCAGTCACAACCTCAAGCTTGGCAACAGAGTTTTCATCGTTCCGGGCATTTATTGTTCAGGCGCTTGGTTCTCTCCAGCACCAATCAGCCTTGCTAGCACAGAGCCTGGATAACATGGAGATGCGTGGTAGGCGTAAAATTTTGATGTTGCACGGAGTGTCAGAACAGCAAGACGAGGACACTGCACAGGTGGTGGCTCAAGTTGTTACACAACATTTAAAACTTGATTTGGCTGTGGCTGGCATCAAGAGGTGTCACCGGATGGGGCGCAGCGCATCTAACAAGCCCCGGCCTATCCTCTTCAAACTACATGATGTGGCTCTCCGGGATAAAGTCTGGTTTAGTAAAACTAAGCTGAAGGGCTCTGGTATCACGGTGTCGGAGTTCCTCACAAAAACCAGGCACAACGTCTTCATGGCGGCGCGGGAAAAATTTGGCGTGACCCAATGCTGGACCTCAGTAGGCACCGTGATCGTCCTTGATGCCAAGGGATCTCGACATCGAGTGACCTGCACTGCCGACCTTAAAAGCATCGTCCAGCAGTCGGAACAGGTCTCTGGACAGACGGAGCCGGGTGTCGTTCAACAGGTCGCAGTCGGGAAGATACCCACAACAAAAGTCAAGCGTACCGTGGCAAGAAAGTGAAGCTCTGAGTTGATAGTCCAGGTTTTTGTTGTGTTTGTCTGTAGGTAGGTATAATTCAATTATTTTTCAACACTTCCCACCCGTTCTTATTTAATTTCTTTTTTGTTTGTACCGTTTTTAAAACTTGTTTTGTTTTTGTATTTTAATGTCGCTGTCACAATCTGACAGCACTCTGACAGCCTGTTTGCATTGGCCATTGACAAATGTCTAAATGTCAATTGTCAGTCCCAAACGATTTTTAATTTCGCTCCGTTATACAGTAGTTTTTTCTATTTATTTTATTATTTTGTTTTGTTATTAAACTTGTATGTAGGTACGCTGTTTTGTACCTGGACTCATCAACTTTAATTTTAATGTTTTGTTATTTTTATTGTTTTATTTTCTTTGTACTCTCGAGATAAGCACAACTGGCAGGTGGACAAAAAATTGTTTACCGCGTTTTTTGTTATTGTATTTGTACGAGTAGGTAGATATTTATTTATATTTTATATTTATGCTCAGCCCTGGTGATAGCAGTGTTTCCGATGCTTTTTATTCGTTGGATAGTGATGATGAAAGTTTCCCAAGTGTTCCATCTCTAGCCGACACTCTTGTGTCACTTTTTTCCGATGTCTCCAGGAACTTTAATGTAGTCCACATAAATGCCCAGAGTATTCCGGCCCACTTCCCCGATATGCTGGCAAGCTTTGACTGTAAAAATATTCATGCGATTCTTGTTTCTGAATCATGGTTAAAACCTTGTCTTCCCTCTTCCTCTTACTCTCTTCCAGGTTTTAAGCTTATCAGGAATGATCGCGCGGTCGGTGGTGGTGGTGGAGTGGCCATTTATTTGCGTAATTACATTCCCTTTTCTATTGTTGACATGTCCACTCAGCCGTCCCCGCCGAGCGCCGGTGAACATCTGTTCCTGGAAGTTGAACTGTATCATTCTAAGATTCTCCTTGGGGTCTACTATTGCCCTTCTCTTCGGATTAATTTCTTCTCTTCTTTCGAACGTATTTTAGAAAAATTTATTCCTTCTTACAGTCATAGCATCATAATGGGTGACTTTAACACATGTCTCCTTAAAAAAGATTCCCGCTCTTCTTCTCTTCGTCACGTTATTGAATCTGCCAATCTTTCTATTCTCAATCTTGGTGCCACTCACCGTTTTCCTAACTCTGTTCCCTCGCTTCTTGATCTTATTGTTGTCTCATCCTTCGATCACGTCGCTAAACATGGTCAATGTTCAGCTGACGCCTTTTCCTATCATGATCTAATTTACACTTCCTATAAAATCCGACCTCCTAAGCATAAGTCTAAAACTCTTCTGCTTCGCAATTTTGATGATATGGACATAGGTCGTCTCCAGGAGGATGCCAGTAACATTGACTGGACGCCGTTGGTTACATCCTCGTCCGTAGACGAACAAGTTGAAATCCTGTCTTCTACCATCATTCAGCTTTACGACACTCATGCACCTATTCGAGCCGTGAGAGTTAAGCATCTGCCAGCGCCATGGCTGACTGACGACATTAAAATTTTACTAAGCAAAAAAGCAGCTGCGAAGTTTAGGTTTAAAATTCGGCCCAACGACGTCAACAGGGAAAAATACGTGACAATTAGAAATCAATGCAACAAGGTGTGTAGGAACGCACAACGCCAACATATTCATAATTCAGTTCAAAACGGTGATCCAGCTAAGGTCTGGAAATTTCTTAAATCATTAGGTATCGGAAAAAAGTCTCATGACTCGATTCCTAAAGACTTGGACTTCAACTTGCTTAACAGTCATTTTTCTACTTTGCCCGTATTGGATAGGGCCACCAAAGCTACTACGCTCAATTATCTTTCAAAACTTCCGATACCTAATTATTCCCCTTTTGTTATAAGTCAATTCACTGCTTGTGATGTTAAAAAGAGTATTCTATCGATTACATCCAATGCTGTTGGTAGTGACTGTGTCAGCCGTAAGATGATCTTCCCCATCCTTGATAACATTCTTCCTGTCATCCTTTACATCCTCAACTTCTCTGTTTCTAGTGGTGTTTTCCCACAAACCTGGAAAGATGCCCAAATTATTCCTTTGCCCAAAAAACCACAACCGGCATCTTTCTCTGACTATCGTCCCATTTCTATTCTTCCTTTCCTATCCAAAGTCCTTGAAAAGCTTGTCCACCATCAGCTCAGCACGTTCCTTTCCAAACACAATCTGTTGAATCCTTTTCAATCTGGTTTTCGGCGAGGACACAGCACTACCTCGGCACTTGTGCACATCACGGACGATATCAGGTCAGGAATGGAGGAGGGGAAGTTGACAGTACTTGCTCTGCTTGACTTTAGCAATGCCTTCAATACTGTTGACTTTGATATTTTGCTTGGCGTCCTAACCTCTTTTAACATATCTCCTCCGGTAATTGACTGGTTTCATTGTTACCTGTTTGGCCGCCGGCAGCGTATTTGCACTGATGAGTTTTTCTCTTCTTGGTGTTACACCTCTGCCGGTGTGCCGCAGGGTGGCGTTTTATCTCCTCTTCTCTTCGCACTCTTTATTAATGCTATCACTCAACGACTTTCTTCTTTCTACCACCTGTACGCTGATGATCTTCAAATTTATACCCAAGCCCCTCTCGGAGAGTTATCTGATGCCATTGGGACAATTAATATAGACTTGGCTCGAATAGGTGACTGGAGCACTGAGTTCGGGTTGAGGATCAATCCAGCGAAGACTCAAGTGACGGTTGTTGGTAGTAACCGAACTGTCTCTAGGATCGATTGGTCGACACTTCCCCAGGTCTCTTTCAATAATACCACTATCCCTTTAAATCACTTTGTGAAGAACTTGGGGATTTACATCGACAGCACTCTATCCTGGACCAAACAACTGCAGGAGGTCAGTCGAAAACTGTTTGCGTCTGCGGGCTCTCTGAGACGGCTTCGTAATTTTCTTCCCATAACCACTAAAGTTGCGATAGCACAATCTCTTCTTCTCCCTATCTTAGACTATGCTGATGCCAGCTATCTTGATCTGACCCAAGACCAATTGCATAAGCTTGAGCGACTTCAAAATCTCTGTATCAGGTTCATATTTGGCTTGCGCAAGTATGACCACGTTTCTGAATTTCGTACTAAGCTCAATTGGCTTCCTATTCGCCTTCGCCGGAATGCCCACATACTTTCTATGCTTTATAATGTACTTTTTAATCCTTTTACTCCTTTTTATCTCAAAGAACGCTTTCAGTTCCTCTGTGACACCCATTCTAGGTCCTTGAGATCATCGGAGAATCTAAAATTATGTATTCGTATGCATTCCACTTCCTTCTTTGACAAATCGTTCACGATTCAAGCAGCTCGGTTGTGGAATGCACTACCTATTGAAATAAGACGTGCTCAAACGCTGCCAACGTTTAAGAAAATGGTGAAGGAGCATTACCTTTCACTATAATTTTTATTCTTCTTCTTTCTCTGTTATATTTTATATGTATTAGTATATTTTTTGTAATATTGTATCGATACCTTTGGGTAGAAAGGTCGTTTAAACCATTTTGGCCAAATTGAGTTATATATACAATTTTTCTCAGCATTTTTTTCTCTATCGATCTGTATATATGAAATGCAGAAATTCGCACAAAAATGGTTAATACGACCCAGAAATTTTCGGTCATAGCCTCTTAAAAAAGGTAAATTTTCAATGTAAAAGCCGAATGTATTTTTTTTGTAGTTTTGTAATGATGTAATGACCATAATTTATATTAACTCAGGGCGTAAAAATAGTTGGTATTTGTAAATGGTTTATACGCCCTAACGTGTTAAATTCAGTACCGAAAAATAGTTTAAATTCGACGTCGTAAATCCAAAGGCAGTTCGCGACGTTGTTGTATAAACCATGTTCATTGCAAGAAGCTCTTTACGACCAACGCACAAGGGTCGCATTTGGCGCGCAGCGACAAGCAGAAAAACGAGCGGGATAGACAGATACCGGCGCATTAATTTGTTTACTTGGATGCGAGTTCGCGCACTGAGCGATTCGTCATAAGTTTCGTTTACAAGTTTTATTGTTATTACAACAAATGAATAAGAAGTGACTAAATAATTCTGTAAAATGGAGGGAGACACTAAAAAAGGAACCCTGGATGCTTTACTTCGACGGAGGCAAGTGTTTAGTGCAATGTACAAAAGTCGACGGTTAAAACCTGTGAAAACGTGAGTACCTACACACTTAATTTAACACTGTTAGCTTATTTGGCTTTTACAATGATTGTAGATGAATTCGTGTTATCAATAGGTAAATAATGAATTACGACTTAGTATAGATTTAAAATGTAAACTTACAGTACCTAATTGATAATTTACCTTTGCTATTGATACTTTTTATTTATAATGGACTAAGATATACGACCTAGTATTGATTAAAAAAGGCCTTGATCGTTTGCAGTTTGTTTACACTTGCGTTTAAAATAATATTTTCTTTCATTCCTTCAATTTGACATGTAATGTTTGCTGGATCCGCATTAACGAGTCAACAATTTTATAGGAAATGGTTTATACACCCTTCAAGCTATGATACTTTAAAATAGACTAGCAAGTACGAAGTAACAAAAATTATAAACAATCTTCGTCATCGTGCAGGAAATGGTTTATACGACCTTCTTCGCTTAAAAAAAAATTCTTTTATTCCCTCAAACGACATGCTACTAATATTAGACCTGCATTTACAACTCAAGTTTTTTTAAGGGATGGCTTAAAAACCCTTTAATCGCAAAATAAAATCGTGGCCCGAGCACATAGTAAAACAACGCGTATTGTTATAAACATAAGGTTCAATATTGTATGTCATAAATTTTTGGTTCTGCGGTGATGATAACGAAAAGAATTTTAAAATGTAGCCAGATAGATAGTGTTTTAATTTTCACACACACACATCATCAGCCATCAGTCCACCACGCGGGCCCAATGCGGGTTGGTGGATGTCGCATGTCTTCGAATTTTTGGTTCTAGGACATGCCGGTTTCCTAACGATGTTTTCCTTCACCGTTTTGATAGCAGTGGTGATGAAATAATTTACACAAAGTAAAGCGCCTATACCTAGCGATCTACGTCAGGAAGTGGCAAAAACGGGGCTGAAAATAAACATCCGGAAGACCCAAGAAATGAGATCTGGTGTGAAGAACCACTCACCGTTGCTGATTGGCACAGAGGCAGTGGAACGCGTCCACAAATTTACTTACCTCGGGAGTGTCGTGTCAGAGACTGGGGGTAGTGAAGAGGACATCGCTTCACGGATCGCCAAAGCCCGAGCAACCTTCGCGCAGCTGAGACCTGTTTGGTAATCGCGGAAACTGACCCGAAGGATTAAACTCAAAATCTTCGGGTCCAATGTCAAATCCGTGCTGCTGTACGGGTGCGAA
Organism: Orthosia incerta; assembly: GCA_948252205.1. Lineage (NCBI taxonomy): Eukaryota > Metazoa > Arthropoda > Insecta > Lepidoptera > Noctuidae > Orthosia > Orthosia incerta. The sequence continues at coordinate 24,399,369 of OX411758.1, forward strand.
ACGTGGAAGGTCACAAAGGACATCTCACGCGAAATACAAGTCTTCGTCAACCGCTGTCTTCGTCGCATTCTCGGAATTTACTGGCCCGAGACCATCTCCAATGTAGAGCTATTGGAGAAATGCCACGAGAGCCCGATCGACCGCCAGATCAAGCGTCGCAAGTGGAGATGGATTGGCCACACGCTCCGTAGGGGTCCCGACCACATACCCAAGCAAGCTTTGGACTGGAATCCCCAAGGGAAAAGAAAGCGTGGCCGTCCCCGTCAAACCTGGCGTCGCACCGTGTTGGCAGAAGCGACGAGCATCGGAATGACATGGAGCGAGGTGAAGCGTGAAGCTCAAGACCGATCGCGTTGGAGGACATCTGTGGACGCCCTCTGCCCCATCTTACCCCATGGAAATGTGACTGACTCTCTTACGCTAACCGACAAAGAAGACGAGGAAGAGCTAATTGAATGATACGAATTAAGTACATTTAAATGTACAACAATAAAAAAAACGGTCAAGTCATAATTTTATAAATGATTAAAATGCCTGATTACTTTAATTCGAAGAAGTTTGAATAATTTTTGTTTTTTTATGACTAAGTCAATTTTTTTATTTCACTTTTCAGTTTTAGTTGTTTTAATTATTTTTTCAATTTAAAAATGTTAAACCTGTTAGGTATGTTGTACCATTATTGAAATAATAGTAAATGTTGATTAGAAGGTATTATAATAGGTACTTAATAAATGTTGATTTCGTATTTCAGGTAGTTTTATTTTATTTAAATCGACCATTATTGGGTATTAGAATAATAATAATTGAGTTCTTACTAATTCTGAGAGTAACAGGATTGTTTATTAGTCAGAATTCAATTAATCTATGATTATAAATGGTTTTTAATACAAAAAAACTACATATATGGGTTTTTACGACAGTAAATGTGACCATAAGCTTACCAAAAATGGATATACGACCTATACAGTTTTTTTAAAGTACATTTTCATGGGGTGTATTAACCAAGAATTGATTTTTTCTTAGACGTAAATCCAAGCTAGCTTTAAAACTAAAGAAGATAGATAGGTTTTGATGATTTAACCTTTTTCATTTGCAAATTGTAAGAACCTTTCTCATAGATAATTTTTTTATAACTTCAAAAATAAAAAAGTTATGAATTTTTATGGACAAGAAAAATAGTTTTTCTGCTTTCCTGAAAAGTCGGGTTTTGGTTTATACGACCTTTCTACCCAAAGGTATCGGTATGTTTGTATTTTATGTTATTAAATCTAAGTAGATTTATGATAATTTGTACACTGACAGCCCTAAATTCTGTTCCTATCGTTCTGTCCATCCTAAGGTTGTCTGTAAGAGATTGCCTAGTGCGATAAGACCGCCCATTGTACACTTGTTATTGTGAACGTTTGTCCTGTATGTTTTTTTGTGGTGTACAATAAAGTATATAATAAATAAATAAATAAATAAATAGGAAGATGATTGATAATAACATTAATTCCAATAGAACTATTTTTACTATCGGTCCTACAACCATAGTATGAAAGCGATCATGGCTCTACCCCATTGATTTCTTTTCCCCATACCAATGGCCCTACACCATAGGTATTCTATAGAGTAGTTCAACTCTAAATAAGCGTGAATCATTAGCATCCTAGTTATATTATTATCAATAAAGAATTGGTTATGTGTAGACTTCCCTGTTCTTTCAATATTAATTAAAAACAAAACCTACACTTGATTCGCGGGAGTGTTTTGTGCTGAATTTTAAACGGGACACTTCGAATATTAGAATGCGGAAACACAGGAACTAAAGTGTTGCTGCCGATCGAATGATGAATGAATGAAGAGTGACGAATGAAAGAGAAAGAATGAATGAGCAACGTTAATCAAGTGACTTCAGAAGCAGTAGAGGCGGATTTTATTTAGGAAAAATCCTACGCTAACAAGGGGGGTACTGTAACGTTGTACGTGGTTGCTAACACATCAGAACCTGGGTAGCATTAATAGAAAAATAATTAAAACCTATTTGCGCTTGCGGCTGATATTTTAAACTGGCAACACTATAATGAACAAGCAAATACTGTCGCAAACTCCGCGCACGGAACTGGTTTGTTGAATGTTGGTAGTTGATTTCCCTCTGAGTATGGTATCACTAACGCTCGCGGACTTCCTGCGGTTCGTGGAACAGTCTCGACCGGCAGTCACTTGGCACTACGTAGCAGCGGAGAGACAGTGTCTGCATAGTGTGACATGTACCTCTGTCACCTTCACATAGTGACCTTGTACGACACATTTTTATTATAACTACTTTTATTATCCACACGCTACCGTGAACAATAAATTTAGACTCAGTTAACCCCAGATTGGGTGAGTGTTGCAAAACTTATATTATCTAGAATTAAGTGATCATTGCATGACTTGTTAAAATCTCGCTATTTGTAAGTTTTGTAATAATGTTTACTTTGGACGCTTGAACCGTTGATTCACATAATCACGTTTTTGTATCAACGGTGATTATTAAATTCAAATCATATTTTAACTTTTATGTTTCACCGAATGACCGTAACATAGGTGTAACGGGTCATGACGGTTACTTTTAAATGATCTTCATTCCTTTCATTCATTATTTTCATTATTCAATGTAGTATTGGTGAGTGGTAGTAAGTCAATGGAAATAATTGTTTTGAAAAATTCTTAAAATCATTGTGTTATTTTTTTCATCTACCTCACATTACTAGATGTTATAATTATGTTTCATCATGCTTTTAAATTGTACCACGCTGCTTAGACTGCTTCATCTTGATGGCTAATTGATGCTAGATCACCGCTTTCCACCGTAGATTCCATGTTCGACGGTTGTCAGGATGTTGCAGTCAGTGGTACGAATTCGGTCATTTTCTTAAATGCCTAATTCGGAATATTCCAGGGTTCACCTATACCGGACACCTTTCGGTGTTGCTACAAGGCTGTGGCTGGACAACCTGCGTGCTACCCACCGACAGGAAGATCGACCTACCTACCTGGCTGCCACCAGTCACCTACGTTCTGGAAACTACCAGGATAGTGGTTTTCTTACGGCGGTCTTGAACCTAACACGCGCTCGATATTAAGAACTCACACCAGTCTCCGGCTGGGTTTCTGGTTAATTTTATATAATAATTATTTTTAATAAATTGTTATATCTACCCTCTCTTCGAGACTTTAATTTACCTGCCTGGCACCTAACCGTTACACCATGATGGAAAAACTAGCTGCTAAACAGCCGAGGCTGGTCAATCGCTCTAGGCCATTGCTGCTTCAGGACAACGCTAGACCACACACTGCACAGCAGACGGCTACCAAATTAGAGGATCTTCAATTGGAATGTCTTAAGACATCCACCGTACTCCCCGGACCTTGCTCCAACACATTATCATTTTTTTCTAAATTTGGATAACTTCTTGCAAGGGAAAAATTCAACTCCGATGGGGCAGTCCAAAGCGCCTTCAAAGATTTTATTGATTCCCGTCCGAATGGTTTTTTAGTAAAGGGATCAATGAACTACCTATGAGATGGCAAAAGTGCATAGATAGCAATGGTACATATTTTGATTAAATTAATATACTATGTTAAAAATAAAATGACTTTATGTTCCTCCCTTACAAAACGCCAATTTCATATGCAATGACCTAAATTACATATTTCAATATTAACAAAGTAAATTTATGTGACAAAGTAAAGGGGTGCTTTAAACCTTACGGACCGTGACAGGACTATTTTATAAAAAAAAAAATCATTCAAAATATCAAAATCTCTACTGCTTCTATGTTCTATGTTATGGGGTTTGGTTTCCGCACTTCTCCTAGTCCTTCAGGTGGACCATTGTGCGTGGGCCATGGCGGCCGTTGGGTGGATTATTCCAACCAGCCCACCTCCCTCCAGAAGCTTATTAGGGCTCCTGGTTTCCTTAGAACGTCCGTGTAAGATCTGGGTGACCCGAGGGTTTGTGTTCTTATCTGTGTGACTCCTGTGCATTCAAAGAGAACACGCGCAACGGTTTCCTCAGTCTCCATGCATGCCCTGCACAGAGGACTGTCCGTTATGCATATTGTGTGGAAGTGTTTGTTAAGTGAGCAGTGTCCCGTGATTATCCCCGTCACCAGGCTCAGGCCATTTCTGTCCAGACGTAGCAGACGTCTGGTAAGACTACTGTCCAAAGATGGCAAAGCTTCTTTGGACTGCCTACAGCCCGGTGCCGAGGTTCACCAGTTTTCTGCCTGTATCTCGGTGAATTCCTTCAGCCACCTACGTATTTGGTTGAAGGGGATGGGTAAGACAGGTTCGGGTCCATAGACCAGCGTGCTGGATCCTCGTCTCGCAAGCTCGTCAGCCGCGTCGTTGCCTAACGATCCGCTGTGTCCCTTTATCCATTGCAGTGTCACCGTGTTACGACTAGATACAGTAAGTTGTTCCAGTGCGTTGTGACATTCTAGTATTAATTTCGATGTAACATATTTTTTCCGTAAGGATTGGAGGACTGATGCGCTGTCGGAGAGTATACGTGTGTGGGTGTCCGTAACCCTCCTGGCTTCTAGGGCGTGGACCGCCAGTATTATGCCCACACACTCCGCCTGATAGACGGTGTTGAATTTTCCTAGCGGTCTGGATATATTTATATTTAGGTCGTGTGAGAAGACTCCGACTCCGGTACCGGAGTCCGTCTTCGACCCGTCGGTGTACACTCTCATCTCCTTCGGGCCTGAGTAGTCACGTTGTTCTTCTGTAAGCGTTATGTCGTAGTGCCTTTGAAAGTGGTGTGTTTTTGGGGCTTTGTCGCATGGCGATGCTAACATCGGTTTTCGCTTGATCGCGTCTTCTTTTATGCGTGTGTGCTTAATCCTGGAGTCCTTAGTTAGGGTACCTGATAGATGGAGTCTAAAAGCAGCCAAGGCTGCCTCCTCCCGCACGATAAGATGCAGAGGTGGCAGTCCCAGCATTGCTTGTAGGGCGGCCGTGGGTGTAGTTCTCATACTGCTAGTGATTGCAACGCAAGCAAACCGCTGCAGTTTTTCGAGATCTCTCTGAGCTGTGCTGAGATCTGTCCTGGGCCACCAGACCAGCGAGCCGTATGTAATGATTGGTCGAATGACTGTGGTGTATAGCCAGTATCTACTGCTTAAGAAGTGAACTAAAAAGACGTAAACAAGAAGCTCGCTTCTTAAGCAGACGGGTTTTTTCATTTTTTGAAATAACTTTTTTTACTTATTACTTTTTATTTAACTTATTTTTTTTCGAATTAGTGTTATTGTCATCATCAACATCAGCCTTTTAATGTTCCCACTGCTGGGAAACAGGTCTCCTCTCTGTGAGAGGGTATGGGCCGTAATCCACCACTCGGGCCCAGTGCGGGTTGGTGGATGTCACGTGTCTTCGAATTTTTGGTTCTAGGACATGCCGGTTTCCTCACGATGTTTTCCTTCACCGTTTTGAGAGCAGTGGTGATGAAATAATTTACACAAAAAAAGCGCCTGCCTGGGTTCACGACCTACAACTTGTAAGTCACAGCCACTACTACTGGGCCACCACTGCTCTATACTCGTAATAATAAGACTTATATATTTTACTTACTTAAGACTTATTTTTTTTTCTTTGATAAGTGATATGTATTTTTGTGACCAAAAAATTGGTCCCCCACAATATGGCGTCCAAAATCCGCCGTTTTTCTATTTTCCATTTTTTATGTAGTCAGTGACACTCGCAAGGTTAATACGAATCGATTGATGTAGGAATCATCAAAATCGGCCAACGCGTTTGATCTCTAGAACGCCACATAGGAACAAACATAAATACATGGATGATAAATACATGACCCTCCTTCGGCAGTCGGGTAAAAAACGGACCCTACATAAAAGTTATTGGTGACCCCTGCACTAGACCAACGAGGCATTTAAATAAACGTAATCCAAGAAATACTTTTTAAAACCCCTAAATAATCTGGATTGGAATAAAATTACAATAAGGTAACGTAAGCGGAGCCGTGAACATTTTCGTAATATATTACATTTAATAGGCAAAACCCAATAGCAATTAAATTACACTTTTCCGTGCCCGGGAATTGAACCCAGACCTATATAATACACATTCGGCAATATGGCTGCATTGTAAATCTTCCCCGAAGCAACTGTTGCTGAAACGTTAATCGGAATCATAGCTCCTATACAGATAAACCGAATTTGATTAAGTTTTTTTAAAGGTTTCTTTATCTAGAGTGTTCTAAGCTATGTTTGATGAAAATTGGTAAAGCCGTTCAAAAGTTATGCGCATTTTATACTTTGCATCGGAATACTTTCGCAAGATATCATGTTTCGATGGTTTGTTGATCGAAGCGTGTTTATTACTAGATACATTATATAGTTTAAAGAGATTATTGTGCTGGGGTTTTTTGGGGGTTATATTGTACTTGTTCACATGGAGCGACTGCCTATCTGACCTCCACAACCCAGTAAGTGGGTAACACTATACTCCTTGACAAGAATCGTGTCAGATTTCAGGCTTCTGGCTACCCGTTGTTGGTACAACCCCAATAACTTACTAAATTAATTATCTCTATTTGCCCCGGGACATCTTTAAGTCTTTCCGGACACAGACACAACGACTGTCAAAGATCTGCACACGCCAGTCGGGACCAACAGCTTAATAGGAAATGCGGTCGCAGACATCCGACTGTATTTCCTAAGTAAAAATTCTTCATTCGTGGTTTGGCTCTCACCTATTTCCTCCTCCAATATTGGACCAATTTAAAAGATATTTTATAGAAAGATATATACTATGACCCTATATTTTCCTTTTTGATGACACATTATCTTTAGAAGCACTAGAAGCCTCAAAAAATGCTCAAAATTGCGCTGTCAACAGAGGCCTAGTGTACAAATTTGACAACTATAAATGAAAAAAAAAACATAGGGACATAATATATATCTTTCTTTTACGGTTTATGTAATATCTTGTAAATTAGTCCAATATTGGAGGAGGAATTAGGCGAGAGTCAAACCTCGAATTATGACTTTCCAAGGCACGGAGGAGTCTCATTATGGAATAGCCACCATGTTGCTGTTATTATTTACCGACGAACTCGCAGCGATCTAGTAGTTCCTTGTGAAATCTACCGTCATTTAATCAAATTGGGCTGAGAGTTGAACGTCAACTTTTATCTAAAGGAAGTCCCCCAAAACGACTGCCAGTTATCACTTCCTAACGTTTTAATTTGTTCTATTATTGTGATTCTTGTAACAAAAAAAATCCCCGAACTGCCGTTCATGTGGGACGAGGGATGACGTTTTCACGCTCTGCGGAGGAATAAGTAAGTTCTCTAGTTCCTCTAGGAAAAACTCGTAAAGATAGACATAACGACTACAATTTATTATTAAAATAGCAATTCACAGAAGTTGAAAACATCAAAAACTAGATGAAATCATAATAAACGAGTTGCCCCAGTTAAGCATTTCAATTTCACTAAAATGTCGCTCAACAAAATAAGAAATGAGAAATAACTTCATTGGAAGTTGAAACAGGACAAACTAAAACTAGATTTATATTTTATTTCCTTTGCCTCGGTCAGGGATGTGAAAGCTTTTTGCTCTTGGGGCCAGACAAACATAAAAACATGCATGATTCTCAGAGTAATTTGAGCGTGTGTATGACTTCTGTTGTGGATATGCCCTGAGTGAAACCGAACTGGTTCTTAGTTGTTCTGGTCATCGCTGTTAACCGAGCACCCAGCACTCTTTCCCATAATTTGAGTGTGTGGGACGTCAATTTTATTCCTCTGTAATTGTTACAATTGGCAACGTCGCCCTTGTTCTTGTATATTGGACACAGGTAACTTTTTTGCCATGAGGGTGGTATTGTGCCATGTGTCTGTACTTTGTTCAGCTGATCTGTGAGCCACGGGAGCGCATCTTCACCCAGGATTTGCCAGATGTCAGCTGGGACTTCATCTGGCCCAAGGGATTTATGGTACCTCATGTGATTCAGGGCTTGCTTAACTTCTGCTGGAGCTATACGGTCTATTGGTCCTTCGCATAGAGACAACTTGGGCAACGGCTCACTCTCGTTTTCGTCGTTCATAAGAAGTTCGTAATATTGCTTCCATCGGCTGTTTATTGCAACGTTATCTGTAAGCAGCTTACTCTGGTCATCCTTGATGTATTTGTTGCATTTGATATCAACTGTGGATCTATGTCGATGTTAAGCTATTTTAAATATGGTATGTTCATCCGGAGCGGCATCTAGTCGGTCATAGAAATTCTGCCGTGATGCCGCTCTATCTTGTGCTACTGCCGATTTAGTCACACCTTTCAGGGACTTGTAGTCAGCCCGGTCTTCATCAAGGCCAGATTTTTGCCAGAGCTTAAACGCTTCCCTTTTAGGCTTAATAAGTTCTTTTATGTCGCTATTCCACCACGTGGTGTCTTTTGTAGTGGTAAGGTTGCCCTTAGCTACACTCAAGAGTCTGTGCTGGAATGTGAGTGCCTCTCCTGGGATAACTTTACAGTACTTGTACCTATGTGACATTGCCCTAGAAGAAATTATGTAGTCTATTTGTGTTGACGAATTCCCGCTTTTGTAGGTTATCAATTGCTCTGGCTTTTTCTTAAAAACAGGTATTAATTATTTTAAAATTATGTTTGTTTTGCGAAGTTCAAAACATTTAATCCCGATTGATTTTCAGTTCCATATCCGTTTCCCCCATGTACGTCACTGAACGTTTTGCTTTTGTCACCCACGTGTTCATTCAAATAGTCCAATATGCACAAACTCACCAGGTGGTATTTCAAGCAACACTTCATCGAAATCTTCCCAGAAGTTTTCCTTTTCCTCAGATCCGCATCCAGTCTGGGGAGCATAAGCCGAGATTATGTTAAGGCCTAAATTCGCTTTAGTGCCGTAAAATAAAAAAAATAAAAAAAATACTCCTTAGTAAAGGCTCTAGGTTAAAAGGTCGTAACGCAAAAAGGCACGAGCAAAATATTCATTCTGCCAAACATATTTAATGAATATTTAAAATTAATTAATTGATCAAAATCTAAATCTAGAGTAATTAAAAACGCCTTAAGTTAAGTATTAGTTTTGTTTTACCTTTTATATGAATGATAATCTGTACTTAACTAATTTTAAAACTTTTCTCAAATAATAAAAACTCTATGCGGCGGGCTAACGTTGGAGTTAAAAATTAAAAAAGCACAGGAAAGTAAAAAGCACTAGTAAAAAAAAGTGACACTTTCTGCACAGTTTGGTTGCTTGGAAAACGCTCTTTTCGAGGACATGCATTGTAAGAAATATATATTTATTATTGTTCCATGTACATTATTTTTAACACATGGTTTTTTCGTATAACAAATAGTTTTGCTTTAAAAAAATAACAAATAACACGCTAGTTTTTCGCTACTTTTGCATACTCCTCCAAAACGACTTGGATGTTTAAAAATATTTTTACACAGAAAAATTGATGGCTGGAATTTCTTCATAACTAACATAGCATATGTAAATCAAATAATGTTTTGCAAACAAAACTGTTCAAAAGGAGGTTCAATATTGATATTTTGATATCGAGCGGTCGCACGGCCAGTACTGCGTTAACATTGGGGCCTATATATCGCCTTAAGGACCGGTTGGTTATCCATCGCCAATTTTACAGCTATAAGCCGGTCGTTCTTTCGCTCTATGCTGACTATTCTTTGCTTCAGGTCTTTATCTAATCTTAAAGCTACTGCGTTATGTTTCGAATCTACTCCGTGATAAATAAGCTGGTAACCGTTGCCAATTTCTCGTGATTTGGAACCCTTCCACTTGGTTTCCTGGATGCAGCATATGTTTATGTCTCTATCATTGAGTATAATGCTTAGTTCTGTACTGCGTCCGGTCATGGAACCCAAATCGACAGAAAACATACAAAAAAAGGGGAACCATCTACAAAAAAGCATTTTACTATAAATCTTTAAATTTCCGAAGGATTTTAAGAAGAGTAGTGGTGGCCTAGCGGTAATGGCCGTGACTTACAAGTTACAACTTGTAAGTCACGGCCATTCGTGTTCGGCGGTCGTGGGTTCGAAACCAGGCAGGCGCTTTACTTTGTGTAAATTATTTCATCATCACTGCTCTCAAAAAGGTGAAGGAAAACACCGTGAGGAAACCCGCATGTCTTAGAACCAAAAATTAAAGACCGCTGAAATTCACCAACCCGCACTGGGCTCGCGTGGTGGATTACGGCCCATTTCCTCTCACAGAGAGGAGGCCTGTGTCCCAGCAGTGGGAACATTGAGAACATTGTCACATTTCTTCTTCTTTGTCGGTAAACTTTTGGCAAAGTGGGTTTTGTCACATAGTATTTAAATAATGGTCGATTTGGCCATGACGTACTACTAACAGGGTACAGGTTAGACACACAGAAAGCAGCGGAATGCTACACGTCGGCGGGCCAGATTGAAACCCTGCGCGAGCCGGAGGTTGCCCGCCGGCCATATTTGGCCCATCCTTATTCTAGGTAGACAAAAATAGAGCTACGTCTACGTGCATGTCGGAAATTATTTGTGGCTGTCTTTATTTTCATCGTAGATATCATTATGTAGTTTCATAACGTGGTGGCCCAGTGGCTAAAACCTCGCCTCTCGTGCTAGAGGTCGTGGGTCCGAATCCGGGCAAGTACCAATGTGACCTTTTCAATTCATATGTACTTTCTAAGTTTATCTTGGACATCGTTGACAACGGTGAAGGAAAACATCGTGAGGAAACCTGGACTTATAGTGAGTTTATTATAAGATTGTGCTCCATTAATGTAATTGCTGTAAGGCGTTCCAATGCGAGGATAAACGAATAAATAAATAAAACACTTGAGAGGTGTCAAGGGACACCCGGATGGAACGAAGTTCCTTTAGTATATATATATGTGTATACATATACTCTCTCGACCAGGCGCGGATGTACTTTAAGTTCACTCGTGCGCTGAAATGCCAGATTTTAATAGGTTTAGAAAAAAATAAAAATGTTTAATATTATCTGATTAACGATCTATTCAATATTCACGAAATTATGACGAACCAATTTAAGCTCTTTACTAAAGTAATAAGACGTATATTGCTGTAAAAAATATTCCCCGTGCGGCAGCCTGAAGCGCACGGCGAGAGTTCATACAACTTCTACGAGAAACAAGCGAATACGCCTGGCGCGTGAGTGAGATAGTTCAATAGAAAATGTACGGCAAAATATGGCCAATTTCGTGCGCCGCCCCAGCGAACCGAAGATTACAGAGAGCGGGCGAGGTTTGACGAACGCAATTTATCTTCGGGTCGAGTACCAACATTACAAGTTGTACAACGACGTAACTAGATGGCGTTGGCGTCGAATAAGAAGTCGCTAGCGAGATTGTTTGCCGATTTACATAGGCTCCTGTGAATTTTAGTAAATCTAACACAATTACCCAGTGGGACAGCAAAATGCACTACTATTTCTATGATCCACCAGCCGCCACTGCTCTCGACTTCGTAAACACAGTAGCGTATAGGTTAGAACACGCACGAAACACGCGCACGCCGCACGGCTTACAACTATAGCAAAAAGTGTCGTTACAACTTTTCGTGAGATTTTTTTCCGTCTAGCCCCCTTTCGCAACGCGCGATAAGGAACTTCGTTCCTATAACGATAAAGTTTTATGTTTTGGCATTTCAACAATCGTCATTGCTGATTGAACAATCTGTGTAGAGAGGTAAAAGTGTTTGACTTAACTTAAGATCCTATGGACCCTAGCTGGGGCAGAGGGTCTCCACATTAGTCCTCCATCGAGACCGGTCTTGCATTTCGCGCTTCACTCACTCCAAGTCATTCGGATACTCGTCGCTTCAGCCAATACAGTGCGTCGCCAAGTTTGACGGGGACGGCCTCGCTTCCTTTTTCCTTGAGGATTCCAATCCAAGGCCTGTTTAGAAATGTGATCGGAATCCCTCCGGAGCGTGTGACTTATCCAACACCATTTACGTCTCTTGATCTGGCGGTCAATCTGGGTCTCATGGCGTCTCTCCAACAGCTCTACATTAGAGATGATCTCAGGCCAGTAAATTCCTAGGATGCGACGAAGACATCGGTTGGCGTGACATGTCCTTTGTTACCTTCCACGTTTCGCACCCTTGGAGAACGGATTTGAAATTGGTTCCTAAGATTTTGAGTGTGAAAGAGTTTTTTTTTTTCTTTCTTATTTTTTTAGAGGCTTTTAAACTAGAGGTTTATGTCAGCCCCATCATAGCCTTTTAACTATTTTACAAGTTGAAAGTGTTTACTTGTCGTCAAATAATTTTTTTGCGCACAATATTGCAGCTTTGCTGAAAGGTTTAACGTGCTGGTAAATTGACAGGCACATGACGCGTATGAACTTTGTAACTGAACATAATACCGGCACATAGTTTCACGCCTGTAAGCCCTGAAGAGTTAGGTAGACGTGTACAGCTTGTTGATTCTGTTAAAATATTTCACCGGGCATACATATAAGAATTGAGAACAAGTATGGAGTGAGCTATAATTCCAACTGATGCTGGGGATTGTCAGTTCAGTTCACCTAAGTTATACGGTGAGATTATTATGAAAAAGCACCCACACCTCGATCAAAATTTGTACGTAACAACATGTATTCTGACAAAAGGGTAAATGCACGTTACATGTCTTGAGGGTTTGCCAACGCTTTGCGTAAAAAGATACCTAGAGCATAGATGATATAATACTAGATGATAGATGGTGTTAGCAGCGACTTGCAAGTAAAAGGGTTTACTAGGTTCTTGAATATTTTCTTCTTTAAATACAGTGAAGGTTTGTTTTATAGAATTTTTTGCACATTTTTACAGTTTCTTTGCACCACAATGTGTTACAATGCAAATTTAAACACGAGTGGAATGCCTCAGAAATTAAAAAACGCGCCATCTATTGGCATCAATTTTAAATGATCCTTTCAAATAATCTTTGAAATGTGAATTAAGAGCCCAATATGCCATAATTTTGTACTTAGGAGAATTGGTTAAATAATTACAAAGAATTTTTGTGTTCTAATTCAGAAAATGTTAATTTTACACACATTCAATAACACATACGGTGCATATCGCGCCATCAAGTGAGATTTATTTGAACCAAATTTTCTTTCTTAGCGCTGAGACCCAATGCCTAGAGTAAATTAAATCGCCCTTGTCCCTGCTATTTCAAACGAAAAACTAGCGACATGCGTAAATGATGTCGTAAAAACAGGTCAAACAAAATTTGGAAATCATGCAATTATCTACAAATCTGTTTTAGTTTTTTTTGCCTAACAATCACCAATGCCAACAATTCTTGATAATTATATTATTTTATGAAATGAAAAAAAAAAAAATTTATAATGAAAGATCCAGCTAGATGGTTCCCAGAAAAAAAACACAAAAGATTCACTTGTAGCAATAACTCTATCTTCACTTTAGTACACACACGATATGTCCACATTACTAACACCATATCAAACCTCAAGATTATCCCTTCGATCTTGCCCCGTCATCTCATTAAATAGGCCTTTCCACCCGGAAACTGCGTCACCGCATTACTAACAGATACTGCGTACATACAGTCCACAGCAGCTACATAGGTTCACGTCATAAATTCTAATAATTCTACAATCCTGTGAAAACTAACAAAATATACACAGCAGTGGTGGCTCAGTTGTAAGGGCCACGACTTACAAATTGTAGGTCGTGGGTTCGAACCCAGGCAGGCGCTTTACATTGCGTAAATTATTTCATCACCACTGCTCTCAAAACGGTGAAAGAAAACATCGTGAGGAAACCGACATGTCCTAAAACCAAAAATCGAAGACATGTGTCATCCACCAACCCGAACTGAGCCCGCGTGGTGGATATGGGCCATTCCGTCTCACAGAGAGGAGGCCTGTGTTCCAGCAGTGGGAACATTAAAAAGGCTGATGATGATAATGATGATACACAGCAGAAGTCTTCAAATTTCTGGTGTCCTCCTATGCAACAGCATCATCAAAAATATTTCTTTAAAAATATTTGTCAATATTTGTGGCCATCATCATAACTTCAGCCGAAAGTCGATTACTGCCGGACACACGCCTCCTCCATGCGCCACATGAACTGGTCCTGTGGGTCTTGCAACCAGCAGATTGCCGTGGCCTTCACCAGGTCTTCGGTTCACCACACTCCAGAAATATTCCTTATCGACCACTTAGTTGTCAATTCTGTGTGTGTTCAGTTATTATATTGAAGCACTTGGTAACGATACATTTAAAAGCTTAACATAATTATGCTATGTAGACATCTGGGGGGTGACAATAAGCTCTTAGAGCGGTATCAATTTGAGATCGAGTAAGTGACATATGTATATGTATACAAGTCAGATACATCTGTCCCTTATTCGATCTCAAATTGATACCGCTCTAAGAGCGTATGGTCACCCCCCTGGCTTGCTCAGTTATTTTTATGCTGACTGTACCTACATGCTACCAAATTAATCAAAGTCAATAATTTACCAGGTAAACTGAATTATTATGTATTCAAGATTTTGCTTCGAATCAAATACTGGGAAGATAAAATGTTGAATTGGTATGGACTCATTAGCGTATCTAAATAGTATCTATCTCAGATCTCTCAGAGAAGAAGCGAGAGACAGTATAGAAAAGATAACATCGTGATAAGATCAACGCAAGACTGCACCACAGACTAGATTGCACCAGTGCAGTGCGCGCGCGTAGAAACGTCAAAATGACTAATACGTTCGGATACACACTCTGAAATATATTGTCGATGCATTCAGCATTATGGCATGACGCTCGGCAGCTCAAAAATTGGTGTCTGCGATAATCTTAAAACCTTAACTTTTATTTTAGAGGTATTTACCTTAGCAATACGATTTTGCAGTTGTCGTTGTTTTATATTTTAATCTAACCTTCAGGCGTACTTCAGAAACAGTGTTTGTCTTATGCGTGTATCCAGACGCAAGTGCATTGTTTTAGTAACCGCACGTAAACAATTAACGCACATATTATTTTGGAATTTTTTTTTCACCTGTTCTAGACTAATGTAATCTTTGCGGTAAATTTTTATTTATTTTACAAGTAAATTTCACATATTCATAATTACTACATTAATTACTTACCACAGTGTCTCAAGACGAAAGTCTATGACCAGTGTGTGTTGCCAGTGATGACATATGGCTCTGAGACGTGGTCGCTTACAATGGGCCTTATCAGGAAGCTTACAGTCACTCAAAGGGGAATGGAGAGGGCTATGCTCGGAGTTTCCTTGCGTGATCGAATCAGAAATGTCGAGATCCGCAAGAGAACCAGGGTTACCGACATAGCCCGAAGAATTGCCACTCTAAAGTGGCAGTGGGCAGGGCACATTGCTCGCAGAACGGATGACCGATGGGGCAGAAAAGTTCTGGAATGGCGACCGCGAACCGGAAGACGATACGTTGGAAGGCCTCCCACTAGGTGGACCGATGACCTGGTTAAGGTTGCGGGAAGGCGCTGGATGCGAGACGCACGGGATCGGTCAATGTGGCGACGCCTGGGGGAGGCCTATGTCCAGCAGTGGACGTCTTTCGGCTGAAATGATGATGATAATTACTGTACATTTATGTATTCTGATTGATTCGGAGGTCAGAATCTGGCCATGTCCTTTAGAACTTAGGTACAAAAGAATGTGTTTATTTTACATAAATTTGGCTTACTTGTAATTTCAAACTGCTGCAAGTCACTCTTCCTCCAAGTAGTCCACCGGCCATGAAAAACAGCAACAAGTAATAGGAATTCGAGTTGAATATGCTTCAATCAACTCAGCCTACACTGAAAAACATAAATTGAGACTTGTCTTAGTTTTTAACTTCCGACGGAAAAAGAGGCGTGTTATAAGTTTGACGTGTGTACTTGTGTATTTGTATACGTGTGTATTTCTGTCTTTGTGTATCTGTCTGTGTCATCATCAGCTCCTAAATGGATGAACCGGTTTTGATTTCGTTTCATTTTGTTTGAAGAGTGACTATCCAGAGTGTTCTTAGTTATGTTTAATTAGAATCGGTGTAGCCGTTTGAAAGTTATGGGCGTTTTACTGTTTGAATCGAGGTGTTTTCGCAAGATATCGTATCATTTACGTGTTCAATTGATTTTCGATCGAAGCGTGTCTACTACTAGATAAATAATGTAGCATGATTAAAATGTGTACCGATACATTTTAACCCGCCCCAATGTTAACGCAGTACTGGCCGTGTGCCCGCTCGATGCCAAAATATAAATATTGAACCTCCGTTTGAACAGTTTTGTTTGCAAAATATTATTTGATTTACATATGCTATGTTAGTTATGAAGAAATTCCAGCCGTAAATTTTTCTGTATAAAAATATTTTTAAACATCCAAGTCGTTTTAGAGGAGTTTCCAAAAGTTGCGAAAAAAATATCGTGTTGTTAATTATTTTTTCAAAGCAAAGCTATTAGTTACACAAAAAAACCTTGTGTTCAAAATGATTTACATGAATCAATAATAAATATATATGTTTTTCAAACCTATTAACCTAGCCGTTACTGAGGAGTATACTTTATAAAGTTACAGTTTTACGGCACTAAAGCGTATGTAGGCCCTTAAATGTTATTTTCATCACACCTATTCAAAAAACGACAATTGTCTATAGAGGATAGCGAGAGCCAAATCCAATTTTGCGCGCGTAGGAGTTTGAGCTTTCTCTCTTCTGATTGGTCCGCTTCGTGCTTCTGATAGATTTGCGTGGTTGGGTTGGAGTCGCTCGCGTGAAGGTTTAATATATGATCAAACGAACTTCAGCAAGTGAAGTTCGATCGATATTATATTAATCGCTTCATTCGAAGATATAACATTCACAACGTAGTTCCTCTAACCTACAAGGCAACTTCGCACTTTTTTTTTTAAATAACCCTATATTTTTTTTTTTTTTGTCTGATGTCTACCGTCAGTGTATCGAGTCTTATTTTTTTTAGAGTAAGTATAGTTAGCAAAAACTTCGTTATAGGGAAATGATATGTGGTGGGTGGGTGTTATATCTTCGAATGAAGCGATTAATATAATATCGATCGAACTTCACTTGCTGAAGTTCGTTTGATCATATATTATATTGCATCGCTTCATTCTTCAGATATAACATTCACAACGTAGATGTTTAGAGGAAAAGTTTTGCTAATAATAATACATAAGTAGTTTACTTAATTTGTTTATTTAACATAAACCCTCATTCCATTAATAATTAGTAATCGGTAATCTATTAGAAAATAATAATACATTAACAATATTGCAATCTTAATCTAGAATCAACTTCAATCATAAATATATAGGTTGATGTTCAAGACATCTACAATAATATAGGTGCTAATCAATCTTTATTTAATTTGGGTTTGGTGGAAAACATACAGAACTTGCGAAAGAATTTTCTTCGCGTATGGCCCGACAATAATATTTGGCGAACGTTTGAGATGCGGCTGTCCAGCCAGCCGCCTTCCTGGTGGCGTCTATGGAGAGGCCAGCGCGGTGCGCCGTGGACGTGGCGGCATGGCGCGTGCTATGCGCGCTGAATGTCGTCACGTCCACTCCGCTCGCACACATCACTTGTTTTATCCAGCGACTGATTGACTGCGCCGTGGCGCCTCTATGGGGCCGTTTAAACGTCAGGAATAAATTAGGTACGCTCTCAGGTCTAATATCATTAGTCACTTGAAGGTAATCTTTTAATGTTGTAGCTGGGCAAATGCTTGGTTTATCTAAAAAGTATGGTAGAAATAAAATTGGATGATCTCGGCCAGGTGCCGATGTCTTAATAATGTCGGTTACGATTATTTCGATGCCTCTGGGATTTAATTTTATGTTTGAGGTCTTGATGAGGGAAAACGTTTGAACTCTGTGACCTGTGCAAATAGCTAACAATATTGCAAATTTCTTAGTGATCTTTTCTATGGTGAGATTTTCATTTGGGAACCAATTAGAGATTAAGTTGAGTACCACCTGGGGATCCCAAGTACTCGTATACTTGGGTACACACGGTCTCAGCTTGTATGCTCCTTTTAGTAATCTTTTTATGCAGTCGTCTGTTCCTACACTATTTCCTAGAAGTAGCGATAGGGCAGAACGATGACTATTAAGGGAACCGTACGATGCTCCCTTATTAAATTGATCGGATAAAAATGTCATGACCCGTGGAATTGACACCTCACTCACGCTTGTACTATTAGATATGCAGAATTCCCACCACAGTTTAAAGGTGACATTATACTGCTGTATAGTATTTTGAGACAAAGAAGCTAACATTAAATCGAGAGCGGTTGCCGGCGTCCCTCGCTGCGTGAACGCCAGCCGGAGAGCACCGCGTCAGCCAGGGTAAGCGACTTGTAAAGTGGATGGTGTGTTCTGAAACGGGAAGATAAAAGACTTTTATTTGCTTTCAGAATAACCATTTCGGTAACGAGCATACTCTTTAACTGTGGATACCAGGCTTGTGATGGCCATATAGGAAAAACAAGAATACCTTCGGCTTTGTCTAAAACAATTTTTTGTAAGCATTTTAATATCACAGAAAATGGCGGGAAGGCATAAAAGAACTTATCGCGCCAGCTTATTGTGAAGGCATCAATTGTAATGGCATCCGGGTCTGGTCGCCAAGACACATAGTTCTCACATTTTGCATTAGTGCGAGAGGCAAATAAGTCTATCTCTGGTTCGCCTAATTCTTGTGTTATCAATTGGAATGCTGAATTTGATAATTCCCATTCTGTGTCTATGTTAATTTTTCTAGATTGTTCGTCGGCTATAACATTATCATGTGTATTTATATAAGAAGCTACTAACCAGATATTTTTCCTTTCGCACCACTGCCATATAGATCGAGATAAATCGTTCAAATGTGGGAATTGTATTCCGCCCATACGATTGATATAACTTATGGCTGTTGTATTATCAATACGTAATAATATGGCACAGTTAGAATAATTGCGAACGAACCATTTTAGTGCTAAAAATACCGCTAAGAGTTCGAGATAATTAATGTGAAACTTTAATTCTGATTTTTTCCAAGCACCGTTGATGCGTTCCTTATTGCAACAAGCGCCCCAGCCGGTCCTGGACGCATCAGTGAATATTTATAATGTGAATGTTTGAGCTCTTATGGAATTGGAAGTTATGGAAATATTTTTTGACCACCAATTCAGATCATCCAAAATTATATTACATAATTTGATTTTTGTGTCAAAATTGTTGTTTATTTTTTAAGGCCAAGTATTTTTGTCGTTCTAAAATTTTGGTGTAGATCCATCCATATTTTGCTGCGGGGCAAGCAGCCGTAAGAACACCAATTAATTGTGCAAATTCTCTTATTGTGCAGCGTGGTAAGCGTAAAAATTTATCTATTAAACTAGCTATGTGAGAGCGTTTTTCGTTAGGTAATGAAATAATTAAATTTTTTGAATCATACATAAAACCCAAATATTTACAAGTCTGTTTTGGTTGTAATGAACTCTTATTGAAATTAATAACAAAACCAAGGGATTGTAATAATTTCAAAGTTTCTGTTATGTTATCAAGACATTCAGAATAGGTATCACCAATACATAATACGTCGTCAAGGTATTGGACTGATTTATAACCTCGGTTCCTAAGATGACACATTACCTCTTTCATAATCTTGGTAAAGGTTCTAGGTGCTATAGATAAGCCATAAGGCATAGCATTAAACTCATACAAAATGTTTTGTGCTTTATCATCCTCGAAATGAAAGCGCAAGTATTTCCGGTGATTTTCAGCAATAGGAATTAAAAGATATGCTTCTTTCAAGTCTATGTTAGCCATGTAACCGTGTTGAGTTATTAATTTAGTAACGGTCCTATAATCTTCCATTTTAAAATGAAACTTGGAAATAAATTTGTTTAGTGGCTTTAAATTCAAAATAAACCGCTTGTCGCCGTTTGGTTTAGAAGTAAGGAATATCTTCGATATGAATTGATTCTCGGTCGGTGAACATGTTGATATCGCGCCTAACTCAAGTAATTTTTTGATGGCCAAATTCATATCCCCTTTATCTGCCGTTGATAGACAATTACAAGGCGAAAAAGTTTGCACCGGTGTTTCAGAAAATGGTATCGTAAAGCCATTACGAATCCATTCGAGAACGATGTCATTGGAAGTTATATCAATCCAGTTAGAATAAAAATGACGTATTCGTCCGGAATGTACCTGTTCTATTGTGGTGGTTGAGCACGCGTTTTGTTCGTGTGTGGGTACCTCGGTTGCGCCGCTATCGGTGCCTTGCGTACTGTAGGGGCTTGTCTCCTCTGGCCTCCGCGCCCCCCCCTGTTCGACAGGTAACGCGAAGGACCTGGCCAGTTTTCCTGGTAGCGAGGTCGTGCGACTGCCGATTGAACTGTCTGTGGAGGTTTTTGAGGCACCGAAGTCTTCTTTATTTGCAGGCCTTGCCTTTCAATAGCTTTTGAAGCTTTGATTTTTTCGGATAGTTTTATACCGAATAAAGTGCTATTCCTTTCGTTATCCTTGATAACATTTAGGAAAGATTTTTCCAAGCCGGGTGTCACCAATTTGATACGTGCTTCAGTATCCATATGGTGAAGATGGGTTAAGATGCGACAACTGTCACTTAGCAATTTGATGGCTTGAATTTTTCTTTGCCAGTTATGAGAAGAGTCATCGCCTTATTCACGGCTGTGATTCCAGCACCAAGAAGTTATTGCGATAACTCCATCTTCTTATCGCGATTTCTTGCCATATCTGTAATAGCTGCCGAAATTTCAGCATTAAGCTTTGGTGCTTGTAAAAGAGCACAGTTGGAGGGGACAAGATATTCCTTTAATAATTTGTCCTTGGCTTCCTTGGGAAGTCCTTTTTTAATATGGGTTGCCATCTTTGTGCCAAATTATCATGTATGCCTTCTCCAAACTCGGGCGTGTCGTCAGATTGCTCGCCCAATGCTGATAAAATTTCTGGGTCAAGCTCATGTGCAATCGAAGATGCTTGGGCTTCTGGTATTCCTGGATCGGGAACCGCCGGTATCTCGGGAACGTTGATAACCTCTAAAGCTGGTGGATTCGCAGTTCCGTTTTGGTCCAGTCTATCGGCATCTAAAATAAAATAATTTATTTTTAAATGCGTGGGTACTTTGACCAAAAAATACCTTCGTTCTATCTCTCGGATAGACCCCAGGTTTTGTCTAATTTCGCAAAATTGTTAAGCTACCTCATGTAAGATATGCTTATTTTTTGCTTATTTGCCCTCGTGTTGACTCACGGCCAAACCCCAGGCTTGCCACGATCGATTTCGAATCAAGGCAACAAATAATTTTTTGCGGTTAAAATACCACTCTGAAGCACTTATTCACCAAAATTACTTAATATAAATAGGTACTTACCGTTACCGGCGTCGTTATCGAAGCTCGCATCAGAATCCGAAGATTCTATAACTCGCATCACCCGACGACAATTCTGTCGTTCCTTTTCTTCAATTTTACGTATCTTTTTATTATAATGTTCAATTTTATCTTTAGCGCTGCGCTTAGGCATTATTTTTATGTATATATTACTGACAACTAAATTCAATATTAAAACCGTTTTCTTTTTAAATCGGGGACTGTGATCGCAGAACTCGTGTTATCGTTGCCTCGCACGGAAAAAGAATGAGACTCGATACACTGACGGTAGACATCAGACAAAAAAAAAAAAAAAAAAATAGGGTTATTTTAAAAAAAAAGTGCGAAGTTGCCTTGTAGGTTAGAGGAACTACGTTGTGAATGTTATATCTGAAGAATGGAGCGATGCAATATAATGTAAAAAAATATATCACAAACTAACATTCAATTCTCTATGGTGATAAACTCATTTTTGTGATTGGTTAGTAAGGAGTTAGTATTATACTTACTCTTTGTTGATAAGTATGTGAAGTTAACCAAATAGGTCGAACGCATATGTTTGAATAAGTTACTGGCTGGTTCTAGGTATATACTAGTTTCGAGTAGGTAGGTACTCGTAGCTTTTTATTTTTCTCTTAGGTAGTGATGAAAAATAGTGTGTATCACTCGAGGACAAAATATTTTGTTCTCGGGCGGCGTGTATTGAATTTCTCGCTAAGCTCAGGATTCTACGTTAGGATTCTTCGCTACGCTCGTGATTCTATTATAGAATCCTTCGCTTAGCTCTGAATTCAAAATAACGCCCTGGAAGAACAAAATATTACTTTGTCCCCTTGTAACACAAATAACTAGTGTGACCTACTTATTGTTCCATTTTTGTTCAGAATGAATACAAAAAGTGGAACTCATCATACCAATCTGGAGTCTATTAATTTGCTCATTAACGTACTGATGGGTTCGCAAATTGATTTCATGATACGCATATCTGCTGCTGTAGGGTTGTCGAATGTGAGATATATTTTTGATAATATATGGGCAAATAGAAATTCTTCATGAAATGAGTACGTGGGGTGAGCTATTATATACGTGTGCTAAATCCATCGGGGGAAAACGGGCGTAACGTTGTGTGTATTATGTTTATAATAAAAAAAGACGTGTGGCACTCGGGGACTGCCGCGGTAAAGCTATTGCATAGCATTTTTTTATCAACTTATGCAATTATAATTATTTATTTATTTTTTATTTAAGCAGGTTTTTTTTTCAATTTCGTCTTTTTAAGCAAAATTGAGCTTCCAACTTAGAAAAACTCAAATAACTCCGAAACGGAGCGAGATAGCCCGATTTTGAGGCACATGTACTAGTGAGGCACATTGACTAGTATATGTGCCTGATTGTATTCGTCCGATTTCGGAGCAGCTCGGGGTGTTTAGTTTATTTTCGATACGGAATTTCTTGATTCGGTCGCCGCGCTCAAAGCCCGCGATAAAAGCTATGCAATAGCTTAAAAGGTTCTTATCAATGGAAGTAGTATATTTCTGTTTTCCTGACAGATATGATAGGATAGATGGACGCCCTTTAACCATTTGGTCTGTGTAAGAGAGAAGGCCGTAATCCACCACGCGGGCCTAGTGCGGGTTGATGGATGTCATATGTCTTCGAATTTTTGGTTTTAAGACATGCCGGTTTCTTCACCATGTTTTCTTTCACTGTTTTGAAAGCAGTGGTGATGAAATAATTGAAACAAGGTAAAGCGCCTGCCTGGGTTCGAACTCACGACCTACAACTTTTAAGTCGCGCCCGTTACCATTGTATCACCACTACTCTCTCAACAGGACAGGTATAACCACAACAAGGCTTGTGTCGCATTAGCCTCAGTTTTTGCCTTGGCAACACTATCAAATTAATTTTAATCAGTAAAACAGCTGAGACAAAAATATATTTTTGCATATCTGACCTAAACCTATCTACATCCCATTTTATTAGTTAGTAGCTAACATTGTTTTTTCTTTATTTACCACAAATTACGAAAACAATTTTTTTTTTTGGCTTATAGGTTTGCGCTTAACCACTCTCTCACCTGATGGTAAGTGATGATGAGGTCGAAGGTGTAGCACGCTTGCGTAATTAATTGTGCTGTGGACGCAAGTTAAGCTGTGACATCTAAGCGTGTAATCACATTAGTCCGGGAGGTAGCGTTGCATTTTAGGTAGTGTCTTTACGCCGATCGGTTGCCATCTTGTTCAATAGATCTCGAATGACTGATAAGTGAACCAGACGTCAGCTGACGCACCCGCGGTGGGTGTAGGATTTAAAGGTTACGGAAGTGGTGAAAAAAAACATGTCATAGTACGTCGGCTGAAACTTTTTTCATAAATATTTTACGTTATACTGAGCAAAAAAAAAAATCGTCAGCTACATGGCGGAAGGGGAAGAAAAAGCAAAATATTTTCGTACGATATTGTTTTTTACAGACGAATAATCTGTATCTTTAGTGCGTCAGCTGACGGTCTTTCCACCGCTACCCACGCAGCTGATTGTTGTTTTCGTATTTTTGTTAATTAAAACAACCACTTAGTTAAATTTCATCCGGCGTACTACAAATTAATTTTACGTGTTTATTTTACAAGTTCATGCGAGCGGCTGACGCATAATCCCCCCTCCACCATGCAGCTGACGATTTTTCTCAGCTCAGTATGATGTAAAATATTTATGAAAAAAGTTTCAACCGGCGTACTACGACTTAATTTTTTTTTTGCAGCTGATGGTTGGTTCTCTTATTGGTCATATAAGATCAACCATCGATGACAATATCAGCCGGCTTACTATGACTTTTTCATTTGCAACGCTACCTCCTGGACTATATGGAGGTATGCGGAACAGGGTGTTAAATCTCGCAACCTTCATTTACAAGGGAGGATGAACCAGACGCGAGACGGGTTCGGTTGTGTCTCGTCCGGGGAACTGCCTGACACGTTGTTGTCGTACTGTTGTATAAATTAAAATCGCATCGAAAACTCTGCTTGTGCGAGGTAGGATTTTACAATTTTAATTCTTAAGTAGTATTTTAGGTCATATTTGCAGTATACTCAGCCATCAACCAAGCTAGACATGAGTATCCATTGACACAGCAACAGACAATCCCACTTTTTATGCAAGCTAGCATCCTAATCTGTGATATACAAGTAGAATTTATATTTATTTATATTTAATACATAATTCAATCCATGGTAGATCGATTCACTTCACAAGTTTTGTTTAAATACAGAAAGTAAATAACAGACCACTGTCTCTTAAGATACAGGCATCCCTAGTTGAAGAGGCAGGGTTCACTAATTATGTACAGATCTTGTTCATCCAGCGCCTGTCTAAGTCTCTTCTACCAACCAGTTGTATTTTTTTAGTTATTGAGATTATAAATCTATTATTATTATTACTTATAGACCATAAAAAAATTAATCTGTAAATCTGTTGTACCGCCGTGCTAACAGTGAACGACCGCAGCGGACACAAACACTGGAATGACCAACTTGGTGTGATGCTTCAATCGGACATCTCCCAAGAACCACGTCTTGGGCCAAATTCCAACATGCTTGGCATACATAGTTCTCTAAAATAAGGTTACTATTTAAATCATGTTCAATCAAATCGCTGGTAGGTACATCATAAGTCTGGTTTTGTTCGCTTGATAGGCTAAAAGTTCGATTTGAATAGATACTTACAGGCTGAGATGCACGCCACTGGCGAATAATTGATAAAATCGCCTCATCATCCAAGACTCTTCAGCCAATAGTGTTATTGCGACCAGTCGTAATGGTACAATTTACACAGCGATCCATTTCGTCAATAACCGATCGATACGCGTTATCAGTTGTCCAAAATAGAGAGCCAGGTAATTCAAAATAGCAAGATCCGTCTAGTAGTCCTTTAAAGTATTCAAAGCCGAGGTCGTGGTGTTTTACGATAATTATGGAAAATACATGCGCACTCATAACGAAAGAAAACGAACGAGTGCCGGTTATTTTTTTTCTGCCTGTCATCTGTCTGTCAGCATTCAGTGACCAGTATTGCGAACTGATGAAAAATTAAAGGAACTCGATTCGCTATGATTCGTTTCCACCAAACGATTGATAAGCACATGTCACTCGATTTTCAAACATTAGTTTGAGATTTTACCATTTTTTTTATCGATTATTTAGTTTCATAAATAACTTAATTTAACTTTTCTCGCTTCCTAGATAGAAACATGGAAATGTATTTTGTGATTTCCCTTAGAAAAATATAACGAATTTTTTAATACACATTTCAACTAGTTAACTGCTGGGCCCAGAAATGCCCGTCTCCTTTTTGTGAAGTCTATTTTTATTTTTTTATTGTTACTTAAGTACTGTCCATTCCAGTATAAATCCCTACCCACCATACACTAAACAGACACACTCATCAATGAACACCGTCGACACAAACAATAATATTTGAACTCGATGCGTTCACCATTGTTACTCAATTCCATCCATCACTTATGGCTCGGTGTTTAATTGCCGATTGACGTTGAACAGTAATTCTTGTAATAACTGCTTTTTTGAGCGATGGAGTTTATCCAGAAGATGTTAGAGTATATTGCCATGACAGGTTTATACAGCAGGGTTAAAATCCGAAAACTAAAAAATCACGCTTAAAGCATGAAACAAGAAAATATTCCCATCTGAAATTGTTATGTACACACTATTCGATATGTCATCATCTGCCTAGCCTTTTCCCAACTATATTGGGGTCGGCTGCCAGTCTTACCGGATTCAGCTAAGTACCAGTGTTTTACATGGAGCGACAGCTTATCTGACCTCCACAACCCAGTAACTGGGTAACACGGTACCCCTTGGCAAGACTGGTGTCAGATCTCAAGCTTCTGACTACCCGTAACGACTGTCAAAGATCTTCAAATGACAGCCGGGACCAACGGCTTAACGTGCTTTCCGAGGCACGGAGGAAACTCGGTATGTTGAAATGGTCACCCATCTGCGGACCGATCTCGTCAAGTATCGGGTATTATATATGTATCGGGTATTAAATAATAAACTTACATGTTATAAATAATTATTTTTATTTCATATATATTTATAGTGGTGTTCAGAGTATAACCGTGGTCGTATGCCACCTACAATACATTCTGCAAAGTAGCATATGACCACGGTTAAAGATCGAAATGCCAAATTATAAGGGATTGATCACGCAACATTTCGAAAGCGCTTGCCAATCCCATACATTTTTGAAAATTTCCAATAGCTATCGCGTCGCTTTCGTTAATAGAATCTGTCGTGAGTCGTTTCGCTCTGCCCGGTTGTGGGAGCGCTCGTTTTCGCCCCACGCCAACGCTACTGGAGCCACACTCTAGGACTAACCTGAACAAGTTTGCCCCCTTGTCACGCGCCATATGATTGTTAATAGTAGATTATTGCATCGAGCACAAAGTAATTTATTACTGCACCGAGTGCCTGATTTAGAGCCCGAGCGTTAGCGAGGGCTCTAATCTAACAGGCACGAGGGCAATATAAATTACTTAAGGCGAGGTGCATAATCTGCTTTTCTTTCAACTA
Source organism: Orthosia incerta (assembly GCA_948252205.1). Classification (NCBI taxonomy): domain Eukaryota; kingdom Metazoa; phylum Arthropoda; class Insecta; order Lepidoptera; family Noctuidae; genus Orthosia; species Orthosia incerta. Next base: position 24,426,383 of record OX411758.1, read on the forward strand.
TTACCTATAGGAATAGTAGATAAAAGAAACTCATATCAAACAGTTAAAATAGAAGTTTAATTATTGAAATTAAAAGTTATACTTGAGCAATTATTAAACGTAAAGTTAAGTTTTGTTGGGCAAATTTATATTTGTTTGTTTAACTTGGGACTGAATAATATTATCAGACGAGTTAGATGGGCCTGGCTGATTTGTTACAATGAAGTCGTTATCACGGGAAGAAGATGGGCGCGGCCACGGGCGCGGCGATGTCGAAAATCACTTTTTTAAATTTCTTTAATTTTTAAATCAGAGATAGCAGCAATCATTTTTTAAATTTGGAACAAGTAGGATAGAAACGAATAATACGTACGTAAAAAAAAAAGTATTGATATCGGCTGGCTGAATAGAGCTAATCCATTGAGATTGGCACCTTTTGGTGCGATTAAAAAAAAACTGTGCAATAATGAAATTTCATACATTTTTATTGCTCTAGAGCAATAAAGACTCGCTTTGTACTGAGTTTTTAGTGTGATTGTGATGAAATTAAAGCATAGTTGGAAGAAAACATTATTTCAAATGAGGTAAATATATTTCACTGCAGCCTGCAGATGAAGTTCACAGGAGTAGTACTAAAGTGAATTGATTATGTTGAAAAGTGATTTTAATTGAATTTGTAATTGTATTGTATTTTATATTAATTGTATGGCAATTTTATTGTAATTGTATTTTAATTGTATTTCAATTATATTTAATTGTATTTTAATTATATTTAATTGTATTCTTAGTTGTATTTTATTAACCGACTTCAAAAACAGGAGGAGGTTCTCATTTCATAGGAATCTTTTTTTTTATGTATTTTCCCCGATTACTCAAAGACGCCTGGACCGATTTCAAAAATTGTTCTTTTATATGAAAGGGTATACTTCCTAATTGGTCCCATACGTCAGGATCTGATGATGGGATCCTAGAGAAATCGAGGGAACTTCTCAAATATTATAGGCATACATATAGCGATTTTGGTATTTTCATCAACAATGCAATTATTTGCACTCAGAAAGTATCATTAAGTAAAGTGGAACTGATGGAGAAGAGCGCAGATGGCCACTGGAACTCCTAAATGCTAAGTAGGTCACGGGCATAAGATGTCTTAAATAGTTAACCGACTATAATCTTCTTCTTCTTCGTGTCGATGATTTCTTTACTAAATTTTCTTCGACCAGTATTCAGCCACGTCGATAGCCTTAGCGCTGGCCTCACAAAGGTCTTGCATGGTGCAGATGCTTTTACATAAGGAGCAGGATAGGAGGTGGGGCATCATCTGTGGGGTGGTTCCGCAGTCACACTGTGGCTGATTGGAGTACCCCCATCTGACTAAGTTATGCCTACAGCGGCCCACTTGGCTTCGTACTGGGTTTAAGGATTTCCAGATGGGCCATGGCTGTTTATGGCCGCTTTTTTGCAAGCTCAACAACACTATAATGAAGAATAATAAATAAATGGTACTGATGAAAATGGCACCATCGAACTGATCTGATGATGAAGCCGGAAGGTAGGCACTGGAACTCTGAAATAAAACAATGTATCCTAGCCGTGTTTGTGCTTATTGGAATCGTCATGAGATGTTCTTTGGCTATAAATGATTATCATGTTAAATGGAGGTACCTACCAAAACTAAAAAGAGAAAAATGATAAACATTTTAAACAGAATCAAAAAGTCCAAAACAAAAAAAACTTCAAAGCAAAAAATCTTCTTCGAAGTCGGTGTCGAAAAATGGAAAAAAATGGATACAAAAGACACCGACTTCGGAAAAGAAAGTTATTTTTTGCTTTGTAGTATTTTGTTTTGGAAGACGGTTTGACTTTTTTGTTAAAAAGTTTATTTTATTGTATTTTATTTTAATTTTGTTTGTATTTTTATTATATTTTTGGTAGTCAATGAAAGTTAGATGAATCTGTATCTTTTTGGCAGTAATACTGCATTGGCGTTATAGCTGTTAAGGTGTTATCACGGAGGGTGTTATGTACGTAATTTTGAATAAATAAACATTACATGAATTTTACTAGCCTCAAGGTGCCTAAAGCTTATGATCGAAATAAAAAAAGTATTTTATTGATAAGAATATATTATATATGCCATAGGCTAGTTTTCATCCAGAAATAATGCAAGTTCTTATGGGAAAAGCGATCTCATAAAATGTTTGTAGTTTGGTAAAGAGCATAAAAGCTTAGTTTACTTCCAAATCAAAACATTGAAGACGTTTTTAAATAAAAAAATCCAAGTCAGAATTAGCTTTTGAAAAAAAAATCTACTCATATCTATAGCAACGACCACAGTTATTACTGTGCACGATTGCAGAATTAACCAATTTACGACCAATTTCCGCATACCAACAAAGATATTCGGTAAATTCTGACCAAATAAGCTTACGTATACTATTCGTTCAACGTACGTAAACAAACTCATTACGATGATATAATAGACAACGAATCACACCGACATAATAAAATGTTATATGATATAAAATATTAATGTATAAATAAGATTTAAACCTTAGATTTAAACTTCAACATACCGAGTTTCCTCCGTGCCTCGGAAAGCACGTTAAGCCGTTGGTCCCGGCTGTCATTTTAAGATCTTTGACAGTCGTTACGGATAGTCAGAATGCTTGAGATCTGATACCAGTCTTGCCAAGGGGTATCGTGTTACCCAGTTACTGGGTTGTGGAGGTCAGATAGGCAGTCGCTCCATGTAAAACACTGGTACTCAGCTGAATCCGGTAAGACTGGAAGCCGACTCCAATATAGTTGGGAAAAGGCTAGGTATATATATATAAATAAGATTTAAAATAAAATAAAAATATACTTAAACGTTTTGCCCGACTGTGTTGGGATCTGCCTCCAGTCCAACAGTCACATATCTTCGAATGTTTGGTTCTAGGACATGCCGGTTTCCTCACGATGTTTTCCTTCACCGTTTTGAGAGCACTGGTGATTTGATACCTTAGTACCTTTTATAATAATGTAAGAAACGATTTTGATCTTTTTATAATATTAGTTTAGATAGATTAATATTCAATTAGAAAAGTTATTACAACTTAAAATACCTATTTATATTTAACATATTTCTCAAAGCTTATAAAATGTTAAAAGAAATAGGCGCGATAACAAGTGTAATCTTACTTTTTTAAGAGAAGTGCGAACCTTTTTCTGATATAATTAAATTCCTTTGAGATCTTATCGCCCTTAAGAGCAATTAAGTAACTTGGTAAAGAGATTTTAAAAAATGGTAGAGGATATTGTTATTGTTTAACCATTTTCTGACCTAATGTTAAGCGATGATCTACAGCCTAAGTGAATTCGACAAGGCAAAGGGTTTGATCGCCATCAATCGACCAATCATATAGACAGAATTCCACATCGCGTCTTTCATCTCGCATGTGATTGGTCGATTGATGGCGGTCAAACGCTTTGCCTTGCCGAATTCACCTACGCAACTAGGCTGCTGGTCGACACTGGCACACGCTTACCTCGAAGAATAAATCTATCACATCTGGAAGAGAATAATTTGTGAAGCAAGTAGTTTTCGTCTCGTCAAATTAACAATTAATAAAAAAAAAAGAAAATATAGTAATAAAAATAATAAAAAAAAAAGTAAAAATACATAGTGGACATCCCACCCATATGCACCAAACGTTTTGGCAATGCTTTTCTTATGCGTACAGCTAAGGAGTGGAATTCCCTGCCGGAGTCTGTATTTCCTGATAGCTACAACCTGGGAGTCTTTATGTCAAGAGGGAATAGATTTCTTCTAGGCAAGTGCTTCATCATTTACCATCAGGTGAGATAGCGGTCAAGCGCGAGCCTATCAATAATACAAAAAAAAATTGTTAACAAGCTTTTTAGTACTTCTTCCAGCAAACCTTTTCATTTGACACCCATATCATGGGGCTGATTAATAATAATAATTATTGGCCCGCCATCTTTAATCAAAACCTCAGTTCAATCGATTGAAGAAAACTGGTTTATAATTCAGTTGCAAGATTTGACCCATTTACCAAGCTTAATAATAATTAAAGCTTGTAAAAAGTGCTCAATTTTGGGTTGAATTGAGACTATAGACTTTCTTGGGGCAAATTCTCCAAGTCTACTTCTTCCTGTATAATAAACTAGCTGCTGCCCGCGGCTTCGCTCGCGTTCAATGTTCAAAAAAAGGACTATCCGCTGGATCAATCTAAAGATTCCCTGAAAATTCCATTAAAATCGGTCTAGCCGTTTCGGAGTCTATAAGGAACATACATACATGCATACTTTTTCTTTTATACATATAGATAGGAATATTGAAAGAAAAATATCTTTATTACAGCTAAAAAAATATTGCGTGACTACAAAACGAGAAGTGGTAAAGTTAATTATTTAAAATGAATGAATATTCAGTATGAAAACATGTTCATTATGAATTCGCTTTACAACGGAAATGTTTGCGTGATTTAATTTGTATTCATTTTTCCAAGAATACACACGCGAATTTATTACAAACTAGGTTTTTGTTTTCCTGAATTATTTTTTGATTTTCTTGTAACATGTTTTACCCATGTGTCGTGTTTTGGTTGTGACCTTCTGACATTTCTTTGTGCACATAAGTAATCTGAAATTCCAAACATCCAATGACAGGTAGTCGGTTGGTAGGTCACACGTAGGGTGACCGCACGGTCACCTTACTATACGAATTGTTAATGGCGAATGTGGATTATATTTACTACTAGCTTTTCCACGCGGCTTCACTCCTGTGGCCCACCCCAAAGGACCCACATTCGGAATAAAAAATAGCATATGTCACTCGAAAATAATGTACATTTCCATAATCATCATCTTTTCACCTGAAACACGTCCACTGCTGGACATAGACCTACCCCCGGCATCGCCATATTGATCGATTCCGTGCGTCTCGCATCCTGCAGATTCCCGCAACCTTAACCAGGTTATCGGTAGCTTGTAGCTTGCCATAGGTACATCGACGACGGGGTGCAAGTTGAAAGCCTCCACGCGGCGCACCCTGGGCAACGTCGGCTCCAACTGCCCACCCGCGCTGGGTGGACAGTTGGGGCGGGCGGCTAATTTCAACACACGAGGAAAGGTCATGGTTCCAATCACGGATCATCATCCATGATGGTCTGTGAAGGGAACCGGGCTAGAGACGGGACGGCTGGTCCGTCTCTTGGATGGGCTTGGTGGCTTCTAACGCCTACTCCCCCCTCTGCTTTCAGAGGGTAGGACGAGTGGACGTAGATTGGGAAGGCAGGAGAATAGGGACCTCATCCTTTAAAGGAAATAAAAAATTATGAACATAGACATTTGCGAAAAAAGTCCCCAGGTGGGTCCCGACTGCTCAGCGGTCGGGGAGTCCCACCCCGCTTCGGCGGGCTGCCCTCCGTATTCTGGGGTGGGCAACAACTGTCTTACGTCTGACCCTTCAGATAAAAATCACGACCACACGCACGCTAAACGGACAACGACGATGATGAATACACATGATGACAATGAACCACTTGCCGTCACCGACGGCAACAAGAGCCAAGGAGGCTCAGGTCCTGCCGACAACTTGTCTGACCAGGACTCGCGCGGGTGCACCTCCAAATCTTGGAGGAAACGTCCGCGCAGCAAGGACTCGAGGTCGCTGGGTCTCTCCTCGAGTGAGGAGAACCTGTCTGCCCCAAAGGTGTCAACAGGGCGGAGAGGGCGGGGTCGTGCGGTGGCGGGCTTAGCCAACTGTTCAGCTCGGTTGCCGGAGCGAGACGTGCGGGGTCGCTTCGTGCCTCGGCCCGATACACCTGCCTCTGCGGAGTGCGTGGAGAGTGACCCTGGGCAAATGAGTGCGGACCAGAGCGGTGGCTCCACCACGTCCCTGTTAGGCAGAAATAAGGCGGAGGCGAGTGCCGCAAAGCGGGCGCAGCGACAGGCTGTCGCGGCTGACGAGGTCAGCGAGTTGGCCCGGCAGGCCCGAGAGCGTCGCTGTGCTCGGACGGCGGATGCTTCGGCGGTGGCGCTCAGTCGCCAAGTGACGGACGGTCTGGATGTCGTCCTGAAGGTTGCCACCAAATCGGGCAACCTGAAGGGCACGTTCACGCGTGCCTTGAAGGACGCGGTGGACAGCATCCAGGAGGCAGTTGAGGTCCTCAGTAGCCGCACAACCACGGAGGAGACGGCGAAGTTGTGGGAGGAGAACAGCCGTCTCAGATCCGAGCTGGAGGACCTCAAACGGCAGTTTGCTGCCCAGAAGGAAGCTGCTAGTTTGTCCGTCACGGCCCCATTGTTGGCCCGTAGTCAGCTCAATCGCCGGCCCCATCGTCAGCCTCTGCAATTTCAGATGCAGATGTCGAAAAGATCGCACGCATCTGCATGATGCAGTGCGGTCAAATGGTGGGTGCCCGATTGGAGGCGATAGAGGCGAGACTCCCTCCGGCTGAAACCCTCCGCCCACCGCTCGCTGCGGACAGGCAGAGAAAGGAGACGCCCGCTAAATCGGCGACGGTGACCGCAGCGGTTGACCCAAGTCGAGCCGGGACGGAGACCAGAAAACCCGCGAAGGGTGGGTCCGCGCCCACTTCCCAGTCGGTGGATGCGACCCCTCCTGGTACCCTTACGGAGGCCTGGACGACGGTGGTCAAGAGGGGTCGCCGTCGAAAAAAGAGGACGGCGCCGCCAGCACCAGCTGGAGCACCCGCATCGGGATCGAGGAAGGCCGCGGCACCGCCTAAGACCAGAGCCCCACGCTCCGCGGCTGTAGTGATCACGCTGCTGCCCGGAGCCGTCGAAAGGGGCGTCTCCTACAAGGCGGTCCTGACAGAGGCGAGGGCCAAAGTCGCGTTCCCCGACCTTGGAACACCGTCCGGCTTCAAAATGAGGCCGGCGATTACGGGGGCGCGGCTGCTCGAGGTGTCGGGTGCCTCTAGCGCCGAAAAGGCGGACATTTTGGCCGCCAAGCTGAGGGAGGTCCTCAACCTTGAGGACTTCCGGGTGTCCAGGCCGATGAAGACGGCTGAGCTGCGTGTCGATGGTCTGGACGACTCGACGACCCCAGCTGAGGTAGTGGCGGCCATCGCCCGAGCCGGCGGATGTCCGTCCGAGGACGTGCGGACGGGTGAGATCCGTGCTGACGCTACCGGGCTTGGCATGATTTGGGTGCGGTGCCCGGTGGTGGCGGCGCAAAAAGTCGCTGACGGTGGACGACTGCTGGTGGGGTGGGTTGCAGCGAGGGTCAAACTGCTGCAACCTAGGGCATTGCGGTGCTATCGTTGCCTGGACATTGGGCATGTCAGGGCACGATGCACCGCCGAAACAGACCGCAGCGAGCAGTGCTATCGCTGCAGTCAGCCCGGCCACAAGGCGGCCCAGTGCTCCGCGGCGCCAAACTGCAGCCTCTGTACAGCTGCAGGGAGGCCCGCTGGGCACAGAGCGGGCGGAAAGGCCTGTGGCGCACCCGCGCAGCAGAAGAGGAGAAGGAGGGCCAAGGTTGCCGGGGGCTCTTTACCCCCCCGTCAATCTGGCTGCTCTTCGGTCGACTCCCGGCCTAGGAATGGAGCGGAGGGAATGGATTGCGTATAATGGCGCTCTACCATTTCCTCCAGGGCAATATCAACCACTCTGCCAGAGCTCAGGATCTATTGCTCCAGAGCATGGCAGAGTGGTCGATTCACGTGGCTGTGGTCGCCGAGCCGTATTTCGTCCCACCCAGAGACAACTGGGTTGGAGACCTCGACGGTTTGGTGGCCATCATTGGCGGGGCTCTTGTCAGCCCGTCCCGAGGTCATGGCTGGGTGGCCGCCCTCGCGGACGGCGTGGGCATAGTTGGAGTGTATTTTTCGCCCAACAAGAGTCTCGCCGACTTCGAGAGTTTCCTTGTCGAGTTGGGCGCCGTCGTAGGCCACCTCCACCCTCGTCCTGTGCTGTTGCTAGGGGATCTCAACGCCAAGTCTTCGGCGTGGGGATCTCCGGTAACCGAAGCTAGGGGCGAGGTGCTGGAAGAGTGGGCAGTCACCACCAGCCTGGTCGTCCTAAACCGGGGCTCGGTCCAAACGTGCGTGCGGCAGCGGGGCGGTTCAATAGTGGACATCTCGTTCGCGAGCCCTGCTGTCGCGAGCCGTGTCCAAGACTGGCATGTCGCCGAAGAGGTGGAGACGTTATCGGATCATAGATATATCCGTTTCGACGTCTCCACCCAGACCGCCGGCGGCCGCGGTACGACGGCCCCGCGAACGGACGGTCCGCGCTGGGCGCGCAAGCGCATCGACAGGGAACTTCTCGAGGAGGCCACCATTGTCCAGGCCTGGATCCGGGAGTCGGCAACAACCGGACCCGTCGACGTCGAACAGGAGGCGCTGTGGTTCCGCGGGGCGATGACGCAAATCAGCGACGCGTCCATGCCCCGGGTCCACGCACAGTCAGTGAGGCGCCAGGTGTACTGGTGGTCCACCGAGATCGCACAGTTACGTGTCGCGTGCGTAGCGGCCAGACGCCAGTACACCCGATACCGGAGGAGACGTCGTCGGGTCCCTGACGAAGAAGCCGCGCTGTATGTGGTGTACCGCGCGGCGACGGAGACTCTGTGGCTGGCCATCGGCGAGGCGAAGAAGCGAGCCAGGGAGGAGATGTTGGAGACACTAGACGGGGATCCTTGGGGGCGCCCTTATCGAGCGGTTCGAGGAAAACTTCGAGCTGCGCCTCCACTTACGGAGAGTCTCCAACCCGAACTGCTGGAGGAGGTAGTCGCAGCCCTCTTCCCGGCGAGAGCGGAGCATATCCCGCCGCTGGCTTTGCCCACGGCCGCAGAGTCTACTGAGGAGGACGCCATCAGCGTCCCAGAGGTGACACAGGCAGAGATGGGGGCGGCCGTGATGCGGCTCCGGGCCAAAAACGTGGCCCCGGGGCCCGACGGAATCCACGGCCACGTGCTAGCCCTCGCTCTGAAGGATCTAGAGCCCTGGCTGAGAGGACTCTTCACAGCGTGCCTTGAGCGGGGCCAGTTTCCCACTCTGTGGAAATCTGGTCGTCTGGTCCTGCTCAGGAAGGCGGGGCGCCCTGCGGACTCGCCGTCTGCGTACCGGCCCATAGTGCTGCTAGACGAGGTGGGTAAGCTGTTCGAGCGGATAATCGCTGCCCGCCTCGTCAGTCACTTGTACAGAGAGGGGCCGGACCTGGACGAAAGTCAGTTTGGCTTTCGGCATGGGCGCTCCACCATCCACGCGATATCGCAGGTGAGAGTCCTGGCGAAGGAAGCGGTGTCCCGGGGTGGGGTGATGTTGGCGGTGTCCCTGGACATTTCCAACGCCTTCATCACCACCTGCCCTGGAGTTGTGTCCGGGAGGCACTGCGGTACCATCGAGTGCCTCCCTACCTCCGCCGCATCGTCGGGGCTTATCTGGCGGAGAGGTGTGTCACCTACGTGGGACGTGATGGCGTCGAAAACCAGCACCGCATGTCGTGCGGTGTTCCGCAGGGCTCGGTCTTGGGCCCGCCTCTGTGGAACATCGGGTACGACTGGGTGCTGAGGGACGAACTCCAGCCGGGCGTGGACCTGACGTGTTACGCGGACGACACACTGGTTACCGCCCGGGGGAGTTCGTACAGGGAGGCAGCGTTGCTGGCGACGGCTGCGGTCTCACAGGTAGTGAGCCGCATACGGCGCCTTGGTCTGGAGGTGGCCCTAAACAAGTCGGAGGCCATGGTCTTTCATGGCCCCCGGCGGGCGCCACCGCCCGATGCCCACATCGTAGTCGGGGGGGCTCAAATCGCTGTCGAGTCAACCATGAAGTACCTTGGATTGGTGCTCGACAGCCGATGGGATTTCGGGCCCCACTTCCGGCGGCTGGCGCCCAAGTTGTTGGGCGCAGCTGGGGCGCTGTCAGCGCTGCTTCCCAATTTGGGGGGCCCAAGCGCTGCCTGTAGGCGGCTCTACGTGGGGATCGTGCGATCGATGGCCCTGTATGGGGCCCCGATCTGGGCGGCTGACCTGACGGCCGGCAGCATCGCTGTTCTGCGAAAGCCACAGAGAGCTATGGCCGTCAGAGTCATCAGGGGGTATCGCACGATCTCCTACGAGGCGGCCTGTGCACTGGCCGGATCCCCGCCCTGGGACCTGGAGGCGAAGGTACTCGCGTCACTGTATCGGTGGCGCGAGGAAGCGCGTGCGCGGGGCGAAGGGCTGATGCAGCGACATATGGAGTTGCGTCAGTCTCAGCTTCGCGAGGTCCTGGTGGCGGAATGGCGGGACAGGCTTTTACGCCCTACCGCCGGCCTCGTTACCATCGAGGCAGTCCGGCCAGTGCTCGAGCGCTGGATCGGGAGGAGGCACGGCTCCCTGTCGTTTCGGGTGACGCAGGTGCTCTCGGGGCATGGTTGCTTCGGGAAGTACCTGTATCGCATAAACAGGGAGCCGGACGCCCGGTGTCACCACTGCGTCGACTGCCGGGAGGACACGGCGCGGCATACGCTGGCAGAGTGTGCCGCTTGGGAGGAGCCACGCCGTGCCCTCATCTCTGAAGTAGGCAGTGACCTGTCGCTGCCGGCCGTAGTCGAGTCTATGGTCGGCAGCGAGGAGTCCTGGGACGCGGTGGTATCCTTCTGCGAAACAGTAGTCTCGCAGAAGGAGGCTGCGGAGAGGGAGAGAGAGATCTCATCCGCTAACCCGATCCGCAGCAGACGCACCGGGCGTCGGCGGAGGGCGGACAACGCCCTCTTCCAGCCCCCCTAAATGGGTCCAGGTGCGACGGACTCGGTGACGTCCGTCGCCCCCCACACATCAGGACCCGAGGTGGAGGCGCGTAGTGTTCCACGCGCGCCCCTCTTAGACGTCGCGGGGGGAGTCTAACACCTCACTCCCCCCAACCCGAGGTCGTGGCCCGCTGAGACGGGCTGACACTAGCCGGAGGTTGCGGAAGTATCGTTGTTCCCGCGACCCCCAGCGTAGGTGTGAGATGGAACACCGGGGTGGTTTTTAGTCAGAACGAGTCTGATAGACCCCTCCGCCCTCCCCACCGCGGAGGACATCCAATGAGGAATTTCCACACCGAAAAAAAAAAAAAAGGTACATATACGCCGAGTTGCCAGCCTGTCGGTTTTTTATCGGTTACATTTCGGGGAGTGTGCGACGGAACTGCGCAACTTGATTCCACCTAGCCCTTTCCATCATCAGACTACGAGGCGTACGGCCATGCGCCATCGGTACATGGTGACCATCCCTCCCATACGCAAAAAGCGTTTTGCTAATACTTCGATTGTGCGCACAGCTAAGGAGTGGAATTCCCTTCCGGAGTCTTTGTTCCCTGATAGCTACAACCTTGGAGTCTTTAAGTCAAGAGTGAATAGGTTGCGACTAGGCAAGCGTGTTTCACCGTAGACCACATCATCGCTTAACATCAGGCGAGATAGCGGTCAAACGCGAGCCTATAGACAATAAAAAAAAAGTTTAAAAATTTATTTTAATCGGTTAAGTAGTTCACCGAACTCGAGGAGGAATTGAGCAGGTTGCGATGGAGTATTATAGGGTTATCTGAAGTCCGAGGAGAGGGTGAGGACTCGATAATCCTCAAATCCCTGTAACCTGCTCTATTTCCGAGATGGTGACCGGCAGTCCCAGGGTGGTGTCGGGTTTATCGTCCACAAGTCCCTTTTGAACAACGTGGAGAAGATCGAGAGTGTGTCGACCAGGGTGGCGTGCCTTATACTCAGAATAACTTCAAGAAATTCGCTGAAGGTCATACAGGTCTACGCCCCAACCTCGGCACACCCCGACGGCGAGGTAGAGACCATGTATGAGGATATCTCCAGAGCCATGAGTTGGACGACCGAACCACCTGGGTCACCTACTGGCCAGTTTTATGGAGAAGGAGGGCCTCTATATGATGAACTCCTTCTTCAAAAAGCGTGAAAACAGGAAGTGGACCTGGCAGAGCCCCGATGGTGCAACAAAAAATGAGATCGACTTCATCATGTCAACAAAGAAGCAAATGTTCAATGATGTCTCTGTGATCAATTCAGTAAATACCGGGAGCGATCACCGCATGGTAAGAGGCACATTGAGCATCAATATTAAGCTTGAAAGGTCTCGACTGATGAAGTCCACGCTCCGTCCAGAATCGTTTCAAGTGCCTAGGGAGCTCCGTGGACGAATACAGCGACGGGTTCGTGGTAGCTGTTCATACGGTCGGGTCTAAGTTTTTCAAGACCATTCGTACAGATAGAAAGAAAAAGCTCTCTGATCATACCCTCAAGCTTATGAAGGAGAGGCGTGAGATGATCTTGCAGTCTCCAGATGAGACGTGCAAATACCGGCAGCTCAATAGACAGATCTCTAACAGCATAACGCTTTTTGCGTATGGGAGGGATGTCCACCATGAAAAGAGACCTCCGCCGCTTTAATACCGAGCGTATTATAGACGCGATTGAGCAAAATAAAGGCTCCAAGGTTTTTTCAAGGGATCTGGCTATTGGGCAGAGCCAGCTCACGAAACTGAAGACCGACGATGGCAGGATCGTATCCGCCAAACCGTAGCTTCTGAGGGAGATCGAGACATTCTATGGGCTGTTGTACACATCAATCAGCAAGCCCGTTGCGAGTCAAGCAAACGACCCAAGAGCTAGATTGACCAGACACTATACCGAAGATATTCCGGACGTCAGCCTGTACGAGATTAGGATGGCTCTAAAACAGCATAAAAACAACAAGGCGCCGGGTGATGACGGAATCACGGCTGAACTCTTGAAGGCGGTTGGAAAACCGGTTCTTAAGGCCCTTCAGAAGCTGTTTGATTCCGTCATACTCGAGGGCAAAACGCCACAAGCATGGTGCAGGGGTGTGGTGGTACTCTTCTTCAAGAAGGGCGACAATGCCCGGCTGAAGAACTATAGGCCCATCTCACTTCTTAGCCATGTCTACAAGTTGTTTTCAAGAGTCTACACAAATCGTGCCGCGCGCAGGTTTGACAATTTCCAGCCTCCCGAACAAGCTGGATTCCGAACAGGCTTTAGCACCGTAGACCAGATACATACGCTGCGGCAGGTTATACAGAAGGCAGAAGAGTGTAACCTGCCTCTCTGTTTAGCGTTTGTGGACTGCGAGAAAGCCTTCGATACGATCGAGACTTGGGCTGTACTGCAGTCTCTCCAACGGTGCCAAATCGACTACCGGTACATTGAGGTGTTGAAGTGTTTGTACAAAAACGCCACCATTTCAGTCCGTCTTCAGGATCAGACCTCGAAACCAATCCATCTCATCATTTCTCCGAAACTGTTCACTGCTGCGCTGGAGGATGTCTTCAAGGTTCTGGATTGGAGAGGGCTTGGCATCAACGTTAATGGTGAGTACATCAGTCACCTTTGGTTTGCCGACGACATAGTGGTCATGGCTGAGATCATGGAGAGCATCAGTAAAATGCTCAATGATCTCAGTAGAGATTCCGAAAGAGTGGGTCTTAAAATAAACATGGACAAAACCTAAGTCATGGTGAATGCCCATGTAACACCCACTCCTATCAAGGTCGGAGACTCTACACTCGAAGTTGTGGGCGACTATGTTTACCTGGGACAAACGATCTAATTGGGTAGGGCCAACTTCGAGTACCGTATGGTGACGGACGTAAAGAATTTCACCATCCCATATCTTCCCGTGGGTGTCGTAAGAGGCGACTAAGGGACACACCAGAGAATGGGCAGCAGCGTTTTCTGGATACTTTAACAACAAACTGCGATCGCCAACCCGCCTGCCAAGCGTGGCGATTATGGCAAACCCCCCCCAAACGAATATGAGAAGCACACAAATAAAACGGCCCCGAGTGCCCGGCAGCCCGTCTACCCTCGGCTACGGTAGCGGCCGAGGCGATGGCGTGGCAAGGGGTGCGAAGAATCCCCGGAGTGGACCCGGCTACCCCAATAAACACCGACGACTGGACCTGGGAACATATAACACGCGAACACTCCGGACCGATGAGAAGATAGCCGAACTCGAGGAAGAATTGAGCAGGTTGCGATGGAGTATTATAGGGTTATCTGAAGTCCGAAGAGAGGGGGAGGACTCGATAATCCTCAAATCCGGTAACCTGCTCTATTTCCGAGAGGGTGACCGACAGTCCCAGGGTGGTGTCGGGTTTATCATCCACAAGTCCCTTGTGAACAACGTGGTGAAGATCGAGAGTGTGTCGACCAGGGTGGCGTACCTTATACTCAGAATATCCCAAAGATATTCGCTGAAGGTCATACAGGTGTACGCCCCGACCTCGGCACACCCCGACGACGAGGTAGAGACCATGTATGAGGATATATCTAGAGCCATGCATGGTTTTAAAACTCATTTCACCGTTGTCATGGGGGACTTCAACGCGAAACTGGGCAAACGAGACGTGGATAAGCTGCAAGTGGGGCAATTTGGAGTTGGACGTCGGAACCACCGGGGTCACCTACTGGCCAGTTTTATGGAGAAGGAGGGCCTCTATATGATGAACTCCTTCTTCAGAAAGCGTGAGCACAGGAAGTGGACCTGGCAAAGCCCCGATGGTGCAACTAAAAACGAGATCGACTTCATCATGTCAACCAAGAAGCAAATGTTCAATGATGTCTCTGTGATCAATTCGGTGAAAACCGGCAGCGATCACCGCATGGTAAGAGGCACATTGAACATTAATGTTAAGCTTGAAAGGTCTCGACTGATGAAGTCCACGCTCCGTCCAGCACATATCCAGGTCCAAAACCCCGAGAACTTTCAGCTCGAACTCCAGAATCGTTTCGAGTGCCTAGGGAGCTCCGTGGACGATTACAGCGATGGGTTCGTGGAAGCTGTCCATACGGTCGGGTCTAAGTTTTTCAAGACCCGCCGTACAGATAGGAACAAAAGACTCTCTGATCCAACTCTCAAGCTCATGGAGGAGAGGCGTGAGATGATCCTGCAGTCTTCAGACGATGCGTTGAAATACCGGCAGCTAAATGGACGGATCTCAAAGTCCTTGAAAAGCGACCTCCGCCGCTTTAATACCGAGCGTATCAAAGACGCGATTGAGCGGAATAAGGGCTCCAAGGTCTTTGCAAGAGATCTGTCTATTGGGCAGAGCCAGCTCACAAAACTGAAGACCGATGATGGCAGGATCGTTTCCGCCAAACCGGAGCTTCTGAGGGAGATCGAGAGATTCTATGGGCAGTTGTACACGTCAACCAGTAAACCCGTCGTGAATCTAGCGAATGACCCTAGAGCTAGATTGACCCGACACTATACCGAAGACATTCCCGACGTCAGCCTGTATGAGATTAGGATGGCTCTGAAACAGCTTAAGAACAACAAGGCACCGGGGGAAGACGGAATTACGGCCGAACTCCTGAAGGCGGGTGGAAAACCAATACTTAAGGCCCTTCAGACGCTGTTTAGTTCCGTCATACTCGAAGGGAAAACGCCACAAGCATGGTGCAGGGGTGTGGTGGTACTCTTCTTCAAGAAGGGTGACAATGCCCTACTGAAGAACTATAGGCCCATCACATTTCTTAGCCATGTATACAAGCTGTTTTCAAGAGTCATCACGAATCGTCTCGCGCGCAGGTTTGACGATTTCCAGCCTCCCGAACAAGCCGGATTTCGTAAAGGCTTTAGCACCGTAGACCACATACATACGCTGCGGCAGGTTATACAGAAGACTGAAGAGTACAACCTGCCTCTCTGTTTGGCGTTTGTGGACTACGAGAAAGCCTTCGATTCGATCGAGACTTGGGCTGTACTACAGTCTCTACAGCGGTGCCAAATTGACTACAGGTACATCGAAGAAGTTGCGCGGTATCTTCTCGTCCAACTTACCACAGTGTCTCAAGACGAAAGTCTATGACCAGTGTGTGTTGCCAGTGATGACATATGGCTCTGAGACGTGGTCGCTTACAATGGGCCTCATCAGAAAGCTCAAAGTCACCCAAAGGGCAATGGAGAGGGCTATGCTCGGCGTTTCCTTGCGTGATCGAATCAGAAATTTAGAGATCCGCAAGAGAACCAGGGTAACCGACATAGCCCGAAGAATTGCCAAACTTAAGTGGCAGTGGGCAGGGCACATTGCTCGCAGAACGGATGGCCGATGGGGCAGAAAGGTTCTGGAGTGGCGACCGCGAACCGGAAGACGTTGCGTTGGAAGGCCTCCCACCAGGTGGTCCGATGACCTGGTGAAGGTTGCGGGGATCCGCTGGTTGCGGGACGCACGAGACCGGTCAATGTGGCGACGCTTGGGGGAGGCCTATGTCCAGCAGTGGACGTCTTTCGGCTGATATGATGATGATGATAAACTTCGAGAAAGAGGTCAACCGTCGAATCCAACTCGGCTGGGCAGCGTTCGGGAAGTTGCGCGGTATCTTCTCGTCCAACTTACCACAGTGTCTCAAGACAAAAGTCTGTTGTCTGTTGACCAGTGTGTGTTGCCAGTGATGACATATGGCTATGAGACGTGGTCGCTTACAATGGGCCTTATCAGAAAGCTTACAGTCACTCAAAGGGCAATGGAGAGGGCTATGCTCGGAGTTTCCTTGCGTGATCGAATCAAAAATGTGGAGATTCGCAAGAGAACCAGGGTTACCGATATAGCCTGAAGAATTGCCAAACTTGAGTGGCAGTGGGCAGGGCACATTGCACGCAGAACGGATGGCCGATGGGACCGAAAAGTTCTGGAATGGCGACCGCGAACCGGAAGATGATACGTTGGAAGGCCTCCCACTAGGTAGACCGATGACCTGGTTAAGGTTGCGGGAAGGCGCGGACGTCTTTCGGCTGAAATGATGATGAATGATGAAGTAGTTTTTGAGTTTATTCATTACAAACAAACTTTCAAACAATCAAATCTTTCCTCTTTATAATATTCTAATGTATCTTTAATTATCTTTGGAATTTTGGTCCTTTGAAAGGCGTGGGAGGGCCGAAGCCAACTCACAGAGGCCTTGTTATGCATGTATCAGGAAATGTGACACCAACCGATAATTATCCCTGTGTGCACTACGCAAGTGCACCCAAGGGCAATCCCCGGTTGGTGCAGAACAATTGCAAAGTATGGCGAAAATTGTATTGGGCTATGGGTATATAATTATATTAAAATTATTATTATTAAATAATATTAATAAAAAGCTTGTAATAATATTTAATAAATTACTAATTAGTGTAGAAAATGATAACATTCAAATTCCTCGGAAAGTTACCACAGCGTAACGGCCGTTCATGTGGCCGTTACGCACTTTTGAGTCGTCTAAACATAGGCCTGAAACAGTACGACGGCGACGAAGCATGTCGTGCATTTTTTTACTGTGTGTTGTTTCTTTGCTTTATTAATTAAAATCTTAGCTGTCAAATAAATACATCGTATTTTGCTGTAATAACGTTATTGCCGGGCAGGTATTAGAGGTCAACCGTGTAGCAACCCTACGGACGGAATTCGTATCGTATGTACACACTTGCTCGATGAGCATGTACGCACGTACAAGCACTCCTCCTCCCGATACATATTTATAAATTATGCCACAAAAACCCGAGAAAATGAACGAAACTCCGTCAGTTTAGCTGCGCACCACACCCTATTCACAAACATATCAATCACGACTAACATGCTCGACGTTGTGGCTACACGTACAAACATGTTTGCTTCGAACATTGAGCAAGAATTATCAACGTTTGTGAATCTTGTTCGAATCGATCATTTTGGCAAGTTTATCGAGCATGTACGTACGTGTGTACCCTCCATTAGGTGATAAAGGCGCTGTTCCATTGAGAGCTGTTAACTAGAACAGCTACACAGCAATTGGATTTTCATAAAAGGCATTATAATAGTTTACTCATTTGGAAGTAAAGTAAAATTTAAAGCTATACAGAACTCTTGATGGTACCGTGCCCTATGGTAGGTAAGTACTGTGCTGTGTTTATTTAAGGGCGCTATATTATTACTTTATGGTCATAAGTAGAAAAATATGTATATTGTTCTAATAGCTATCTGTCATATGATGACTACACATGATAAATGAACACAATATCTTTATTAGATTAAAGATCATAGTAAACCCAATGATATTCTAGTAAACAGATACGTTATACACTCACAAAACAACCGAAAGATTTCATTCATCTGAAATTTCACAAAGGGATGGCATGATAAAACCAACAAGAAAAAAAGAGACAGCTAGTGTTTGTCACTTGCGTGTGAATGTAAACAAATATTATTCTGACCACCAATGTTTTTTTTCTTTTTCTAACCTCCAAATTTCAGAATATTAGGAATAAAATGAAATAAATTAGTAAATTGAGGTGTATTGCGTACTTACTCAAGGTATGAGATCATAATTGGTACACTTTCTAAATACACACGGTGGCATTTTATAATTTTATTTTTGTTTCAACAAAGCGTATCGCTCTTATTCATGCGTGACATAGACTAAAGACTATACGTCCCAATTAGGACGTATTCGTGTTTTCACAATGCGCGCGCTCATAACATATCTGTTTAAAATATTTCGGAATCAAAACTGATGATTTACAATATTTATAAAAGAAACAAAAAAGAAAACTTGTTTATTTGTGATCCGTACAGGAGACACGAAAGATAAAAAAAAGTTAAACAAGTGCGTGTCGATCCACTAGCAGTAATAGGGTTCCGTAGTTGCACAATAATGCGTTTAAAAAGAGTTTCATGAACATTCAAACGGTTTTGGCGGCTCACACAATACATTTTATAAGTTGGTCGACTATTATTCGTAAACTTGTTAAGCCTACATAGCTGTGACAGTTTTCCTTTTAATTTCTTTATATAAACTATTACTGTTGTTCATTTTTTCAAAAATCCAAAAGCAACTATATATCTGGCAGAGGGGAGAGGTCACATGAATCAAATTTTTTTTTTTTGTTTAAAGCTTAATTTTAAAACGCAAACGGATCCCGGAATCGAAAAAGGTTATCACAAACACATTATATTTTTGATTGGCCTATCCAACAATACCCCAAACTATGGGACAGGCGAAAAAAAAAACATTCCCACTTAACGTGTAAATTAAAATTCATTTATTTTGGAACCAGTCCATATTCATACCATGTGAAATTAAAAATATTAGATACATTAAAAATAATTACAATTAGAAATACGTTACAAAAGTCATTACTTTATAAGTTACAGTTAGAAATACATTACAAAGTCATTAATAGTAGATTATTGCATCGAGCACAAAGTAATTTATTATTGCACCGAGAATCTAACAGGCACGAGGGCAATATAAATTACTTAAGGCGAGGTGCATGATCTGCTTTTCTTTCAACTATTACCTATAGGAATAGTAGATAAAAGAAACTCATATCAAACAGTTAAAATAGAAGTTTAATTATTGAAATTAAAAGTTATACTTGAGCAATTATTAAACGTAAGGTTAAGTTTTGTTGGGAAAATTTATATTTGTTTGTTTAACTTGGGACTGAATAATATTATCAGACGAGTTAGATGGGTCTGGCTGATTTGTTACAATGAAGTCGTTATCACGGGAAGTAGATGGGCGCGGCCACGGGCGCGGCGATGTCGAAAATCACTTTTTTAAATTTCTTTCATTTTTAAATCAGAGTTAGCAGCAATCATTTTTTAAATTTGGAGCAAGTAGGATAGAAACGAATAATACGTATGAACCAGAAACAGGGTGTTTTGGGCAGTGCTCGGTATTTGCACCCTTGTGTAACTTTTCACCTTCAGGGAGTGGACCCGCGACAGCGACGACTTGGAGGAGTATACATAAATCATTCATAAATCATTTATTTATCTGCAAACATGGGTAAAAATATACATTGATGTTTTCTGTTCATTAATAAAGTTCTCCATGTTTAACCATCACATGGGTATGCAAATAATGAAATCTAAGTAGGTACAAGATAAAAATTTGATTAAATATGTCAGCCTTATGTAATAATTATGATAATATTTAAATGTCAGAATATGGAAATAAAAAAAAAAAAACAAACAGAAAATTAAATTACATGCAAATATAAGTTAAATTCGATACAATTGAAAAAAACGGTAACGGTTAGGGGCCAGGCAGGTAAATTAAAGTCTCAAAGAGAGGGTAGTTATAACAATTTATTAAAAAGAAATTATTATAAAAAATTTAACCAGAAACCCAGCCGGAGACTGGTGTGAGTTCTTAATATCGAGCGCGTGTTAGGTTCAAGACCGCCGTAAGAAAACCACTATCCTGGCAGTTTCCAGAACGTAGGTGACTGGTGGCAGCCAGGTAGGTAGGTCGATCTTCCTGTCGGTGGGTAGCACGCAGGTTGTTCAGCCACAGCCTTGTAGCAACACCGAAAGGTGTCCGGTATAGGTGAACCCTGGAATATCCCGAATTAGGCATTTAAGAAAATGTCCGAATTCGTACCACTGACTGCAACATCCTGACAACCGTCGAACATGGAATCTACGGTGGAAAGCGGTGATCTAGCATCAATTAGCCATCAAGATGAAGCAGTCTAAGCAGCGTGGTACAATTTAAAAGCATGATGAAACATAATTATAACATCTAGTAATGTGAGGTAGATGAAAAAAATAACACAATGATTTTAAGAATTTTACAAAACAATTATTTCCATTGACTTACTACCACTCACCAATACTACATTGAATAATGAAAATAATGAAGGAAAGGAATGAAGATCATTTAAAAGTAACCGTCATGACCCGTTACACCTATGTTACGGTCATTCGGTGAAACATAAAAGTTAAAATATGGTTTAAATTTAACAATCACCGTTGATACAAAAACGCAATTATGTGAATCAACGGTTCAAGTGTCCAAAGTAGACATTATTACAAAACTTACAAATAGCGAGATTTTAACAAGTCATGCAATGATCACTTAATTCTAGATAATATAAGTTTTGCAACACTCACCCAATCTGGGGTTACACTGAGTCTAAATTTATTGTTCACGGTAGCGTGTAGTTAATAAAAGTAGTTATAATAAAATGTGTACACCGGGGTATATCTCACTCAGTGCAAACGCCACGTCCATTGGATTGCGGTGTGTGCAGAGAAACTCCTGGGTGATACCAGCCACCAGGTCTGGACGGGTATATCTAAGCTCGAAAAGGTTCTCTCCGTCCAAAAATGGAAGCTGGTTAACGTCTCCAAAGAGGACAGCTCGCTTGCTCCAGATAACGACCTGACAGCCAAAGCGGTCTGCAACATCTCCTTTCTCTCCTCCCACCACCATTGCGTCCACACTTATGGTTCGGGCTGCGGCTGACGTGTAGTTC
The DNA here is from genome assembly GCA_948252205.1 of Orthosia incerta. NCBI lineage: Eukaryota > Metazoa > Arthropoda > Insecta > Lepidoptera > Noctuidae > Orthosia > Orthosia incerta. The sequence continues at coordinate 24,447,636 of OX411758.1, forward strand.
CCTGCCTCCCTGATAAATAACCTACTTAGTATATATGTTTACAAATATAATAACTTAAAACATCTGTACGTAAGTAGGTTTTAACCGGTTGAATACCGTAATCTGCGTTTCCGGTAGTCAAGAGGTTAATCTAAACTATTTTGTATCACTTGACCTACATACTTAATGTAATAAAAAATATGTCTAGAAAGTAATGTATTATTTATTTACGGAATCGTAGGCAAAATACCACCGTGCTAGTCGCATCTCTGCGTCCGCGCATATTCTTTGATGATCAAGGCCATTGGGCCATTAGGTATGCCCCACTTTGGAGATATACATCAGAACTCTTGAATAAATGACGGCAAATCATTTGGGATAGCTGCAATCGCATACCTGTTTATTGTTTACACCATTTCATAACATAACATCACACTGGTACGCTTTAAAGGGGTACGCAGGTGTGAACAGTTCACCCTGGTATACTCTCAGTCCACCGGTTTTGTTTATTTAAGTTTCATGTTATTGGGTTAATCTATTCTGGCTTCGGTAATTGTTTTTATGTAAGTACAATTATAAAGTACATTCTATTTTACATCAGATAATAAAAAAGTTAAAGTAGTAGTTTGAAAATATTTAGGTATAATAAGTAATTAGGTACTTACAAAACAAGATGCATTTTCATAGCCCTTATGCATTTTTTCTTGATTTACTTGGTCTTGGCATTACTATAAATTGTCATGAATCACAATATAAACAGTCTACAAATATAAATCATCAATAAAGAGTACAGTCAGTCAGTACACGCACGATCATGTTGGGTTCTCTGCGTCAAGTTAGTCTATGAACGCACACTAATACACAAACTTCATAAATATTTTCACTAACACGTACGAATGCGCTTAGTCGGACGATAGCACGGCGGAGCAACGAGCGACACAGCCTTCCCGTGCCAATGCTAACGCGCGACTGACTCCGCCCCTGTAGAGAGCTAGAATATGTACATTATACCTTACTTTGCAAGACTTTCTTCGCAAAATTTTGATTGATTTAATAAAGCAAAGTACAATCTAAAGAACCTTTTACCAACAATCTGTCTACCTAAAAATATTTTTAAATATCATAGCCGTTTTGGAGGAGTTTCCAAAAGTTCAAAAAAATCTCGTGATGTTAATTATTGTTTTATAGCAAAACTATTAGTTACACGAAAAAACTTTGTGTACAAAATAATGTACATGACTCAATAATAAATATATATTTTTTTCAAACCTTTTAATCTAGCCGTTACGAAGGAGTATGCTTTAGAAAGTAACCGTTTTTCGGCACTAAGGCGGTTGTAGGCCCTTAACCAGATCCGAGATGATTCTTTCAACTTGGGCATGGATATTCGCCTACCCTCTTTGACTTGGCTATTTGTTTTATCTCGCAATTGAATTAATTCTTTCTAAAATTGGATTAACAAATATGCTTCCTTAGCCACGACATTTCTTCGAGTCTGTCAAGCGAGTCTAGTCCCATGAAAAAGGCGGTAAATTCAAAAATCTTTCAGGTGTCCACACTGATGTAGAACGCTGAAAATTATTGATACTTGAAATTCTAATAAAAAAAAATTGTTAAGGATAAATAAAAGAAAAAGCATTTTAATGTAGGTATTTATTTGTCACTATCAGAACTTAGATCAGAATCAAGAAATTCAATGCCTTCATATGAAAAATCACTGTCAGTATCATCATTACGTACAGAAATTATGAAGGGTTCCAACTCTGTTTCTGATATCCTGTCTCTTACTTTGTACTTATTTTCGACACTAATAGTGTGATCTGTGCATTTTTTCCAATCACTGGCTGTGACACTATTAAAACATTCCTTTATAAGATTCTCCATTTCTTTACCAGGAATTCCTAAATTTTTGCTGGCTATTTTTCTTTTAGCCAAACTCCATATCAGTTCAATTGCGTTCAGGTCACAGTGATATGGTGGAAGTTTCAAAACCTCATGGCCATGTTGTTTTATGAATTCTTCAGCTTCATACATTGGAGTTGTTTTGTTATCATTCACAAGGCACATAAGCTCAGCCTTTGTAAAGAATTCTTCATAGTGAATTCTATTTTCAGACAGCCATTTCTGAATGTCGGCCTTTAAATCATTCATAGATGGTGGCTTATTTATTTGAGTAACATGGTAGCTAGCATTGTCCATAACAATCACACTGGGTTGACTTAATTTGGTTATTAATTTTTCCCGTAACCATTTCATAAAATTATTTCTGTTCATATCATCATGATAATCTGCCATTTTTGATTTTGTACTGAAAACCAATAATGCATTGGGGACAAAACCTTTTTCGGATCCAGCATGAACAACAATATGTCTTTTGCCTTTTGATATTTTGTCAATTACACCGCTTGTGGATGGCCCTTGCCATGATTTTTTAACTTTATAATTTTGGTGGACATAGGTTTCGTCACGGTAAACTCTTAATTTTCCTTGTTTCCGCTTTTCATCAATAGCTCTGAGATACCTATGTCGCCATGCAGCGAGTTCATATTTTTCAATAAGAAGAGATCTCTCATTTTTATTTTTATTAAATTCAAATCCATTTTTGATTAATAATTGTCTCAATGTTTCATGACATCCAGTAAATCCAATAGATTCTCTTAAATCTGCAAGCAAATTTCTTAAAGTTGGAACTTGCTTTTTCACACAGTAAAATTCATTAATTTTATTCCGTATGGCTGATAAGTCAAAACTATCCAGTTTGGCAACAGTTGGTTGTCGTGGACGCTTTTTCCCCGGTGTATTCCACTCACCCTGGTTAATAGAACCTTTCTTTTTTATTCTTCGCAATGTTTTCACACTTAAATCTGAAAGTTCAATATATCAGTTCAAACAACGGCACAAATTTTATGATAACTTAAGTTGAAAATGAAGTGTAAACAAATAAATCTGTACTAACCTGTCATAGCAGCAATTTTTGTCAGATAGTCCGTTTCAGATGAATTTTTTTTACTGTCTTCTATGGCTATGACTTGCTTAGCTAAATTAACAATTGAGCTTTTAGTTAATTCATCCTCCAAGGTGGCTGAAAAAAATGACAACAATCTCTTAAAGTTGTTTTCACTTATAGTTTTCCAGTAAATTTCAACAACATGAATACGTCTGAATCTAAACCAAAACCGAAATGCTGATCACATCACTTTTAAAATACATAAAATTATACAATTGTGCTAAAAGTATCAACATGTTGTAGCCAACCTACCTGATGTTGAAACGATTTCATCCAAAAGTCGTCGTTTTTTCAATAACTCGTTGTCAATTTCATTCTTTACATGATTATATTTATTAATCATTGTAAATAATAGGCTCCTGACACTACTTTTAATAGGTTTCGGCATTATAAAATAAAAAATTCAACAAAAACAGGAATAATTCGAGGTTAACAACAGAATTTGTGACAATTTGTTTGACAGATAATAGTGTTGCCATTATAAGAAATCAGCAAAATGGTTGTGGACTAGACTCGCTTGACAGACTATTCCTCTATTTCCGACATTCAATAGCTTGGAAGACTTTGGAATTACTGATAATTTCTAAAGTAATAATAATGTCCACTCACAAAATCAATTTATTGAGACTAAAATTACAAAAATGCAAACTGTAGCAACACAAAAGTGTAGTTAGTTAGAAGACTCATCAGACTTAATAGTAACGCAGCGTCTATGTAGAACAGGCCACACACACGTATCTTGCTGAATGATGCTCGATGCAAGCGCAGTACGTTCTTGCACAGTCTTTTTTTATCATCTGTAGATGTTTAAAATATCATCAAAAATAATATATCTGATCCTGGATGCTTTCGTTTGCTGTCCGTAATCAAGAATGACGTCACCAGACTATCCTTGAAGTAGTCCAGCTAGAAGTACTCAAAAAAATATCTGTTATTAAGTATTCAAAGCAACTTGTACGAGTACATTGTGGAAAAACTAAACCCGACCGTTTTGTATTTAGGGTATTGTAAGGATTCTGCGATTTCTTGATTACTTGTTAATGGCTAGAACTAATTGAAAGTGTCGTTAGTATTTAGAATTTCCTGAATGTCATCTTATTCAGGGCGCCTGAGGGCGTTTGGCGCGTATTTTTTGGTAAAGGATGGAAAATATATAAAACTAATGCGAATTAACGCTAAACACAATATAATTGTAGCGTATTATTTGCTGTGACATCAATCAAAAATCAAATCAAAATATTTTATTTCAACCAAAATGATTATGGTACTTTTGAATTGTCAGCAAAAAAATACAAAAATGAAGCTAGAATGCACATTCGCAAGCGTCAGTAGGTATCTGTGGAGAAGAACGGTAAGGCAAGGGTACCAAAATGTAAGGAGGCGTCTAATGTGGAGGCGACTTCCTTGCCTATTATAAAGCTGGCACGTTTTGGAAGAGTTCATAATTAGAATACTAAGAATATTTGACGACATTTTTATTTAGTTTTCTTGTGAGTTTTATAAAAGCCATCGTAGAGTGAACATTATATGAAAATATTTTAAGTTAAAGCAGTATGACTGCTTTCTCTTTCTTTAATTTAACTACCACCAGCTCCTCCTCATGCAAGGAGTCTGCGATCACTTGATTACTTGTTAAGGGCTAGATCTAATTTAAAGTATCGTTCTTGTTTAGAATATTTTGAATGTCACCTTTTATTATTATTTTATAATCATAAAAGCAAGTGTACAATGGGTGGCAAATATGTAAAACTTATGCAAATAAACGCTAAATATAATATAACTATAGCATCGTTAATATTTCTTTCGAAAAACGTCCACTGCTGAACATAGGCCTCTCTCAAGTAGCGCCACAACTATCGGTCTCGAGCATCTAGAATCTAGCTAATTCCCGCAAACTTAACCAGATCATCGGTTCACCTAGTGGGAGGCCTACCAAAGCAGCGCCTTCGGTACGCGGTCGCCACTCCAGAACTTTAAAGCCCCTTCAACTATTCATTAAAAATATTTTGATAAGAACTTACCGGAGCATGTTGACTTCAAAATAAGTGCGCAAGTATCTTGAACACTTTGAATGGCTAAGTAGAATTTTTCACATTGTCTGATGAACATAGTGTGCCACATCATATCTTTTATCAACCAAAAACATACGCACAGCGACGTTATATTCACTCCATCCTGAAACGAAATACAAGTGGCAATCCTGTTGTGGCGGCGTACAATCCGCCTACTTTGTTGGGTAACAACCTCCTTTTTCATAGAGAACTTTAGTTATTTGCTTTTAAATATTTTGGAATGTTGTAGGTGACCTATGTGTTAAGATGTCAGACTGAAAATTTCTAGTGTAATGGTTGCATCGATTTACGAAGGTTATTAAAAACGATGTGCAAAATTTGTTGGGACGTTTCCTTTCAAGTAGTAGAGCAAACGAAGTATTCTTGGGACATCTCCAGAAACAGGAGATACCTGAACCCACATTTTGGTGACCCCGACGTGATTTGAACAGCACCGTTTTATCGGTTTCGCAACGCTGCAACATCGCGCTACGTAACGTGCCTGGTCGCGGCATCGTAGAAGGCCTGCGGCAGGCCCGCGGCATTAATGTGACCTGCATCGGCTGCGCCCCGCAGCTGGCCCGCGGCATCAACGCGACCTGCATCAGCTGCGCCTCGCGGCAGGCTGCGGTATCAACGCGACGAGCATCGGCTGCGCCTCGCTGCAGGCCGGCGGCACCGGCGCGTCTTGAACCGGCTGCGTCTCGCGGCACCGTGCGCACGCAGGCATTGTATTCATTTCAAGGTCAGATCTAGACATTTAGTGCTCCGCATTTGAATTTCGGCGAACAGCAGTCTACAGAAGTTTTATTTTTTTTAAAGGTTTTTTTTGGTTGTATTTTGTTTATTTTATTTATTTATTTATTTATTGGCCTATCTACAATTGTTACACTAATAATAAACTTATAATACAAGCAATAATATGAACTAAGTGTACAATATAATGCGATAGACACAGCATGCAAAACAAAATTATAATAGAAAGTTACAATAACAGTGCAGAAATAACACTCGTAAACAGTGAGGTCTATTCAGAAATTTATACAGCGAAATAAACAAAAAAACAGTATTGTGATTATTTATTTTTGGTAGACCTGACGCTTGAGTTTTTGAAGTGACGTGCAAATATCAATTCGTTCATCGTAATTATTATGAAGCCTGCAAAGTCTGGGAATGGAGGAATTGGATCCTGATACAGTTTTTCGGAATGGGGGACGTAGGCGTTTGATAGGGTGACGCGGATAGTTATAGTGTAGGTTGATATTAAACTTACTTAACAAATGCGGGCAGTCTATTTTACTGTGAAGTATTTTAAATAGAAATATTAAATCAATACAATCTCTTCGTTTTTCAAGTGAAGTCATGCTAAATTTTTCAAGACGTTTTGCATAGCTCCGAAGTTTTTTGGCTAGTCCCGCAGAATAAGCAAGATGGTTTATAAACCTTTTCTGGATCCGCTCTAACCTAAGACTATGCGTTGCATAGTGGGGACGCCACGCAACCACGCAATATTCCAATATGGTACGGACGAGACAGTTGAAAAGGTAAATTTTAGTTTTGGGCTTGCGAAAACATTTGGCATTCCGTAAAAGAAATCCGAGTGTCTTGGAGGCTTTTTTTTATAATATTGTCCATGTGAGGAATAAATGTTAGCTTGCGATCAAGAAAGACTCCCAAGTCTCTGATCACATCGACTTTACTGTGGTACGTACCATTCATACTGTAATTGAAATCTATAAAATTTGACTTCCGAGTAAATGTAATTTGGCAACACTTTTCTACGTTTAGTTGCATGTTATTATCCCTACACCAGTTCAAAAGTCTGTTCAAGTCCTCTTGCAGCAATGTTGAATCGGTTTGAGAGTCTATAACGCGAATAATTTTCATGTCATCGGCGAATAGGAATGGGGTGGAGTTAATGAAGTAATGAGGAAGGTCATTCACAAAGATGATAAATATAACTGGACCAAAGTGGGAACCCTGCGGAACACCGGAGGTTATGATAAGGGTTTCGGATTTAAAACCATTGGCTACGACATAAAATGATCTATCCGTTAGGTAAGAGTGAAGCCATTTAAGAAGAGAACCAGCGAAGCCGTACGCTGCAAGTTTTTGAATTAACACTAACACATTTTCTTTTTTTATTATGTGACAATGCCTGTCATAGGTTAAAATATATGGTCATTCACAAAGATGATAAATATAACTGGACCAAGGTGGGAACCCTGCGGAACACCGGAGGTTATGATAAGGGTTTCGGATTTAAAACCATTGGCTACGACATAAAATGATCTATCCGTTAGGTAAGAGTGAAGCCATTTAAGAAGAGAACCAGCGAAGCCGTACGCTGCAAGTTTTTGAATTAACACTAACACATTTTCTTTTTTTATTATGTGACAATGCCTGTCATAGGTTAAAATATATTTGATGATTGGTTGTAATGAAATAGCTGAGGAGTTGTTATGAAAGGTTCACTGCACCGCCGCATCACCTGCCCAATTTAGTTATTTTAATTAATATGTCGGAATCCGAGGGTGATTTCGTCGAAGCAGAAGGTGGAAAGGCAAGCACGCCCAGCATTATGGTTCGCGAGCCTTGAGGCGCAGTTTAGTATTAACGATGTTGCTCAGCAGTTGACTAAATTTAATTATGCGTTGGCTCATTTAGACACGACCTGCACTTAGGAGGTTGAAGACATCATTCTCACTCCTCCGAAGGTAGATCCATATGATACCTTGAGGAATGCGATCATACATAGATTTTCGGTTTCGCAAGAAGAAAAGGTTAGGTGTTTGCTTGAAAAAGAACAGGTAGACGACCGTAAGCCGTCGTCGTTTTACAGATACCTTAAGTCGCTAGCGGGCGTTTCTTTTCCTGAGGATGTTTTGAAGACCATTTGAATGAGTCGGCTTCCCAGTTATCTTCAAACCTTGCTCACTGCATAGCGACTTCAAAGTTTGCCAGAACTTAGTGAGCTGGCTGACCAGTTGATGGAAATCAATGGTCAGCCATCTCAACATATTATGCGCGTCGGTTGCGTCGAATTCTTCATTGGTTAGTAGCGATCCGCAGATAGCGGAGTTAAACCAAAAAGTTGAGGAACTTACTCGTGTTGTGGCATCTTTGGCCAAACTAAATAATGAACAGCGTGGTCGCTCGCGAGAACGTAATTACCGTGATTATCGTAACCGTTCACATTCACGAAATAAAGGTCTTTGTTTTTACCACAACCATTTTAACACCAAGGCGAAAAAATGTATTCAACCGTGTAAATGGACTGGCCCTCCCCCTTCTAGTGCTGGCAATGATGGCAATACTTCGGAAAACCAGTAGAGCGCCCGGTCCAGGCGACTACCGATCGCTCCACTTCTAGTCGCCGACTTTTCGTTACCGACCGGTTTACCAATAGGAAGTTTCTTATTGATACTGGGTATCGTTCCAGTCGGCCACGTTAATAGGTTACGAAGACAGGTGCAGCCGTACGATTTAGTCGCAGCAAATGGCTCGAAAATTAAAACGTATGGTTTAGTTGCATTGGGCCTGAATTTAGGACTTAGGCGCAATTTCTCGTGGAATTTCGTAGTAGCGGATGTTGAGTCCGGGATAATTGGATCAGATTTTTGTCGCACTATAATTTATTACCAGACTGTGCTCATGGGAAACTTTTTGATGGGAAGACAGGATTGTAATCCATCGCAGAGCTTCATGATGCGAGCCAGTATAGTGTAAAGGTAATTTCTATTCCCGACTCGCCTTTTTCAGACATTCTGAAGAAATTTCTGAGTATTACACGTCCACCAGGTTTACTTCAGGAGCCCAAGCACGCAACTATGCATTTCATCAAGACGACTGATGGCCCTCCGGTATCGGCACGGCCGCGTCGTCTGTCTCCGTTGAAACTTCGCGCTGCCCAAAAAGAATTTCAGGATATGGTCAAGGCTGGGACAGCCAGGCCATCAAGCAGTCCTTGGTCTTCAGCGTTACACCTAGTGCAGAAAAAAGATTCAACGTGGCGCCCATGCGGTGACTATCGCGCTTTGAATGCACGCACCATTCCGGACCGATATCCAGTTCGTTATATTGGGGATGTTGGTCAGAAACTCGCTAGGAGTATAATATTCAGTAAAATCGACCTGGTGAAGGCTTACCAACAAATTCCGGTAAATCCCGCTGACGTTTGCAAAACAGCAATAATTACACCATTTGGATTATTCGAATTCCCATTTATGAGTTTTGGAGAAAGAGATGCAGGCCAAACGTTTCAACGTTTTATTGACGAAGTTGTTCGGGGCCTTGAATTCTGCTATGCTTACGTTGATGACATTTTGGTTTCTCCAGCTCCAGCTCCTGTCATGCTAAACACCTGGAGATCCTATTCAGAAGGTTTCATGATTCTGGTGTAGTAATTAACACTTCCAAGAGCGTTTTCGGAGTGAACGAGGTTACTTTTCTGGGGTATAGGATTAATGCAGAGGGTGTTAGGCCCCCTGATGACAGAATCCAAGCCCGTGAACTCTTCGCTTAAATTGGAAGAGGTTTTAATTCCTGGCACAAATGTGAACATCACTTGCGACTTGTCTACGGGCAAGCCGCGTCCGTTCCTTACTCCTTCCTTTCGTAGAGCAGCTTTTGACAAATGTCATAACCTCAGCCATCCTGGTGTGCAGGCATCTGCACGCATGGTAACTGAGAGATATGTTTGGCCTGGCGTTAAAGCCGATTGCCATAAATGGGCGCACTCCTGCTCTGTGTGCCAGCGTTGTAAAGTGACGAGGCACGTCAAATCACCACTAGGTAATTTTAGCAAACCATCTGGTAGGTTCAAGCATGTCCACATCGACATTATTGGACCACTTCCGCATTCAAACGGTTTCAATTATTGTCTTACCGCGGTAGATAGGTTTACACGGTGGCCAGAGGCTTTGCCGATGAGCTCGATAACTGCTGAAGAAGTAGCTGATACCTTTGTTAATGGATGGATGTCTCGATTTGGTGTGCCCAGTGTTCTGACAACTGACCGTGGACGTCAGTTCGAATCCGCTCTTTTCAAGCGCCTAATGAACGTTTGCGCTACCAAAAGGATTCGTACCACAAGCTACCACCCTTGTGCTAATGGTATGGTAGAAAGGTTACACCGTCAGCTTAAGGCATCGTTGATGTGCCACTCATCATCATGGATGAAATCACTTCCACTCGTTCTCCTTGGTATCAGAACGGCATTTAAGAAGGATCTCAAATATTCTTCTGCCGAACTTGTTTATGGAGAAACTCTTCGTTTGCCTGGAGAATTTTTGGTTGCACCAGATATTCCCAGAAATCCAGTCGACACTTCTGATTTCGTATCCGATCTTAGAAGTCGCATGGAAACATTGCGTCCTACGCCTGCTTCTCGTCACACGCAACCGTCAACCTTTGTTTTTAAAGATTTATTGACAACATCACACGTTTGGCTAAATGACGATACTGTTCGTCGTCCCTTACAACCTCCTTACTCTGGACCGTATCGAGTCATTAAGAGGAGGGATAAGACTTACACCATCGACATTAATGGCCGCGAATCCACAGTTAGCATAGACAGAATTAAGCTAGCTTATTTAGAATCATTCAATCCAGTAGATAATAATTTAGTTCTTTTGCCAAATAGTCCAACACCTGGCGATCTTTCGTTTTTTGCCGATGTTCCTGGTCCAGTTGAATTGACTGCTGATAGTCTGCCACTTTCACCCTCGCCTGCACCGGTGGTAACTAGAGCCGGAAGAAGAGTTAGATTTAGGGATGTTTTAGAATGTGAAACAGTTTTTTTTTTCTTTAGTTTTTTTTTTCTTCGTAGGGGGGTGATGTGGTGGCGTACAATCCGCCTACTTGGTTGGGTAACAACCTCCTTTTTCATAGAGAACTTTAGTTAGTTGCTTTTAAATATTTTGAAATGTTGTAGGTGACCTATGTGTTAAGATGTCAGACTGAAAATTTCTAGTGTAATGGTTGCATCGATTTACGAAGGTTATTATAAACTATGTTCTAAATTTGTTGGGACGTTTCCTTTCAAGTAATAGAGCAAACGAAGTATTCTTGGGACATCTCCGGAAACAGGAGGTACCTGAACCCACACTGCCATCAGTAACTTACCACCACCAATCTATTATAATGTAAATTCATATGAAATACACGGTGAAGAGCTCGTGGCTAAATAATAACAGCCGCACGGGTCGATCATCAAGGTTAAGCAACGCTTGACGAGGTCGGTCCGTGGATGGGTGACCATTTTCAACATACCGAGTTTCCTCCGTGCCTCGGAAAGCACGTTAAGCCGTTGGTCCCGGCTGTCATTTGAAGATCTTTGACAGTCGTTACGGGTAGTCAGAAACTTGAGATCTGACACCAGTCTTGCCAAGAGGTACCGTGTTACCCAGTTACTGGGTTGTGAAGGTCAGATAGGCAGTCGCTCCATGTAAAACACTGTTACTCAGCTGAATCCGGTAAGACTGGAAGCCGACCCCAATATAGTTGGGAAAAGGCTAGGCAGATGATGATGATATGAAATACACGGTCTTTTGAACCTACAGTGTGGGTACTTATTTTTTTTGGGACAATCCCATCGCACTATTACCAAACAACTGCAACTCCTGAAAGCCAGAATCAACAGTGGCGACCACCAGAAAAACGCCGAGGCAATGTGGGTACTGTGTTCAAAATATTAGTCGGTATGAAATTAAGATTGATACTCACCATTTTATTCATCAAAATACTAACTTTAAATACCTCGATTGCCCATTGATCGGAACTTAAACACTGTAGAACTACATTTAAAAGGTTATATAGTATCTGAAAATGTCAAAATACAGTTTATTGTTTAAAACAGTAAAACTTGCCTGTCTTTTGCAATTAATTAGTATTTTGCATTAACATAATGGGTTGATTTCAGTTACTTACAAATTGCTGAAAACTACCTATTTGCAAATCATAACACTTCAGTATGTCAACGTAAGTCTGAAAGAGTTTGTTGCAATACATTTTTTCATGCATGTCTTCGAATACTTTAGATTTCAAAGTTTGAATATTCCAAAGAACAACTTTATTTTCCAAAACTTTCATCAATCGAGTGGCATACACAGTATTGAAATCGAAAACAACCAAAAAGTAAGTAACATATATAAATTGGATAGGTAACTCTAAAAAAATTACAAAATAAGTAAAAATAAATGCATAAAAACTCAGAGCTATGATTACAAGAATCCAATTCCAAATGATGAAATGCTTAAAACTTTTTTCATTTTTGAGAAATCTGTGAACTGTTTGAATAGTGAGGACAAACTGTACGTTGTTTTTGGTTTGAATGACACCGATCCAGAAATTTATACTGAATCCAATGCAATAGAAGACGGTGCAGTAAAATATGGAAATATACATAAAGGTAGTATATCCCAGAGCTGGGTTATCTCTATTCAAGTACACCAGATAATTGTACAGTATGTACAAACATATGAAAAGTAAAGTTACTATCAGAGAGACAAAATTGGATAGAAGGGTATTTGGCGTTATAAAATCATTTTTGATGCGATACTTGGGACAAAACATAAAATATTGCATTAAATCTAAAGGCAAAAGCATGTACTGCACATCTTTATCCACGGTATAGCTCATGATATTCACAGGATATTATCTTTATATTTAACAAATCATCAACAATAGTTTCCTTCACAAGGCTGATACAATAATCGAAGGTAAACATAATTACTCACCACATGAATGGTTTATGTTAACCTATAATGCAACACTTAGATTAATTTGTTTAAAATAAACTACCTATACTTATATCAATATGAGTGAGTGTTGATGAATAAGAAATGGGCTTGTTCTTTATAGGTTCTTAAGGCAGCAATTAGATTGATGGCCTACTTTATATTTTAAAGACTTTTAAATGTATTTTTTAAGACAATCATGTTACTTATAAATTGTAAACTTACAATGAATTAATATCAAGTAAGTAATTGCAATGGAGTGGACAAAACCAGCAATGGAACGAAACAAATGTAGGCAATAAGAGGAGGCCTATATCAAAAGACAACCTGACCTGGTAGCTGATAGTTAAGATAAGTTTTAATTTAGATAAGTTAGTAATATATAATTATCACAAGCTAGATATAAGTTTTATTTTATAAAAAGTATTGTGAACAGGTTACAGGGATTAAGTATAGACTATTTTATTTTACTTTAATCAATTGCATCATCATTTTAGAGAACATATTATTATTAAACTTACGTAATTTACAGCAGTATATAACAATTATTTCATAAATTCTGTGCAATGTCCGTAATTATATCACCGGACTAAAGACTTAATTGTTACGCAGTGTCTACGTAGAACAGTCCACACGCACGTATTTTGCTAAATGATGCTCGATTCAAGTGCAGTACGTTCTTGCACAGTTTTCTTTCATCATCTGCAGATATTCTCACACTGTTAAAACTACATGACATAAAACCAAAAATAATACATTGGGGGCTGTACTGTAACGTGTCAACACTATTATGATTCCGCTGTGAATAAGGGATAGTGTTATTAGGAGTATAGCTTTGTCTCTCTTTCATAGTGGAGCTATGATAGCTTAAACATCAAATTAAGGCCTTATCTTGGTATCTTTCGTATGCTGTTCATCAAAGCACCTCATCATTAATGAGGTCATCAATGCACTTTTAAATTAGTCAAGCACTTACTAAAACAATGGTCTGGTTATATTAAAAAAAAATTGTACATTTGGGAAAAACGTTATTTGTCCGTTCAGTATTCATGATCTCATAAAAAACATATTTATAAAACCGTACCAGAACAAGTTGACTTCAAAATAAGTGCGCAAGTTCAATAATTATTAGGATCATCTTTCTTGCCAGCTTTGAAAATAGCAGTTACTTTAGCGAGTTTTAGCGTATCAGGAAAAGTACCTTCTTCAAAATATTTGTTTATGCATTTTGTTAAATTTTTAACTAATAAAGGTGCAATATACTTTATAGTTTTAGTGCTTAAACCATCAATACCCGTACTTGTATTAGTATTTAAGTTGTCTATAATAGTGTTAATCTCTTTGACATCAGTCGGTTGTACTATGGTTAATTCCTCAATATTATTATGTTTAGTGTTTGCTACTAGAGTAAAAGTTCTGTTGTTGTGATATTTTTGTGGGCTTTTTCAGCCTAGCTGTGTGCTTATAGTTGAAAAGAACTCGTTTAAACATTCACAGATTTGCTGTTCATCGGTACGGTTTCACCAACTAATTTAACTTCGAAACTCACTGCCTGCGTCTGTGTTTCCGAACGCATAAAACCCGAATCTCTTCAAAGTTAGAGTGAACAGGCTTCTTCTGGATAAGCTCACTCCATCTTCGACTTTGTCTCTGTCACCTCTGACCTAGACTAGAGTCAAGAGCAAACCCATCTCGAATAAAAAAAAAAACACCATCGGTCTGCTTAATTTTATTGTTAGATAAGCTATTTATGAGTTTGCACATTCTCAATGGTTTTTTTTTGAACAATTGTGTCATGATTTTAATTACAATGTAATATTGTTTTTTTGTGTCAGAAATAATTGTAATTGTTTGGTTTCTTAAAGTGATAAATTCAGTTTTATGTTGTTCGTTAGGTTGTTTTTTCAATATATTCCATAGTTTATTTCGTTGCTATTTAGCTCGCGTCACTTTTAGTTTAATCCAATTATTATATTCTTTATTGTACACCACACAAATATATATAGGTACAGGACAAATACAATTTGCGGCCTTATCGCACAGAGAAATCTCTTACAGTCAACCTTTGGATGAACTGAACGAGAGGAGCAGAATTTAGGGTTGTCAGTGTACAATATATCTTAAATAATAATACTTAAACATAATAACATAAAATACATGCATACAATAATACATAATATACTAATAAATAACAAAATATCACAGAGAAAGGAGAAGACTAATTATAGTAAAAGAAAAGGCTCCTTCACCATTTTTTTGAATGTTGGTAAGGATTGAGCACGCCTCATTTCAATAGGTAATGCATTCCACAAATGAGCTGCTTGAACTGTGAAAGATCCAATCATCTTTTGGCGAGTACAATAGTCTATTTTCAGTCATTTGACTTGCTCGCATACAGTCTAGTAGGGTTTTTTCTAATTCCTCGTAAGTAATTGCAACAGTCATGCTAGTGTTATCTTTAAAATTGTTATATAATTTAGTATATTTGATTGCTTTGAATTTTATTGTTTTCACAGGAATATGTACTTGATTTTGCACTTCAAAATAAATTTGCTTATGATCAGACTTTGGAGTATCTATAATAGCAAAGTGAATTCTGTTTTCTTGCAAAGTAGAACACACATGATCTAGGTTTTTGTCGGAGGAGTTTACGCGTGCAATATTCTTCTTCTATTTTATTCATTATTTTAAAACCGTTTTCACGGATTACTTGCCTGTATTCTTCAATGGAAGGTAAGTAGATTTAAATTAAAATCTCCAAATACGATGGAACTGTTCTTTCTTTGGAGTTGCGATGAATAGTTAGTTGTCCATGAAGTCTTTAGCGTTAGTACGGGGTGATTCGTATATAGCACCAATATCCAGGCAAAATTTGCTGATGTGTACCCAGAGAAAATAATTCTCATTCAAGTAGTGCTCTTCAATTAAACAATGTTTTAAACTATTGTGTATGAAAATTGACATTCCACCTCCTCTTGCATTTGGTCTGATACTATAGAAGTGTGTGTATCCAGTTTACTGGAACTGTTCGGCTTCGGCCTTCGATTTTAGCCATGCTTCTGATAGTACTATAATATGAAGAATGATCCGAAAAGAATCACCACGCACGCCAGCTCATTAAATTTTCCCGGTTTATCTATAGATCGGACATTAGCATACAGGCATCTCAATGCTTTTTTAGTAGTAACGATATCTTTGTAGTTGTTTGTTATCGGGTAGCTTACGTTAACAGCTTTTTGCAGGTCGGGCTCGAGTTTTTTGGAGTCGTTCTCATATCAATTTTTGGAGTGCCTTTCTCGTATTTTTTTTTTGATGTTGGTTTCCCCTTTCTGAATCCTTTGTTCTAGTTCTTCTTTTAATATTTAAAGTAGTTTTGTTGTTGCGGCGTTTGGATGAGTAAATCTTTATAGTATCGGATACAACAGTCCCCTTATTCTGCAGAACATATCTGGCTCCCTCTTCGTGAGTGAAGCAGACTTTGATAGGACGGCAATTATCGGAGTTGTACCTTCCTAGACGAAACGTCTTAACTGGTTTTGGGCAATCTTTAGAAATTGTTTGTGTAATTTTAGTTACTTCACTCATGTCAGAATTACGCAACTCCAAAATACCTTCAATTTTTGGTTCGAGAATGCCAGCTATAATAATGTTTTTGCTTCTTAGGTTTCGCTCTTGAAGTTCAATTATGATACTTTCAAATTTCGTTGATTGGCCCAAACTATTATTCTGCGTGCTTAATTTCAGCAATTTTACATCTGTTTCAAGATACAAGATCTTTTCTTCAGTTATTTTAGATGATTTTGACAAGTTCGCTAGATCCGGTTTCATTACGGTTTGTTCAGTTATAATGTTTTCGGTTGTTTTCTTTATATCAGAAATTTGAGAATTTATTGATGATTATGTCAGCGCCTATTTGTTTCATCTTTACCTCCTGATTGCTGGTAAAAGTTTTTAGCAAGCTCATCATTTGATCTTTTTGTTTTCGCAGTTCTGCAATTTCCATTTGGATGTTATATTGTTCCTCGGGCTCTTTCTTTATATAATTACGACGTGATTTTTTTTACTTATCCAGCTCCTTCGCTAACTCAACAGCACAACAACGGCGGGGTAGAGTACGTATTATGTTGTTGCCACTTCCATCAGGCGAGCGTACATCACTCATAATATATAAAATAATGCGCACTAAACGTTTTGAAAATACTTTTATTATGCGTACAGCTAAGGAGTGGAATTCCCTGCCTGAGTCTGTGTTTCCCGATAGCTACAACCTAGGGGTCTTTAAGTCAAGAGTGAATAGGTTACTTCTAGGCAAGCGTGCTCCATCATAGGCCACATCATCGCTTACTATCAGGTGAGATGGTGGTCAAGCGCGAGCCTATATAAGATAAAAAAAAAAAAAAAAAAAATACAATGGGCCGACCACGATAAGTAAGTGCTCACCTGTTGAAGCAGTGGCTTTACCCAGTGGAGTGCGTTAGCGTCGATGGCACTAGTGTATGTGATTTGACAACTTTTTTACATAAACTCTTAAGTTTAAGTTAAAATTCGTTTGGCAAGTAGAATAAAAATCCGGAGATCAACCAATAACCCGCCCACTCTGTACGTACACTCGTGAGCTCGATATAAAATGTTAAATAATGGCTAAGTAGAATGTTTCACATTCTCTGATAAACATAGATTGCCATATCAAATCTTTCAACTACCAACAAAATACGAACCGTAAAATTACAATCACTTCATAAGTGGTTATGAAGAAATTATTTATCCATTTTCCATTTACTTCAGCATTGCCATCCAACGTGGCCATGTTGCCAGCATTCTGGGCACGTTTCCCATTGACATCGATGTGGACGAATTTCTTGATGCACAACACTTTGCCCTCTCCCCTTTGTATTTGTATATAAAATGTTAAATTAACTTAATGGCTATGTAGAATGTTTCACATTCTCTGATCAACATAGATTGCCATATCAAATCTTTCAACAACCAACAAAATACGAACCGTAAAATTACAATCACTTCATCCTGGAACAAAATTCTATCATGGAATCATCACCGTCCGCAGCCTGACTTCGCCCACTGCTGAGCTCTCTTTCCTTGTACTAATCTCCTCGCTCCTGCATCAACCTCATCCAGGTTATGTTCTGTTCTATATTGAAATACTTAGCAAACAATATTTCATGATGACACCACGCGTATGAAATACACTGCATTGTGAACCTTTACATGATGTAATAAAAGCCAGATTGCGATTAGAATGTTCAATATATTAGTCGGTTTAAAATAAGATTGATACTAACCATTTTATTATTTATCAAAATACTAACATTAAATGCATCGATTGTCAATTAATTGGAACTAAGATAATGAATAACTATATCTTTATAGTTAAAGTTATTCATTATCTTAGTTAGTTTAGATCTTATGATCTAAATGTATAATGTTATGTATCTGGAAAATGTCATAATACGGTTATATTGGTTAAAACACTCAAACTTTTTTGTCTTTTGCTATTTCATGGGTTGATGACAGTTACTTAAATATTGCTGACTACTACTGACTTAAAAAAAAAACACAACAATATGAAAAATAACTTCGATTTCGGAATCCAGTGTTCCTGTTTTTGTTTCTTCGTTTTTTTAAAAAAAAATTAAGATTTTGTTTTATTTTGTAGTTTTAGCAAGTTTTATAGTAAGTTACCTATAATGCACAAAGTTATGCCAGAATCGATTACCCGAATAACATAAAACTTGAACATAACCGGTGAAATTAGAGTTTACCAGGATAAACTATACACATCTGCGTACTCCTTTAGAGCGTACCGGCCTGATGTTATGTTATGAAATGGCATAAACAATAAACAGACATGCGATTGCAGCAATCCCGAGATATGCCGTTGTTTATTGAATAGTTATGTTGTATACGTATCTCCGAAGTTCTTCATCAGATCTTCACCAAATTTTAATGGGACCACATGAGAAGAGACCAGCTTTCAAATGAAATTAAAACATCAAAATCGGTTCACCTAGTAAAAAGATTGTGATGACACAAAAAAAACAGTCGAATTGAGAACCCCCTTCTTTTTGAAGTCGGTTTAAAAGTGACATTGACATTGACCATATTGCGTATGTTGAGAGTAAAGACATATGAACGTTGTGCCCTTTTTAGAGTAAAATCTACCTATCTCTACCTGTTTATTTTACCTACATTCCTAAAAGATAAATACTGTCAAAATTATATGTTTTCACAGTTGTTCACAAATCTAACAATATTAACGACGTTGAAAATCAAGGCCAATTATTACTCGTAAAATTTATTAAAACAAAAAAAAAATATTGACCACACGTTAGTAAGAGAAGAGTTTACACAGATATTAAAATTATATCAAAAAATCAGACCCAATCACATAAAAAACGGATCGCTTTTTTCTCAACTATCAAAAGGGAAAATGCTATAAAAAGTGATCGGTAAAAATAAAATCTCTGGCCAAAGCAGATAGCAAAATATTAGAATTTACTAAACTGTGAGCAGTAAACCGAGCATTCTTATAGAAGAACGTCAGCGACACTGTTAGCCGATTCTAGGGTGAACTTGAAAATGTTAAAAAGACATGGAGGATGGAAATCAGTTCAGTCACGGATGGCTACGTTGAAGATTCTGTCCAAAATAAAATGAAAATTTCAGACAATTTAATTGAGACTATATTTTTTTTAGTTCTCAAGGGAATCTCCGCCAGGGATTCCACCGTGTAATCAAATACCAGAGTCTCCTACTTTTACAGACATCCAGCATAATGAAATTTGTCATAATATTTCAAACAGCGTAAATATTTCAAACATAAAATTAACTTAAAATTTCACAAATTATTCTTAAATTTAAAAAAAAAAAATAGGTACTACTTTCCTATATTCAAAATAAAAAGTAGAGAGTTTAAACGGGTGAAAGTCACCAATTCCTACTCGGACTATAGTCTAAATACCTCGTTTGGGAATTTATTCCTTCCGATCCTTATATAACAATCTACTATTACTATGAGAACCTCTTTTTTAAAGTTGGTTAAAAGCAGCCATTTATAAATCGTAAAATAATACATTTCAAACCATGGAAGAAGTTATGAATATGCTTCGAAAAATACAAAAAGAACTTGACGAACAAAAATAGACTGTCGTCCAATCAGCCGAAAACGTTACAAAACAAGTTATGCAAAACATAATTTTCATACTAGAAGAAAAATTCAAAGTAATCGAGGAAAAACACGATAATCTTAAAAAAAAGCTGGAAAACCAAGAAAAAAGATTATAATCCCTAGAGAAACAGTCAAGACAGAGAAACATCGTAATATTTGGCTTGGCGGAGACAGAAAGATCTTATGAGAATTTAGAACAAAAACATAATAAATTTCTTAAACTAATATTTTTCTATAGGGCTAGAGAGAAGAGACATACAAGAAACTAGGAGAATAGGGAAGGAAGGAGTTAAGCTTCGGCCGATTACTGTAACATTTACTACTTTGGGGTTTTTTTTTTCAAGCAGAGAAAATTATTAAAAGATTCCGCTTATTATATAAAAGAAGACTTCTCACAGCACATTTTAGAAAAAGAAAGGAATTACAAGGACAAGTAAAAATATAAATAGAGAAAGGTTACTATGCCACCATCAGGTACGATAAATTGATAATACGCCACAAAAACGCAGATGCATTTGGCAATAAGAAAAGAACTCTACCAACATCACCGAACGATAACGATCCTTCACGAACAAAACAAAGAACATAAGTCAATTAAAAGAACAAAACTCAAACAGAGTTACAGAGATCGTCAAGTCTATCAGAGGTAGTTCTCAAACCAGGAATACTCGGGTTTTTAACTAACAAAAACCCTAGAAACTCACCAAACGAACGATTAGACAAAAACATTTTCATAGCAACTACCGCCCCTCTCTCACATGGAAAACGCACTACATACTCAAATGAAGAATAAAATACATCTTCCTAGCCGGCTGGTTACCGTGGAAAATCACGACCAAAACCCTCCGGATAAAATTAAAGAAATTCTACAAAAAACATTCACTAGGATACCCTATTATAGCAACATACAATGATAGAACTTTGTCGACATGTTCACGACTATTGGAATTAACAGAATGCTTGAAAAAATAAACTTCGATATTATTGGTCTCTCGGAAATGAAAAAACTTGGAAACTTGGTTTGAACTCGAACCTGAACTCGATAATACGAAAACGCGATATTAAAAAAAAAAACGACTTCCAAGACAAATGTCTATGGTATCCTTTTATTTTCATTTTTTACACCGACCGCCGAAAAGAAAGTTATTTTTCGCTTTGTAGTGTATTGTTTTGGAAGCAGTTTTTGTCGTTTCTTTTTTGTATTTATTTCGTTTTTGTTTTAGTACCTTATATTACCATTAAAATCATATATAGCCAAAGGGCTATTCATAACATATCCAACAAGCCTAAACACGACTGGGATACATTGATTCATTACGGAGTTCCAGTGCCTACCCTCCGGCTTTATCACCAGAGCAGTTCGATGTACCATTTTTCATGAGAACCGTTTTATTTAAATTTGCTTCATGTCAGTCATAACTATTCGGGATACCTTAAACCCAAAATATACTTTACACTGAGAAGTTCCAGTGGCCATCTATGGTATTCTTCATTAGTTTCACCAAATAAATGTTAGTTTTTGTATTGTATTGTAATGTAAATGTTTGCCGTAAAATACCGAAATCGCTATATGTGTGCCTATAAAATTTGAGGAGTTCTCGCGATTGCCATGGTATCACCTCATTAGATCCTGAATTGGTGACAATGGGGCACCTCGAGAGTATACACTTTCAAGCAAAAAAATAATTTTCAAAATCTTTTCTGATGAACGAGATTACAGATGGCCACTGGAACTGCTTAATGATAAGTATGTCTCGGGTATAAGATATGCCGAATAGTTAACCGAGTATGATGAAGCAAATACTTATATAAATGGTACTGATGAAAGTGGTATCATCGAACTGATCTGATGATGAAGCCGGAAGTAAGGCAAGTACACTGGAACTTAAATAAACAATGTTTCTTAATCTTTTTTTTTATATTTGTAATGGGTTTGCTCTTGACTCTAGTCTAGGTCATAGGTGACAGAGACAGAGTCTACGATGGAGTGAGCTTACCCAGAAGAAGCCTGTTCACTCTAACTTTGAAGAGATTCGGGTTGAATGCGTTCGGAAACACAGACGCAGGCAGTGAGTTCCACTCATTCGCTGTGCGCATTATAAAGGATGTTTGGAAGCGCTTGGTTCGAATTGGTGGAATGGCAACAAGGTAAGGATGATAACTTGCAGTGCGTCTAGATGTCCGATGGTAGAAGGGGGCTGGTGGGATGAGGTCGTGGAGTTCCTGAACACACTCACCGAAGTACAGTCTGTAGAAGACCGATAAGCAGGCAACTTTGCGGCGATGAGCCAAGCTGTGAAGCTTGGCGTCCACCAGTTCAACGTTGCCAATGAGCCTCTTGGCTCTGCGTTCCACTGAGTCAAGCGCGGCAAGCTGATACTTAGCTAAACCATCCCAAAGGTGGCTGCAATACTCCATGCAGGATCGGACTTGTGCTTTGTATAGGGTTACAAGCTGTCCAGGCGTAAAGTATCGCTTGACTTTATTTAGGATGCCCAGTTTTTTGGCCGCGATTTGGGCTTTGTTCTCAATGGTGGAGCCGAAGTTGAGACTGGATGTCAACTCCATGCCTAGGAGCTCGAGCCGATCAGTCACAGGAACAGACGCACCCCGAAAAGTAGGCGTCTGATCGAACAGACTCCTTTTAGCGGTAAAAAGACACGCCTGTGTTTTGATGGCGTTAAAAGAGACCAGATTGTCATCACCCCACTGGGAGACAAGGCTTAAGGTCAAATCTGTCCGCTCAACCATAGCCTCCCTCAAGGAACGAACTTCATCCACGCTGGTTTTTGCGCTGGACAAGTATCTCTCTGAAACAGTACTGTCATCTGCGTACCCAACAATACCAGGCTGAAGTAGGTCATTGATGTGCAGCAGGAAAAGAGTTGCAGAGAGAACAGACCCCTGAGGAACTCCGGCATCAATAGCCATAAGGTCTGAGAAGCAGCCGACAATGACTACTCGGATCGACCGTTCGCTAAGGAAGTCTGATATCCAGCTACAAAAACCAGCGGGGATGCCATAAGCAGGAAGCTTACTGAGCAGATTCGCGTGCCAGACCCTGTCGAAGGCCTTCGAGATATCAAGCGATACAGCAAGTGCTTCGCCGTGTCTCTCGATGGCCTCGATGGCAATCGTGTTAAAACTTATGATATAGTCATGAGATGTACTTCTGTTGTAAATAATATTCATGGTAATTTGATGTACCATAACTAAAAAGAGAGAAATAAAGAACATTTAACAAAAAATAAACTGATTTCCAAAGCAAAACACTACAAAGCGAAAAATAACTTTCTTTTCCAAAGTCGGTGTCAAAAACGAAAAATAATAATTAGGTACCAAATACACCGACTTCGGAAAAGAAACTTGTTTTCAGCTTTGTAGTGTTTTTTTATATTATTATTCTAATATTTTTTTATATTGGCACAACCGCCGTAAAATGACTGCAATGATTTAGTTATTTTGTGGGCCTCAACTTTGCTACCCTCTACGATGTTGTCTGTAGTTGCTCCATGGTTCATTCTATGGTCAGAGGTGTGTAAATTTTAGGCTCACCATCTCAACTAACTGCTGATTGGTAGAGAATTTAAATAAAAAAGGACTTGGAGTGAATTAATTACTTTCTGAATTTGGATAAACAAATATGCTTCCTTTGTCACAACATTTCTTCTAAGGGCGACCTTTATTTCCGACATTTAGGTGCTTGGGAATACTGAAAATTTCAAAAAATTATAATACAGTGTCCACACACAAAATCAATTTATTGACACTAAATTACAAAAATGCAAACTGTAGCAACACAACAGTGTAGTTAGATACAAGACTCATCACACTGAAATATAAACCAGCGTCTACGTAGAACAGGCCACACACACGTATCTTGCTGAATGATGCTCGATGCAAGCGCAGTATGTTCTTGCACAGTCTTTTTTCATCATCTGTAAATGTTTAAAATATCATAATTTCGAAAGCAATCGTCATCAAACTATCCTTGAAGTATTAAATCAAAATCAAATGTATTTATTTATTTAGGCCATTAAGCGGCACTTTTGAACGTTAACAATTAAAATTTACAAGTAATAAAAATTGATTCTACCGTGCATTCGAAAAAGTAGCTTGTTATGGAGAAGAATGCACAAGAAACTCCATACTTACTCTTTTAAAAAAGAACTATGTTTGACAATATTAAAGCACATACATTAATAAATTCATGTACGTGAGGACGATGCACCTAGCCCTACTATACTAAATATAGGTTTAAAGTATTACAAGCACTAACAGGTAAACCCTTCACTTGATAAATAGGAACATGGTTCTCACATACTTACAAATATTGCATACATAGGTAAATTACTTAATTCGGCAACAACGGACCAGTGTGCGAGTCAAAATTTTTTTTACAAAAATAATAGAAAAATAATAAAAATAAAGCGTTACTATAATTATGAATATAATACAAATTAACCAGTTTGATTTTGTCTACACTAAGGTTTCCAAGCATTCTTAACTTGAATATAATCATCTAGTTTGTAATATGCTTGTTTACAAAGTGTGGTTTTAGCTAAAGTTTTAAATTTACTTTCATTTAGTTTTAATATATCACAAGGTATTTTGTTATAGAATGTAACACAGTACCCCATGAAAGATGAGTGTACTTTAGCTAGTCTATAAGATGGTTGATCTAACTTATCTTTATTTCTCGTATTACAATTGTGTCATATTGACTTTTAAAGAGATGTATATTTTTCCTTATATACATAATATTTTCATAAAGGAATTGGCAAGAAACTGTCATATATGAATCTTTTTAAATAGCTCCCTAAGGGATTCTCGCTGTCGTAACATATATATATACTGACAGCTCTCTTTTGCAAAATAAATATTCATTCAATGTCTGCCGCCCGGCTCCACAGTAAAATACCGTATGACATAATGCTGTGAAAGTAGCTAAAATAGACGAAACGTGCGGTCTCCACTTCCGTTAACTGTCTTATCTTTCCAACAGCATAAGCGGCCGAGCTCAACCGACTCGCAAGAGATGTTATGTGAGGCCCACATTGCAATTTGTCATCTAGAGTGATTCCTAGGAAAACTGTTTGATTTACATAGTCCAGCTTTTCTCCATTCAATATGATGTCGCACTCGCTACTTCTGACATTCGGCAATGTGAATCTAATACATTTGTTTTTTTTTTCATTTAGTACCAAATTGTTTGCCGTGAACCAAGTTTGGACCTGCTGAATAGACTTATTCACATCATCATGATTTTGTGACCGACGATCTATTTTAAATATCAAAGATGTGTCATCAGCAAATAACACGATCTTCGGTTGATTTTGTAATAAATGGGGCAACTCATTAAATAAAACTAAAAAGAGGAAAGGACCCAATATAGAGCCTTGAGGAACGCCCATTTTCATTTCAGACCCTTGTGAGTTTACGCCGTTTACCTGAACTTTAAGTTGTTTGGCTTTCAAATATGACCTAAGTAATTCAAGGACCATATGTCTAATCCCATAGTGCTCGAGTTTTAACAATAGTGTCTCATGGTTAACGCAATCGAACGCTTTCGAGAGGTTGCAAAATTCCAATGGCGTCTTGTGCTTCTTCCCAGGCGTTAAAGATGTTCTTTATTAGGGTGACGCCAGCGTCAGTTGTGCAACGCCCTTTGGTGAAACCGTACTGTTGATCATGAAAGATGGAATATTTGTTAAAGTGAGACAACAATTGGTTGAGCATTAACTTTTCGAAGACTTTACTGAGAACCGGCAGAATTGACACTGGCCTATAATTATTGGCTTCTTTGCTATCCCCGGATTTAAACAATGGAACTACTTTACTGTGTTTCATGAGGTCCGGATAGACTCCTTGATTGACACTAGTGTTAAATATGAAAGCTTAATAGGGTGCAATGGTTTCAATGATTGCGCCTAGAGCGTCACACTTAAGGCCAGACTTCCGTGTTTAACACGTGATGCCGACTCAACAAGAACAAGCCACTGCACTGACGTTATCTAAGCTAAGTTAGAAAAAAACGTAATCATATAATGTTTACGTTTTTTTCTATCATTATTAATAGAATTATTTTTTTTATCTGTTTTAGTAATTAAGATTAACAATAATCAATATATCTCTGTCACTATTCTAATGTTAAGAAAATATTGTGAAAATTCCTTGTCCTTCTAATTACATTGTTTGAGCCCCTGCCGCCTGTGATACAGGATTACCTAGTACTGGCACCTAACATTGTTGTACCCACGTTATATATAAGACCTATTAGTATATTTTACCAATTTGAAGTTTGAATAAAGATTATTATTAAGATTCCTTTATTAATCAGTTTTCTTATTATTTACATTTTTAAATATTTTCATAAAATAAATTAAAAAACAAAAACATTTAAAAATATAAAAAATAGAGGCCCACCGGTATCGGGAACAGGGTCCAAGCTACCGGCGGTCAGGGTTCCAGAGAGAGGAACCTCCTAACTATACGAGCCGTGTCCAGCAGTACTGCTTTCTGGATCAGGCCCTTGACCCAGCCGCCTAACGAGAGCCTTCTAAGATGTTGGTCGAGGCTCGTGGCTATTAAGCCATTGGCTGACACGACTATCGGTACAATGATCGCTGTGTCCACATCCCACATGTCGACAACCTCGCGAGCCAAGTCAAGATACTTGATTTGTTTATCTTTCTCGGCTTTCACGAGGTTCCCGTCATGCGGGACAGTTATGTCAACAATCATTGCACGCCTCTCGATTCGGTCCACCACCACTATATCAGGTTTGTTAGCGATAATAGTCCTGTCAGTGATGATGGACCGATCCCAGTACAATGTGATATTGCCATTTTCGAGAACTGGGTCGGGCACATACCTGTAGTACGGTACCTCCGATGCCACAAGAGTGTATTTCAGAGCAAGTTGCTGGTGGATGATCCTGGCTACAAGGTTGTGCCTATGCAAATACTCTTCGTTAGCTAGACGAGAACATCCAGAGATAATGTGGCGGATCGATTCACCCGGGCGGTGACATGCCCGACAGATGTCAACCGTGCCATCCTTC
Source organism: Orthosia incerta (assembly GCA_948252205.1). Lineage (NCBI taxonomy): Eukaryota > Metazoa > Arthropoda > Insecta > Lepidoptera > Noctuidae > Orthosia > Orthosia incerta. The sequence continues at coordinate 24,474,661 of OX411758.1, forward strand.
ACAATAAATCTCCGGTAGTTATTCGTCATGATAACTTCGTCCATAATTGCTCAGACAAAACCTTCGGTTTCCCCAAAGAGGTCACCGAAACGCAGCCAGGCTACGGACGCTGCTTGGTCTACATCAGACCCATGTAGGGCCCGGAAAAAGCGTCCGTGAAGCTCCTTACTCTGCCATACTTCCCTACGGTCGTTAGTTTCAAGCACTACAGGCTTGCGCCAGTTCTCATTCGCCATGGAGAGCGGGGTGAGTCCCTTGTCCACTGCTACTACATCTCGATGCATACCTACGTCGGTGTGTAGAAAATATTCCCTGAGATTGATTATTATTAATGATTGGTTTACATACTTTTACAGATAGTCCCCAAAGATCTTCTGTTGATTTAATTTTAAGATCTTTAAAAGCTTTTAAAATAGCCTAGGGGTTTGTATGTTGAAACTTAAACTCCGAAGGGTACGCATCTACATTCTTTCTTAGTAAGGCAGCAGAGAGCGCGGGTAAGGAGTTTAAAGCTGCTGTAGTTTTAAGAGGAATATCAACAAAAAAGTTTTGCAATGCCTGAGCTACCTATACATCTGATTGTATGACCATGGACCATGTGCAGTCGCTAAATTAATTTCAGTATTACGCTGTTTTTTTTCTACCTGTTTCATTATTTATTATTTTCCAGGTAGTTCTTATTTTATCGTCTGCTGATTTTATTTTATTGCTTATATACAGCGCTTTAGCTATTTTGCATGCAATTTTAAAGGTTTTGGAATATTTCGCAACATATTTATCAAAGCTTGTATTATTCATATGTTGCTTTAGGCCATAAAGTTTATAGAGCTTTTCCCTGCTTTTACGAATGTCTGGAGTCGCCCAATCTCTAAATATGAACTTGGTGTAAATACTTTTCGCTTTCAGCTAGAAGTACTCAAAAATTATCTGGTTATATACAAAGCAATTTTTACATTTTGAAAAAATGATAGCTCGGTCAGCTATCATTATATTATCAATATTTCTGCTGAAAAACGTCCACTGTTGAACGCGATAAGCTTTTCTTAAGTGTCGCCTCAACAATCCGTCGCGTGCGTCTCGAATCCAGCGAAAGCCCGCATCCTTAACTAGGAAAACGGTTTACCTATTGGAAGGCCTTCCAACACATTGTCTTTAGGTACGCGGTTGCTACTCCAGAATCTTAAAGCTCCATCAACCATTCTTTAAAAAAAAGTATTATATTGATAAAAGCTTACCTCAAAACGGTGAAGGAAAACACCGTGAGGAAACTGGCATGTCCTAGAACCAAAAAAAATTGAAGACATGTGACTTCCACCAACCCGCACTGGGCCCGCGTGGTGGATTACGGCCCATTCCCTCTCACAGAGAGGAGGCCTGTGTCCCAGCAGTGGGAACATTAATAGGCTGATGATGTGATGTGAAAACCTTACCGGAGCAAGTTGACGTCAAAATAAGTGCGCAAGTATCTTGAACACTTTGAATGGCTAAGTAGAATTTTTCATATTGTCTGATGAAGATAGTTTGCCATATCAAATCTTTTATCACACTTAAAAGTATGCTCAGTGCCAATATAGTTACTCCACTCTGGAATGAAATAAAAGTGTTTATCATCAGAACTTAATATTTCACCAGACTATGATAATGAAAACACCATTTATATTAAATACACAGTATTTTAAATCAACAGTATGATTACTGTGTTGAAAATATTTGTCGGTATTAAAAATTAAGATTGGTACTCATACTCACAAAATTATTTATCAAAATACGAACTTTAAATACATCGATTGCCGCTTGATTGGAACCCAGAGAGTGAATAACTACATATACAAGGAAATATACTATCTGAAAAATGGTGTATATTGGTTAGTTAAAACACTTAATTTTTATTGTCTTTTGCAATTTTATGGATTGATGTTAGTTACTCACATATTGCTGAAAACTAACTTTATGCATTTCATAACATTTTTGTATGTCAACGTAAGCCTGGAAGAGATTTTTGCGAAAAATGTTTCCAATCGTTTCTTCAAATACTTGAGATTTCAAAGCTTGAATATTCCAAAGAATAACCTTATTTTCCAAAACTTTAATCAATCGCGTGGTATACACAATATTGTTATTTCCTACCTGTATGGTATTAATATCGTGACTATAATTTTTATTGGCATTGGAAAATATCTCTAATTCAATTGACGGGTTAAGCGGGATACACGGAATGACCGAATCATTGAAGATAAATACCCCTTACCAAATATACACGACATTTTAGACAGATTAGGACGAGCGCAATACTTTACAACCCTAGACCTTGCTAGCGGTTTTCACCAAGTGGAAATGCACCCTAACGATACTGAAAAAACCGCATTCACAACTGAACGAGGACATTATGAGTTCCTTAGAATGCCCTTTGGGCTCAAAAATGCTCCGAGTACAATTCAAAGACTAATGGATCATATATTAAGAGGCATAGATAATGTTTATACATATTTAGATGACGTAATAATAATATCTACGTCATTGCAGGATACGCGTGGTATACACAATATTGTTATTTCCTACCTGTATGGTATTAATATCGTGACTATAATTTTTATTGGCATTGGAAAATATCTCTAATTCAATTGACGGGTTAAGCGGGATACACTTCTTTTGATCACTATAATTAATTAACGATGTTTTAAAAGAACCGTTTGTGACGTTAACTATAGCTGCTGGGGACATTAAATCATCTGACCAGATTAAATCGCCGTGAAGGTATTGTCGATCTAAGTAGTTTGTTTTTACTTTGATTATCTTTTCGCATCTAGGTTCGATACTTTTCTTTTGGGGTGGAGAACTAATGTGTATTGGTATTTCCGCTGTAGATGTATGTAACACATTGTTATTTAAATCAATGTTACTCTTTAATTTGTGGGTGCTTAATAAATATGATGGGTATGTATGTATTATGTAGCAAACCATTGTGACTTGAAAAATTAAAATTAACGATTTAATGACGTCACACATACTTCCAATTCTTACACGCGTATCTAGCAAAACCACTAACTCTACTGTTTAATCTGATACTGAACAGCTCGTACACTTCTCGCCAATGGTCAGAGTCTGAGATCAGCATCTTGCTCTACAAAAACGGAGACCCTAATAACATAAGTATTTATACAGACCGATAAGCGAAAAATAAATAAAAGAATGCACAGAGAAATACCAACCTATTGAACAGGCGGGCTTGAGAAGTGGTTTTTCAACAGTGGAGCACATACACTCGCTAGAAATGCTAATAGAAAAATACCAAGAGTTCAAGAGACCACTCTACATTATTTATCGACTACCAAAAAGTATTTGATTCTCTACTCCACTCTTGGACAGTGGAGCAGAGAATCAAATGCTTTTTACGGGAAACTCTACTCTCTAAAGAAGTGCCACTAGATTACATAAAAGTTCTTTAAAATATCTACGTAAAACAGTACTAGCAGAGTGAAGCTGGAAACTACAGGGCCACCCACACAAATAAGTAAAATCGTACGGCAGGGAGACCCATTCTCGCCAACTATTTTCATAGCGGTCTAGAGGCCATCATTGGCAAACTAAACTGAAAAAAAGTTGGCATAAATATAAATGGATGTTACTTGAATCACTTGAGATTTGCCGACGACGTAGTCCTGCAATCAAAATGTACAAAGCAACTACAAATAATGATAAACACTCTACACGAAGAAAGTCGTATAGTGGGCTTAGAAATCAACCTAGCAAAAACTAATTTAATATCATGACGAACCATATTAAAAGACCTATGTATCTCGAAAATTCATCATTAACATAATGTCGATGCCTACATTTATCTGGGAAAGCAAGTTTCATTCAAACAACAAAATGAATTGGAAGTAGAGAGAAGAGTCAACATCACATGGAAAAAGTTCTGTAGTCTCAAAGAAATACTCAAAAACGATATATGACCATACGGATGAAACCTAAAGTCATGAACACCTGCCTTCTTTTTTTTTTTGCGTGGAGAAATGCTTATGCATACTGCACTACCACGGGGAGATAGTGCGGTTATGTGGGAATCTAACCCACTAAAACTCCACGGTGTCCTCCTGTGCCGCTTATGGCGGGAACACGGGCACGCGTTAGCACTCACGGCGATCCCGCCGTGGCTGTCCGTCACCGGACCCTCCTCGGGGGAGTACCCCCCATCACCGGCGCACAAGAACTGTACGCCGTGACCACCCCAGGGACCAAATCAGCACATGGGTGCCAGACGACCCCGTGTATGGCACCCTTGGTCCCACTGTGACGGGTCAAGGTCAATGGCCCCGCCACCTACCATTTTGCGGCCGCAGGGGATAGGGAGAACGGCTAACGCTATACCGACACTCCTTTTCTTTTTTTATTCTCTTTTTTATTGTTGTATAGTTTTAAGTTTTGTTTTTCATTTTTTATATTGTGCGCTCTAATGGCTTGTGACAAATAAATGTATTTTCTTTCTTTTCTTTCTTTTCCCCTGCGGCCCCACCGCGTCCGCCATCAGACGGTGGCGACCCCGTCTAGGCCGCGGAAGGTAGGGAGAGCGGCGCATCGCTATAACGGAACTCCTCTCCCGCTGCGGCCTCCAACCCTCAGTCCCGATATCGTATGGGACCTGGGAATCTCCATAAGACATCGCAGCCCGCCTCAGTTGCGATGTCGCCTGTTGCCAAGCGTCACCGCAAACTACTAGTTGGCCGCTACGTCGTCGGCTTAATCGGCAAAAGCCCTGATGAGCGGCCCCTCCTTGGGTTCCTCTTCGCTTCACCGTGGGTGACCAAGCCACGGTTACTGAGCCCCCCCCGCATCGACAATGCGGGAACCCACCGGGGAGGATGAACACCTGCCTACACTCTGCCTCATTAACATACACCTGCCAAACTTGGAAATACATCAGAAAAGTAAAAAACAAAATTACATCCTGCCAAAGGAGTATGGAGCGAAGCATTTTGAAAATTAATAAAATCCAAAAGATCCGCCACACTGATATAAGACAGAAAACTAAAGCCATTGACGTGGCGAGGCTTAGTGATAACCGCTGGACTACAAAGTCTACATCATGGGCAGGTCCACTAGGACAGAGGAAAAGAGGAAGACCAAACGCACGTTGGGCAGACGATATCATAAAAGTAGCAGGTATTCAATGGCCGCAAGCGGCAGAGAATAGAGTGTACTGGTCATCTCTGGAGAGGGCCTTTACCTTTCATTGAGAGGGTTCTTGCTAACAAAACCTGACTTTATCTAATTAATGAAATCAATATATATCTAATAATTATTTAATTATATTATGATTGTTTATATTTTTAATCATATTATTTATTAAAATGAGAATTGAATTAACTATACTACTTATAAGTATTTACTAAACATCTAAATAATCAAGATTTACCCATATTATTTTTATTGACTTTTTAAAGCACTAAAATTAGTAAAATAAATTTGAAATTGTGAATAGTTTTGCATGTACGTGTTATTATTGAAATTTAAATTACATCACACATCATCAGCGTATTAATTTTACCACTGCTGGGATACAGGCCTCCTCTCTGTGAGAGAGAATGGGCTGTAATCCACCACGCGGGCCTAGTGCGGGTTGGTGGATGTCACATGTCTTCGAATCTTTGGTTCTAGTACATGCCGGTTTTCTCACGATATTTTCCTTCACCGTTTTGAGAGCAGTGGCTGAAATTAAAATTGCATTATGAATAAGCAAAAAAAAAAGCCTTTTTTATTTTTATTTATTTATTTAAAAGCGGGCAGCACAAATAGACAAATTGCAAAGCCCGGGCGAATAAAATTCAAAGGGCCAGAACTATAGATGTACTGATTTTAAGTTTCCGTACTCAACAACTCAACATGGCGAAACTGTAAGGGATCCTCCCTTACAGTTTCATAGTATAAGATTTGCTGAATAGTTAACCGAATATGATGAAGCAAATACTTATATAAATGGTACTGATGAAAGTGGTATCATCAAACTGATCTGATGATGAAGCCGGAAGTAAGGCAAGTACACTGGAACGCTTAAATAAACAATGTTTCTTAATCGTGTTAAAACTTATGGTATAGTCATGAGATGTAAATAAATGACTATGTAATGACATGTTCTGTTGTAAATAATATTCATGGTAATTTGATGTACCATAACTAAAAAGAGAGAAATAAAGAACATTTAACAAAAAATAAACTGATTTCCAAAACAAAACACTACAAAGCGAAAAATAACTTTCTTTTCCAAAGTCGGTGTCAAAAACGAAAAATAATAATTAGGTACCAAATACACCGACTTCGGAAAAGAAACTTGTTTTCAGCTTTGTAGTGTTTTTTTTATACTATTATTCAAATATTTTTTTATATTGGCACAACCACCGTAAAATGACTGCAATGATTTAGTTATTTTGTGGGCCTCAACTTTGCTACCCTCTACGATGTTGTCTGTAGTTGCTCCATGGTTCATTCTATGGTCAGAGGTGTGTAAATTTTAGGCTCACCATCTCAACTAACTGCTGATTGGTAGAAAATTAAAATAAAAAAGGACTTGGAGTGAATTAATTACTTTCTGAATTTGGATAAACAAATATGCTTCCTTTGTCACAACATTTCTTCTAAGAGCGACCTTTATTTCCGACATTTAGGTGCTTGGGAATACTGATAATTTCAAAAAAATATAATACAGTGTCCACACACAAAATCAATTTATTGACACTAAATTACAAAAATGCAAACTGTAGCAACACAACAGTGTAGTTAGATACAAGACTCATCACACTGAAATATAAACCAGCGTCTACGTAGAACAGGCCACACACACGTATCTTGCTGAATGATGCTCGATGCAAGCGCAGTATGTTCTTGCACAGTCTTTTTTCATCATCTGTAAATGTTTAAAATATCATAATTTCGAAAGCAATCGTCACCGAACTATCCTTAAAGTATTAAATCAAGATCAAATGTATTTATTTATTTAGGCCATTAAGCGGCACTTTTGAACGTTAACAATTAAAATTTACAAGTAATAAAAATTGATTCTACCGTGCATTCGGAAAAGTAGCTTGTTATGGAGAAGAATGCACAAGAAACTCCATACTTACTCTTTTAAAAAAGAACTATGTTTGACAATATTAAAGCACATATATTAATAAATTCATGTACGTAAGGACGATGCACCTAGCCCTACTATACTAAATATAGGTTTAAAGTATTACAAGCACTAACAGGTAAACCCTTCACTTGATAAATAGGAACATGGTTCTCACATACTTACAAATATTGCATACATAGGTAAATTACTTAATTCGACAACAACGGACCAGTGTGCTCGCAAATTTTTTTTAACAAAAATAATAGAAAAATAATAAAAATAAAGCGTTACTATAATTATGAATATAATACAAATTAACCAGTTTGATTTTGTCTACACTAAGGATTGCCCTAAGGAGCAGGACCAGCATGTTTCCAAGCATTCTTAACTTGAATATAATCATCTAGTTTGTAATATGCTTGTTTACAAAGTGTGGTTTTAGCTAAAGATTTAAATTTACTTTCATTTAGTTTTAATATATCACAAGGTATTTTGTTATAGAATGTAACACAGTACCCCATGAAAGATGAGTGTACTTTAGCTAGTCTATAAGATGGTTGATCTAACTTATCTTTATTTCTCGTATTACAATTGTGTCATATTGACTTTTAAAGAGATGTATATTTTTCCTTATATACATAATATTTTCATAAAGGAATTGGCAAGAAACTGTCATAATATGAATCTTTTTAAATAGCTCCCTAAGGGATTCTCGCTGATGTAACATATATATGGCTCTGACAGCTCTCTTTTACAAAATAAATATTCATTCAATGTCTGCCGCCCGGCTCCACAGTAAAATACCGTATGACATAATGCTGTGAAAGTAGCTAAAATAGACGAAACGTGCGGTCTCCACTTCCGTTAACTGTCTTATCTTTCCAACAGCATAAGCGGCCGAGCTCAGCCGACTCGCAAGAGATGTTATGTGAGGCCCACATTGCAATTTGTCATCTAGAGTGATTCCTAGGAAAACTGTTTGATTTACATAGTCCAGCTTTTCTCCATTCAATATGATGTCGCACTCGCTACTTCTGACATTCGGCAATGTGAATCTAATACATTTGTTTTTTTTTTCATTTAGTACCAAATTGTTTGCCGTGAACCAAGTTTGGACCTGCTGAATAGACTTATTCACATCATCATGATTTTGTGACCGACGATCTATTTTAAATATCAAAGATGTGTCATCAGCAAATAACACGATCTTCGGTTGATTTTGTAATAAATGGGGCAACTCATTAAATAAAACTAAAAAGAGGAAAGGACCCAATATAGAGCCTTGAGGAACGCCCATTGTCATTTCAGACCCTTGTGAGTTTACGCCGTTTACCTGAACTTTAAGTTATTTGGCTTTCAAATATGACCTAAGTAATTCAAGGACCATATGTCTAATCCCATAGTGCTCGAGTTTCAACAATAGTGTCTCATGGTTAACGCAATCGAACGCTTTCGAGAGGTTGCAAAATTCCAATGGCGTCTTGTGCTTCTTCCCAGGCGTTAAAGATGTTCTTTATTAGGGTGACGCCAGCGTCAGTTGTGCAACGCCCTTTGGTGAAACCGTACTGTTGATCATGAAAGATGGAATATTTGTTAAAGTGAGACAACAATTGGTTGAGCATTAACTTTTCGAAGACTTTACTGAGAACCGGCAGAATTGACACTGGCCTATAATTATTGGCTTCTTTGCTATCCCCGGATTTAAACAATGGAACTACTTTACTGTGTTTCATGAGGTCCGGATAGACTCCTTGATTGACACTAGTGTTAAATATGAAAGCTTTATAGGGTGCAATGGTTTCAATGATTGCGCCTAGAGCGTCACACTTAAGGCCAGACTTCCGTGTTTAACACGTGATGCCGACTCAACAAGAACAAGCCACTGCACTGACGTTATCTAAGCTAAGTTAGAAAAAAACGTAATCATATAATGTTTACGTTTTTTTCTATCATTATTAATAGAATTAATTTTTTTATCTGTTTTAGTAATTAAGATTAACAATAATCAATATATCTCTGTCACTATTCTAATGTTAAGAAAATATTGTAAAAATTCCTTGTCCTTCTAATAACATTGTTTGAGCCCCTGCCGCCTGTGATACAGGATTACCTAGTACAGGCACCTAACATTGTTGTACCCACTTTATATATAAGACCTATTAGTATATTTTACCAATTTGAAGTTTGAATAAAGATTATTATTAATGATTGGTTTACATACTTTTACAGATAGTCCCCAAAGATCTTCTGTTGATTTAATTTTAAGATCTTTAAAAGCTTTTAAAATAGCCTAGGGGTTTGTATGTTGAAATTTAAACTCCGAAGGGCACGCATCTACATTCTTTCTTAGTAAGGCAGCAGAGAGCGCGGGTGAGGAGTTTAAAGCTGCTGTAGTTTTAAGAGGAATATCAACAAAAAAGTTTTGCATTTCCTGAGCTACCTATACATCTGATTGTATGGGACCATGTGCAGTCGCTAAATTAATTTCAGTATTACGCTGTTTTTTTCTACCTGTTTCATTATTTATTATTTTCCAGGTAGTCCTTATTTTATCGTCTGCCGATTTTATTTTATTGTTTATATACAGCGCTTTAGCTATTTTGCATGAAATTTTAAAGGTTTTTGAATATTTCGCAACATATTTATCAAAGCTTGTATTATTCATATGTTGCTTTAGGCCATAAAGTTTATATAGCTTTTCCCTGCTTTTACGAATGTCTGGAGTCGCCCAATCTCTAAATATGAACTTGGTGTAAATACTTTTCGCTTTCAGCTAGAAGTACTCAAAAATTATCTGGTTATATACAAAGCAATTTTTACATTTTGAAAAAATTATAGCTCGGTCAGCTATCATTATATCATCAATATTTCTGCTGAAAAACGTCCACTGTTGAACGCGATAAGCTTTTCTCAAGTGTCGCCACAACAATCCGTCGCGTGCGTCTCGAATCCAGCGAAAGCCCGCATCCTTAACCAGGAAAACAGTTTACCTATTGGAAGGCCTTCCAACACATTGTCTTTAGTTACGCGGTTGCTACTCCAGAATCTTAAAGCTCCATCAACCATTCTTTAAAAAAAAGTATTATATTGATAAAAGCTTACCTCAAAACGGTGAAGGGAAACACCGTGAGGAAACTGGCATGTCCTAGAACCAAAAAAAATTGAATACATGTGACTTCCACCAACCCGCACTGGGCCTGCGTGGTGGATTACGGCCCATTCCCTCTCACAGAGAGGAGGCCTGTGTCCCAGCAGTGGGAACATTAATAGGCTGATGATGTGATGTGAAAACCTTACCGGAGCAAGTTGACGTCAAAATAAGTGCGCAAGTATCTTGAACACTTTGAATGGCTAAGTAGAATTTTTCATATTGTCTGATGAAGGTAGTTTGCCATATCAAATCTTTTATCACACTTAAAAGTATGCTCAGTGCCAATATAGTTACTCCACTCTGGAATGAAATAAAAGTGTTTATCATCAGAACTTAATATTTCACCAGACTATGATAATGAAAACACCATTTATATTAAATACACAGTATTTTAAATCAACAGTATGATTACTGTGTTGAAAATATTTGTCGGTATTAAAAATTAAGATTGGTACTCATACTCACAAAATTATTTATCAAAATACGAACTTTAAATACATCGATTGCCGCTTGATTGGAACCCAGAGAGTGAATAACTACATATACAAGGTAATATACTATCTGAAAAATGGTGTATATTGGTTAGTTAAAACACTTAATTTTTATTGTCTTTTGCAATTTTATGGATTGATGTTAGTTACTTACATATTGCTGAAAACTAACTTTATGCATTTCATAACATTTTTGTATGTCAACGTAAGCCTGGAAGAGATTTTTGCGAAAAATATTTCCATTCGTTTCTTCAAATACTTGAGATTTCAAAGCTTGAATATTCCAAAGAATAACCTTATTTTCCAAAACTTTAATCAATCGCGTGGTATACACAATATTTAAATCGATAACAACCAAAAAGTAAAAAACATAAACACTTTGGAAAGGTAACTCTAACAGAATTACAAAAGTAGTAAAAACAAAGGCATTATAACTCAGAGCCATGATTACAAAAATCCAATTCCAAATGATGAAATGCTTGAAACTGGTTTCATCATTGAGGAATCTATGCACATTTTGAATAGTTAGGACGAACTGGATATTATTTTTAGTTTGACTGATTCCGATCAAGAAATTCATACTGAATCCGATAGAATAGAAGATGGTAGATGTAAATGTGTTAATATACATAGAGGTTGTATATCCCAGATCTGGGTTATCTCTACTCAAGTACACCAGATAATTGTGCAGTATGTACAAACATATGAAAAGTAAAGTTACTATCATAGAGACAAAATTGGATAGAAGGGTATTCGGCGTAATAAGATTATTTTTGATGCGATACTTGGGACAAAACATAAAATATTGCATTAAATTTAAAGGCAAAAGCATGTACTGCACATCTTTATCCACAGTATTGTTCATTGTATACACAGGATATGTTCTTTCAGTTCTTCGAATGTTCTTCACTTTTAATAGTATCATCAACAATAGACTGTCAAGTAGTGGACGTCTTCCGGCTGATATGATGGTAATCAACAATAGCTTCCTACACAAGACTGATACAATAATCTAAGGTAAACGTAATGACACATCACATTAATGTTTTTAAGTTTCCATAAATGTTCTACTTAGTACAACATGAGTTAGTATTTCGATAAATATGAAGTGGTCTATTCCTAAAAGGTTCTAAAAGTAACAATAAGATTAATGACTTGTATATATCTCATGTTTCAATGACTTGTAAATGTATTGTTTACGACACTCAAAACATTACTTGAATAAATATTTATTGTAAATATTTTTAAACTTTGATATACATCACTCATACAAACACATGCTTATTTGTCTAATAATCAAGATCTTTTAGAACATGTACTTACATAATTCAAACCTAAACATAACATTTCTTCCATAAATTCAGTTCGACATCCATATATATATCGCATCAAGGGTGGCGGATAGATGCAAACCATCGGGTAGTCAGGATGTCCCCTAAGTTAAGATATCGTGTGTGGGCATGTCGTTGGGGTACAATATACAGAAATTATTCGATACACTGGATTTAAAAAAATAGTCACAACTCACCGTTACAGTCCTGCTAATATTACGGATCGACAGTTACAGTCCTGCGAACTTATATTACGAATCGACTCATTCTCGGTAAAACTGAATGTCACACAACGCACGTGGAGCCTGATCGAAAATAGATGGAATCTTCATCTGAGACTGCTTGAGACCCATAACGATGCCATACGAGCAGACCCTAACACGCAATACTGTCAGAAATGCAAGGAAATCTATCGCAGTACCAGTAGCAAATATAGGAGACAGTGGGCTGATGGTATTGCTGATCGTGCTCAACTAGCTGCAAACTCCGGCAACTTGAAAGAGTTATACAAAGCTACCAAAACCTTGGCAGGTAACAGCAAGTCGAAGAAGAAGCCGCTGTATTCCAAAGGTGGTCAGCTCATTGTGACGTCAGAAGGGCAGCTACTACGCTAACGTGAATACTTTGAATTGGAGTGCCACCGACAATAGTCCGCTGTTGCAGAGTATTTACAAGAAATATTCCTGTAAGGTACAAGGCCATAACGGCCTCATATCGGATGACGTAACAGTGCACGCGGGTGTCCGCCTCATCGAGAGCATCGTAATGACATGGAGCGAGGTGAAGCGTGAAGCTCAAGACCGATCTCGATGGAGAACATAGAGTTTATAGGACCTTAAGTCAAGTCACAGTGATTCTACGATGTCTTAGCTCTAAGGCGGTCAGTATTCAACTGCCATTTTTTTTTTTTTGATTAACGATAGGCTTGCGTCAAACACTATCTCGCCTGAAGGTAAGCGATGATGTGGTCGACGGTGAAGCACGCTTGCCTAGAAGTAACCTATTTACTCTTGACTTATAGACCCCAAGGTTGTAGCTATCAGGAAACAAAGACTCCGGCAGGGAATTCCACTCCTTAGCTGGCGTACAATGAAGGTATTTGCTAAACGCTTTGTACGTATGAGTCGAATGTCCACCATGTATCGGTGACGCATTGCCGTACGTCTTGTTGTCCGACGATGGAAAGTGTCATATTCTGCTGGCAATGCGTAGTTGTTCTTGATTTTCCGCCAGTGGCGTGCTTGTGATTTGTTTTGACGTCCGTACTATTGACTAAACCCGATATTATGGGTGAAGTCTTGATGTGGATGACGGAAAAAGACTATTCACATTCTAATAGCCCTTTACCATCCATCGAGCAACGGCGCAGCCGAGAACGCCGTCAAAACTGTCAAGAAAGTAATGAAAAAAGCGGCTTCTGAAGGTGAGAATATCGAGCGAGCAATAAACAATCTTATTTTAGAAACAGTACACACACAAGCACACAGCGCGAACCAGTAGTAGCGCTGCTGGGACGGAGGCTGCGCATGCGCTTAGACTTGCTACGCAGCAACACTGCGGATGCGGTCGAGGTGGCGCAGACCAAGCAGGTTGAACATGCTCAAGGTAAAAACAGCAGAGGTCAATCTTGGAGACCGAGTGCTGTTTCGAGATTACTCAAGAAACAACCCCAAGTGGGTATAAGGAGAGCGCACCGGAGCAGTGACATACAAGTTAAAATCGGACCACGCGGGGAACACCGAAAACATATAGATCAAATTATGCCACTACGAAGATACACACGGTACTCTAATCCTATTATCACAGATACTCAGACTCAAACAGTAAGCATTGAAAAAGAAACATGGGAGGCAGCAACTAATTCTCCGGTGACGTCAGCACTTCAGACTTCATATGACTCGCCCGTCATGCATGGGAATGAGACTTAAAGCGATTACGCGGCTGAGCCTTCTACTGCCGTGAATTGGGTTAGTAATAGACAAATAAACAAAAACATCATAAATATTGACTAACCTATGTTTTAAGCAGTCAAATCCTGAGTGTGAGTAGTAGATGTTTAATGATGTTTAATAAATAATAGCAGTAAACTTGTGAATACAAAATCCTTTTTATTAGTCGCCATTACAAAGAACTGGTTTGATAAATTTTAGTGATGTATATCGGTATGCATGACCAATTATAGTGATGTGCTAATTATCCTTAAAGTTCTACTTAGCACATTCTTACCCTTTTAGGACTAGCTAACGTTGATGCCAAGCCCTCTCCAATCCAGAACCTTGAAGACATCCTCCAGCGCAGCAGTGAACAGTTTCGGAGAAATGACGTCTCCCTGTCTCACGCCGCGCCGGAGAAGGATTGGTTTCGAGGTCTGATCCTGAAGACGGACTGACATAGTGGCGTTCTTGTACAAACACTTCAACACTTCAATGTACCGGTAGTCGATCTGGCACCGTTGGAGAGACTGCAGTACAGCCCAAGTCTCGATCGAATCGAAGGCTTTCTCGTAGTCCACAAACGCTAAACAGAGAGGCAGGTTATACTCTTCGGTCTTCTGTATAACCTGCCGCAGCGTATGTATGTGGTCTACGGTGATAAAGCCTTTTCGGAAGCCGGCTTGTTCGGGAGGCTGGAAATCGTCAAACCTGCGCGCGAAACGATTCGTGATGACTCTTGAAAAAAACTTGTAGACATGGCTAAGAAGTGAGATGGGCCTATATTTCTTCAGCCGGGCAATGTCGCCCTTCTTGAAGAAGAGTACCACCACACCTTATTTATTCATTTGTGGTGTATCTGTTATTTTATATTGTAATTAAAACATCTTTTTAATCTTTTATATAAGTAAGTACTTGTTTTACATACACATTGTGTCACTATAAAACTGCTTTACGTCCGTCACGTCACAGTCACAGGTCCAGTCGAAAACCAGCGTCGGGCAATAGTTGCGCGACATTTTGCTGAACTGGTCCTATTTGGCGCAGCCGTGGGACACACAATGTCATACTTATATTGTTTTTCTCTTTTTTTATTGTCGTATAGTTTTTAAGTTTTGTTTTTTGTTTTTCATTTTTTATATTGTGTGCTCTAATGGCTTGTGACAAATAAATGTATTTTCTTTCTTTCTTTTCTTTTCTACACCCCTGCACCATGCCTGTGGCGTTTTGCCATCCTAATCTCTTACAGGCTGACGTCCGGAATATCTTCGGTATAGTGTCGGGTCAATCTAGCTCTTGGGTCGTTTGCTAGACTCGCAACGGGCTTGCTGTTTGATGTGTACAACTGCCCATAGAATCTCTCGATCTCCCTCAGAAGCTCCGGTTTGGCGGATACGATCCTGCCATCGTCGGTCTTCAGTTTCGTGAGCTGGCTCTGCCCAATAGCCAGATCCCTTGAAAAAACCTTGGAGCCTTTATTTCGCTCAATCGCGTCTTTAATACGCTCGGTATTAAAGCGGCGAAGGTCTCTTTTCAAGGATTTAGAGATCTGTCTATTGAGCCGGTATTTGCACGCCTCATCTGAAGACTGCAGGATCATCTCACGGCTCTCCTTCATAAGCTTCAGGGTAGGATCAGAGAGCTTTTTGTTTACATCTGTACGACGGATCTTGAAAAACTTAGACCCGACCGTATGGACAGCTTCCACGAACCCGTCGGCGTAGTCGTCCACGGAGCTCCCTAGGCACTCGAAACGATTCTGGAGTTCGAGCTGAAATCTTTCGGGGTTTTGGGCCTGGATCTGTGCTGGAAGGAGCGTGGACTTCATCAGTCGAGACCTTTCAAGCTTAATATTAATGTTCAATGTGCCTCTTACAATTCGGTGACCGCTCCCGGTTTTTACCGAATTAATCACAGAGACATCATTGAACATTTGCTTCTTGGTTGACACGATGAAGTCGATCTCATTTTTTGTTACACCATCGGGGCTCTGCCAGGTCGAGAGTTATAGCTAATACAGCTATAACTCGAAGTCAGATAATTATGATAAACTAGGACCATAGAAGTAAAAAATAAATCAACAGTTAGGCAAGAATAATATATGATCCACTGTCGAGGTCGCTCCAACTCCAAATTGCCCCACTTGCAGCTCATCCTCGTCTCGTTTGCCCAGTTTCGCGTTGAAGTCCCTCATGACAACGGTGAAGTGAGTTTTGAAACCATGCATGGCTCTGGAGTTTATTCTCATACATGGTCTCTACCTCGTCGTCGGGGTGTGCCAAGGTTGGGGCGTAGACCTGTATGACCTTCAGCGAATATCTTGAGGATATTCTGAGTATAAGGCACGCCACCCTGGTCGACACACTCTCGATCTTCACCACGTTGTTCACAAGGGACTTGTGGACGATAAACCCAACACCACCCTGGGACTGCCGGTCACCCTCTCGGAAATAGAGCAGGTTACCGGATTTGAGGATTATCGAGTCCTCCCCCTCTATTCGGACTTCAGATAACCCTATAATACTTCATCGCAACCTGCTCAATTCCTCTTCGAGTTCGGTGATCTTCTCGTCGGTCCGAAGTGTGCGCATGTTGTACGTTGCCAGGTACAGTCGTCGGTTATTGTTTGGGTAGCCGGATCTCGTCCGGAGATTCTTGGCACCCCTTGCCATGCCGTAACCTCGACCGCTACCGTAGTCGAGGGTAGGCAGGCTGCCGGGCACTAGGGGCCATTTTTGATTTGTGCTATTCATGGGGGGGTTTTTGCCATAATCGCCACGCTTGGCAGGCGGGTTGGCGATCGCAGCATTGTTGTTGTAGAAGCACAGAGAACGCTGCTGCCCATTCTCTGGTGTTTCCCTTAGTCGCCTCTTACGACACCCACGGGAAGACATGGGATGGTGAAATTCTTTACGTCCGGCACCATACGGAACTAGATGTTATAGCTTCATGTTCAACTCTCCCTACCTCTTCCCTTACCTCTCTCTCAACTCTCTCTACTTCCTCCCTTATCTCTCTCTCAACTAGAGGTAGTATATGCCCTTCATTTCTCCTATATTCTCCACTTTCCCCAACTACCATGTAAGACCTTGGGTGGACAGTTTTATTTTTAATTTTCCCAGGTTCCCACAATAAGTTCGGCATTTTTTCAAAGTTTGATACTAATATTTGAAGGCCAGTTTATCAGCCTCAAGCACATGATTATGTTTACCTGACACGTACTGGACTGAACTCCCATTTGGTACTTTCAGCCGCACGCACTTTTTATTTATTTTTAATTATTTTACTTTCAGTCCCCTCTTGTGTCAAGTAAAGTTATTTTTTTTATCTTTTCTTTCTAATATTTTCTTTATTATTATATTGACACCACTGCCGTTATATGGCTGTAATTATTTAATACTTATTAATATGAGAAAATAAAGAAACAAATTTTGTATTAGTTACTAGCGGACGCATCGCGGTTTCACCCGCCTAGTTCCCGTCCCCGTAAAAAAAAAGTGGGCTTTGTCACCCGGCGATAGTGTAGCTTCCCAACGGTAAAAGATTTTTTTAAACCGGTCCAGCCGTTTCGGAGACTATAAGGAACAGCATACATACATACTTTCTCTTTATATAAATAGAAGATTTTGTGGGTCTCAACTTTGCGATATTGTCTGTAGCAGCATAGAGGTTCATTCAATGGTCAAGCTCCAATACAGAGAAGATAGAAGATGAGACAAAATTTGTGGCTCACCACCTCAACCAACTGCTGATTGACCGAGATGCATCTTCCAATTTGGGCATGGAGTTTCATCTACCCTATTCTCTTCTTCTCTTTTGCCACGATATTTCTTCCAAGGGTGACCCGTATTTCCGATATTCACATGCTTGGAAGAACTTGGATAAATATACCCAAGTTCTATTTTAAGTAAGATTATTTCTAAAATAATAATACTGTCCACTCACAACATTTATTTATTGAAACTAAGCTTACAAAAATGCAAACTGTAGCAACACAACAGTGTAATTAGTTAGAAGACTCATCAAACTTAATTGTAACGCTGTATCCAGGTCGAACAGGCCACACACACGTAACTTGCTGAATGATGCTCGATGCAAGCGCAGTACGTTCTTGCTTAACTTTTTTTCGTCATCTGTAAAAATTAGCTTTATCGTGAAATGAGAATTTTAGCTGAATGAAAAATCGGTTGATTATTCTATACCTTATTTTTAGTGACCTACAGAGATATCTGTAATTCGGATTTATTAGTAATAGTATATGGAACAATAGTAGGATGTAAATGCGAATCCGAGTCCACTGAGAGCCCAAAACCTACAGTCAAATTGACTTACATGCTGCCACCGAAGATGCCGTGGAAGTGGCTAAGTTTTGGGCAGGAAAAATGTAAATTACTCTCATGCTAGTTACACGAAGAAGAACTATTTTTGTGAAGCTCAAGTTGTGTTAACAGAAAATATTACAATTCTTACTAATTTACGTATATATATACAAATATTATATCGGAATATCTCTTTTTATCATCATCTTCTATCAGCCTTTGACCTGATGTTATTTTGCCCGTATTAACAGCAATGCTATCATTCATTTCCTTTTCTTTCATGTTATTCCTCACACAATTCATCTTGTTTTTCGACCCTCTGTAATAAACATAACTCATAAATAAATCACCTGTGCAAGTTGTTTTCCGAATAAGTGCGCAAGTATCTTGAACACTTTGAACAGCTATGTAGAATTTCTCGCATTGCTGGATCAACATTGTTTGCCATATCAAACCCTTTACTAACCAACATAAAACGGATAGTGAAATTAAGATGGTTTCTTCCTGCAAAAAAAGACAGTTTTTTTTGTAATTATAATAGAAGAAATGAGGCATCAGAAGATGACAAAAAGTATGCCTACAGGATCAAATGATTTTAATTAGTAATAATATGTATGTTTTTTTGTCTA
This sequence comes from Orthosia incerta, assembly GCA_948252205.1. Lineage (NCBI taxonomy): Eukaryota > Metazoa > Arthropoda > Insecta > Lepidoptera > Noctuidae > Orthosia > Orthosia incerta. The sequence continues at coordinate 24,493,618 of OX411758.1, forward strand.
GCCATTGTTATCCTAATGTTGGGCAAAGGTCTCCCCCAAGTTCAGAAGGACTTAAGGGGAACTTGGGGACTTCTTGAACCAGCCCTCGTGTAACGCGTCCAAATTTTAACGCCACCACTTTCTGGGCACCACTACACACAGAATGCTGGGCTCCATAGCTATCTGGAAAACATCAAGTAGAGACTTTTGCAATTCGCTGAGTGATCATCTCTGAGCACCGTTGGTTTGGATACGCAGAATACATTTATTGATGGGTTTTCGCTTCAGGAATAACAGCAGATCACCCTTTATTAGTAGCGTTTTCATAGCCCAGTAGCTTTTTAGGCGGTCTCGATAAGGCGATCATTTTCTTTTTCCTGCACGTTTGGTGTGTGTCTCCAAAGATACTAACTGGCTCAAATAGATGTTATCATCGACATAATTTAAATTCCTGCACGTCTACCTCAACCCTACGTTTGGTACCGTTTGACATTACTTTGGTTTTAGACCGATTCAATGCTAGTCCCAACTTGAGGCTAGCCGTGCTCAGTTTTTGGAGCATTATTTGTAGTTCCTGAGCAGTGGGGGCAAAAAGGACTATATCAGCAAATCAAAGGTTGTTAGCCTCTTGTTGCCAATTTTGATCCAAACTATAACCCTCCAAAACAAACAAAATAGCCTATTTTGACTATCTATGTATGATCGTAAATGAAGCAAAAGTAGTATGTACCTAAAGATCTAGTATGGTAGGTAGTAGGGTAGCGTTCTGTGCCTGGTTCCCCGCGTTGAAGAGCCAGTGGGTGCTTTGCATAGACTGCTGCCCAACCTCGGGAGACCACGGTAAGAAGTTATCTGCCTCTACGCGTGTGTCATGCGATCGATGATCCTTTATGTAGTTTACTTGACCTATCCAACGCTGTAGGACTAAAATGAATAGCTTAAAATGGCAAAAATGGCCATCCGTATCGCACGAGGATACCAAACGTTATCCTTTGAGGTGACAACTCTCCTGGCACGCTTTCCTCCGCTGGACATTCTGGCGGATATGGACGCGAGGGCTTATAACCGATTTCACGCCATCCACCAGAATTGTGATAGCATGCCAGGAATCGCTGTAGTAAGACTGAGGCGGCAGTAACGGTGACAGGCATTCGAGCGAAGGTGCAAACGGCTACAGCAGCTGCAATTTTAGTGCAAGTGCGTTGTCGAAGCCGTCCTGCCGCACTTCAAAGCCTGGCTAAAAAGAGAGGAGCGCCTCTCCTACAAACTCACGCAGGTACTGACCGGGTACTGTTATTTCGGTGAGTACCTGAACAGGATTGGGCCACCGCAGACCACAACAAATTGCCACCACTGCGGAGGTAACCTTGACTCTGCACAGCACACGCTCAAGGTGTGCCCGGCGTGGGTCTCTGAGCGGCAGGTCTTGGTCGCCAGGATCGTTCGGGCTAGACCTGTCTTTACTAGCAGTTGGGCCATGCTGGTAGAGACAGAAAAATGGATGGAAATGGCCTTCTTCTGTGAGACCGTGATCATACAAAAGGAGGCCGCCGAGTGGGATCGTGAGAGGACCGATCCCACTCGTAGAAGAAAGCGTCGGGGAGGCAACCCCCCCAATGCCTAAAATGCCGAAACCCCACCTGCATCATAAGCACTCTGTTCACCCACCAAGTGAATCCGAGAAAGACGGTGGCAAAGTGATCGCCGGCTGCCATGCACAGCCAGGCTCAGGGGAGACGCTCTTTCAGTCCCCTCAGGGATTTGCCCTAACAGGCGTTGCAGAGAGGTTGCCGCACCTCGGCAACCTCTCTCTCCGTCTTCTAAGAGGTCACGCGGAGAATTCTACGTATTGTTGGTGATCACCAGGGTGATTTTAGTGAGGTAATAATCCTACTCTCCCTTTTCCCCAAAAGTCCAGGCGCCTTTTGAAGGTTTCACCCCATTAACAAAAATAAAGGTGACGTTTTGTAGTTTTGCTCAAAAGCCCAGGGAGAAAAGGCGTGAGTTTCTTTAAGTAAACACTCTCTTCTTTTTGATATATATAAAAAATAATAATATATTTTGAATCTCATAATATCAAGCAACTTTAGCTGATTGCGGGGTCACTGGTAGTGTAGTCACTTGAAATTGTGAGTTAAAAACACCTGTATTCGGTGGTATCGATATATGAAGAATAAATTTATTTTTTATTTATTTATTTATTTATTTTCACCAAAAGTAATACAACAAATAACATAAAATATTACAGGCCAGTACTTAAAATTATAAGAGGTATTAAATGATTTCAATACCTCCACATTCATACACATATCTAAATAAATTCACGCCTTTTTTCCCAAGGTGGTAGGCAAATACTACAAAACGTCTCCTGCTAAGATCCTTACAACTCCTTTTGCTTCATTAGCGTTCATACATTCAGTCATACACGCACGCCGGTTATAAGTATTGCGCAACTAGCCTTTCTGAAGAACATAACCAATTCGATCTACGTATGTACTTCTACACACATGATGGACGGGATCGGTCAATGTGGCGACGCCTAGGGGAGGCCTATGTCTAGCAGTGGACGTCTTTCGGCTGAAATGATGATTATGATGTTCTAGGACGTCTCTATTCACGTCTGCCTTGACTTTTTTAGTCATCTATCACTAGGGGATCTCGGTACCTATTTTAATCTAAACTTATATTAAAACCTAGCACTCACCATGGTTTTGCCTAATTTAAACGTTTCAATTGCCATTTGAGTGTAAGTCAGAGAGTGAATGACTATTTCTATAGTGTTATACAGTATCTGAAAAATAAATGTGAAAAAATAGAGATGATAGATTCAGCTTTATAAAGACATTGTGACAGAGGTATGAGACAAAGAGTAACAGGTATAAGTAATATCGCTCCACAAAGCCAAACACTTTTTTAATTCTACGGGCCACATTTTTATTGATTGATAATAAGTTAAGCGTGTAGTAAAGTACTTACGAATTGCTGATAACCAATTTTGTAGTAATCATAACACTCTAATATTTGGGAGTAAGCCTGAAATATTTTCTTGCTATAATTTTCCATGTACTTTATTTCCCATTCTCGATAATTTAAAACTTGAAAATTCCATAAAATTACTTTGTTTTTCAACATTTTTATGACTCGCATGGCATAAATTATGTTGAAATCAAAAACAAGCAAAAGGTAGCCATTATAGACAAAATAGAACGGTATATTAAGCAGAAGTATGAAGGAAGTGAACACAATCATATAAAATGCCATAGCCATGATTCCTAGAATCCAACTACAAATAATGAAATGCTTAAAACTGATATCATTGTTGAGAAGTCTGTGAACTTTTTGAAAAGTTATGACAAACTGAACTTGATTTTTGGTTTGAAAGATGCTAACCAAGAAATTCATAGCAAAACCTAAACAGTAGAATACGCAGTCTTTACAACAAGAATAATGTGAGAAATAACTATATCCTAGACTGTGTTTATTGAAGACCATCAAATAAGTACAGAGAATGTTTAGGATCATATACACCAATGTTACAATCATTGAAACGAAAATGGATAAAAGGCTATTTGGATATATAACATTGCTTTTGATATGATATTTCGGACAGAAACTAAAATATTGCATAAGATTCAAAGGCAAAAGTATCGACTGCACATCTTTATCTACCATATTGCCTAAAATATAATTTACGGAATATTTTCTTTCGATATTTTGTATTTTTTTCATTTTTCTTAATATAAACTGTTGGCAACGGCACACGAGTGGTACGTTTGACGATTGTGTAGAGAATTTAATACAGTTATCAAATTCAATACGACGACATGAGTGTTTTTATAATAATTAATTACTTTAAAAGAGCATTATTACACATAACAATAAAACGTATAGGGTGAGTGTTTGGATAAAGAAATTATATTTCTTGCAGCTTTACTTCCGTGGTCTGTATGACAAGAACCATGACGTTTTTTCGGATAAAGGTTCAAAACAATAATTATAAATACTTACTTAAATTACAATTATTTATGAAAACAAGCCAGACCTACAAAATACAAACTATAGCAACATGACAGTGTAGTTAGTAAGAAGACTCATTAGTCTTAATTGTAACGCAGCGTCTACGTAGAACAGGCCACACACACGTATCTTGCTAAATGATGCTCGATGCAAGCGCAGTACGTTCTTGCATAGCTCTTTCGCATCATCAGTTAAAAGTTGAAATAAAATATTTAGAATCAGCATCAGAATACTTTATTTGTAAACATAGGTCAAATTACAACAGTGTGTTAGGTACGGATCCCTAACCAATAGCGCTGACATGCAAATTCCTTCGTGTTTACGCCAAGCGCATAGAAACTGCACCGATGACGTCAATGCAGCCACGAGTCGCCGACGCAGCAAAATTGGACTTTAGCGTTAAGTTATTTTTAATATGTAAATGGTCATTCCATATTCTAGCATCGAATAGGTTTCACTAATTATATTGTAAAATAATTTCTTTTTAATTAAATTAGTTTAAAATCATTTTGTTTTTTTTTCGATCCACCGTCTGCAGTTTACGTAATTGGCGCAGTCGGTAGGATACTCGCAGGCCGGTTCGCGAATCGCGTTAGAATCAGTTCATCACGATCGCGAGTCATTCGGGTGACTATCAAGTCGCATCACGAGTATCCTGAATCTACGGGAAGCTGCGGAGCCGCGTGGAGAATCCAGCCATCGATTCACAGAGGAAGACCAGAGATGAAACACATGTGAGTGCACCAGAATCTTTCTCGTGTTGCTTCCTATCTATTCCTAGTTACTTTTATGTCCAAGATTTTTCATCACGAAATATCTCATCTTCGGGAACCTGCATCACGACAGGCACGCCGATTTGTAGTAGATATTAATAGATTTAGATAGTGAATTAGATTTAAACTTAGACAGTTTATTTGAAATTAAAATGCCTTATGACCCTGATGTAATTTTCAAGGCCTTACGCCTTGTGCCCGATTTTGACGGAACCCAAATATTTTAACCAGGTTCATTAATATCTGTGACCGAATAGTAACTCAATATGCTAGCCCCGAGCCAGGCAGTGAGCTAGGGAATTTATGTCTTTTAAATGGCATCCTAAACAAGATCACAGGGACTGCCGCATCCACCATCAACTCGAATGGAATTCCTGAAACTTGGGCAGGTATTAGATCAGCTCTTATAAATAACTTTTCAGACCAGAGGGACGAGACAGCTTTATACAATAATAATAATAATAATATAATAATAATAAGTTTATTGTTCTTCTCTCACATAGAATTTTACAGACAATATAAAAAAAAACAAACAAAACATTAGCGAAAACTCTTGTGATCTATGTGAGAGACTGGTTTCTGTACTAGGAGACCTGTATGACAGATTACCAGCCTCTCCAGACTCCGGACAATAGATGACAGTTGTATACAACATCAGTAAGAAGTAATAGTTGAGAGGGATTAAGCTAGGTGAGTGAGGTTGTTGCTGTTATGGTGGTACAAAGTGGGTGAGAGGAACTAAATTGAGTGAGTGTGTAATTGAGTATGTGTGCGTGAGTATGTGTGCGCGAGTGTGAGTGCGAGTGTGTGGGAGCGTGTATGCGTCTGAGTGAGTGTGTGTGGGACAGAGTGAGTGTGTGTGTGAGTGCGTGTGTGTGGGGTGAAAGAGGTGACAGCATACGCAGTTGGTTAGGATGGTACAATAAGCAGACTTTCAGTGTCATCGTAATTGAGCGACTTAAGCCAGGCAGTAATAACCCTCTTACAATTGGCTCTTGTAAGAGGGTAAACTGTTAGCTTCTTATTTATTTTATTATAAAGATGTCCACCAAGAAATTCAAAGAATTTGCGTGAGAAGGCAGTGTTACGATTAGTGAGTGTTGGGCAAACCCTGTGTTTGACTCTCTTGTTTGCATTAAGTAGTGGATCATAGCCAATTAAAGAATGTTGTTTTAGAGCTGAGCACAGAATAAACAGTTGTCTTACTGTCAGCACATCAGAGAGCAAGTACAAATCTTTGGTAGGAAAGAAGAAAGGTAACGACAATGACATCTCGTTGGCAACGCAAGGTAACAAGACCCCGCAGGAATTTTATGATAAATGTCAAACGTTGTTTAGTACTATAATGACCTATGTGACGTTACATGAGACTGTACCAACGACTGTCGAGGCGAAAAGGACTCTTTACAAGAAAGTCACTATGCAGGCTTTCGTACGCGGGCTAAAAGAACCTTTAGGCTCACGTATAAGCTGCATGCGTCCGGAAACTATAGAGAAAGCTCTAGAGTTCGTGCAGGAAGAATTAAATATAATATACCTGCAGCAACGTAACAATATCCCCAAAGCTCAAACTGCTCAGAACGCACCTAAAGTTCTATATAAACCTTCTGTTATGCCTGCTATGCCGTTTAACGCGTTTAATGTTCCGCGACCCCCAGTACCTAATTGGCCTGCTCCAGTAGGACAGCGTGGGTACCAACCTCAGCCTCAGGCTTTCAAATTCAATACGCCTGACCAGTATCAAAACCGCATGCCTACCCGAACTCAACAAATGTTCCGTGCACCATTACATCAAAGTAACGTTTTTAAGATGCAACCCAGGAATAATCCACCACAGAATCCGGGTCCGAGGCCTATGAGCGGTGTTCAACACTTTGTCCCAAGATCATTACCTTTGATGCCAGGGCATGACTAGCAGCGAAATGGGAATCCACCCCCGAATAATTATTTTAAGACACGTGAGTTAAATTTGAGTGAACTTGCTTTGCCTGATAGCTCCTATTATTCTGCTGACTGTTACTATGAGCCGGTATACGACTATTACACAGACGGTAATGACTGTTATGTTCTCTATGACTATGATTTTAACACCAATATGATTGACACTGACTGTAATCCAGCTGCCGTTCCATCATCGGACTACCAGACGTACGGCGATGCGTCATCGGTACATGGTGGACATCCCACCCATACGCACAAAACGTTTTGGGAACACTTTTATTATGCGTACAGCTAAAGAGTGGAATTCCCTGCCGGAATCTGTGTTTCCCGATAGCTACAATCTAGGGGTCTTTAAGTCAAGAGTGAATAGGTTTCTTCTAGGCAAGCGTGCTCTATCGTCGACCACATCATCGCTTACCATCAGGTGAGATAGTGGTCAAGCGCAAGCCTATTGATAATAATAAAAAAAAAAAATAGCAGGTGTGGCAGAGCCACAGCCAGGCCCTAGCCACGCTGATCAGAAACAGGACCAAAATTTTCAGTTGGATCAGAAATCCAAAGAGCAAAGATAGACGTTAATCTACAGACCCAAAGACAGTTACCCTATATAGAAATTTCTTGCCCTCCTTTAAAATTTCTGATTGACACTGGCGCTAACCAGTCGTTTATAAGCCCCGAGGCTGTACAAAACTTCTTCTAAGACTATCCACTCAACTATGACCCTTTCGAAGTCACCAACGTACACGGTGTTAGCAGAAACGAGTACTCTATAACACTACCGTGCTTCGACGAATTCAATGAGGCTGACGGTATAAAATTATTCATTTACCGTTTTCATGAGTACTTTGATGGCCTAATAGGATTAGACTTATTATCAAAATGGGAGGCTAAGATAGATCTAAAAGACTTTCAATTAGTAACTCGCACTGCTACGAACCAAATTAAAGTATATAATTCACGCAACGTCAATCTGTATGAGGATATTATCCCTGCGAAAAGTTCTAAATTAGTTAGACTACCCATTAACGCCCCGGATGGCGATGTCCTAATAAACGAACAAGTTCTCTGCAATTGTATCATTCATGAGTGCCTTACCACTGTTAATAATAGTCGTGGGTACGTTGAGTTAGAAAACCCAACACCTAACGATATTATATTCTCATTAGACCAGCCAACTCGTGCAGAACTGTTCAATGCTGAGTGTACACAGCTAAATCAATCGAATCGCGTAGATGATGTACTATCGCGTTTGCGTACGGACCACCTTAATGCAGAGGAAAGAGCTAATCTCCTAACACTTTGCTCCCGATGCGCAGATGTATTTTACCTTGATGGAGAACCATTGACATTCACCAACAAAATCAAACATCGCATAAGAACAACAGATGAAATTCCCGCTTATACTAAGAGCTATAGATACCCTTTCGTCCATCGGGAAGAAGTTAGGGACCAAATCACCAAAATGCTAGACCAGGGTATAATAAGACCATCTGACTCTGCATGGAGCTCACCCATTTGGGTTGTGCCAAAAAAAACTGTCGCTTCAGGGAAACAGAAATGGCGTATCGTAGTCGATTTTCGGAAGTTGAATGAAAAAACAATAGACGACAAATACCCCATACCAAATATTAGTGATGTCCTCGACAAATTAGGCAAGTGCCAATACTTTACGACCTTAGATTTGGCAAGTGGTTTTTACCAAGTGGAAATGGACCCTCAGGATATTCCAAAAACCGCATTTAATGTCGAACACGGGCACTTTGAATTCCTTCGAATGCCTATGGGACTGAAACTCACCGTCCACCTTTCAACGGGTCATGGACAATGTGCTAAGAGGCCTTCAAAACAACATCTGCCTTGTATATCTCGACGATATCATAGTCTACAGCACCTCTCTTCAAGAGCATATGAATAATTTGGAAAAGGTCTTCCAAAGACTTAGGGAGTCCAACTTCAAAATTCAAATGGACAAGTCAGAATTTCTAAAACTAGAAACCGCTTACCTAGGACACATTATCAGTAGGGACGGCATAAAACCGAACCTTGACAAAATTTCTGCAGTTCAAAAGTACCCAATCCCAAAAACCCCTAAGGAAATCAAACAATTTTTAGGACTTTTAGGTTATTATCGGAAATTCATCCCCGATTTTGCACGTATCACTAAACCTCTTACCCTATGCCTAAAGAAAGGTAGTAAAATTACTCTTAGCTCTGAATATGTCAATGCCTTCGAAACTTGTAAGACCTTATTAACCAATGACCCTATTTTACAATATCCTGACTTCAAAAAGGAGTTCAATCTCACAACTGACGCTTCGAATGTCGCTATTGGAGCCGTGTTATCTCAGGGACCTATAGGTTCAGACAAACCCGTCTGTTACGCCTCTCGCACACTTAACGACAGTGAGCTTAATTATAGCACCATTGAGAAGGAGTTGCTAGCCATAGTTTGGGCTACCAAGTACTTTAGACCTTATTCTGTTCGGTAGAAAATTTAAAGTACTGACTGATCACAAACCCCTCCAATGGATGATGAACTTGAGAGAGCCCAACTCACGACTGACCAGATGGCGACTCAGACTAAGTGAATATGACTTTAGTGTAGTGTACAAGAAGGGTAAATTTAACACAAACGCTAATGCTCTCTCTCGCGTAGAAATACATAATGAGGAAACAGATGAGATAAACTCAGTGATCGAAAATATTAAAAACCTCAGATCACTGATTAACAACCCATCGGAGGCATCACCTCCACCAACAGACCCCTTGACTGACACCAACTCATCGATCAAAAGTACTGAGGACCTAAGATCTATGATTAATAACCCATCGGAGGCACTACCTCCACCAACCAATTCCTCGACTGACACTGTTCATACCAGTAATGCACCCTATACTGGAAATTCCCATTACAGATGAACCCCTCAATAAGTTTCATCGCCAGATTCTTTTCACTATAGTAGGCGACATAAAACGCCGACCTACAATAACTAAACCTTTTGAAAATCATACGCGAATTACAGTCCAAATTTCAGAATCTAACCTAGAGAGTGACACTATTAATGCTATCAAAGAATACGTAAACCCTAAAGTCAAAACGGCTATCCTAATAAACCCACCATTAGCCATGTACAAAATAATACCCATCATACAAGACAAATTTAGAAGCTCCTCAATCAACCTAGTACTAGCCAAGACAGAACTCGAGAATGTTAAAGAGTATCTCCGACAACAAGACATTATCCGACATTATCATGACGGGAAGACGAACCACCGTGGCATAAATGAATGTCACCTAGCCCTCTCACGAAAATACTACTGGCCAAAGATGAAAGAACAGATCACCAAGTTTATTAACGAATGTACCATCTGCGGTCAGGCTAAATACGACAGAAATCCCATTAGACCTCAATTCAATATAGTACCTCCGGCTACCAAACCACTAGAAATCATCCACATGGACCTTTTTACAGTTCAGAACGAAAAATAAATACCGTTCATGGACGTTTTTACAAAATATGCCCAAGCATATCATTTGCGAGACGGAACCGCCATTAGCATTATCCATGCATTGCTACGTTTCTGTACCCATCATGGTCTACCTATGACTATCATTACTGATAACGGCACCGAATTCACAAACCAACTTTTCTCTGAATTTGTACGGTTGCACAAGATAACACACCACAAAATTCTACCTCATAGTCCAAAGGACAATGGTAACATCGAACGTTTCCACTCAACTTTATTGGAGCACATTAGAATTCTTAAACTACAGAATAAAGACGAACCAATAGTTAATCTCATGCCATACGCCATTATAGCGTACAACAGTTCTATCCATAGTTTCACTAAGTGCAGACCGTTTGACCTATTAACCGGACATTTTGACCCTAGAGCCCCAATCGACGTAGACCTGACTGAACAGATATTACAGCAATATGCGCAGAATCATAGACAACAGATGAAGCAAGTTTATGAAATCATTAACGAGTCATCTCTTGCAAATCGTACAGCCTTAATTAACAGTAGAAACCAAACTCGGGAGCCCGAAGTAGAATATACCCCTCAGCAACAAATTTTTATTAAAAATCCGTTTGCCAGTCGCCAAAAAACTGCACCACGTTATACGCAGGATACAGTACTTGCTGACTTGCCTATACACATATACACTTCGAAAAAACGTGGCCCAGTAGCCAAATCGCGGCTGAAACGTGTCCCTAAATCAAGCCAATTGTTACAGAATCCTGATACTACTGACAGTCCAAGCGACACACCCTCAAGAGATAAGACTTGAGACATTAGACGATGGACCGGGACTCCTACCATACAGATTAGGACCGACCAGACTAACAACTGATTATCACTCATTCATACAGTACATTCAATTAACCGACATCGAAGATAAAATTAATTCCGTACAGACGCAACTAAAGTCTTTCAGAACCAAGCTCACTAACGAAACTTATATGATTTATGAATATCAGATCGAATATCTTACAAACAAACTTAGTAAGGTACTACAACAAGTAAAATCTTTGGAACCTGTTAGAGTCAAAAGAGGTCTTGTAGATAGCCTTGGGTCCGTAATAAAAAGTGTTACGGGCAACTTAGATTATCTAGATGCCCTGAAGTATGATGAGGCCATTAAAACTCTACAAAATAATGAAAATAAAATAATATCAGAATTCAACAACCACATCAGCCTTAGTAAAGAATGGATGTCCCAACATGGTACCACCAACATGGTATCCTAGACCAAATAGCTAAAAATCAAGAAAAAAATAACTCAACTTTAGTACTACTTCTTGAGAAGAGTGCATATACAGATTATAGCTTAATAAAATTTGCGAAGTTTGCCCAAATTTTAGGAATTATAACCAATAATGTAGAAGATTTAATGTTAGAGATAATTAGGTTAGAAAACATGGCTTTTATAAGGGCTTCTAGCACCCATCATTCTATGATTGATATAGAAGTGTTAAGATCTATGATAAATAAAGAAAGAAAAGAAAGAAAGAAAAGAAAAAGTGTTTATTCGCCACAAAAACGACATACAAATTTTTTTACATCTTCAATTAAACCCTTAACGGTATCCAATATTAAATAGGCTCAAATACATATATAACCAAGATCAAATCCTAAATTTAGAGTTAAGAGAATATTATAATCTAATAAAACCAGGTTCCTACTTAATTGAGAAGAGAATAGTAATAATATACAGTTTTCCCACTGTCTCTAAAGACCTTTATGATTTATACAGACTATCCATTGTACCCAATAAGAAACAACTTGCCCTTATTCCTTCCTCTCCCTACATAGCAACAAACGAAAAATCATTCGTGTACATAGAGGCTGAATGCCCGAAGTATAGCAACATTCATCTCTGTGAAAAGAAGACAAGTCATCAGATTCGGACGAAGCCTGATTGCATCCAAGAGCTCGTCATCAACCAAGGACTAAGAGACACCTGCCAATTCACCAAGATCTCGCTCTCCAAGCAAGCAGTAGAAAAGCTGGATGATCAACATTACGTTGTCTCTCTGCCTCAACCTACCAAACCTCAACCTACAAAACCTTGTAGAATGTTGAAAGACTTCAACATTCTACAAGGAAGTTATCTCGTCACCATACCCATGAACTGCTATTTGGAAACACCAGAATTCACTATCATTAACGACAACAATGAGATAAAAGGACAGCCACTCAAGTTATCAAAAATCCCATACTACGACATGAACCAGACAGCTGATCCCACTCACATCATCGGCTTCAAGTCAGTCAACTTAGAAGAACTTCACAGCATCCAGAACAAAGTACTGATGGAAAGCCCTATCCAGATTGACAAGACTCTGCCGGTTGTCCTATATCATACAACCATACCGTTCTATATCATCGTACTATGCGCAACCATACTTATCATCTTGGGTATAAGCCGCAGATACAAATGCAGGAACCTTGGAGCTGATAATAATCAGAAGAAACCAACTCTTAGGACACATACATACGAGGATGTAACCAGAAAACAAGATAAAGTCCCAGCAACATTTGAACTAAACATGGTCAAATAGTTGCTGTTCTGCGGGTGGAGGTGTTAGGTACGGATCCCTAACCAATAGCGCTGACATGCAAATTCCTTCGTGTTTACGCCAAGCGCATAGAAACTGCACCGATGACGTCAATGCAGCCACGAGTCGCCGACGCAGCAAAATTGGACTTTAGCGTTAAGTTATTTTTAATATGTAAATGGTCATTCCATATTCTAGCATCAAATAGGTTTCACTAATTATATTGTTATAATTTATTTTTAATTAAATTAGTTTAAAATCATTTTGGTTTTTTTTCGATCCACCGTCTGCAGTTTACGTAATTAGTGTGCGAGATGTTACAGATAGGTAGATTCTCTATGTTTTGTGCAAAAGCGTACAAATATATTTAATTAACATTGTCAAATTGTTTTTACCCTTTAACACACATTTAACTTTTAAGGTATCATTATGTAGAATTATGTAAACTTTCACATTAGTAATAAAGGCAATACACATCAATACAAATTTATGTGTATTGCCTATATTATAGGTATATAAATACAAATTTAAAACACAACCAATTTCAATAAAGGTCAAATAGATTAAGTTATATGTTATATTAATGGTTAAGTCAAACCAAATTCAAAATCGTTAAAATTTTAACGATTTTGAATTTTGTTTGACTCACCTCAATAAGTGATGTGCAATTTTCTGAAGCAATAATTATAGATTGTCGTCCAAATATTCCTTTAGTGAGTTAGCATTTATTTATCAAAATTCTTAATAGTTCTGTTTTAAAATGTCCAGATTTAACGTTTGTTTTTTCAGGTAGTTTATTGAATTTTTTTTTTGCCATACAGTAGGTAGCTACTTTTATTCATTAGTGCAGTTTTTCCATAAGTCAATTCAAGTTCCGACTTATTTTTATCGCAGGATTTTCTATAGTGTCACTAAGTAGATATTTTGTTTGTTTAATGAAAGAAATAAAAAAAATAAGTTTTTTTTTTTTTATTATTGATAGGCTCGCGCTTGACCACTATCTCACCTGATAGTAAGCGATGATGTGGTCGACGATGTAGCACGCTTACCTAGAAGAAACCTATTCACTCTTGACTTAAAGACTCTCAGGTTGTAGCTATCAGGAAATACAGACTCCGGCAGGGAATTCCACTCCTTAGCTGTACGCATAATGAAAGTATTTCCAAAACGTTTGGTGCGTATGGGTGGGATGTCCACCATGTTCCGATGACGCATTGCCGTACGTCTTGTAGTCCAATGATTGAAAGGGCTAGGAGGAATTAGTTCATGCAATTCCAAAAAAAAACTCTCCAAAATGTAACCGATAAAAAACCGACAGACTGGCAACTTGGCGCAAATGTTCAAGGCTCTGGAGCCTAGACTCGACCAGTAACTCATTGCCGATAAGCCTCTTGGCCCGTTTTTCGATCGATTCTAGTGCATCCAGCTGGTACTTAGCAGGTCCGTCCCAGAGATGAGAGCAGTACTCCAGGCATGTCTGCACTTGATACAAGTTAAGCAACTATTCTGGCGTGAAGTACCGTCTCACCTCTACAAGGATTCCCAACTCTTTGGCAGCCAGTTGAGCTTTTGCTTCAATGAATGGACCAAAATTGAGGGTCAATGTCAACGTAACGCCAAGAAGCTCAAGATGATCCGTTATCGGCACGGTCACACCACGGAAAGAAGGAACCGATTGGAATTGGCTCCTTTTAGCGAAAAAAAGACACGCCTGGGTCTTAGCAGCATTGTTTATTATATATTTTCATTGACATTACTAATGTACTTGTTGAGTGCAATTTTAACTTAGAGCATGGTAGATTTAACCTATTTTCATGGTGTAATGTATATCTTGACTGCATATTTTCTCTTGTCGTGTAAAATGGTAGAATGGTGGATGGTGGTATGGTATGGAATGTTGGTAGTGTTGGTTATTTCGAATGAATTTGCATATTTCTAGAATGTATAGGCAGGGGAGGGTAAGTAATTTATGTTCTTGGAAATGAGGTTTGCAGCTATCGGTATCGTCTATATATACTAGGATTCTAATAAGTCTTTTTTACAATGTGAAAAGTGTTGGTGCATCTGTGCTGTTTCCCCACAATATCACGCAATATCACAATATCACAATATCGCAATATCACAATATTTTTTTTTACTTCACGAAGGGCGTATGCAAATTTGGATAGTTTTGATTTTATCTTTATAATATTTGATTTCCAGTTAATGTTTGTATCTATAGACAGGCCAAGTAGGGTAAATTCATGAACGACTTCTATTTTTTTGCCGTTGTAAGTGAAATTTATACCTAATGAGGTTTTTTGACGTGGGTGGAAGGGTATTATTTTGGTTTTAGAGAAATTTATTTCGAGATTATGGTCATTCATCCAAATTATTGTTTTATTAAGGGTATTTGTTAGGTCTTCGCTCAAACCATCGTTGCTTCGGCATGAAGTAAGGATCGAAATATCGTCGGCAAACAAAACGCATGGCACCTCAATGGTTTTTGGTAGGTCGTTTATATAAATAAGGAATAGGAGACATCCTATTACACTCCCTTGGGGAATAGAGGCATTAATTGTTTTGCTGTTTGAGCGAATATTTTGTATTTCCTTAGTATTTTCATTATAAAATTCTATTTCGACCTGGTGTTCTCTTTTTGATAAATAGGATTTAAACCATTCGTGAGCCTTACCGCGGATCCCTATGCCTTGTAATTTATTTTATAAAATGCCATATTGCACTTTATCGTAAGCTTTGGTCATATCTAACAGTAAACCTATTTATTATATTTAAAGCTGCCTGTATGTATTTGTAAATTGCTAGGACAGTAGATCGGTTTTTGCGAAAGCCGTTTTGGCATTCGTTAAATATTTTATATTTTTTGCAAAAGGAGTAAACGCGATTACACATAGCTTTCTCAAAAATTTTAGAGGCGGTTGGTAAAAGGGCTATTGGACGGTAATTGTTTGGATTCGTTTTGGAGTTTTTTTTGTGGATTGGTTTTATTAGAGCTTTCTTTAGGTAGTCCAGGAAAGCGGCGTCTTCGAAAGATTGATCAACTACCAAGTCGAATGGTAACGTGAGTTCGTTAGCACATTGTCGTATTAATATTGGTGGTAACTCGTCTATTCCATGGCTATTTTTGCTTTTTGTTAATTTAATAGGGTTTTAATTTCGCCGGGGTCCACTGGGCTCTGAAGCATGGTGTTTTCAGTGCGGCAAAGCAATGGGCTGCTCCGCGGTACAATGTCAGGTGCTTTGCTGCTATCTTCGCCGATTGTACGCACCGGGACTTACAGCTTAGTACGGCCGTTATTCCAAGTACGTACAGTGTGACGGTTGCACTAACTGAGCCCTGGACCTATGAGATCCCTAAGGCCCTACTGACTACAAACCTAGCCCTACAGCAATCACCTAGCACCCTAGTTATCCTAACGCCCTAACCTATCATACAAACCACACCAGACGTAGGTTACGTCGGTTTTACGTGCGGGATGTCTGTTACAATGAGACCTACGGTAACAGACGGAATTTGGGTAGGAATAGGGGTTTTGTGTACGTCGTGCAATGTACACAGGAAATGGTTTTCTCACTGCCGATCCCACAGACTCACAGGATCGTTGAAGGCTAAGGGTGTCTTGGCCACAGTAAGAGGAATCACGGAGAGATGAATCAAACTCAACTCCAGCTTGATGACTAATTTATTATAACAATTAACTTAATTATATACAAATTTTGTGGTCAATACACATTGATACGTCTTTAGATGTGTGTTGTGTGTGTATTGAGCCGATGAAGCGAATATTTTATTAGGCCATTTCTTAGCGCTGACGGTGTGCCGGTGACGCTGGCGCGTGGACGGAATGTGTGTCGCTGACGCTGTAATGGTGTTGTTGGCGCGTGTAAACTATTGCCTTGTTCAGGTTGAACATTCTGGCGCCTCTCAGGACCTGGACTCCAGTTGGTATAACTCAATTGTTTCGTGTTGATGTGGTAAACTGTAGACAGGGTCCGTTGTGGTAGTTGGTAGGCCTGTTGTTCGTCGGGTAGACCTGTTGGCAACGAACGGAGTTGGTTCTCTTGCTGGTTGGTTAGCTGTCTCAGTGGTGGTTTTTCTGGTCTTGTGCTGCCCTGTGACTCCAATCCGTCTCAGTATTGCTGGGCCGTAGCAAACTAAAAGTAAAAAGATTAAAAACATGATTATACAAGATATTGCACTTGTTAAGTATGTATGAGAACTAATTTGAGTCCAAACAGTACTGTCCAATTCGGTTTGTAAGGCACTTTCTTTATTAATTAAATGCTGAAAAATCTCCTTTGAGTTAGTTATGACTTCTTCTTTGGTAATGTTTAGCATGGATTTAGTTACCATGTGCGTGTTAATGGGAAAATCTATTTGTTTTGAGTATGATGTTACAATCGGTACTGAAACAATTCTCTTGGCAGTTAATATGTTATTAGTTGTTTTAATAACGCAGTTATCTGCGATTCGTATTACACCAACATTTTGAAGCTCAAATTCTTCTCTTTGTCCATCACAAAGTATTGACGTCGTAACCCGATCTCTTACAATGAATAACCAAGTGTTTGGCATGTAAAGTTGTTTCCATATTACTTTATTGGGTAAATAAAACGTTTTAGTAGGACATTTCGTGTGTGTCTGGTTTTTGAACAGTTGATTTACAATGCAATTTTCATTTAATTGCATGTTTTTCACGGCCCCAGGAAAGCAAATAAAATGGTTAGTCCATTCTAAACAACGTTTGAACTCCTCATAGTTCAAGTCAAAATATAGTTCGTTGTTGTAATCTAACCCTATGTAAGCTTTATGTACATCTAGGCTTTGGGCAGATTTATCTGAGTTTGTCTTTGGGACTGGTGTAATATACATCAAAGTATATTTAGTTATCTCTTGTATAGGGAAATATGCGTATACTTTTATATGAGTATTGTTGTCAGATATCTTGGTGTCCAGTAACTGTTGTTGAACGATTCTTAAATTAGAAGGTAATTTTTCGTTTGCTGATGATATCAGGTCACTGACGTTCTTTGGTGTTAATACACTATATACCGTTGCCCTGGTTAGGTATATTTCTGATAATCCGTTGTAATGATTCATGATTTCTTCCATGTAGTTATATGCTAATTGGTAAGTCTGCATAACACGTATGTTTATACTGTTGTGGTCGACTGTACTGAACCAACGGTTATAACTATCCATGTAACCTATAACTTGGTTTAGTTTAGTTTGGAATCCTACAAGTTTCTGTTTAATTCTTTCTTCAGTTTTGTTGATTTGTGAGATTGTTGATATCATAAATTTGGTTTGATGGTTGGCAGCTTCAATTAGTTTCTTTTGGTTTACATTTAATGATTCTATATCTCGGTATGCCTCGTCATTCACTCCGAAGATAGACGTTAGTAACTGTCCCAATATGCCCCTTTTCTTCCTAGTTTGGTTCATTTCTGTCAAATATTCTTTAGTCCGCTCAAATTTTGCTTCTTCTTCTAACAAATGATGGTGTAATTGCTTGCAAAATGCGGGATCTGTTACTTTTTCCGCATTAGTACATAGTTGACTAAATTGTGACGTTACTGTTTTCATTTTTAGAAACTCTTGTTCTAGGTGTTGTTTTTCATAATTTATTTCAATTCTAAATATTCCTCTGTCAATGCTTGCTGTTCCTATTTGTTCAACATAAAATCCTGGTGGTACCGTTTTTAAAGAGTATGTCGTTGTAGACGATTTTGCTGAACCCAATATTTGTAAAATGATGAAAAGCAAGGTTAACCATTTGGTTATTTTATTACGTCGTTTAGGTTGTTTAGTTTTGTTATTTCTTAGGATTGTAGCGGTATTTGTTTGTATTGCATGCACAGGTTCATTACTACTACCATTACTCCATTTTTTTGTTTCGATTGGCAATGGAATTAATGTGTGGATTGACCGTTTTTGAGTTGCTCCTGACGATTTTTGCAGTGTCACTACTCGGGTTAAGTCGTCGTTACCCGTATGTAATTCCTTTATTTTTGCAAGTGGCCATTTGCTGGGAGACATTTTCTCATCTTTTATGATTACTAGTGTTCCAACTGACAAGTTTCCTTCATTAGCTTTCCATTTGTACCTCTGTTGTAGTTGGTGTAAATAGTCTTTAGTCCAGCTTTTCCAGAAATCCTTTTTCATTTTTTGGATCTGTTTCCATCTGTTTATGTGATCTGTATTAGTTTCGGATAGCGGGTCTGGTGTCCCTACTGCTTCTCTCCCTATTAAAAAATGACTAGGTGTTAACACGATATTGTCGTTTATATCTTCACTTAGTGCACATAGAGGTCTTGAGTTTAAACATGCTTCCGTTTGTTGTAAAAACGTGCTCATTTCTTCATAAGCGAATGTCTGCTCTCCTATCACTCTACGCAAATGGTGTTTCATAGATTTTACTCCTGCTTCCCAAATCCCTCCGAAGTGGGGAGATGATGGGGGAATAAAGTGCCATTGTGTTCCAATGTTGGTCAACGTGTTTTGAAAGTCGTCAGACTGGGTTATGTCTAACATTTCTTTATACAAGTAATTGGCAGTGCCAACGAAATTGGTCGCGTTGTCACTATACATGTGTGATACTGGACCTCTGCGTGCCATAAACCTTCGTAGTGCTGCTATGAACGTTTCTGTTGATAAATCGCCTACTAGCTCCAAATGTACCGCTTTCGTGGATAGGCAAACAAATATTGCAATGTAGCCCTTGTAAGATTTATGTCCCCTTCCTTTCATTGTTCTCACTGATATTGGTCCAGCATAATCCACGCCTGTGTGACTGAATGGGTATGATTCCGTCACTCTTGGTTTTGGTAACGAGCCCATTTTTTGTGTAGCGGTGGATGATCTGAATCTAGTACATTTTACACATTTTTTAATGCTACTTTTCACTGTTCGCTTGCCTCCAAGTATCCAATATTTCTGTCGTATATATGCCAAGGTCAAATTGTTCCCTCCATGCAATGTGGTTAAATGCGCATCACGTACTATAATTAATGTTACATGATGGTCATGAGATAACAGAATTGGGTGTTTCTGATCATATGGTAAACTGGAGTTTTGAAGTCTTCCTCCTACTCGCAGTAAGCCCTCATTATCAATAAACGGATCAAGGCATGCTAACCTGTTTCCTTTCTTCAATGATTGTCCGGCTTTTATGGTTTTGTACTCCTCGGAAAATACTTCTTGTTGGACTAAGAAGAGTACTTTTTTAGTTGTTACATTAATTTCCGTACAACTTAATGTTTTTTTGTATTCGTGTTTATTTACGAATCTGTAGCAATACGATAATACTCGTATCATCCTTTGAAAGCTTGAAAACCTTATCCAGGTTTCGTTTTTAGGTATAATAGTTATATGGAAACATCGTTTAATTTCCTCACATATCTCTGGTACTGTTTTTGTACAAGGAATGTCATCACTTTTTAACCACTCTGGTCCATTCCACCATAGAGATGAGTTTTGTAATGTGTTTGGCGCAATACCTCTTGTAATTAGGTCAGCTGGATTTTGTAATGTATTTACATAATTCCATTTCACTTGTGGTAATTTTCTTTGTATTTCGGATACCCTGTTAGCCACGAAAGTCTTCCATCGCTCAGCTTCACCTTTTATCCAGCCGAGAGTAATCATTGAGTCAGTCCAACAGTATATATTTGCGATTTGCATTCCCATTCCAGTAACAACTTTCTCCATCAGTTGGGTTAGTAATACTGCTGCACATAACTCCAATTTTGGTAATGTAGTTTTATGCTTTTTTGGCGCTACCTTTGATTTAGCTTGTAACAGGGTTATGTTAAATATATTATTATTTCGTATCCGACAATATATCACTGCACCGTAGGCTTTTTCAGAAGCATCACTGAACCCATGCAGCTCGACTCTCGAATTGTTTGAAAAATGACACCATCTCGGGATGGAAATCTTCTCAATTGTTTTTAGTTGGTTTTGTAGTTCAATCCATCTTATTTTAATAGTTTCCTCTACGGGCTTATCCCACTCTGTGCCATTTGTCCAAAGTTCCTGAATCATGAGTTTCATATTTATGACAACAGGTGCTAACCATCCCAGAGGATCAAATATCTTTGCGATTTCTGATAAAATGAATCGTTTTGTTGGTTTTTCATTTTTGTTAATAGTTATCTGAAACAAGAAACTATCCCCTAAGGGTGACCATAATACTCCTAATGATTTTCTAGTTTCATCTAGTGGTATTTTCATCACCTGGTCGTCTTTGCATTCATTAGATATATTTTCTAACAATTCAGTATTGTTAGACGACCATTTCCGTAACTTAAATCCGCCTTTTCGTAGCATATTTATTAAGTCTTCTTGTAATATTTTTGCTGACTCAACATTAGTATCTCCTGACAAAATGTCGTCTACGTAGAAGTCCTGGAGAGTTCTTTGGCTGGCTATTGGGTAGTTTGCTTTCTCATCAATAGCGAGTTGTTGCAGCGTCTTAATCGCTAAGTATGGGGCTGCTGCAGTTCCATACGTTACAGTAGTTAATTCGTATTCGTCGATAACATGTTTCGGAGACTTCCTCCATACTATTCGTTGGTATGTGTAATCTTGTTCGTTAATATTTATGTATCGGTACATTTTTTCGATGTCCGCCATAAATGCTATTTTGTGTTTACGCCAACGTAACAGTATAATTGCTAAATCTTGCTGTAGTCTAGGTCCCGTAAACATATTATCGTTTAGACTTAGGTTAGTACTTGACTTGCTCGATGCATCAAAAACTACTCGTAGCTTAGTAGTTAGTGAATCTTCCTTGATTACTGGTTGATGTGGTATATAGTATTTGCCTTGGTAATAGTCAGTACTAATAACTTTCCTCATATGGCCCATTTCTAAGTACTCATTGAGGAACTCTTGGTATTTATTTCGTAAGTTTTCATCTTTATCGAACTTCCGTTCTAATTGTAATAGTCTTGCAACAGCTTTTTTGCGTGAATTCCCGTAATCTACGTTGTGGTTTTTGAATGGGAGTTTCACTGTGTATGTTCCATCTGGATTTCTTATAGTAGTTTTTTGGTAATAGTTTTCACAAGCCTGATCCTCGTTGGATAATTGGTATTCTTCTGGAATTTCTTCTAACTCCCAAAACTTGTTCAATTGTTGAACTTCTGTCGTACGTGTCATCATACTAATAACTGTATTTGTATTGGTAGTATTGCCGCAAATACCGGATAAAATCCACCCACACTCGGTATTTTGAGCGATTATTCCGTCTTGCATCTTGTGTAGCCCGTTTAGAAGTAAGTTACTATATTCTTGGGCTCCCAATATTATATCTATTGGTCCTTTTTTGTAGTACGTAGGATCGGCAAACAGTTTGTTTTGTAAACAATCTGATTTTAGTTCTGGTAGATTCTTTTCTGGTAGACAGCCAGTTAGTTTTGGTAGTATTATAAGTGTGACTGGTAACCTATATTCACTTGGAAATCTTGGCTGTAGCATGATATTAATAGAGTTTTTAGATGTTTTAGGTTTCTCATCAGCAATCCCGATTACTTCGGTATGTATCTTAATACGTAGATATGACAATAGTTGGGCAACCTCTTCTGTGCAGAAAGATGCCTCTGAACCTTGGTCACACAGAACCCTTAGTAAGTGCGATGTCCCATCCGACGAGTGAGTTTTTATTAGGGCGGTCGCTAGTAGTGTGGTTTTTGGTATATTAGTTTTGTTAATAGTAGACATGTTTGATACAGTTTTTGCCATGGATTTACTTGTGTATGGGGTTGACAAGTCGTCCTTTTTTGACTCACTCTTAGCGTATCTTATAGTATTATTATTGTTGTTCAAGTGTAAATAAGAATGATGACCTCTTTTCCCACAGTATCCACAACTTTTATTGCTGTGACATTTTATCGACGTTTCATGAATCAAACAATTTTTGCACATCTGTTTTTCGGTTACGATATTATTGCGATCTTGCACTGTTAGCGTTTTGAAACTAGCACATTGATATATGATGTGTTCGTTACTTTGGCAGAACCAGCATACACGTTTATCGACTTGTTTTGTTGTTAAGTTTGCTGACTCATGGCGCGATCTGTGAGCAGAAACCTCTTCCCTCAAAGAGCTTGAAGTTTCCAAACACTTAAACCTTTTTTCTAAGAATTGCATCATTGCCGAAAATTCTTGTAATTCATTAGGCTTTTTTAATTGGTGTTCGTATTTTTCATCAGTTTCAGAGTCCCATATTCTACTGAGTATTCTTGTCAAAATTGGGTCCCAAGTCAATATGTTGATATTTTGACTTTTTAGTGCTTCTAGGTTCTCGTTGATTGTATCATGCAGATTTCTTAAGTTTGAGGCATTACTTTTCTTTATTTTCGACATACTCAGAATGTTATCAATATGCTTAGTAATGATTATTCTTTCATTTTTGTACCGTCTTGTTAACAGATTCCATGCAGTTGTGTAATTAGCGTCACATACGGTTAAATGCTTGATCAGCTTAGCGGCGTCACCTCGCACATGTGTTTTTAAATACTGCATTTTTTCCGTGTCACTTAACGATTTATCTTCGTGTACTATTTTTAAGAATAAATCATAAAAGGAATTCCATGACTCATAACTTCCACTAAACGTTGGAATTATTATTTTTGGTAACTTAACTGAGGTTTTATGGTTGTTTTGTGTTGATTTTTGACCTATTGTTGCTATTAATTTTTCCATCACATGATCGAATTCCGTTTGGGTTTTCTCAAACATATTCCCTTGAAAATAACTATGTTCCAACGTACTATCTTCCATTAGAATGAGTACATGCGTTTCTTCAATTTCTTGCCACTGTTTTTGTAACGTGGCTATTAAGGATTCTAAATACCAACTCGCTTTTTCTTCAGTCACCGATTGAGTTGCTGAATGTAACTTTTTCTGCATCTGATTAATCCGAAATAGTTGAATAAATAGTTTGGGCGAGCTAATGCCTTCTTCCTCTTCGGGTTCTATATCTTCTAGGTCGTATAGTTGGTTTACTACTTGTAGTCTTTTCTCACACATCAACAGGTATTCAATAGCCTGCGTATACTGTGCATTGATAGTACTAAAGTAATTGGTAGTAATATATTTGTGATCACACAAAACATCTTGGTTTTTTATCCGTGAATGGTTTACGGACGTTCTAGTAAATATTTCTGTAAGTCGAGTTCTTCTTTCCGTGATATATTTCTGAGTTTTTCTCGATGCTGAGTCTTTCTTGATGTTAATGAATATTTGTCTTAGTTCGTTATAATCTGCCTCTTGGCTTCTTATAACTTCGTTTATTTCTTGTATGTCCATTTTTCTTTACTGTCCCTACTAATCCTATTTGTTAAGAACGCTACCCAATTGTAAGTATGTCAGTCCCTATAAATACAACAAACAAGCGCTTCTCGAGAACGCTAGTTCGAAGTACGCCTAAACGTCATTTAGTCGGTATTAGTGTAAGACAAAAGGGAAGTATTTTATTTCTATGTTTCTTTTGTTTTGTAACTGTCACAATGTTAAAGTACCGATTAAACAAATTCCCTGGTTCCCCTAAAAAAAAACAACGGTTCGAAGGACCAAATGTACGCACCGGGACTTACAGCTTAGTACGGCCGTTATTCCAAGTACGTACAGTGTGGCTACGGTTGCACTAACTGAGCCCTGGACCTATGAGATCCCTAAGGCCCTACTGACTACAAACCTAGCCCTACAGCAATCACCTAGCACCCTAGTTATCCTAACGCCCTAACCTATCATACAAACCACACCAGACGTAGGTTACGTCGGTTTTACGTGCGGGATGTCTGTTACAATGAGACCTACGGTAACAGACGGAATTTGGGTAGGAATAGGGGTTTTGTGTACGTCGTGCAATGTACACAGGAAATGGTTTTCTCACTGCCGATCCCACAGACTCACAGGATCGTTGAAGGCTAAGGGTGTCTTGGCCACAGTAAGAGGAATCACGGAGAGATGAATCAAACTCAACTCCAGCTTGATGACTAATTTATTATAACAATTAACTTAATTATATACAAATTTTGTGGTCAATACACATTGATACGTCTTTAGATGTGTGTTGTGTGTGTATTGAGCCGATGAAGCGAATATTTTATTAGGCCATTTCTTAGCGCTGACGGTGTGCCGGTGACGCTGGCGCGTGGACGGAATGTGTGTCGCTGACGCTGTAATGGTGTTGTTGGCGCGTGTAAACTATTGCCTTGTTCAGGTTGAACACCGATTGACGCAAATAAATTATTAAAAAAGTTAGCTATTTGCTTAGGTTCGGTGACAATTATATTATTTATTTTAAAATTTGTGTTATTTTTATCTCGTTTTATTTTTTTGTTTGTTCTTTCGTAATATTCCAAATAGTTTTAACTTTGTTATTTGATTTCTTAATTTTATTTATATATTTATTGATTTATTTATTTAAACTTCATGTACAATAGTGGTACATAGGCGGACTTAATGCCACAAGGCATTCTCTACCAGTCAACCTTTGGGTTAAAAATTACAACATTGTGAATAGGTACAAAATAATATTTAAGATAACAACTAGTATACGAAAATGTATATACTTACATATATAATAATAATACACATATACAAATAAAATAGACTAATAAATACCAATAATAAAAGAGAAACCTATTAATAATTATTACGACTAGACTTCTGTCTCTAGATGAGAGCATTGAGAGCTATTTAGTCTGACTCAAATAATGGTCACGAACTTTTCTTTTAAAAGTGAGTTTGCTTTCAGCCTTTTTAATGCTAAAGGGTAGCGCGTTCCAGAGCTTTATCGTTGAGACAGCGTATGAATTGGACATAAAACCGGTACGGTGTGAAGGAATTTGGAGGAGTAGATTTTTTAAAGCTCGAAGGTTACGATTGTGGGAACTGCCCAACACTTTGAAATAAGTTTTTAGATAATCGGGAGCACAAGGATCGTTCATAATAGTGAAGAGCAAGCGGAGAGATCTGAGGGACCTCCTGAGGCGGATAGGCAGCCATTTAAGCTGAGAACGGTAGGAAGAAATGTGATCGTATTTACGAAGGCCAAAAACAAAGCGAATACAATTGTTGAGAAGTCGATCCAATTTATTTAGAAGTTCTTGGGATAGATCAGGATAACAAACATCAGCATAGTCGATAATGGGAAGCACAAGTGACCGGACCAAAGTGATTTTGGTGCTGGATGGGAGGAAATGCTTGAATCTATAGAGAGACCGCAGCGAGAACGCGACTTTCTGACTCACCTGAGCGACGTGTTTATTCCAACTGAAACTGTCGTCAATGTACAGACCTAAATCTTTTACATGAGGTGAAAGAGAGATGACGGAGTTCTCGTACATCAGTGGCATAAGTTGGCCAGTGTTCACACTTCTCAAATAGTACGAACTACCAATGAGGATGGCCTGACATTTCCCGACGTTAACAGAAATCCCAAATTTGCCAGACCACTCACTGATAGCTCGAAGATCAGCATTGAGTAATGAAATGCAATTATCAAGGTTGGCAATGTCTGATTGAGCGTATAGTTGCAAGTCATCAGCGTACAGATGGTAAGAACATTTGAGGATAACAGTAATTGAGTTTATAAATAAAGAGAATAAAAGAGGAGAGAGTATACCGCCTTGTGGGACACCAGTTACCAAGTCGCACCAGTCAGAGCAATCCTGATCAGCACGCACAGCCTGCTGGCGACCACGAAGATATGATGAAAACCAATCACGTGACAACGAAGAGACCCCAATTTGAGACAGTATGGCCAGGAGAATGTCGTGATCAACGGTGTTAAAAGCATTGGAAAAATCTATTAAAACCAGCACCGTTAACCTCGAATTCTCCAAGCCATCCCTAATGTCTATATACATACTGCATATATTATATACTGCAATTTTTTTGCTGTTATAATTGTTTTTTTTTGTGTTTTTTCATAAGTTTTATAGTTCTGTTTAATTAGTGGATTATTCGTTCTAAGTGTAAGTATCTTTTCAAGCCTCTTATTTTTACATGAAAGATCTGTGGTTAGCCAATACTTTTTGTATTTTTTTTTAGTTTTTTTTTTAATTCAGGTATACTTTGGTTTAATATGTTGGTTAATGTGTTATTAAATGTTTCATAGTTTTCATTTATGTTTTTATCTGTTTTTATTATTTCATTCCAATTTTTTTCATTTAATTTAGATTTAAATAGTTGGATATTTTTATCATTGAATAACCTTTTTTTGACATACCAAATTGTTTTTTTAGTTTTTTGTGGCAATACCATGTGCATGATAGTACCATTATGATCTGAGAAACCCAATTCTTCTACTGTTGCGTGTAATTTACTATGGAAATTTGTAAAAATTAAATCTAGGCATGTTGATAATATTTCTGTTATTCAAAGATTTTGCAATATAGATTCAGTTATTCAAAGATTTGACAAACATATTTGTTTCGTATATGTAAAGCGATGGCAAGGTAAGAATTTTTAGATGTATAAAGAATGGTTGTCAACTGTCTGTACTTTTAAGGCCACACATAGCACTGACACAACATTTTTGGGCTCTAAATACGAGTTATCTAACTACTGAATTGCCACAGTATATTACGCCATATCTGAGTGTTGATGCAACATAGCCGTTATAAGCTGTTAGTACGGACTCTAGGCTTACTATTTTCGATAGTTTATAGAGAGCTGTTTGAATTTGTGTTATTGGTTCTTTAGGGAAGTAGGTCTCAGAATTATTAATTATGGTCCATGCCGCTTTAGATTTATTTTTGGACGTCTGAATTAAGTAGTTATTTCGTGACGATTGTGTTATAACTCTTTTAAATCTTGCAGAATAGATCTTAAACGATTGTTTATTGTTTGGGATAGGATTTGTTCTATATTGCCAGAGCAAGTGTCGTTTCTTTTTACTTCATTTCCTTAGACCGTTAGTGATATATTTGATTTTCTGTAGGTAATTGTTCTTTTTTTTTTTGTGGTATACAATAAAGTATATAATAATAATAATAATAAAGACCGTAAAAACATCTGAATAGGTAAAGAAAATGGCCACATGCCTCATTGACGTCGCGAGTTGTATATGTGTCTGAAAAAGTGAGACTTTTAATGCAATTTCTAAATTATCTTGGTCATTTCAAAAATTGTACTGTATGATCTGACAGGCCCAGTTCTATAATTTCTCATTTACAGCCTTTTACATTATGCGCTATATTGTCCAAGCAGGTCGCACTGCTTACTAGGCTAGGGTTGAGAAATTTTTAATTTGAATTATATTTTAACAATGTATATTCGAAGTTTGTTTATTTCTTTTCAATAATTTGATATTAAAGACCCCACATAAGACAATCTTTTTGTTATTAATTTTAAACACAAAAGATGCAAAACATTATTAACATTTTCGAAAAATGCACATTAGATTGGGGCGCCCTTTATACATACAACAATAATGTTGTGTGCTGTCAATTCTATCGCGCAGCATTCAATTAAGTTGATTATGGAATATTTCCCTAAGTTTAACACTTTATACTGGTGACCGGCCCTGGTCGGTTTAAGTTAAGTCACTAGCTGATATCTGCTGCCATCAAACTACGCTTATCAACGGAGTAGGTAGGTAAGTATTTAACCCCTGAGGGTATGAAATCTTTCCGATCTTAATCAAACTTAGTATGATTGTTCCAAAAGTTCTGAGAAAAGATAATAAAAAATTCACAATCTTGGAAAAGTGGGTTTTCTTGATCTACTATACATAGTTCACCAGATGTGAAATAAGACAAAGTAATGTTATTTGGAATAGAATAGAATATTATTTATTTGCTCAGAATGTAGGTATTTATAATAAGGTGGTTACAATAATATCAAGAATCCTTGTACATTCTACCATTTTGGCATGCAAACATTGATGCAATTTGTCATCAAACATACATACATTGATATCTATACAACACAACTAAAATTTATCAGCTATATAGAATATAGAATATCTGACACGGAATAGTAACATTTATTTAATAGAAGTAAAGTGAGTTTCTTTTTGAAAGTTTTTACTGATTCCTCTTTTATGGAATTAGGAATGTTGTTAAAAATAACCGGTGCCATACCAAAAATACTTTTCCTCAACAAGGCAGTCCTATATCCACCTGCGCGTAACAAGTTTTGGTATTGAGATCGCAAAGTTACGTTTCGGCATCTGCTTTCCGATAAAGTTAAAAATAGATGTCCATTACATTTAACAAAAAGAACAATTTCTAAAATGTATAGGCACGGAAATGTCAACAAATTATGACTTTAAAAAATTGGAACACAGCTGTCAGTAACTCTTAAACTAAATATTGCTCGTAGGCAGCGTTTTTGGGCCATTGGCCATTTATAATACCAAACCTTAAAATAGAAACGACAAGACTATGATATGCTAGTAATACTGTTTTGATATTAACTTTTTTTTTAGGTTATAAAGCGCATAAGCAGATGCGCTAAGTTTTTTACAGATTTCTTCTGCCTGTGCCTTCCATGTCAGTTGACTGTCAATTAAAATGCCTAGAAATTTTGTAACATCTACTCTGTCCACATTTTGACTATTATAATTAATATTTAGATCGTTGATACGAAGTCTTTGGTAAAAATACATTATTTTTGTTTTTTTTTATGTTTATTTGCAAGTTGTTAGTATTTAGTATAATTTTAATGGTGTGGTTTATATCATTTTCATAATTTTCATTATTGTCACATTTTAAGAGTACTGTACTATCGCAGGCAAACAGTACCTTGGGGTGGTGGATTTGGCGCGGGAGGTCATTAATGTAAATTAAAAATAACGGAGGCCCAAGAACGCTTCCTTGGGGTACACCGAATTTAATTTCACTATTGGAAGACACGTATTTTTGTTCTAATTTAGACTTAACGCATACTTTGTTAATTTCTGTCATCTGTTTGCGAACGGATAAATATGTTTTTATTAGGTTCAGTATATTACCTCGAATGCCCTGCGTTCAGTTTTTGAAGAAGTATGTTATGGTTGACATAATCTAACGCCTTCGACATATCTGTATATATAGCTCATATAGGCGTTTTAGTATGAACATTCGACATAATAGTATTCAACAGGTCCAAAATTGCCATGTTTATATTCCTATTTTTCCTGAACCCGTATTACTCATGGCGCAGTATATTATATTTAGTCAGGAAAGATAATATTGCTTCATGTATAACTTTTTCTATTATTTTAGAAAAAATAGATAGTAAAGCTATCGGCCTATAGACATAATTATCATCTTTACTGTTCTTTTTATGAATTGGTTTTACAATTACAGTTTTTAATTTGTCAAGAAATGTTCCTGATGATATGCTAACGTTAATAATATGCGATGAAGGGCCAGCTATACCATTGGCAACAAATTTTATGACTTGCGTGGAAATCCCGTCATAACCAAAGCTCTTTTTATTTTTTAGTGATTTAATTATTCTCATCACATCTTGAGGTATGACTGGTGGCACAAATATTGAGTTAGGGTTATAGTCTATTTTCTTAACGTCGTGCATTGGGTTATTAGGTATATTAGTTATTTAGTCTATGAAAAAAATATTGAAAGACTCTGCTATTCCTTTCGGATCCGTTATTATCTGATTATTATTTCTTATCTGTGTAATTGGTTCCCTATTCTTTTTGCTGTTATTTATTATTTGCCATGAGGTTTTAGATTTATTCTTCGAGTTCTTGATCAAGTAATTATTTAGGGCTTTCTGAGTTAATTTAATTATTTTTTAAATCGTTTAGAGTAATTCACAAAAGCGTTTTTATTTTCTGGTGAAGGCCTTAGTCGTTGTTTCCAAAGTAAATTTCGTTGCCTTTTACTGCATAATCTAATACCACGCGATAGCCACTTAATTGGTTTTTCTGATTTTATATAAGTCATGCATGAGCTTAAATATATCAAAGAAATTATCATACGCTTTATTTGAATCCTCTGTGTTGTATACGTCAGAAAACGATAGATTTTGCAAATAGTTATTAAATTGAATGAGATTTTCTATACAAGTATCTCGAATCTTAGTTCTCCAAGTTTGAATTATGTATGATTTATTAATTTTTATCTTAATTATTTGTGCTGTATGATCTGATAGCCCAAAGTCTATTACTTGACTATGACATTTTTGTCTTGTATTGTGTGCAAAGTTATCTAAACAGGTATTACTAATAAGACGTGTCGCTTCATTAATTTCTAAATTAAGATTGTAACTCAAGAGAAAGCTTTTAAATTCCAACGTTGTTTGTGATTGTGTGTTCGGATGTACTGGGTCAGGAACTGCAGCAGGGACTTCTTCAATGAATTTGATTATTATTTAATATAACGATAAAGATTTATTTTGGTCAAGGATTACAGTGAAATTCAGGTACAATGCGACTAGGTGGTTTTGCTCGAAGCGCTGTCGATCAGTAAACTCTTGGTCCGCGGGTCCATGGATTTTATAATCTTGATGGTGGGCGGTCGCGCGCGCCCCGTCCCGCGCTCCTCTGCTTGCCTTCCCCTCGCTCGCCCATCAGCTGTTGTGCGTCACGTACATAGGTGCGTGAACATAGCCGCCGCCTTGGAAGCACCCGCTTCCAATGAAATTTTACGAAATTTCACAGGTACCGCTGTCATCGCCGTCTGGTAGTAACGGACAGAGCTTTGTGTAAGCTCGTCGAATCTGTCCTGTCGCTGTTTTGACGTCTGCGACTCTGGAGATGCCGTCGTTGCCGGTGAAGGTGCGAGTGACTCTGCCTAGGCGCCATCTGAGAGGTGGCAAGTTGTCCTCTTTTATAAGAACGAGGGTATTAGGTTTTATTTCTTGATTTTTATTTTTCCATTTAGTTCTTATCTGAAGTTCAGTTATGTATTCCTTAGTCCATCTCTGCCAGAATTGTTGTCTCAGCTGTTCCACTCTTGCGTAACGTGACAGTCTGAATGTTGGTGTAGCGGTGATGTCTTCAGAGGCTGCTGCAGTGAGTGGTCGACCGATGAGGAAGTGCGCCGGCGTCAGTGGCAGTTCGTCTGTGGGGTCGGACGACAGTGGTGATATGGGGCGTGAGTTCAGGATGGACTCGATTAATGCCAATACTGTGTGTGGAGTACTCCAAGCTCCACAAATAATATAGGTATGTATTGGAAATAAAACACCAGGTTAGTATTTGGGTACATCAAACGCTCAGTGATCACAACGACCGCTCTCTCTGGTGGATGACAGCGAAAGTGACACCCACCTTGTCAGGGTTGCCCTCACTACCCGCTTTATGCACGTTTATTTTAAATAATTACTAATGTGATTTGATAACAGAATACCACATCTCTTCCTTTTATTAGAAAAATTAATAAACATTACTTATACATAAGTTTATGATTTTAACATTAATTTTTTGTTAATTATTAACATTGAATTCTTTTTAATTCAAATTTACATCATGTTAATGTTGTTTTCTTTTATTCCTTTTCACAATTAATTTTGATCTTCGCCCGACATATAATTTTCATCATTAGATTCTGTATCAACAACTGTCCAATTGCCTTCTACACGCTTAAGATGAATAACGTTTCTTTTAAACTCTTGGCCGGTTAAATCATTACGGACATTTGCTTCATTACCATGTGTACTGACCACTGTATGTGGCTCTGGATCGAAATTTGGCGTTAATTTATTACTTTTTACAAAATTCTTTACATATACCTTCTGGCCAACTTCAATTTCCTGTTCTTTTGCTTTGCGTTTCCTATCCTCATTTATTTTCCCTTTTTCTTTCTTTTGAGTGTCTTTATCTCGGACCTCAAGATCTAAATCCATATTTTCAACACAAATCAAGCTCGGTAACTTATCTCTAAACAAACGTCCATAAAATAATTCCGACGGAGATTTCCCAGTTGTACCATGAGGAGTGCTATTGTACATCATAAGGTATTTGAGTAAATCATCTTTCCAATCTGACTTCTGTATTTGACTTATTTTTAATCTTTTTAATATATCCCTATTCTGCCGTTCAACCTCTCCGTTTTGCTGGGGCCAGTAAGGAATTGTGTTATAAATGCGAACTCCAAATTCTTCGCAAAATGATTTAAATTCTTGACTGGTGAATTGGCGGCCATTGTCGCAAGTTAGACTAACTGGGATACCTAACCGGGAGAAAATTTCTTTAAGAACATTAATGGTATCTTTAGCTGTGATAGATCTCATAATTTTAATTTCTTTATATCGACTGAAATAATCAATTATAACAAAAAGATAGTCTCCACTGGGCAATGGACCTAGGAAGTCTACAGCGGTGTCAATCCAAGCTTGTATTGGCAGCTCTCGCCTTTTCATCGGTGTAGGTGGGTTTGGGCCGGACACCAAGATACAACCTCTACAATTTTTTACAACATTTTCTGCGTCTTTGTCAATTTTTGGCCACCAAACTTTTGTACGCAACCTAGCCTTCATGTTTACTATCCCGGGATGGCCTTCATGAGCAGCCGCTAACACTTCGTGTCTTAATTCAGAGGGAATCACAATTTTGTTGCCGCGTAATAACAGGTCCTCATGCAACCAGAGTTCATTTTCAAATAATTTATAATTATTAACAATTTGATTCCATTTATTATTATGTAATCCGTCCCTAACAAGTATAAAATCTTTATCAGACTTAGATGCTTCTGATATAGTTTTTAATGACAACGATGTTGGACGCGCATACTGTACAATTTGGTTGATATGATATTCGCTCTCAAACGGAGTACAGTTTTGATTTGTGCAAAGTCGTGACAGTGGGTCTGCAATATTTGATTTACCAGGTTTGTACACAACTTTGTAATTATATGCTTGTAACCTCAGAACCCAACGCTCAATTCGAGCACAAGGTTTCGACAGCGGTTTAAAAATTACCTCTAAAGGTTTGTGGTCTGTAACCAACTCAAACTCTTTCCCATATAAATACATGTGAAAATGCTCTATAGCCCAAACTAAAGCCAACGCTTCCTTTTCGGTTTGGCAGTAACGTTTTTCGACGTCCGTCAAACTTTTATTTCCGAAACCAATGATACGCGGCCCAGTCGAATCATATTGTATGAGGACTGCTCCCAAACCTACAGGACTGGCATCAGCCATGACTTGTGTTCTGTCATCTGGGTCATAGTAACCCAAAGTATCTATTTTGTTAAGACATTGTTTGAGTTGGTTATAGGCTTCTTGCTGTTTAACTGTCCAGAAATTAGAAATGTCTGCATGTTTATGGAGTTTTTTCCGCAAAACTTCACGGATTGGTTCAGTCAAAGTGGCTAAGTTCGGTATCCACTTCCCTACAAAATTAATCAAGCCTAGAAAACTTTGGATCTCTTCGACATTTTTAGGTTCTCGGAAAGACTCAATTGTTTTTTTATATTTGTCTAGAGGTCTTACACCGTCTGCCGATAGTCGGTGTCCAAGGAATTCGACTTCTTTGGCCTTGAACAGACATTTCTTTTTATTTAGTAATACATTATTTGCCTTGAGAACATGCAAAACATTTTTGAGGTTCTCGTCGTGCTCTTTCTCATCTCTGCCACACACAATAATGTCGTCAATGAAATTTGCGACACCTTGGCACTTAATCAACATGTGTTCCATAATTTTCTGGAAATGTTCCGGAGCACTCGAGATACCGAACATGAGCCTTTTATACCTATATAACCCCTTGCTTGTAATAAATGTTGTAATTTCTCGACAATTTTCAGCAATTACTACCTGATGAAAAGCATTACAGATATCTAATTTGGAAAATAATTTAGCTTTTCGGAATTTCGGCATTAATTGGTGCATGGTTGGCAAAATATGGCGTTCTCTAATGATTGCCTTATTTGCACGACGCATATCAAGACAAATCTTAACATCACCATCCTCTTTGAGAACGGGGACCATAGGGGAAACCCAAGAAGATGGTTCATTCACTGGTTCTATGATATCCATCTTCATTAACTCGTCAATCTTATTGTTGATTTTGACTTCTAATGGTATTGGGACACGCCTATACGGCTGACAAACCGGTGTAACTGTTTTGTCAATTGCAATTTTTAAAACAACATTTTTAAATTTTGGAAATTGATTGACACTTACCTCATTAATGTCTAAACCTAGTTTCAATACTTTTAGTGTTATCGCACTGTCTTTCCCTAATAAATTTCTTACACCATCTTTTATCACATAGAATTTTGCCAGAATAATTTCTGGACCTGCACGAATTTCAGCCTCAAATGATCCCAGCACCGTTAGGGGATCCTTAGAACCGTAGGACATAAACGTTTTATCTGGGTTTTTTATTTGATTCGTAACCATCACATTTTTTGCCTTCATAAGATTCCAGGACTTTTCGCTAATGATGTTACATTTACTCCCTGAGTCAATGAGCAGATCTACGTCAACCCCACCAATTTGACATGATATAGCAGCATCTTCATCGATGTGAAATATGTAGTCAATTACCGCATCAGACTTGTAATTTTTTTTTGATGATCCCTCGGTATCGTCTTTCTCAAAACGACGCTTTTTTGGGTTGGTTTTTTGGTCTCTGGGGTTGGGTTTACGTTTATTTGCTCTTGTTCTGCACATTTTAAGGAAATGACCCTTATAGCCACATTTGGCGCATATTTTATCTTTGGCCACACATAGATCACTGTCAAATTTATGATTTTTACTGCCACACCTGGTGCATTCTATTTTTCCCTCATCGATTGTTCTGTTTTTCACAGTTTCTATTTTGTTCACGTTAACATTTTGTTTGTCTTGGAAATCACTCATTTGTCTTTCGACAGTTTCGAGCGCATTAGCCTCCGCAATAATTTTATCAACTGTAACTGTATCTCCCAACACCAGAATCCTCTTTCTCAACTCAGTCGACATACATTTTTCCGTAATCTGATCAATTAAACTCTCATTCGCATTGGAAAAATTACATTTGGCACTTTGACGGCGCAACCTTACTAAAAACTTTTCAAATTTTTCATCCGGTTCTTGTCTCATTAATCGAAATAAATGCCGCTCAAACAGATTACTTTGTTTCGGCGCGAAATATTCATTCAGTTTCTCTATTGCTATCGTATAAACATCAACCGATTCCTTCTCCTCTACGTGGGCGCCGGGGATATTAAAGTAAACATCTTGCAATGCTAGCCCTCCGATATGCAAAAGAAATGCCCGTTTCTTGACCGATGTATCGATATTCGCAGCTTGAAAATAAATCTCTAATCCGCGTTTCCACTTTTCCCATCGGGTACAGAGAGAATTTGGTTCGCCTTCGCAGTCGAACTGCTCAAGAGTAGATATATTTTGAGTCATAATGGGGTTTTCTGCAAAATAAAATTCTTTCTTTGTTGATTGAACCAAAACTATTGTAAGCAAATGTTTTGAGAAAGAGGAAACTGTGGTTATTTTATTACAGTTTTTTATTTTAGTACTCGGCTGCTAAATAATAGCATATTTTTGGCATAATTTTGATAGTTCACACTAGCATTAAACTTGATGTCAGCACATTTATTTTTCTCACAAATAGTACTTTCACGGCTGACTATTTTATGCCTCAACACATATTTAGTAAAACAAGTTATATGTTTCACAATAACATCTTTACATAATTAACATACAATCGGTTATCAACCCCCTTTAATGTAGACCTACCAAGAAGTATTTAAAAATCTCAAAACAACAAAGTTGCAACAAAAGAGTTCTTGTCTCGGCTTCGGCCGTAACGAATAATACCTACTAGCTGAGTTATGTTTTAATAACAACTAGGTTTAAGTATCACGCATAGATAAAATCTACCTAAATTAACATAAATAATAATACTTTCATTAACTATTGACAGTAAAATAGGTAACACGTCATAAATCATACCGAGGGTAGGTAGGTACCTACTTCATTTCTTATGAACTTTTATTGATATTATTTGTAACTACTTTAATGTTGTTATTGGTTTATCAGTAGGCCGACGCTAAGAATGACTGCACACACTTAGAAGTCCGTCCAACTGATCAATGTAAGATTTTATTGTTAACATCATTTTGTCTAAAATGTAATCGTATATGTAGGTAGGAAATGAACACATGTCAACCTGTTGATTACCGATTTGTATGCAATTAGATTTGTATTTTATTTAATTTTTTCTTACTCACCAGATTTCCTCGTCGCCAATTGTGGAGTACTCCAAGCTCCACAAATAATATAGGTATGTATTGGAAATAAAACACCAGGTTAGTATTTGGGTACATCAAACGCTCAGTGATCACAACGACCGCTCTCTCTGGTGGATGACAGCGAAAGTGACACCCACCTTGTCAGGGTTGCCCTCACTACCCGCTTTATGCACGTTTATTTTAAATAATTACTAATGTGATTTGATAACAGAATACCACACTGTGTAAAACTCTTCATAGGTTAAATGTGCATTGCCCATAACTCGACGGAGATGGTGTTTGCAAGACTTAACCCCTGCCTCCCATAAGCCACCGAAATGAGGTGTGTACGGCGGAATAAATGAGAATTTAATATTTTCATTAGCTGTATAATCTATGATCGAATTAAAGTTATTATTTATAAATGAGCTAAATTCTCTTGCAGCGCCTACGAAGTTCTTCCCATTGTCTGAGAATATCTCCGCAGGTTTACCACGTCTCGATATGAATCTTTTTAAAGCGAGTATATAAGCTTCGGTAGTAAGACTAGTGACTAGTTCCAGATGAATGGCTTTGGTTGAGAAACATATAAACAAACAAATGTAACATTTTTCTAATTTAGCTCCTCTTCCTCTACGGCTAAGTATGGATAGTGGTCCGGCGTAGTCCACGCCACAACGATAGAATGGAAATTGTGATTCTAATCTCTCCGCTGGTAAATCACCCATCTGAGCATTTATTGTTTTGCCTTTTATGCGAGTACAAATAACACATTTACGGGTTATCTTTCTAGCTAAGTTCCTACCACCTACTGGCCACCAGTTTTCTCGTAAAGTAGATAGCAGTAACTGTGGCCCGGCGTGTAATAAACGGTTGTGCTCGTGTCTAAATAATAGTGACGTAAAGTTATGTTTACTAGATAACACTACAGGGTGTTTCTTATCGAAAGAAAAATCAAGCGAGTTTTTAATTCTACCGCCTACCCTCATAAGGCCGTGTTTATCTAAGAATAAGTTCAGACCATTTAAATAACGATTAGCCTTTATTGGTAAATTATTTTTTAGACGTTCATATTCTTCAGGAAAAGAATCTTTTTGTGATAATTGAGATAAAATAAACATTGAATTATTTAGTTCATTAACTGATAACGCACCGAGAGCCCGATTCGCTTTTTGCTTAATTCGCGTATTTGTTATGAAACGCAAAACATACGCCGTAGTACGTTTTAAACGATTTAAAGTGGAAAATTTGTCAAATAGTTTTAGGTTTGTGTTAACTTGGCATTCCATTGCAACAGTGGTTGTTTTAAGCTCTGGCAATTCATTGAACTTAATATTGCGACAGACAGACGTGAAACCCTTTTCCCATTTAGAGTTAGGTTCACGTAAACAACTAGGGCCGTGCCACCACAGATCAGTTGCTTGAAGCGCATCAACCGTAGCACCGCGCGAAAGTATGTCTGCTGGATTTTGTTTACCATTTATATGTAACCATGAACAACCTTCAGTAAGCTCATTAATTTCTACTACCCTATTCTGAACAAACGGTTTTAAAGAACTCGGTGTTATGTTCAACCATCCCAATACTGTTGTTGAGTCCGACCATAAATAAACTTTTCTAAAGTTAGTTTGAAGTGCTTTAATTATTTTATTATATAATCTTGCACCCAACAACGCTCCGCATAACTCGAGGCGCGGAATACTAATCGGTTTTATCGGAGCTACTTTGCCTTTCGCACACAAAAGACGAACAGATAACGCATCGAGTGAGTCATCATCAGTACAAGCTATGTATGCCCGTATATATGCGCAAGCACCGTACGCGCTCTGCGAGGCGTCGCAAAAAATATGAAGCTCGATTTGTATGTTACCGTCGCCTTTGTCACTTAAAACATAACGAGGGACTCGTATAGTATGTAAACTATTTAAGTTTGCAGTGAATTGTTTCCAGTTTGTTTCAATGTCCCGTGGAATAGGATCGTCCCAACCAATTTTGCATAACCATAATTTTTGTAACATAACTTTTGCAATAATAATTGTCGGTGCCAGTAACCCTAATGGGTCGTAAATTTGTGAGACTACCGACAAAATATTTCTTTTGGTTATGATTGTACATGTACCCTCATTTTCAAGTTTTGTTATAAAATGTAGGTCATCGCTCGCGTTGAACCAACCTAATCCTAACGTTTTGTTTTGACAGTTTTCTCCTAAGGACAGTTCTTTCGACGAACCATTTGCCGTATTTGTGTTTGAGGCGTCATAGTTAAATATCCATTTACGCAATATAAAACATCCTGAGCTTAAGGTTTTGAAAACACCATCACATATGTTTTTTAATGTATTTTTATCATCGTGACTCGTGATAAGGTCGTCTACGTAAATATCTTCCTTAATTACTCGCGAGATGACGTCATCCTTGCATTCTTCAGCAAGCTGTCTAATGCATCGCATGCTGAGATACGGCGCGGACGCAGTGCCGTATGTCACCGTGTTAAGCTGGTAAATACCTAGTGGATCTGAAGGGTTTTCTCTCCACAAAATACATTGCAAGTTACGTTGGTCAGGTTGAATAAGTACCTGCCTAAACATTTTTTCGACGTCGGCGCAAGCGATGTATTTGTGTAGCCGGAATCGTAATAAAATCGAAAAGATGTCATTTTGCAATATAGGGCCGGTTAATTGAATATCATTTAAAGATTTACCACTGGTCGATTTCGCACTTGCGTCAAAAACGACTCTCAATTTAGTGGTACTACTGTTTTCCCTAAAGACACCGTGATGCGGTAAAAAATAAGTGGGCGAAGAGTATGAACGAATGCGACTCATATGTCCCAGATCTATATATTCTTGTAAAAACGCGGCATACATTTTTTTATACTCAGGAGCGCGTGCCAGCTTACGTTCGAGCGATCGAAACCGGTTCTCAGCTAACGTAAACGTATCTCCTAATGAGTCAGCTGACTCGTTTAACGGAATGCGCACAGAAAACCGACCCTTATCATCGCGTAACGTAGTACTAGAGAATAAAGTTTCGCATGCACGTTCGTCTTTAGAATAATTATTATTGACGGTAGTTGTAATTTCTTCTATTTCCCAGAACCTTTTAAGTTGTACATCAAGCGTTTGTGTAAAGTTACAATGAATCTGATTAATGCGCAAATTCTTTGTTTGAATTGGACCGGATATAATCCACCCTAGCTTAGTGTTCTGAAGACAAGGTCCTGTAGGTAACCTAATGAGCCCTTCATTTAACAATTCCCAGAATAAATCTGCACCGATGAGAAGTTGAATTTCATTAGGCGAATAAAAGTTTGGATCCGCTAACGTTACATTGTCCGGAATGTTAAAATTAATATTTAAGTTAAGTGAGGGTAGTTGTGCAGTAATGTGAGGCAAAACCAGACATTTTATGTTTTTATTATAATCACAAGTTTTGGACCTCAATTGAACTTCACAGGATTGCGTGGACTGTGTAATGCAATGTCCTACACCTGTGACTTGAACAGTAGATTGTAGCATTTTAGTATGTAGCCTTTTACATAACGACTCAGCTATGAAGCACTGCTGACTGCCACTATCGAGTAATGCGCGAATAGTGTGATATTTATTATTGCTGTCGGCGATCTCCACTAATGCTGTGGATAACAAGACAGGCTGCACTGTTAAAGAGAGACAGCTAGTATTTTCTTGTTTGTTAATCGCGTGAGCTACTGAATGCAACAGCGCGGTCTGCGAATTGTCTGCGACAGGTTCATACCGCGGCGTTGCTTGTAATGATTCATTGGACGCGTTACCGTCACAATGAAGTAATGAATTATGTTTTAAGTTGCATTGTTTGCAGGGTCCAAACCAACAGTTTTTTTCTGTATGACCTACCCGCAGACAATTGCGACAAAGTTTCTTTTCATCGATAAATTTTGATTTTTCACCTACCGACAACTGTAAGAATTTGTTACATGAATAAAGTGAATGATTGGAGTCACACATGATACAGATGCGCTGACGCTTTGAGGATTTTGATGCCTTATTATTAAGACCCTTATTAATGTTTGTTTGCGTAGCAGTGTAACTATGAGTGCTATTGTTGACCTGATTAGACAGCGCCTTTTTTGTGTTGTCTGCGACTGCTTTGTTGCTAGATAACTTAACCATTTCCAGCATGTCCGCCCGATTTTTGAGGAATTTCAGAAAATCTTCTAATTTAATTTTCAATTCGTTATTTATTGAGTTGCTTTGAAAGTTTTCCCATTCCCTTTCAGTGGCAGCATCTAGCTTTGACGCCGCAAAGAAAATAACAATGGAATCCCATGAATCCGTAGGTTCGCCTATTATTTTTAAAGCTCGGAGATTCCTTAAAATGTTGTCGGTTAATTTCCTAATTTGAGCGGACGACTCTTTGCTCATTGGCTGCATAGCAAATAACGCTTTTAAATGGTTATAAATTAACAGGCGGTTATTATTAAAGCGATTTTCAAGCAAATCCCAGGCGATTCGATAATTACCAGCGGTAAACTCTAATGATTTAATTACTTGCAAGGCGTTACCAGTGAGAGCAGAACGTAGATAGTGAAACTTCTGTATTTCATCTATGTCTTTCGAATTGTGAATAAGCGATAAATATGTGTCTTTAAACTCCAACCACTGATCGTACGAGCCATCAAAGGAGGGTAGCTTAATTGTGGGTAGTTTAATGGAATTGATATTTTTAGAAGTTGATTCGTTTATACTAGAATCGTCTTGATTTAGCAAACATTTGGAACTAGCCATTGTAGAATAGTACCGATTCTCAAAAGATTCTCTTTCTTCTAATTCTATTTCCAATTGACTATCTAACACGTTAAGATCTATCTCATCTTGAATTTCCGAAAAACTTGCTAATAAGGTTTCTGCTTTTTGCAACCGAAATTGTAATTCCGTTCTCTGCGCACTATTTATATCATTATTGCCTAACGAAGTAACATATTTAACAAATAAAGAGAATTTACTTTTAACTATACCTCGCTTTTTAACTAAATCCTTAACTACGTTAACTATCACCTCTTCAGACTCAATTGTAAGAGATTGCCGTTTTTTCGTCATTTCGGTGGCTATGAAAGACAAAGGAAAGTACTCACAGTTTGAAATCTAACCGTCAGTTATTTTCCACTGAGTGACGGTAGGTATGCGCAGGTGATTTTCTTCTTCACGAAGACGTCCTCTGACTCGTTGAGTTGCGCCGATTCTTCATTCTCCAGACAACCGGCTCGATAGGACCATTATGTTTGTGATTGTGTGTTCGGATGTACTGGGTCAGGAACTGCAGCAGGGACTTCTTCAATGAATTTGATTATTATTTAATATAACGATAAAGATTTATTTTGGTCAAGGATTACAGTGAAATTCAGGTACAATGCGACTAGGTGGTTTTGCTCGAAGCGCTGTCGATCAGTAAACTCTTGGTCCGCGGGTCCATGGATTTTATAATCTTGATGGTGGGCGGTCGCGCGCGCCCCGTCCCGCGCTCCTCTGCTTGCCTTCCCCTCGCTCGCCCATCAGCTGTTGTGCGTCACGTACATAGTTGCGTGAACAAA
This sequence comes from Orthosia incerta, assembly GCA_948252205.1. NCBI lineage: Eukaryota > Metazoa > Arthropoda > Insecta > Lepidoptera > Noctuidae > Orthosia > Orthosia incerta. Next base: position 24,536,115 of record OX411758.1, read on the forward strand.
CGTATTTCTATTATTTTTTAGAATGTCTATATTAAAATCGCCGCTTATAATTATTTTAGTGTGACGATTAGTGCATATATTTTTTAGAATAGTATCTAAATTTTCATAAAATTTGGTTAAGTTAGATAGCTTAGGTGGTCTATAGATACATCATATAATTAAGTTATGCTGTGTCATTTTAATTGCGCAGCATTCTATTATTCCTGAAACCGAGCATTTCACTTTGTTGGGTATTTCTATAAAATCATGACCCTTTTTGACTAAAATACAGGCTCCCCCACGTTTCATGTTGCCTCTTGCATAACATGCAGCAAGCCTATAATTAGGTACATGAAGAAGATGTTCCTGGGCTCGGTTATGCATATAACATCTAAACTTATTTGTTTGCTTAACAGCTCCTGAATGTACAGGGTTAATAGATCAGATTTATTTATAAGGCCAGCAATATTCTGGTGCATTACATAAATGTGATCAAAGAAAAAGCTCAGTATGTGTGACCGCATTTGTGTTTACATTGCTTGGCAGATCAGATTCAAGTTCAAGTGATGACATTGAGTGATTATTATTTATAAGAAACTGCAAATTGTGAAAAATATTTCGCATACCTTGGTTATTTAATTTTCTATTTATTCCTTGAATTCTGTCAATTTAGTAAAACAAATGTTGATACATTTGTTTTACTCTTGTTCAGGTATTTATAAAAACATACCTTCCTCCTCATTGGTGTCATCATGTGATAAACGACTTTAATCATTACCAGCTGATTGATAGTTATTTGAGTTTTTTTGTCTAAATCTTGATCAGAATCGTCCAAATATTTTATAAATTGCAAAAATAATTAAAAAAATCTCACTTAATTCACCCCGGATGAACTAAATAGGTATAGTACATCTAATGTATTGACCTTGTAGTGATAAAAAAAATCATGGCAGAACTTAAATACGTTGTGAATATCATAATTTACTACAACCAAAAATAGAATCAACCAAAAAAATACCAATAAAATCAAAGTATATTCATCAATAGATTTTTTGACCAACGATTAAAAATTTTACTGTTTAAAAAAATCTATTTGTGGTATATTATACATATTTCCACAGTAAACTTTTGGAAAAATATTAACTGTTGTGCAGGCATTTTGACTTTTTGATATACTATTTATAGGACACCAGGTATTAGGACATGTTACGAGAAGGGGTGAAAAGCATCAGACTATAAGTGTGACGAATATAAATATTGATGAACAAAGAGAGAGAGAGAGGCAGGCCAAGGGCAAAATGGATGGTTTGTGTGGGAAGTTATATGAAAGAAATGGCAGCGAGTAAGCGTGACAGTTGGCATGGGAGAGTGAAAGAAGAAATCATAATCCAAAAAATTCAAGTAACCAGATTACTTGAATTTTATGGATTATGATTTCTTATCACACAAAAAGACAAGGGCATGAACATGATGATGATGATATTGATTTTTATTTAAGAGACAGAACAATGTTATTTAATCATTCTAGGTTTAATTATGGTCTTGCAGTAGACAAAAATAAACTAACTAACCTGAGCAAGTTGACTTCAGAACAAGTGCACAAGTATCTTGAACACATTTAATAGCTAAGTAAAATTGTTCGCATTGTTGGATCAATACTAATTCCCAAATGATATTTTTTACTAACCAACTTAAAACGGAAAGGCTCCTCATGTTTGATTCATTCTGGAACAAAATATATGTTTGATTCTTCATTGTAATCTGTAATCTGTGTGTAATCTTCATTCAATGATTGTAATTTGATTAAATATGATGGTAAATACTAGAATATATAATATTTACCATGTTATTGATTATGATGCCTTTTTTAAAGTTTAAATTGCCACTTGAGTGTAACACAGAGAATTAATTAACTCCAAAATATGGAATAGTATCTGAAAAATGTCAAAAATAATAATATACATACATAAAGTGACGCCTTTTACCCATGAGAGTAGGTAGAAACTACATAATTAATATTTCATTTACGTTTATATATCTAGATAAACACGCATAAGTAATAATAGTTTTTTGTTATAAACATATTCAAGTATTGTGTTTTATTCCTTTGATTTAGCTGATGCACTAATACAAATTTTCATCGCCCTCGTGCCCTTGTCCGATGGTACTTGATCCTGTCAATCAGCACGCTATTCTCATTCACTGATAGTTATTTATTAGTGAGGAATTCTTACAATACAAAATAGTACTAACGAATGGCTGAAAGCTAACTTTGTAATTATCATAACACTCCATTATGTGAACATAAGTCTCAAATACTATTTTACAATAATCTTCTTTCAAGGTTTCGAACTCTTATGAACTTAACACTTGTAAGTTCCAAAGAATGACTTTGTTTATCAACATTTGAATGACTTGCGAGGCATAGACTATATTCAAATCGAAAATAACTATAAAATAGCCAACATATGCAGCATATAAAAGTATAGAAAGCTGCATGATAAAATATGTGTAAATAAAGGTTTAAAAACGAATAGCCTCGATTCCAAGAATCCAATTCCGAACAATTAAGAGTTTATAAATAGTTTTCTTATTGATGAATCTGTGTACTTTTTGAAAAGTAAGGATAAAGAAGATGTTGTTTTTGGTTTGAATGATTCCGTATAAGAAATTCATAGAGAAACCGAAACAATAGTCTTCTATCGCGTCGCATGTTACTTTTTACTTCCACAGTATCTTTACTGTGGAAGTAAAAAGTAACATGCGCAAAAGGAGTTCCAAAATAATGTTTGTTTGCGGCTACTAAATAGGAGAGGATATGTATTTTTTTTAAATGAGGATATTTGGAGTTATAAAATTATCTTTGATGCGATATTTAGGACAAGGGAGTGACCATAAGCTCTTAGGGCGGTATCAATTTGATATCGAGTAAGTGACAGATGTATACAAGTCAGATATATCTGTCCTTTATTCGATCTCAAATTGATACCGCTCTAAGGGCTCAATCTCAGAATACCAGATTCTCAATATACCAGATTCTCAAAACACCAGATTATCTAAACACCAGATTCTCAATATATCAGATTTCGAACAGTCGAAATCAAAATGTTAATACCCTAATTTTGCAGAAAATAGTTTGCATATTGCACAAAGTAGGGTAGTAAATGTTTTGATTATATTAACGACCGTACTATGTGCAATTAAAATATAACTAATATACTAACTATTTTTGTTTTAATGACATTGTCATGACGTCGAAAAGGCTTCTCCTATTTATTCACATTCACGTATTTTATTATTATTAAACACCGCTTCAGCACCGTAGACCACATACATACGCTGCGTCAGGTTATACAGAAGACCGAAGCGTACAACCTGCCTCTCTGTTTAGCGTTTGTGGAATACGTCAAAGCCTTCGATTCGATCAAGATTTGAGCTGTACTGCAGTCTCCCCAACGGTGCCAAATTAACTACCGGTACAACGAAGTTTTGAAGTGTTTACCCAAAAACGCCACCATGTCAGTTCGACTTCAGGATCAGACCTCGTAACCCGTCCTTCTGCAGCGAGGTGTGAGACAGGGAGACGTCATATCTCCAAAGCTGTCCACTTCACTGGAGGATGTCTTCAAGGTTCTGGACTGGATAGGGCTAGGCATCAACATCAATGACGAGTACATCACTCACCTTTGGTTTGCCGACGATATAGTGGTTATGGCTGAGACCATGGAGGACCTCAGTACAATGCTCGATGACCTCAGTAGAACTTCCGAAACAGTTGGTCTTAGGATGAACATGGACAAAACCAAGATGATGTTTAATGCCCATGTTACACCCACTACTATCAAGGTCGGAGACTCTAAACTCGTAGTTGTGGGCGACTATGTCTACCTGGGACAAACAATCGAGTTGGGTAGGGCCAACTTCGAGACAGAGGTCAACCGTTGAATCCGACTCGGCTGGGCAGCGTTCGGGAAATTGCGCGGTATCTTCTCGTCCAACTTAGCACAGTGTCCCAAGACGAAAGCCTATGACCAGTGTGTGTTGCCAGTGATGACATATGGTTCTGAGACGTGGTCGCTTACAACAATGGGCCTTATCAGAAAGCTTACAGTCACTCAAAGGGCAATGGACAGGGCTATGCTCGGCGTTTCCTTGCGTGATCGAATCAGAAATGTAGAGATCCGTTAGAGAACTAGGGTTAATGATATTGCCCGAAGAATTACCAAACTTAAGTGGCAGTGCGCAGGGCACATTGCTCGCAGAACGGATGGCCGATGGTGCAGAAAGGTTCTGGAGTGGCGACCGTAAACTGGAAGACGTTGCATTGGAAGGCCTCTCACCAGGTGGACCGATGACCAGGTGAAGGTTGCGGGGATCCATTGGTTGCCAGACGCACGGGACCGGTCAATGTGGCGACGCTTGGGGGAGGCCTATGTCCAGCAGTGGACGTCTTTCGGCTGATAATATGATGATGATGAAATAATAAAATAAAATGAATCAAAGTGCCTATGATCAAGTTTTGCCGTTTTTTGCGATAGTGGTACGAAACCTTTCGTGCGCGAGTCCGACTTGGATTTGGCCAGTTTTTTAGTTTCTGTTGTTCACGATTTACTGTTATTTTTGTAGTACCTGAAATTTTAGTTTATTTTACTTTAAAAAAATCGTTGAATCGTTGGTTGTAAAATCGTTTCAGAATAAATAATCAAATTACAGATAATTTGATTATTTATTCTGAAACGATTTTGCATTTAACTGTATTTCTGATGTATTGAGAATCTGGTGTTTAGATAATCTGGTATTTTGAGAATCTGGTATATTGAGAATCTGGTATTCTGAGATTGAGCCGCTCTAAGAGCTTATGGTCCCCCTCCCAGAACATAATATGTTGCGCCAGATTTAAAGACAAGAGCATCGACTGCACATCTTTGTCCACTTTATTGTTTGAGCTTAGATTTCGAAATGTCCTGATTTTTTCCCACATAGTAACAGTTCCACACAGTGGCTTTCCGGCACGCAAATGGTAAAATGGATGGTAAAATTATAGTAATTATTTGTAATACATTCTCAAAGATAATAATAATATTGAAGAGTTATAATATTGATTCAAATTACTTGCATAACTTTGGCTTAATAAACATGAATACTTTTACTGTAAGTTGTACTCCTTAAGTAATGAAAACCCACACAACAGTACCGTAGCTTTAGGCCAGTAATCAATAGTATACGCTAATGCCTAAAGTCACCATTTTATTAAGAAAATACCTATGTATGTTAGATGGAATCTATTGAAACATTACTTTAATTCCTTTGTCTTCAGTATAAATTGACATTGTATACAAGTATAATGTTTGAGTTTCTAGAACGTATCTAGGTAACCTTATCGAAATAATAACTGAAGTACCCCAGGAGAATGTACTTGGCCCATTGTTATATCCGAATACATCAACGATGTTTAACAATCTATGACTTTATTTTAAATACTAGCTCCTGCCAGCGGCTTCGCCCGCGTGAATGTCAAAAATTATCCCAAGGGAACACATTGCCGGGATAAAGATTATTCTATGTACTATTCCAGGCTACAATCTATCTCTGTGCCAAATTTCATCCAGATTCGTCCAGCCGTTTGAGCGTGAAGAAGTAACAAACATACACACAGACTTTCGCCTTTATAATATTAGTGTGATATATTTTATAATTTGCAATTTGAAACAAATTATTATAAAAATAAAACCAGCCAAGTGCGTGTCGGTCTACGCACATTTAGGATTTCGAACCAACAAAAGGAACTCACAGACTTTCGCCTTTATAATATTAGTGTGATATATTTTATAATTTGCAATTTGAAACAAATTATTATAAAAATAAAACCAGCCAAGTGCGTGTCGGTCTACGCACATTTAGGATTTCGAACCAACAAAAGGAAACACAAGTTGGTTTTAATAGGAGAAATTAGGAAAATTCAAATAAAAACCTGATTTATCAATATATTGGTAATTCTTAGTAAAATATACGTAATAATAAAAATTATCACCAAATTTGAAGTTATATTATATAGGTCAATGGGAAATTATAAAATCTTTCGCAATAATTAAAAAAAAAAAAGCTGACTTTGGTGGCTTCTCCTTTCCTTGTTTTCCAATACATTTTAGAAAAAAAATATACTGTATTTGTCTACTCAACGAGCTCTAAAGAACAAGGTCAAAAATGTTATTTTCGCGGTCTCTTTTAGCTGTAATGAGCCCCTTAAAAATATTTTTTGACGATTCAGATGTCAAATCAGTGTGATAGCAACAGAGAGATAGACAGATAGACGGACACGTGAGTGACAGCAATAGGGCTCCGTTTAGACCTTTCGGGTACGGAACCCTAAAAACCCGACTGTTAAAAAAATAATTAACTGATAAAAAAAACTTTTTTACAAAAAATTACTACCGACTTCCAAATAAGAAAACTACAAAGTGAATAATAACTTTATTTTTGGAAGTCTGTGTCTTTCGTAGGTACCTACCATTTTTTTTGCGTTATGGACACCGAAATTTGGCAGAAAGGTTCTTCAAGTGATGTTAGTCAGCATTAAGAAAGGAATTTTGGAAATTCCACCCTTAAAGGGTTAAAAAGGAGGTTAAAGTTTGTATGAAAAATCTAATTCCTTCGGCTAATATTCTTAAAAATTTGGCAAAAATAGTAATCAAAGTAAACAATAAAGGTTGTCATTATTAGTTTTTCTGAAATACCCATAAATTATGATTTAGGGGGTGTTGAAGTTTGTGTAGAAGAATCTTATTTCTTGGGTTATTAAACTTGAAATTTGGCACAAATAGTAACCTAAGTAAATGATAAGGGTTTTGTATATTTAGTTTTTTGTAACTATCCCCAGATGTCGATTTAGGGGGTGTTGAAGTTTGTATGGAAGAATCCTATTTGTTGAGTTAATAAACTTGAAACTTGGCACAAAAACTAACCTTAATAAACAATAAAGGTTGTCATTATTGGTTTTTGGAAACTCCTCCGAAAAGAGTATTTAGGGGATGTAAAAGTGTTTTTGAAGAATCTTATTACTTGCGTTAATAAACTTGAAACTTGGCATAAATACCAAACTAAGTAAACAATTATTAGGTTGTCATTATTAGTTTCTAGGGTTCCGTACCCCAAAAGGGTAAAAACGGGACCCTATTACTAAGACTCCGCGATCCGTCTGTCTGTCTGTCCGTCTGTCACCAGGCTGTATATCATGAACGGTGATAGCTTGATAGCTGATATTTTCACAGATGAGGTATTTCTGGTGCAGCTATAACAACAAATACTAAAGCAGAATAAAATCAATATTTAGGTGGGGCTCCCATACAACAAACGTGTTTTTTTGCCGTTTTTTGCGATAATGGTACGGAACCCTTCGTGCGCGTGTCCCTTTTTTTCCCTTTGGGTAAGGAACCCTAAAAACCGTTTGCGGCTAGATGCAGGTAGACCACCTATTTAACTTTCAAGAATCATTCATAATAAGCAAATTTTATCAAAAACAATATACCTGTAGATTTTTCAGTGGTATTTCATACTCGAACATATCACAACAATATGATTTCGCCCTACAGCCGTGAATGTACTTGACAGATGTCAATTTGTATGTAAATAGGACAAGATAACCCATATTTTCCTCCAGATGCATATTTTTGACCCAAATACCTTGTTTGGCTTAGCTCAACTTTGGGAGTTTACAGGGAAATATTCAAGCTCGTGGATGAAAGAGATTTAAAATTAAAATAGATTGCAGTGTACAACTTTGTTTGGCGACGTCACTATTCCAAACTCAGATTAAAAGAAGTTTTTTTAATTAAACCTTTTATAAGCACTTTTAAATTATCAAGGAGTCGGGCAATTTGTCAGAAAATTAAAAATATATGTACACTCATAAACACAGAACTCTATGAAAAAGAACGGACAAGCAACTGCATGGACACTTATTGACGAGCGAAGAAAATATTTCATCATGCAACGTAGATCTATTTGCTCATGTTACAGCTGAAGGAACAGACTAACGTCTGTATTTTAAGCCCTCAAAAGGAAATTCAATTATTTATTATTTTTAGCTTGAACTGTTCCACTGCAGAGCAAAGGCCTCCAATTATTTTCCCATTTCTTCCAGTTTTGGGCAAGCGTAGATAATACTAGCTGTTGTCTGCGACTTCGTCTGCGTAACATTAGTACTTCGAAAAGCCTATAGTTTTATATCGCACAATAAGATTTTAGGTGTGTAGGCTGCCTTACTTGAGAAATTATTCGTTCACTTCCACCCTTAGGGATGATTTCCGTGATAAAAACTATCCTATGTCCTTCCTAGGGTCTCAAAATATCTCCATACCAAATTCATCTAAATCGGCTCAGCGGTTTAAGTGTGAAAAGGTCACAGACAGAAAGACAGTATAATATATATCGGAGGAAGGTATCTGATAAATAATCAGGAACAAAGAAATAACTTATTAATTCAGTTTTGTTTAATTGGCAACATTTATCTAGTTCAAAATCTCAGTTCGATTTTATTTATTTATGTACACACAAAACACTTAACAGAGTAAAGAAATAATACAGATAGAAGAGCACAAAGGTACTGCCTATTTCAATAGAAATTTCGTCAATAAAAATATTCGCCTTATTTCAATAGAATTTTTTTATTCGATTGGCAACACTTTATTTTACTTATGTCAAAATACTCGATTTTGATTGGATGTGATAAGCGGTACTTTGCCGGATGTGATCAGGGTCCAACGAAAAGCGTGGTAGCCAATAATAATGGCTACCTGAGTGGTGACTCCCGCCAGAGGAAAGGGACGCGTGGGCGCGCGTTTTCGGAGTTGTAAAAGAGTTGTGAGGAAAAGAGATGAGAAGTAGCCTAAAGTGGCGTGTATAAACTTGAGAAAATGTGTTTTTGTTGACGGAAAGCGAAACGATTGGTGGCCGAATCCGCTGCTTTGCTAATGAACCAAAGACTATCTCTAAAAAGACATAAGTTACCTGCTTTGCGCCTGCATTTTATCCACGAAAGCCCACAAGACCGAGGGTTTATCCAAGATAGACCTCCTATTCAACCGACTTACCAAAAAGGAGGAGGTTCTACATATATTTGACTTCATGTATATATTTTTTTTTGTGTATGTTCACCGATAACTCCGTCAATTGTGGACCGATTTTGAAAATTCTTTTTTTTTTTGAAAGAGTATGTTTCGAAATTGGTCTCATTTTAATTTGGTGTAGATCTGATGACGAACTTCGGATATATACAACAGAACTCTTCAATAAATAACGGTAGATCTCTCGGGATTGCTGCAATCGCATGTCTGTATATTGTTTATACCATTTCATAACATAACATCACGCCAGTACGCTCTAAAGGGGTACGTAGATGTGTACAGTTCACCTTGGTACACTCTCATTTCACCGGTTATTTTCAGTTTCATGATATTTGGGTAATCTATTCTTGCATTATAGGTACCTTACTTAGCTACTTGCCTATTAGGTAGGTACAACTAAAAAGTGAAAATAAAAATCTTTTTTGCAAAAAAATACTACCGACTTCCAAATAAGAAAACTACAAAGTGAAAAATAACTTTATTTTTGGAAGTCGGTGTCCATAACGCAAAAAATGGTACCTACCAAAGACACCGACTTCCAAAAATAAAGTAATTTTTCACTTTGTAGTTTTCTTATTTGGAAGTCGGTAGTATTTTTTTGCAAAAAAGTTTTTTTAGCGATATATATATTATGCGTATATAATAATAAGTATGGATGGCTATCGACGCGACTAAGTCGAAGAAAACCTTAATCAAGAAATCATTGAAGCGAAGTAGAAGACGTACCGAGAATACTATTCTTAAAAAAAAATGTCAATAATTTCATTCAAACCTTTCAAGGAAAATAGTATTTGTTTTTCCTTATGCGTAAACAACACATTATGCCAAGAGACTGCACATTACATAGTTCTATTTAATAATGCATGTATCTAATTTCTCCTTAGAACCTAGTGCTCAAGGTATTAACCCTCCCTTTGCTATGCAAAACGGTTCAACGCAGCGTAATATAAGAAAATACGATATTCCTTTGTAGAATATTCTGATTATAATTTTAATTGGTTATTAAGGCTCTGGGCGTGCCTACTTTAAATATTTATGGGCCGACAATAGCTTAAGTTCTTTGAGAGGATGAGGTAACATAATGGTTTATTTAGATTAGCTGATAATATTTTTCAAGAGGTCGATGTTTAGAAAATGTTTTCGCCATCGAGTGGAAAAAATAGCCGGTCCATCTGTAGTACTATTCTGTTAACATCTCACGGTGATGAATTGGATTAAGTTAGTGATCTCGAAGTGAGCTGCAAATCCTTAGATCTAATTCACACGAGCGCTCTTTCAACACGCGTTAAAAAAGCATTTAAATAGAACAACTACGCTTTAGATGCTGCAGTTTTAGTAGAGACGGCCCAATTTATGATTCTTCAGTGGACATCTAGCAATACCTGATGCGGTACGACGGATGCGTTCTCTAAGGGACTCATATACGGTACGATCCGTCGTTTCAGACCGATCGCAACGATGTATGTCCAAATCGTAAACGATTTCCTTGATCAAAGACGATATAGTGATCGCAACAGAAACCAATACAATGATGAATATCGTAACGATAAATCGAAAGTGCGATCGACAACTCAATTTTTGCGTTAGCCTCAGTCTGCCAACGCGGGCTCCATTATGAATGGTCGCCGATCGCAACGACCAATCGTTTCGTGGGTTCAGTGGCAATTTGACGCGATGGATCGTCACGGTTTTCTTCAGATCCATCGTAACGACGCACAGAGCGGCCGGGGTCGGTCAAAAACTAATTTTGAAAAGTTGAAGATATGTCAAAAAGAGTTATGGCTGATATTATTTGAATAGTTGCTTCATCAAAATCCGCAAATATGAACGTAGGTTTATGACAAAATGTAAGATTAACAACAGTTCAAACATTATACAATCTGTTGACCAGAATATGTTCAGTAAAAATGCAGTTCTCCATTGCTTTTTAATTTCAAAACGACAAAAGTCACTATAGTTCTGAAACATGGATTCTGTAGCTCAAGGTAATATTTTATTATAATACTATAATTTTTTGCGTAAAGCATTTACTTAATATGATAATAGTGGTGAACTAAATAGACTCAAATTTAACAAATAAAATTTATTTAATGAGTGTAAAAGTTATAACAATTCGTTACTCTTTGCAACAAAACCTATAGGAAAATATACCTAAAACCTTTTTTTAATAAGATCTGAAACTTGCTAAAAGGGGAATGCCCATTTTTTAAGGGAACTTGGGCCCCTTTGAAAAAATGGTTGTATCTTGATGAATTTGGTTGTATATTGTAGAAAAAACATGTGATATTCATAATTAGTCAACATTTTTTATTTATTTTGTGGGGTTCACTAGAAATAACGATGTTGCGCTGACGAGGGGCTGGGCTGTTTTAACAAACTTGCGCTTTGAGCCCTCAGCGACAAGCCCTATGGGGCTTGGCTTTGTCGATGCAGTCCTACCTTGTCTAACTCCTTCAGAGACGGCAAGGTGGCGTGGTCTTGAGGGAGAGCGCACGGTCGTGATGATCCTCAAGGCAAGTTCGGTGATTTTCCTTCTCGTGGTTGCCGCCCTGTTTTTGGTCTAATTCCCTATGAAATAGACGTAACAGAAATCACCGGGCGCCCTATCACAGGGGTGGCGAGGTCATGCCCCTGGGTGTCCACCATCGGAAAAAATCAGATGATGGATAGTAATGACCTCCTGCGTGTTTGTGCCGTGCGCAGGGACCCGTACGGAAGGATGATGGGATCCTGGTGGCTGAGCCGATGAGCGTAGGCGGTTTAACGTCTCTGAGGCAACACTCCACTTTGGCCCGGATTTCTTCTCACACGGGTGGCCGTAGCCTAGCCAGCTACGGTCAATCGGCTGCGGGGTCCGGTCAGACGGCCCCCAGGCGAGTTCACTCCCATTAGGGGCTTGCAGACGGCGGCGCTCGCTCGCATCGCTAGTGGTAGCGGTGTGAGTTGGTGTCGTGCAGTCTCGTGGGCAACTAATGGGGGGGGGGCTATATCCCTCGACTAATCCCTGGTGCTACCGTAGCATCGCCACTTGAGCACTCCATGGCGGGTGGGGATAGTCGAGGGATGAAAATTGTTTTTATCGGGTTTTAATGGACAACGAATAAATAAATAAATAAACTTAATTAAAAAGAACCACAAGGCGAAAGGACCGGCGAAAGCTGGGACTGCGCACCAAAAGGCGGGACCGGCGAAAGCTGGGACTGCACACCAGACGGCGGGACCGGCGCAAGCCGGGACTGCATCTTCCGCAGGAACGTCCAGAGGTGATACTGCAGTGGGATCGTCTCAAGGCGGGGCTGTGGCGGGACTGTCAAATGACGGGACTGTCGCGGCACTGTCGAGGGCCGGCACTGCTGCGGGACCACCGAAGGGCGGAACTGCAAACCAGCCCACCGGGCATAAGGGTACTGCCAAAGCTGGCGCGATACGGGACGCTTGCGTTAGAGATCGTATGACCTCGGACCTTGCGGCCCCGGACGCGACCGGCAAAGACAGCACCTCGTCGTCTCCCGGCGGCCAGCATGGCTGGCTTCCGGTTGGACGATCTGGGGCGCGCAGGAAAAAGCGCCAAAAGCTGAGACAGCAGGCGGCTCTGGAGGGGACTCCTACGGAGGGCCCATCAAAGAGACCGCGTGCTGCTCTCAGCGGGGACAGCGGGGACATGGCGGCCAAGAGGATGAAGACCCAAGGGCAATCATCCTCAACCGGATCCTTTAGGGATGCGGTGGCGGCTGTGAAACTCGCTGTCGTGACAGTCAAGTACCCGGAGGAGTACTTGAAGGCGGAGGACTTGGTGCCGATCCAGGAGCTCATAATTGAGAAACTGGAAGTGGCGCCGGATCCTCTGCCTGTCCTAACGGTTGCTCCCGGAGTCGTCGCGGGTGCAATTCATGTATCCTGCGACAACTCTGATGCAGCCAACTGGTTTCGGGGTGCCATCCACAATGTGGAACTTGGTGCCCTGAAACTCAAGGTTGTTGACGCCAGGGACCTTCCAAAGCCAGTCAAAATGGCATGGAAGAGTCGCAACTTGGCGTTGCAAGACTCTGCCCGGGCCATTCGATTGCTCCAGCGACTCAACCCTACCTTGAGGACGAACGACTGGAAGGTCGTGAATACGCTCACTGAGCAGACCGGCATCCGTCGTATCGTCCTCATGGACGGGGTGTCCGCTGGGGTCATCAAGGCCGCGGGCTACTCTCTTCCAGGAGGGATTGAACGATACTCGTTCAAGCTCCTGGAAGAAGACAAGGGAGAGGCGCCTGCTGCGGAAGCAGAAGTGGAACCCTCCGAGGATGGACCACCACAACATGGGGAGGCCATTGAAGAAATCTCTGCTGACGGCGCAGCGCAGGCAACAGAGATTGGGACCAGAGCGTCGGAGACAGACCACGAGGATGACATCCTCGGGGACTTCGACACCCTGGGAATCGAGTCGCCGACTGCTCTCGAGGAGAGCCAGGCGATGGAGGAGGGGCCTCAAGACTAAGGCCCTCCCATATCAACACAGACCCATCAAAATCATCCAAGATGGAGGGACTAAGGTGTGTACAAATTAATTTGCATCATTGCAGAGCCGCTACTGCCCTTCTGGCTCGGCAACTGAAGCTTAACACATACGACGTTGCCTTGATACAGGAACCTTATCTGTATAAGGGGACTATAAAAGGCTTAGGTGGGACAGGAGGCATAGTGCTCTATGACTGTCCAACTAATGACGCGAGGACTTGCATCTATATCAGGGGCGGTATAGAGGCAATGCCCTTACGTACTTTCTGTTACAGGGATCTCACAACAACCTTGATCCAAGTGGGGACGGGAACAGAGAAAAGGAGAATCATCCTTGCCTCTGCCTATCTCCCATATGAACAAAAAGAACCAGTAACACCACTAATCAGAAGACTGGTTGATTACGGCAACCAAAAGAACCTTGACCTGATACTTGGTTGCGATGCGAACGCACACCACGTCGTTTGGGGCAGCTCGGATGTCAACAAACGAGGGGAGGATTTGTTGGACTTTGTGGTAAGCTCTTCTTTACATATCCTTAACGTAGGCAATAAACCTACTTTTAGGACTTCTGCGAGGACTGAAGTTATTGACCTTACGCTGGCTTCAAACAGGGCCAGCGCTCATATTGAAAATTGGCATGTATCGGATGAAATCTCTTTGTCTGACCATAATTATATATGCTTTAGGTTTAGGACGGCGGGAGAAGCCGAAACTAGACGAAGGAGAAACCCAAGGTATACAAATTGGGACTCATACAGGAGGGACCTCAAAGTAAATTTGGGGAGCCCTAAAGGTAAGCTCAATTCCATACTGGATATAGAATTTGAAGCGGACAGAATCAAGGCAGGCATCATCGGTGCATGGGAAGATAACTGCCCAGAGAAGAAGGCCTATGGCAAAAAGGTACCATGGTGGACTCCTGAAATAGCCAAAATACGTCAGGAAACACGACAGGCCTTTAATGATGCTAAAGCCAGGAAGGACTTTTCTGGCTATCATAGCATGCTAACAAGGTATAACACGGCGGTACGCAAGGCCAGAAGAACTAATTGGCGGCAGCATTGCACTTCCATCGAAACTCTGCCAAATGGGATGAGGTTGTGCAAAGCAATGTCCATGACCAAGACAAACCCACTAGCATCTGTAAGGGATGAGAATGGGCAACTCACGGAAACTGGACAGGACACTCTGGGCGTGATGTTCAGGACCCACTTCCCAGAATGTATACTGCGCGATAGCGATGAAGAGGAACCAGTCACAAGGGACGAGCTTACAAGGCACACGTCCAAAAATAACTGGCTCACGGCAAAGAAAGTGGTAGATGAAAATAAACTGAAGCTGGCCTTAGCGGGCTTCCAGCCACTCAAATCCCCTGGTCCAGATGGCATCTACCCAATACTATTGCAAGAAGGGGCATCTGTTTTGATACCCCATTTGAGTAAGCTCTACAGAGCCTGCATAGCCTTTGGGTACGTACCCAAAGCATGGAGGGAGGTCAAAGTCACCTTTATACCGAAGGTGGGTAGACCGACTTATGAAGAAGCTAAAGCTTACAGGCCCATTAGTCTATCATCCTTTCTCTTGAAAACTCTGGAGAAACTGGTAGACAGGTACTTAAGAGAGGGTCCTCTGAAAGTATTCCCTCTACATAAACTACAATGCGCCTACAGCCCCGGCAAATCTACGGAAACGGCATTGCACTATGTTGCGAGTCGAGCCGAGGCTGCGCTAGAGGGACAAGAAATATGTGTCGGGGCTTTCCTCGACATAGAGGGAGCCTTTGACAAGACAACATTTGAGTCCATACGCACTGCTGCAAAGGAACATGGCATCAATGATACCACGTGCAACTGGATTGACTATATGCTGAGAAGCAGAACAGTCAGATCGGAACTAATGGGAGACAGACTTAGTGCAAAAACAACAAGAGGTTGTCCGCAAGGCGGAGTGCTGTCACCATTATTGTGGTGCTTGGTAGTAGACTCGCTACTAACCAAACTTAATACCGGACCATTCTACACAGTAGGCTATGCGGATGACATAGCTATAATGGTCAATGGTAAATTCCCGAACATAGTGTCTGGATTATTACAACAGGCATTGAGGATGACAGAGGAATGGTGTACAGTGAACCACCTCTCTATCAACCCAAGCAAAGCAGTCATTATTCCCTTCACGAGGAAGAGACAACTAGGAAACCTAGGAGAGCTCTCCCTCAATGGAATAAAACTGCCCTGGTCCACCGAAGTTAAATATCTGGGTGTAACGCTTGATAAAGAACTCAGGTGGAAAACTCATGTGGAAAATATTACGACAAAGGCCTTACGAGTGTTCGGCATGTGTCGTTCTACCTACGGTAAAACTTGGGGGCTAAAGCCCAAAGTGATACGATGGCTGTACCGGACAATGATAATACCTATTATCACATACGGCAGCATAGTGTGGTGGCCAAGAACAAAGCTTGCCTCGTGCAAAGCGCCACTCACCAGGTTACAAAGAACAGTGTGTCTCGGCATCACGGGTGCTTTCAGGACAACACCTACGGCAGCGATTGAGAGATACCTCAATATCCCTCCTCTGCATATGATGGTTGAATTCGAGGCAAGGAAGACATTACATCGTCTCGCTGTCGCTGGACTATGGGATGCCTCTAAGCCAAAGACTAACCATACAAAGTTCGATGAGAATGAAGACCTGGATCGGGTAACAAGCATGTTATCCGATAAAATGCAAACTATGTTTGTGTTTGAGAGGTCTTTCAAGGAAATCCAAATCCCTACAATAGAGGACTGGACGAAGGGACTTGATCCACCAGAACAAGATAGTCTGGTGTGGTACACTGATGGATCCAAAATGGAATCAGGTACAGGAGCGGGAATATACGCAAAAGGCTACAAATGTAGCGAAAGCTTAGGGAAGATGGCAACTGTATTCCAAGCGGAAACATATGCCATTATAACCTGTGCTCAAGAGAATATAGATAGAGGGACCAAAGGTAAATCCATATATATTCTTAGTGACAGTCAGGCTGCAATCAAAGCCATGGCATCCTATAAAGTGGACTCCGGACTTATTCTGGATGCTATCCAAACCCTAAACAGGCTTGGGAAGCACAACAGGGTAAGACTGATGTGGGTCCCTGGGCACAAAGGATTCCATGGTAACTAAGTGGCTGATGAACTGGCAAGGGAGGGCTCAGCGAATGATTTTGTGGGTCCAGAACCATGTGTAGGCATCTCGACGTGTCTCGTAAAAGCCGCATTTAGGGAGTTTGCAGATCACAGACAACGAACTTGTTGGCTGTCTACTACCGGTCTACAACACTCCAAGAGATTCCTGGGCTCCACTTTCAAAGCCCGGGATTGCATTTGGAACATGAGCAGGGGGCAAATCCGCTACCTGCTTGGGGCCTTTACTGGGCACTTTGGAACCAACGACATGCTCATGAAGATGGGTCTAACCGCGACACCCATGTGCAGGTTGTGTGGGGAACATACGGAACGCATGGAGCACCTACTGTGCACATGCGATGCACTGGCTGGTAAGCGAATGAGTCTCCTAGGGGTTGGATACCCAAAACCAGAAGATTATAGGCTCATATCTCCTAGTCTCGTTGTAAAACTCATGAAAACAGTTTTCAACGAGAAGGAGGAGGAGTAAGTTATCTAGGGGACCACAAAAGATCCCAATGGGTCGAAGTGTCCGAGGTATTTCTCGGCCCCTCCATAAGATAAGATAAGATAACGATGTTTCTGTTCTTGAAATGAACCCTTACTACAATGCAATAAGGTGCATACAAA
The DNA here is from genome assembly GCA_948252205.1 of Orthosia incerta. NCBI lineage: Eukaryota > Metazoa > Arthropoda > Insecta > Lepidoptera > Noctuidae > Orthosia > Orthosia incerta. Next base: position 24,553,528 of record OX411758.1, read on the forward strand.
TGTCCAAGTGAAGAATCCTGATCTGTTGTTGTATGTACATAAAAAGTAAAGGACACGGATGGAAAAAAACACAAAATATAAATCTTATTTTTGGATAATATTGAAATCGCAGACACGATATCTCATAAGGGGCCTGTGTATGGGAAATCTCCTTTGCTTATCTTGACGTAATTATATTTTTTTAATTGTAGGGCGCGTACTAATTTTTACTCGTCGTGAACTGGCAGACTTGATATTTCAAGATCCTGCAAAAAGTTGGGCTTGTAAGAGAGAACATTTAATTATATTGAAAAGTAGTTGCCCCCCTGACCAACGAAATTCTAAGAGAATGAGAGTTTCAGACTTTTTTTAACAATATAAAAAGAAGATATTTAAATACTGCGCGCAGAAAGGTTGCGCTGAGTGGGTGCAACAATCTGAAATATACCCATTTTACACTTTGTAGTTATTTTTCACTTTGTAGTGTTTTTATTGGAAAGTCGGTTGTATTTTTTTTGTAAAAAAGGTTTTTGAAGCAGTCTGATGCAGTTAGTGGCGTTTTTTAGTTATGCAGATTTGAGTCACTACTTATTTTACAATATTCGCTTACCGGTGTTTACAGAAATAAACACCGTCATGCGAAAAAATATCTCTTTAAATTCGAACATTAGTTTTTAGGGTTCCGTACCCAAAGGGTAAAAACAGGACCCTATTACTAAGACTCCGCGATCCGGCTGTCTGTCTGTCTGTCCATCCGTCACCAGGCTGAATCTCATGAACCGTGGTAGCTAGACAGCTGAAATTCTGTTGCCGCTATAACAACAAATAATAAAAACAGAATAAAATAAATATTTAAGGGGGGCACCCATACAACAAACGTGATTTTTTTGTCGTTTTTTTGCGATAATGGTACGGAACCCTTCGTGCGCGAGTCCGACACGAACTTGGCCGGTTTTTTGAAGATAATAATTAATAACGTCAAAACTTATGCGAAAAAGTTACGTTTGCTCTTAAATAGTAACCAAAAATCGGTTAAGATGAACCATTATAAATTTTAAGGTCACAATCTTACACTATATTCAAGGCTTCTAACCTTTTTCCCTTTTAGCCAAGATCTAGAAAGTACAAAACTATTGAACCTGAGAAGGCTTTCCTAGTAGAAAATGGACTACATTAGAGCTGCCCTGTAGTACAATATTATCGCCATCTCAACAGCGGTAGAGGGTTTGAGGGCGGTCATTAAGCTGCAGAGCTTCTATAAAACTCGAAAGAAAACCGTCTTATTAGTTTTATCGCTCGGTAAAGTGAGTTACTATTGGAAGTCGCCTCAAGATTAGTTATAAAAGTAATAATTGATAGGTTCAATAAAGCATTTATTTGGTGCTTACCCGTAATAAGCTTCTCAGTTTTTTGAGACCGTTTTCAAAATTAGGACACTAGAATATAGCATGGTATTTTTGTATTATTATTTTTAAGAGTGTACAATTTTTGGTTAGAATATATAAAAATCGTTGGGTCTAAGGTAAGCCAACTGGTAAGACCTGGTGAGGGCCGAGTTCTCTAGATACGTGAAGCCCAGAACCGGTATTTGTGGCGACGCAGGGCAGGCCTAAGACCAGCAGTCGACGAGTTTAGGCTAAAATGATAAGGATATGACGGTAAAATCAACATGAAAGGAAACTTTTTGGTAAAAAATCAATAAACAAAATCCTTTACAATGCATGTCCTCGAAAAGAGCGTTTTTCAAGCAGCCAAACTGTGCGGAATGTGTCACTTTTTTTACCAGTGCTTTTTACTTTCCTGTACTTTTTTCATTTTTAACTCCAACGTCAGCCCGCCGCATAGTTTTTATTATTTGAGAAAAGTTTAAAAAAATTGTTAAGTACAGATTATCATTCAAATAAAAGGTAAAACAAAACTAATACTTCATTTAAGGCGTTTTTAATTACTCTAGATTTAGATTTTGATCAATAAATTAATTTTAAATATTCATTAAATATGTTTGGCAGAATGAATATTTTGCTCGTGCCTTTTTGCGTTACGACGTGACAGCTATTTGCACATGCGCAGTAGATATGCCCGAGGAACTATGAGCGCCCTTGAATAAGCGCCATTTTATTAACTTCTTGCTTGGTTCACATATATTTTTTTATTTCCTCGCACAATGCATAGTTAATGTTGTATGATACACGTGCGTAAGATGATTTCTGACTCGTGTCGATTTATTCACTCACTCGCTACGCTCGCTCGTGAATAAAAATACCACTTATCGGAAATCACCTACTTTCCGCACTAGTAGCATAAATAACTGTTGTATCGGAATCTTTTTTTTTTGTACGCTTTTGTATTTTTATTGTCTGATGATCGAAACCTATTTGATTAGGTATTATGGACTAGTCTAACAATGAGCAAGTCTTATTACTTATAGCTATTTTCGTTCTAGTTAGAAATTTAGTTATTTTTATTGTTCAGAAAATTGAAAGTAAAATGATGTACCAAGTATTTTGTTCAGCTTATTTCATGTCGTAACGATAAATTTTGTGCAAGATTGCATGGATTTGGATTACTGCTTAAAGGTTTACAAAAGAATTGTCACTTATAGGGTTTCTTGTCATCAAATTTCTTTTATGGTGCAGATAATTTATTTAATAAAATAAAATAAAAATGTGGTGACGAACTACTACTAATACTAGTACATAACACAATGATAGCCCTTTTACTAAGTACTAGCTGTTCCCCGCGGCTTCGCTCCCGTGGACCACCCCACAGAACCCGTTTACGGGATAAAAAAAGCCTCTGTTACTCAGGAATAATGTAGCTTTCTATTGATGAAAGAATTTTTAAAATTGGTCCAGTAATTTCGGAGCCTATTTATTTATTTATTTATTTATTTATTGGCCTATCTACAATTGTTACACTGTTTATTCTAAAAATACAAACAATATGATACAAGCATAGTATACAATATGATGCGATAGACACAGCATGCAAAAACAAAATTATAACATCTATAAAATTACAATAATAGTGCAGAAATAATACATACAACAACTAGTGGGTAGTTTTAGAAACACAATAGGTACAAAACAAAGATAACAAGAAAAAAAAATATATATGGCAATTACTTTTGATGGACTTGGCGCTTGAATTTTTGAAGTGTTGTGGAATAAATATCTATTGATTCATCGCAATTATTAAGAAGCCTGCAAAGTCTGGGGATGGGGGAGTTGGATCCCGATACAGTTTTGCGGAATGGAGGTCGCAATAGCTTGATAGGGTGACGCGGATAGTTGTAGGGTAGGTTAAAACTAAATTTACTTAATAACTGGGGGCAGTCTATTTTACTCTGAAGTATTTTAAAAAGAAAAATTAAATCTATATTATCTCTTCGTTTTTCGAGTGAAGCTATGCTAAATTTTTCAAGGCGTTTAGCATAGCTCGGATTTTTTTTGGCTAATCTCGCAGAATAGGCAAGATGGTATAAAAATCTTTTCTGGATCCTCTCTAACCTAAGACTATGTGTTGCATAGTGGGGACGCCACACAACCGCACAGTATTCCAATACAGTACGAACGAGACAGTTAAAAAGATAAATCTTAGTTTTAGGCTTACGAAAACATTTAGCATTACGTAACACAAAACCGAGTGTCTTTGAAGCCTTTTTAATAATGTTGTCCATGTGGGGAATAAATGTTAATTTACGATCAAGGAGGACTCCCAAATCTCTGATAACATCAACTTTACTAAGGTACGTACCATTCATACTGTAGTTAAAATCAATGAAGTTAGACTTGCGTGTAAAACGGGTTATTCCCGCTCGGTAACACCCTTTCGTCAACACTGTTGACGATCGGGAAAAAAAAGTTTCGTTCGTTCACAGTGTTGACGATCGGGAAAAAAAAGTTTCGTTCGTTCGCAGTGTCCATGAATGCTGGTTTTTATTTTTAAAATATGGAAATAAAAATAAAACATGTCATGGATTTTCAAATGTTTAATTACGACAAACGTCTAGTTTAATTGATAAAAAATGTTGAATGTTGTTCCATTTGTAGAATTTAAGTTAGTAGATTGCAAACTTCCCTTTGCAGCAGGCAGGTATAGCGATGCCGCGCCGGTAGCCGGTAACAATAGATAAAATAAACAATAGATTCGCACACTACCCCCGACCGGTCTATTCTAGTACGTTACTAAACCACTTTTATGCGCCTTTCTTGTGTAATATTGGCGACCGCCATGAAGTAAAACAGTCCCATGTTTTCTTTTTATACGCACTAACACGGATTTTCCACTAGAACTACCTGCTAAATCTTGTTCCGACATGTCCGAATTTAGAACTAATAATGTACTGTATGTACGATGCATAAATCAGGATTAGCTACCCAAAATGAACGATACTTATTATTGCAGTGCTCTGATTGGCTAATTCAAGGTCATGGTGGATAACGTACTAGAATAGACCGGTCGGGGGTAGTGTGCGAATCTATTGTTTATTTTATCTATTGTTACCGGCTACCGGCGCGGCATCGCTATACCTGCCTGCTGCAAAGGGAAGTTTGCAATCTACTAACTTAAATTCTACAAATGGAACAACATTCAACATTTTTTATCAATTAAACTAGACTTTTGTCGTAATTAAACATTTGAAAATCCATGACATGTTTTATTTTTATTTCCATATTTTAAAAATAAAAACCAGCATTCATGGACACTGCGAACGAACGAAACTTTTTTTTCCCGATCGTCAACACTGTGAACGAACGAAACTTTTTTTTCCCGATCGTCAACAGTGTTGACGAAAGGGTGTTACCGAGCGGGAATAACCCGTGTAAACGTAATCTGGGAACATTTTTCTACGTTAAGTAGCATATTGTTATCTTTACACCAGTTTAAAAGTCTGTTCAAGTCATCCTGAAGTAATGTTGAGTCAGCTAGAGAATCTATAACGCGGAATATTTTCAAATCATCGGCGAATAAGAATGGCGTGGAGTTAAAGAAGCAATAAGGAAGGTCGTTTACAAAGATGATAAATATAACGGGGCCCAGGTGGGAACCCTGTGGAACACCGGAAGTTATGATCATGGTTTCAGATTTATAACCATTGGCCACGACATAAAAGGATCTATCCGTTAGGTAAGAGTGCAGCCACTTAAGAAGAGAACCAGCAAAGCCGTACGCAGCAAGTTTTTGAATCAGCACTTCATGGGAAACTTTGTCGAAAGCCTGGCTGAAATCAGTGTATATGGCGTCGACTTGCTGGTTCGAGTCAAGTGAAGCAGCAATATCCTCAACGAAAGTTACAAGATTACTGCAGGTGGATCTTGCAGTAGTAAAGCCATGCTGGTGGTCAGACAGATATTTCCTAAAATAGTTTTGTATATCGGGGCATACTATTGCTTCAAAAACCTTGGCAAATGTCGGAAGGATAGATATAGGTCGATAGTTTCCCACCAAATCATCAGCACCTGATTTATAAATCGGTACCACCTTTGCCAGTTTCCATCTTTTAGGGAAAATACCAGCGCTGAGAGATTTTTTAAAAATCAAGCATAGGGGGTTTGCCAGTTGGTCGGCGCAAGTTGCGATAAAGTTAGGGGGAATTTCATCGCAGCCGGAACCTTTGGGTAGCTGGATTGTATACTGAAGAAAAGTAGGTCCCGAACATGTTGCACATCTCATTGCCATTGCAAGTTTTGCTGACGCCATTTGACATTGAAGCTGGATAGGCATTAGTAACACCCCGTTTGGACTTAATGAAGGACCAGAAAAACTTGGGATTCGTTGTTATTTTCTGTTCTATGCTATTTATATAGGCGTTGTAACATTCTCTTGCCAACCTGTCACAGCGTTTACTACACCAACGAAGGGATATTTTATCCATAGGGTTTTTGTACGTACCATACCTTCTTCTTAAGTTATTTTTTTCACGCAGTAATCTCCCCAGCTTTTTTGTGTACCATGGTGGTCGCGAACCACTCTTAACTAATGTTGATGGGACATATCGCTCTATGATCCGACAAAGTACCGTATAAAACCGTATAAAACTATTCGGTACAAACAAACAAACAAAAAATCTTTCCTCTTTATAATATTAGTATAGATTTAAGGATTTTTTTTCATAAATTGATTAAGAAAGTTCATGGAGTATCGTGGCCTGTTCCTTTTGGAACTCGAACGGGCAACCAGCTCCAACTTTTTGACTAACTGGCCGACTTCTTGATACTTAAAAGTTGGTTAATAAACTCTTTGACTTTCTACCTAATAAAAAAAAAATCGACTGCTTTAAAAGTGTAATCTTGCAACATTGCAACCAGTTTTTTCACAACAATGGTAGGAGCAGCATTTTACGACATTCCACAACAAACGATGAATGTGCGAGAGGTCTATTTAGACCTACTTGTAGACATTTTACCGCTACTTCGATCTTTAGACGCGGTATAATGGTCTTCATTGATCTTCCTGCTCACAGTGTGAACTTTGAACCAGTTCTTTTTCAAATCGGATTGATTTGAATTCGGTAAAGGTGAGTCGTTTTAAATTAAATTTTCGACGAAGTGTTTGTTTTTTTGGCTTTCTTGTTTCTATGTATATTTGTTCTTTATTTCTGTTTTTGCAAATATTGAGCTAGCGGTTGGTCTGATGAGATTTTCCATTGGCAAATATTAACAAATAGCCCTTTAATAAAATAGCGAATATTTAATCATGATGAGTTTTGTAAAATCCTTATTTATTTAGGATATCCAATAAACACATGATATTTTACATAATAAGTACTCAGGTAACTAGATAGGGTACATACACTTTAAGAGACCACAGTATGCAAACAAAAAAATTAAGTCAACAGCGCAAAAATTATAAAAAAATTAAAACAGGACATTGAAACATAATAATTGAAAATTAAAATTGTGAAATCGAACAAAAATGTGTAATTCGACTACGGTATTTTTTTGTGCCTATGTTACCCAGACCAAATCGATTGACCCCTTTTTCATCAAACTCGGATGACTAGTTTAGGCGCTACGGAGGAATATACGTAAATACAAATATACATACATTCATAGACTGCTAAAATCATAACCCTTATTTCATAATTCATTTAATCATTTGTTAACATAGGTACAAAAAAATAGATGTTATAAAAATTACAAGCGCGCTATGTTATGCCAGAAGGCGTACAAAACCTTCCTTTTGGCTTTGCCGTAGTCGGGTAAAAACTTAAATTAAATCTACCAAACATATCGCACGCTTAATAATAAACCGGAATATGTCATACATTAAGGATTCCCACTTTTGTTAATAAAACGAACAAACTCCGATTGAAGAATATATAGGTGCGATCCCGCCATGCGAAACAAACCAAAATGGCTGATTGTTAGTTCACCCTTCTCTTTTCTACAAAAGCGCGCGAAAATGCATTTCATGCAATAAAGAATTGTTCAGTGATGCGGCGCAATTATTCCGTGCTTATTGTTTTAACCAACATGCTATATTGATTACAAAGGCTTCAAAACCTTCCTAACACCTTTGTTAAGTAAGGAACTCTTCTAAGTGCAAAATTTTTTGCTTCTAGACGTTGCAGTTTAGGTTGTGTATTATCTGTCAGTGAATGAATGAATTTAGTAATTATGATAAGTAAATGGTGAAAATTTACCTTTTTACTTTTTTGTCACTGATTAAATGTGAAAGAAAACCGTAAAATATCGCATTGCTATTGGTGGACTGAAACAACAAAAACTATTTCTAAATGTGACAAGATTTGAAAAAGAAGAGAAATATAATCTTTTCGATATTCGGCATGCAACCATATTCGGCATATTCTGAAAACTTTAGGTGGTTCAGAATAAGCATATCCATTTGTTTACATCTTTCTCACAGCTACCAAACTGTTCAATGTTACCTTTGGACACTGACTTACACAGATAAAATACTGTTTAGTTGCATCTTACACGCATAGGACACAGACAAATTTGTGCATTATTGTGTATTACGACAAAATAGTATTTAAGCTGTACAATATTGTAAATAAATCAGATTTGAATATATTCTTGTCTCATTACCCCTCGCTGTGGCCAAGACACCTTTAGCCATCTCTGATCAGTCTTGTGAGTCTGCTAGACTGGCAATGAGTGTACTCTTCCCGAACCCTCTATCCGTCTGTAACCTTAGGTTGCATGGTGCAGACATCCTGAACTTATCTATATATTTATTTATCACACACTAGGTATATGGTAGGTTAGGGCTGTAGGGCTTATAGGGTCTAGGGTCATAGGGACTGGTAGGCTGTAAGGTCTTATTAGGTCCTTTAACTTATCATATACTTTCATGTACTGTCACACCCTTAACATAACTGCGGCCTTACGTGACATATTATGTTAGGGTGGGCGTACACAAACGATTTCTTATTGCTGACAGAGACTGAGTTAGAGCTAATAAATTATTGAGTACTAGTTTACTATCCCACAAGTGAACGGATATTTTGTCCGGAATAAAAAGCCGAGGTGGCCTATGGTATTCAGCTATAGTGCAGATTTCTTTAAGTCCCAGTTTTTTTATTATTATTTGGCTTTAGGCTCGCGTTTGACCGCTATCTTGTCGGATGGTAAGCCATGTTGTGGTCGACGGTGAAACAGGCTTGCCTAGAAGTAACCTATTCACTCTTGAGTTAAAGATTACCCCTAGATTGTAGCTATCGGGAAACACAGATTTCGGCAGGGAATTCCACTCCTTAGCTGTACGCATAATAAAAGTATTCTCAAAACGTTTAGTGCGTATGGGTGGGATGTCCACCATGTACCGATGGCGCATCGCCGTAAGTCTGGTAGTCCGATGATGAAACGGGCTGGGCAGAATTAGATCATGCAATTCGGCGACGATGTTCAAGGCTCAGAGCTTTGACTTAACCAGTGCCTCATCGCCTATTGTAGCTATCACGAAACGAAACTCTGGCAAGGATTGCCATTCCTTAACCTGTGCGCACAATGAAAGCATTCACAAAACGCTATGTGCGTATTGGTGGGATGTACACCGTGTACCGATGGTGCATTGCCATACGTCTTGTAGTTATATTTAGATCAGGGGCAATGACGTGACATGACGTGTGGGGGGGAGGGATGACGTGTCCAAACTATCATGGGTTCCGTTGAGAGTAACTTCACAAGGTAATTACTTCTATCCTCTTTTCACAGTGGGATCCTGTAGTAGGCGTTTTTTTGTTCTGTGGTGGGATCATTAAGGTATTGACACTTCTTAGTACGGCCTCAGGACTTCAAGTAAATTAAAATCTTGACAATTCAGTCGAAGTTTATTGGAACTCTGCTCAAAGCCAGCGCATTTGTAAGTGAAAGCATGCACCTTCGTTAAAGCTACTTTGTGAGTACTCCAGAATTCCTTACATACATATTCGAGAATACATTATTCACAACAATTTTCTCCAAATGCACTTTAAGAAATTTCGGGGAAATATTCTGCAGTAAAAGCATTTTATGTGCTTATAGCCGCTAGGGCAGTGATTTCCAAAGTGGGGAGCATGCCCCACTTAGGGGGCCTGAGTCTGAGGGACGAGTGCATAGTACTCCGTCGCCAGATCAACTTGATATTGAAAGAAAGAAAAAAGACTGATGACTGTTTAAACCTAAATACATATTTTAAAGAAGGGAGGAGCTCGTGGCTAAATAATAACAGCCGCACGGGTCGATCATCAAGGTTAAGCAACGCTTGACGAGGTCGGTCAGTGGATGGGTGACCATTTCAACATACCGAGTTTTCGCCATGCCTCGGAAAGCACGTTAAGCCGTTGGTCCCGGCTGTCATTTGAAGATCTTTGACAGTCGTTACGAGTAGTCAGAAGCTTGAGATCTGACACCAGTCTTGCCAAGGGGTACCGAGTTACCCAGTTACTGGGTTGTGGAGGTCAGATAGGTAGTCGCTCCATGTAAAACACTGGTACTTAGCTGAATCCGGTAAGACTGGAAGCTGACCCCAATATAGTTGGGAAAAGGCAAGGCAGATAATAATAATAATACATTTTTTAAAGAAGGGCCTATTTTATTTTCTACAGGTAGAGAAGCGTGAAAAAAAAAAACTTTGGGACTCCGTTCTCTAGGGCTTACCTAACTTAACTATTATATGCCAAAAATATTTCCGTTGTCAGCGAAATCCGTTCATCAAATATACAAACAAATACGATCACGCATATTTTTCCTTGAAGGGGAACAGAAGTGTACATTGTGTGGTATATGCTGGTACCCACACATTTCACCAGTTATGTGTGCCTATTGCCAACAAGCTTGAAAAAAAATGGACACCCAAGAATTTAATCAAATGGTTATGATTTGTCAAATGATTTATCAAACAAGTATAAATAATATTCAGTTTTGTATTTATTTTGTTCCAGATTGTTTTTTTTAAATTCGAAATACTACTGTACTTTTTTATTTAATTTGTCTTTTTTACTTTTCTAACATAATTTAAGAACTACCTAGCACTATTGTAAGGGTTTAGTTTTCAAAATCTGTAACCACTGTTCTTGTTCAATGCTTATATGTCGTTTTGTGGCAATTCCTTTATTTCTTCTTTACTTCAAAAATTAGAATTAATATTTGTTTCGGGATATTTACCATGTATATATTATATCTTTTTTGTTTTTTTTTTCATGTTTTTTTTTTGTAATATCGGGCTCTCAACAGAAATCAAAATATACATGGTGGAAATATCCCAAAACAAATATTAATTCTAATGATTGTGACCATGCCAGCTTAAAAACTTTTACTTCAAAAATGTAATATATATAATTCTAGACGCAGAAAATTAAATTGTCCCCGAGGAACCCAAGGTGTTAGGTAAGGAAGGGCAACTTCCAGTTTTCATTTAAGGTAATTTGAGCGCAATTATAATTTCGTCCGGACGTTGAGACTCCCAGCCGAGTAATATCAATTTCAAAACTTATTATTTCTTCTCGGAAAATATAATTATGAAAACTATTTTCTAGACAAGTCTTTATTTATTTATTTAATACTTTAAGCACATAAACGTACAGAGGCGGACTTAATGCCCTAGGCATTTTCTACCAGTCAACCTTTGGGTGATGGAGAAACAAACAGTGGTAGGTGCAATTACGATAGTAAAATGGATTTGAATACAAGACCTAAATATAAGCTATAAATAAATTCAATTTAATTATACAATAAATACTAAAACAAATAAATAGTCTTTCTAGTCCGTTTTGAATTTATGGAACCATAATACTGTTATAAACGTGAAAGTTTGTGAAGATGGATGGATTGATGTTTGATACTCTTTCACGCAAAAACTACTGAAAGGATTTAGATAAAACTTTACAAAAATGTAGCTTTTACATCAGAATCACACTTGGGTTTTAGTTTATAAAGACACTAGGCGAAGGTATGGATAGGTCAGCAACGAATACATCCGAGGTACTGGAAGAACACGTGGTGAGAACAGCTTTGAGCAGGATGTCTTGGCGCCAACAGAAACAAGGAGAACCGACCCTACTTAAAGTGAGAAAAGGCTAGGAAGAAGAAGAAAATTGGGAGAAGGAATAATACTACGCTAGTGGATCCGCGGGCGGCAGCTAGTATCTAAATATTTGGAATTTTAAACGGTGATTTTTTCCTTAAAAAACAAAATATGGTATTTGTCTATCAGTGTTTTCTTCTAAGTAGGTAATTTCAAAACTCGAACAGTGTCAAGATTTAAATCCGCAATGATCAAATGTAAAAAATGTAGTTCGCTTTCGATTTGTGTGACGTCATCGTCACTTGGAAGAGGTCTAAAGAGTTCCTTAAAAATTAAGAGGTGAATTGAATATTTGATGTCAAACGGAGTTCCTTTAGACAAGACAGAAACAGTATAACCTGGTTCATTAAAGAAACGAATCTAAAATGGCGGCGCTTTTCATGTTCTTTCACTAGTGAGCGTGAAGAACTAACAAACACACACACACCCACACAAACTTTCGCCTCTATAATATTAGTGTTGAAGGCACTTGTTCCACCGCCGACGAGGAAGCGATTAGCTATCGACTATTTTCTCGCTGCAGAAACAGACAAAAGATATAGATCCAGTGTCAATAAAAGAGACATTTATTAAGAGCTAAACGCTAGTTGTTCACACTGCCGGCGAGAACTCTGTAACCACAAATTTATCGCAGCCACAAGAGCTATCAAAGATAATACTCTCGCAGCGATACTCGGTTAGCGATGGTCGCTTGGCGGTCAGAACTCACGCCGAGAGACCAACCAGCCGCCGCGCCGGCAACCAGTAACCGGCCGCCTCGAGCTAGTGGTGCGAGCAATCGCCCGTCGCACATTCGCTTATTGCCGAGCGATAAAACTATCGACTCTACACACTCGCTTCTCGCTGATTAATAAGCTTCTAGCTCTACTCGTTCGATCTTCAGCGGTGGGCAATTGCCTAATGCCATAGTTTAACCGCTTGTTAGGCTAAACAAGAGTTTGACAAATACAAACTTAAATTATGAAGAGTTAAAATTGATTGTTTGTAGCAGGAAGATAATCTCTGGAAGTACCTACTCTGCCGATAACTAAATTTCTTTGAATCATAATATATAGAGCCTAAGCTATCGACTACCATTTAAGTGTCGCAAAAAAATTGATAGTTGTGTCTTATGGACACCCGGTTGGAACGGAATTCCTTTAGACTAGACACACTAGGCACAATAAAGTCGACACTCGTTTGCAAATGAGAGAACATGATACACATCGCCGTTTTAGATTCGTTTCAATAATGAACCGGGTTATACTGAATGTGTCTAGTCAGCGCGCGCTCGTACGTGTTCGGTTTTCTTCGTGCGCCTCCGGCTCTCTACTCGGCGTCTCCTTTTTGTGCGTATTTTCGCTTGTACTATCCTGCATGCATTTGCATGTTATAAAATAACGGATTTTATGAAAAAGTTATTTATTAAAGTACTAGCTTCTGCCAGCGGCTCAACCCGCTTGAAAGTCGAAAATTATCCTACGGTAACATATCGCGGGACAAAAAGTATACTATATGGAATTCCTGACTATAATTTATCTCTAAGCCAAATTTCTTACAGATCCGCGCAGCCGTTTGAGAGTGAAAATGTAACAAACATACACACACAATCACTCACAGACTTTCGCCTCTACCTATAATATTAGTGTGATAAGACAGTAAGATTGCTAGTTTAGCTCTACATAATTCGTTTGAAAACTGGGCGCCATTCAATCAATAAAGTGGAAGTTTACAGGCTTCAACAGAATAGCCATTCGATTTTAAAATTGATGCCTTTACTATGAAAGAAATAATTTGGAAAGTTTCAAAGCCGTCGTGAAAGGGAAGGTATAACATAGTAGTTTTGTTTTAAATGCTTTTGTTTGTGTTTGTCTATAAATCCGATAAAGGGAGGATTGAATACCAAAAGCAGTGCCTTTTGTTAGAATGCATTAACCGAGGAGCTTGTAGCTGACTAATGACAGCACACGGCCCGTTCTTCCCGGTTAAGTCACAGTATAAATATGGACGAACAGTACGGAAACTACCTACAAACGCTCGAAACGGCACACTAACATAAACATGACGAGACTCCTAAGCGGTCTGCACTACTGACAGCATCGTGAAAACTGCTTAGGCATAGCACGCACTGCGATTTTTATTCGCGCGAATTTTTTTCCGCGCATTCTGTGACCCATGGAAATGTATGAAGCTGCACGCACTGCGGAATAAAAATCGCGCTCAAATAGTACAAAAAAATTAGCGCGAATAAAAATCGAAGTGCGTGTTAAGCCTTAGAGGTCTCGTCGATGCGCGTGTTTGTGTGAGTGTGTCGTTTCGAGCATTTGTACCTACAAACGCTAAGAAACAGTACGGAAACTACCTAGTTTCCGTGTATTATTTCGTGCCTCAGAAGGCACGTTAGACCGTTCGCTGCCCTTTGAATATCTTTGACAGTCGTTACGGTAGTCGAAAGCCATAATATCTGATACCAGTCTTGCCAAGGGGCATGATGAAAGAAGGAAAAAACCGGCCAAGTGTGTGTCGGACCACGCACTGTAATAGAGTTCCGTAGTTGCACAAATATGCGGACTAAGAAGAGGGCGATGTTACATGAACATTGAAACGGTTGCAGCGGCTCACGTCTAAAAACCAGATTGATAACCAGTGTCTCGTAACAATTTGAATACTGCAGGTACTGGAGATAGTCTTCGTTAAAATCGCCTAATATTAGGTATGCAACGGCTGTGCGAATAAAAAGTTACGTACGAAACCTACTGCGGCATTGTAAGGGCATTTGCATCATCTATACAAGGCTGCAATCTTCGCATTGTTTACTTCGACAGATACTGCCTTACAATGTTCATCTCCAGCAGTGTAACTGTAAAGTCACGGGTTGGAAATTTGGAATATACAATATTAAGTTTTTCCTAGTCACATACACCAAAATCGGGGTTTAAAAAAGTCTGTTTAGGGCCATTTTTTCTGATAAATTCTTTAAAATTGATTATGTCGAAGGAATCTTGAAGGCAGCTGAAAGTTTCTTCTGCGAAGTAAATATCGGAAGCCATTATCTGAGGATCGCATACAGTATTCTGCAAGTGTTTACACCAGTACTGCCAAACATTCCACCCACTCCAATGCGTTATTCGAGCGTAAACATGACTAATTTAGAAATCGTTTTTATTGAGGATGTTATGATTTTTTTTTGTATAGTTTTACATGGTTTATTTATATTTACTACCTGTTTTACACAGCTAACAATGTTGTATGTAATTTTTCAATGGCATTTGTAAAAAATTTTTACTTGCCCAAGTACATTGTATAAGTTGGTCGAGTATTACTCGTAAACTTGTAAATCCTACTTAGCTGTGATAGTTCTCCTTTCAATTTCGTTATTATATACTACTGCCCTGAAATACACAAACACACAAGTAAACATTTCAAACTTATACCAACCCTCATTTTCCGTCGTCATATTTTTTTTTTTGTTCCGGGGTGGAAAATCCTCACTGTATGTCCTCCGCCCTGGGGTGGCGGAGGGGTCTGTCAGACTCCTACTGACTAAAAACCACCCCGGTGTTCCATCTCACACCTACGCTGAGGTTCGATACGATAGGTTCGGTACGATACTTCCGCAACCCCCGGCTAGTGCCGGCCCGCCTTTGCGGGCCTCGATCTCGGGTTGGGGGCAGGGGAGTGAGGTGTGGCATGTCAAACTTATAACAATCCTCATTTTCCGTCGGGGGTTAAAAATAGGCCTCTCCCAACTGCCACCACTTTGTCCAATCCCGTGCGTCTCGCATCAAGAAGATTCCTGCAAACTTCACCAGGTTATCCGTCCACCTAGTGGGAGGCCTTCCAACGCAACAACTTTCGGTTCACGGTCAACATTATTGGGCAAATCTCAAAGACATATTTTTACCCAACTGCCGAAGGAGGGTAATGTATTTGTTTCTAAATTAATTAACTAATTACTTACTTTTACTGCTTTGGTATTATAAATCAAATTAGTTAGTGAAAGTTTGCATAATATGTTTATCGACAACTTTATTTTTTCTTGTAGTAGTACAGCTGACTATGGGTTCAAGAACAGCATTTGGTAATTACTTGAAATTATTTATGGAGTTACGCTTATTAATTTATTTTACACAATTAAAAAACAATGATACCTCAACACTTACTTTCGTAGAATGTAAATCTAAATACTTTATTTTCATAAATGAGTACGGTTTTCTTTAATCAATGGTTATTTATGTCTAAGATTATTAAACAATTTTCAACGTCTTTAGTAAGGTTAAGTTCGCCATTTTTAATGAAAGCGCTGTTTTAATGGCCAATTTAACCTTAATTGCTATTTCTCTAAATTGTTTAAGCACTGGACCTAAATTACGGATAACTATTATTATCTTTTCTTTACTTTAATTAATTTTTGTTTGGTTTTATTTCTTAATGAGTCGAAGGATTAAAGGTACACTAGTAGACAGCATGAACTATATTGTTCGCGGGATTGAAATGCATTTTATATCAACCGACAACACGTCCGGAAGAGATATATGCTATGATGACCAGAAGAAGATAGTTCGCGTACGAATATACACTTTTGCTAATTTGTAGCGAAATGGATAATGATTTAGGACGAAACCAAGTGCGTGAAATTTTATAAACAGACCTTTGGGAGTCTGGATATCATGAAAAAACCACTAAACGTATCTATTCAAAATAAATATATTTGCATTATTGAACTAATAATCTATCCCTGTATGGTGGCCGTTTTGCAATTTTCCGTCTTCTTATGGTATTTATTTGCACCCAAAAATGCGTTAAAATTAGTGTCGAAATGTGGAACTTTCGACGCTAATAACTTTCAAATCTATATATATTTTAATTTTTCGGGCTAGATAATGATGAGACAAATTGATATCACTTATTAACAGTGGAATAATCCCTAGACTACGTTTGTATGGAAGAATTTTATTTTTTATTTTTAATAATAATTAAAATATGATATCAATATGTCTCATCATTATCTAGCCCTATATCACACATCACATCATCAGCCTATTAATGTTCCCACTGCTGGGACACAGGCCTCCTCTCTGTGAGAGGGAAAGGGCCGTAATCCACCACGCGGGCCCAGTGCGGGTTGGTGGATGTCACATGTCTTCGAACTTTTGGTTCTAGGACATGCCGGTTTCCTCACGATGTTTTCCTTCACCGTTTTGAGAGCAGTGGAGCATGGCATGGAAGCAAACAAGTAAAAAAAGAAAATATTTGAAACTTATGAGCGTCGAAAGTTCCACATTTCGACACTAATTTTAACGAATTTCTGGGCGCGAATAAATACCATAAGAAGACGGAAAATTGCAAAACGGCCTCCATACAGGGATAGATTAATAGTTCAACAATGCAAATAATTTTATTTTGAACAGATAGATTTAGTCGTTTTTATATGATATCTAGACTGCCAAAGGTCTGTTTATAAAATTTCGCGCGCTCGGTTTCGTCCTTAATCATTATCCATTTCGCTGCAAATTTGCAAAAGTGTGTATTCGTACGCGAACTAGCTTCCTACTGCTCATCACAGCATCTATCTCTTCCGCACGTGTTGTCGGTTGATATAAAATGCATTTTAACCCCGCGCACAAAATAGTTCGTGCCGTCGACTAGTGTACCCTTAAGGAGCCTTTTTTGTGCTATATAAATTAACTAGCTTCTGCCAGTCGCTTCGCTCGCGAGCTCGCTCGAATTCGAAAAGTATTCCAAGGAAATATACAACCGAGATAAAAGGAGCCAGGTTTCATGCCAATCCGTTTGACCATAGATTAATAAAAAAAAAATACAAAACCTATAAACAAAAAAAAAGTATTACTAATTGCTGGACACACATAAGAACAAATAAACTTAAAAACATTGTAACAAGTAGGAAAAATTGTTTTTTTTTTTTTTTGTCTTGTATCGGCGTTTCCGCGGCAGGTTACATGACACCACGACTCAGCGCAATACGTCACCGACCCAACGTACTAAATAGATTTGTTAACTTTGTTAATAATTATGTATTAGTTTATTTTTGTACGTTTAATTTGTGTATTTTATCTATGGGCCTTAGTTGCCTGAAGTAAATAAATAATAATAATAATAAATAATAATTAACACCCTTTCTAGCTTGGTATGTATGTATCTATGTATCAATGTAACGGAATCTTTGAACGTGATTTTCACCCCCTTCAAAACGTCGGATTGATTTGAAACTTTGCACACTTATAAGGACCGATGACAATACAATAATTTAAACAGTTAGTCCTATTATCCTTACCAGGATCTTCAGGATTAGCGGTTTTTTTGTTTCCGATACCCGGTAGTATCTTTGTGCCAAGTAGCAATGCGCGTGCTTAGACATGTGCATGGCTTAATTTTAAGTTATATCCGAAGACACGATAGTGCCTTGCGCCAAATACACGTATTAAATAAATTTTCCGGAGAGGGAGCCTGAGAAACGGCTATCATATCCAGGTAAGGCAGTAGGCACGCTAATTACCCACTCCCATTACAGGGAGGAAGTTTTATTAATAAGTTGTTGTTTAATAAAAAATTAAACTTGAAAACATGCTTTAATAGAAGATCAAACTAAAAAGTAGAAAATAATTATCAATGAAATATAGTACATTATGGTACTAGTGTGCAATGTTGATGATTACCGCTGAGGCGCCATTGAGACCCGAGGACGGTAATCATCAATACACACGTGTATCATACGACGTTTTTCAACACACTTGTTAAGAAAATAATACTAAAAAATCATTTTCAACAGTAAAAACGAGTTGTGAATTTTTTTTCACAATGGCGGGCAAAATTAATCAGTAATCAGTTTTCCTATGCGCGCGCATTTAACAATGGCGATCGGCCATAGACTAAAAGAATGAGGTTTCTTTTTTTTACTTTTCGTGGATAGTGTTTTAGCTACGTACAAAATAAGGAATTTCATTTTTTCTTAATTACAGAGCAAATAAAATTTATAATTGAGTAAAAGTTTTATTTATTAAGCACGTACAAGTTGAAATTATCTATTTAAATACGAAGTTGCATGAAATGAGCAATCAATAGGTACATTAATTTATTTGTACTATTTAGCACGATCTTTTTTGTATCGAAACTTTTTTAAGAACAAAGCAACTCAACCAATACATTAAAAAAAGCTCTATAACTCACTTGTGAATAATAGCAATGAAAAAGTCACAGTTTGATAACAGGTATCATTATGTGCCTAATTGCGGTGAAATAAGAGCCACTTTATGAGCAAGTGTGTTGAAAAATATTTTACTGTGCAAAACCGTGGCGAGCTTGATGTCAATTGTTACAATATTTTATAGACATGGTAAAAGTAGTAATTTTTATAATAAAATATTTTTATTTGTTAATCACACTATTCTTAATTTATATTTATTGAAAGTTATTTTTTACTTTTTAGTTTGGTTTTCTTTTTAAAACGTGTTTTTTAGTTTTTTTTACTATTATTTATTATGTTTGTAGGATTAAAGTGACTCTTAAGTGCAATAGAAATTATATAATTACCTCAGGTATTACTCGTACTTTAGCGTCCAACTGCCAAGTAGTTTTCGTGGTCACAAGTGAGATTGCCAGTTTTTAACCGACTTACCAAAAAGGAGGAGGTTCTATGTTCGACATTATGTATGTTTTTTTTTATTATTATGTTCACCGATATCTCCGTCAATTGTGGTATTTTCTTCCCACCGGCCCCCTTCTATCATCGGACGTCTACCGCAAGCTACCATCCTCACCTAGTTGCCATTCCACCAATTCACACCAAGCGCACAGCAAAAGAGTGGAACTCACTGCCTGCGTCAGTGTTTCTGAACGCATACAACCCGAATCTCTTCAAAGTTAGAGTGAAAAGGCTACTTCTGGGTAAGCTTCACTCCATCGTCGACTTTGTCTCTGTCACCTCTGACCTAGTCTAGAGTCAAGAGCAAACAAATCAAAATTAAAAAAAAAATTGCGGACCGATATTGAAATTTTTTTTTCTTTGTAAGAATATGTTCTGAAATTGTTCCCATTTTAATTTACATTGTTTATACCATTTCATAAAATAACATCACGCCAGTACGCTAAGGGGTACGCAAATCTCTCATTTCACCGGTTATGTTCAAGTTTCATGATGTTCGGGTAATCTATTCTGTGGTTATAGGTTACTAAACAACTTGGCTAATAGGTAGGTACAACTAAAAAGTGAAAATAAAAACTATTTTCAAAAAAAAACTACCGATTTCCAAATAAAAAACTAAAAAGTGAAAAATTACTTTATTAATTTACTTTTTATTTTTGGAAGTCGGTGTCCATAACGCAAAAAAATGGTACCTACGAAAGACACAGACTTCCAAAAATAAAAGTAAAGTAGTAAAGTTATTTTTCACTTTCTAGTTTTTATATTTGGAAGTCGGTAATATTTTTTTGCAAAAAAATATTTTTTCTTGACATTCCATTAATTTCAAGTTTTATAGTGAACCATACTTTGCAAGTATTGCTTGAATATTCAACTAGATTGAACAACCCGTTTGGCAGTTATTAAACTACACATTTCATACTGCCTAAAATAGCATAATACGAATAGTCTTGGTCGCAAGTAGAGTTTTCGGCGCGATTATAACACAGACAGCAACCGTCGGGCAGTTGCCCGGACCAGACACAAGACCTGTCTGCTCGGAGGATCCTCCCATTTCAATGGAGGTTACCAACCTTTACACCCTGTTCCGCATCATCAACATCAAACTATGATGACACGGAAGAATTACTTACACCATAAGGCAAGCAGACACGCACATACACTCACAACACAGTCATACACTACACATACTTACGTAACACATACAACTCACATACACAACACACCCGACACAAATAAGACATTCCTTTTCCCTTTTCTCCCCTTTCCAAAGCCCCGAATTGTACTATGTTAAATGAATTATTTTGTTTGTGTTTTATTGATTTATTTTTATATAATATACTCTGCATTGTTAATTTTCATATTTTATCGCTAATGTAATGGACGGATAGATGGCCCCTGTAACACAGGAATTTCCTAGCATGGGGGTAATTGATCGTGTATTTTGTACCTCACCAATTGCATCCTAAGTTAAGTGTCATTTGTAATCCTGTACTTTTTGTCAAATAAATTATTACTATTACTATTACTACTATTACTATTACTATCAACAGCCTTTTTTTAATGTTCCCCTACTGGAATTCAGGCCTCCACTCATAGAGGGAGTGCACCACCACGCGGGCCAAGTGCGGATTGGTAGATGTCACATATATTCGAATTTTTGGTTCTAAGACATGCCGGTTTCCTCACGATGTTTTCCTTCACCGTTTTGAGAGCAGCGGTGATGAAATAAATTACACAAATTAATGCTCACGATCGGGTTCGAACCCACGACCGACAACTTGTAAGTCGGGGCCGCAACCACTGCGCCACCACTGCACTCCACATATCTCTAAAAGATATAATGGCACCCCAATGTTTGGAATTTAGTGGTATGACATTCCCCGAGATCGAAAGCATGTAAAGCCGTTGGTTTGTTTTTGCACTTAAATATCTCCTCAGTCGCGTCGGAACACTGTCCCATCGGACAATGAAAGAAAATAAAACATTTGTGCACTAGTATTTCTTGCGTACTTGCCTAATCTCCATTGGGATTGGCCATCTTGGCCAAAAGATGGTTGGGCGAACTAAATTATGCATGTGAAGATAGTAGCAGGTGATGTTCTGTAGTTTCTGCCTACCCCATGTTAATCTGCACATCATAAATCTTATGGGAGTGTATTCTTTGGCAGAATGAATGCAATTTTATGTTGAATAATGTACAGGCTGCATCAGGAGTTGTTTACTATACGGACCTTGTGGCAACTAGAACAAATTTCCGTGCGTTCAAGCGTTTTTGCCATACCTATTATTGAAAACAAATATAGCAGCTCACAATGTAGGACCCATTAATATTAATGCTAATTTTTATCCGTGGTGCTAGGCAACTGGCCTTATCCCAGTTGTAAACGACCCTTTGTGCCCATTGGCCTTGTTTGTTCTGTCTCCTGCCTGCTTGATATGGAGGGAAGTGGAAATTTGTATTTTTTCTTCCTACTCCTCCGTTATTCTTTTCTGATTAATTTCATTGCGGGATCCAAGACAGTTAAATTCATTCTCCGGGACTTTGTCGAGCTTTACTGCCTCGGCGCTTTTCTGGTGGTCGCCACTGTTGATTCTGGCTTTCAGGAGTTGCAGTGGTTTGTGCATAGTGCGGTGGGATTGTGCCCCCATGGGAAAAGAGCGTGGATGTATGTAAGTTTACTGGGCTAGAAATATTTATGACCTATTTTGGTGTTTTGGTCTGTATTTTACTCCTTGGGTTTGGTCCAAGTAACAAGAGATGTGATGTGTTGATAACCTATTTGGCTACAGTGAAATAACTTTCGCTGAGGCCAAATATGTTATCGGATTGGACAGCTGAATACCGGGTTTTCTTAACGGTTTTGGATTGAAACGATAAAGTCAAGTGTTCTTTTAATAGATTTCACAAATTCTTTTCATAAATTCTAATTTAAATCGAGCGATTTGAAAAATATTTAGGAAGACTGCAAAAGTTATTCAGAATGTTATTATTATTTTTTGCTTATTTAATGTGGGTTACGGTATCTATGGCAAAGTAAATGTAAATAACTAGAAAATATGCTCTGGACGATAGTTTCAACTTGATCTTATTTTGCGTAGTTAATTAAACAAACAATGTTTACCAGAAAAACTAATTATCATTTCATCCTAAACATGTCCAATTCTGGACATAGGTATTTCTCAAACGTCGCCACATGATCGGTCCTGCGCATCAAGTGGCAAGCTACTTTTCCTTTTTAATTTTGGCGTGGAGAAATGCTCGTGCATACTGCACTACCAAGGGGAGATAGTGCATTTATGTGGGACTCTAACCCACTAAAACTCCACGGTGTCCTCCGGTGCCGCTTATGGCGGGAACACGGGCACGCGTTAGCACTCACCGCGAACCCGCCGCAAAATGGCAAGCTACTGCTATCTCAATGTGTACGAAAATCTACATTTTTACCTTCGCTTTTTCTAAAATTTTGTACCAAACCCGAAAGGGTCAAGCCTAAACCACTTCCGGCATTTCAATTTGGACTCCAGAGTCCAAAGATCCACATAATTGGGATACAATAAACCCAGTTATGCTTCTATCATCCTTTCGAGGGTAAACCTAAGTCCCAAAGTTTCTAAGTTGGGGTTTGGTAGAGTTGTTTAGAACTACAAGTAATTAACACCCTATATAGCGGTTATAATGGGTAGTTATAAACTGACTTGGGGAAAAATAAACTTGTTTATTAATTTTAACTGTTTTAATCATGTGTGTTTCATATTTGAAAAGTTTATTCTCTAGGTAAAGGTGTGTTTACAATAAAAAATCTTCCATTAATAAACACATTAAATGGGAAAAAATTATATATATTCCTATTTTTTTTTTCTTTGGTGTCTCTGTTAGTGTCCGGACCTGTTCTTTTGAATACCTTAAATTGACTACTGATGCGACAA
Source organism: Orthosia incerta (assembly GCA_948252205.1). Taxonomy (NCBI): domain Eukaryota; kingdom Metazoa; phylum Arthropoda; class Insecta; order Lepidoptera; family Noctuidae; genus Orthosia; species Orthosia incerta. The sequence goes on from OX411758.1 coordinate 24,576,608, forward strand.
TTGGCGAAGCCACCTTACTATGCCTAACTCATTTAATTTAATATTTAATGACTCCGCCAATATGTTCGTCTTGCAGCAAAAATATTTTGATCGTAAATTTGACATGCTTCAAGAAATATCCAAATCTGCACAGTCTCATTATCACTTTACATAATATTGAAGACCATGTTTAAGCACACACGGTTTTGTATGAAAATGCTGTGGTTGATCGACTAAAAAAGTTTATTTAAAAAAAACCGGCCAAGTACGAGTCGGACACGCGCACGAAGGGTTCCGTTCCATTATCGTAAAAAACGGCAAAAATATTACGTTTGTTGTACGGGAGCCCCACTTAAATATTTATTTTATTCTGTTTTTAGTATTTGTTGTTATAGCGGCAACAGAAATACATCATCTGTGAAAATTTCAATTGTCTAGCTATCACGGTTCATGAGATACAGCCTGGTGACAGACGGACAGACAGACAGACAGACGGATCGCAGAGTCTTAGTAATAGGGTCCCGTTTTTACCCTTTGGGTACGGAACCCTGAAAAAGACTGACAACGGTTGACTGGTAGAGAATGCCTTGTGGAATTAAGTCCGCCTATGTACCACAATGGTACATGAAGTTTAAATAAATTAATAAATATAAAAAACATAAAGTTTATTAATGTTTTGGAGCCTCCTTTTAAGCAGATTATGCCTGTGTTAGGAGACTACGCTCTTCCATAATTTAGCAATAATTACCAACACTATCAGTACACGTAGATGGTTAAAAATTAACAAATAGTACTAAAGATGAAGTTGACGGCATTTCTCGAGAGTGGAAACTTGTGCGTAGTCAAACTGTGGGGGTGTTAGTGTGTGTGAGGGTGGGTGGATGTATGTGAGAGTGTAGTGAGGATACGTGTGAAAGAGCGTGTGTGGAAGTGTATGTGGTAGTGCATTTGTTAGTGTATGTGCTCTAGAAGTGCCTTCGTGTCATCATGAGTAAGTGTTTTAATCCAATTGGTTAAGATTTTCTTACTTATATAGATATACTGTGGCCTTAATATACGTTTGTAGGAGCGGCACACACTGGATAATTTTGACAGTCATGCACACGCCCATGATTGCTGGCTGGCTAATACCTACCAGACTGAACAAACTAGCCTATTTTTACCACGTCATGAGTTATTCTCATCCTTAGAACTCATGCTGACTTGAAAAAAATACACCTCAGAATTTGATTTCTTTACACGGATATATATTTTGGCCTCGTAAGTTTTGTCTTGGCTTTAGTAATACTGGCCAAATTGTGGTCTAGGTTCAGGTCTTATGAATGAACCAGAAGGTCACTCCTCAATGGAATCATCGTGTTTGGCCTCATCGGCTATGTATTGACAAGGATTTTGAGATAACATAACGTTGAGCCCAGGAACTAATGATACAGCAAGAAAGAGGCCATAGCAACTCCTCAACCAAACAAAATAGCACCATCGTGTTTCGGTTCTTATTTCCCAAATAGCCTAGCTATGTGAACGACTCTCTACAGGCTTTAACGAGCGTTAGTCGGCGTACTCATTAGAGATTATGAGTAAGTCTTACGCCGGAGTCCGGTAACTTGCCTATAAATAATAAAATTGTAAAGCTTGAGAAATTAGTATGGCTGAGGGTATACTTTATAGCTTCATTGTTTTAGGATAGAGAGTTTAATTAAATAGCCTGAAATAAGGTAAAAGATCGAGTAATCTGCAGTTAACATAAAGCCTATGTTCCCTGAGACACAGGCCTCCTTTCTGTGAGAGAAAATGTGCTGTAATTCACCACATAGCATGCCAAATCCCTTTGATTATTTTGTTCTAGAACGTGTGTTTTCCTTCACCGTTTTGAGAGCAGTGATGAAATAAATTACACAATGTAAAGCGGAGGAGCGGTTCGAAACTCGTAAGTCGGGAGAGTTAACACTGGGCTAACACTGCTCACGCATCTAAATTCTAGCATAATGTAATTGGCAAACATTAAAAAAGTTAAAATATAACTTAAATGATGAGATGTAAAGATTGGTTGATTAAAAAACTTTTTTTACAAAAAAATGCAACCGACTTCCAAATAAAAACACTACAAAGTGAAAAATAACTTTCTTTGCCGAAGTCGGTGGCTTTGGTATCTATTGTTTTCTGTTTTTCAACAGCAACTTCGGAAAAGAAAGTAATTTTTCGCTTTTTAGTGTTTTGTTTTGGAAGCCGATTAGATTTTTTTATTAAAAAGTTTTTATTTATCTCTTTTTAGTTTTGGTAGGTACCTCCAAATGTCATGAAAATCATTTGTAGCCAAAGTAAATCTCATGACGATTCCAATAATCCCAAATACGACTAGGATCCATTGTTTTATTTCCGAGTTCCATTGCCTACCTTCCAGTTTCATCGTCAGGTCAGTTCAATTATTTTGGTGTAAACAATTTATTTGTCAATAAAAAATATTTGATTTGATTTGATTTGATTTGATTTGAGTTCGATGTTACCATTTTCATCAGTACCAATTATTTATAAGTATTTTCTGCATCAAAGTCGGTTAGCTATTTCATATACGAGTACCTTATACTCGTGACATACTTAGCATTAAGGAGATCCAGTGGCCATCTGTCGTCTTCTTCATCAGTTCTATTTCACTAAATGACACTTTCTAAGTGCAAATGATTGCATTGTTGATAAAAATACCAAAATTGCTATATGTTTGCCTTTAATATTTGAGGAGTTCCCTCGATTTCTCTGGGATGACATCATCAGATTCTGGTTTTCTTATCATGGTACTAACCATGGGATAATTCTTTTCCAAAAAAATAATAATTAAAGATTATTTTTAGGAAATCGACAAAGTTCCTTGAACGACGATGTCCTCCTTTTTTGAAGTCTGTTAAAAAACAACTGAAAATCAAATAGGAGTCCTGTATCATTGTTTCCTGTGTGTAGAAATATTATGACTGACGATCATGTTTTAAAACAACCACAACAAAATCGATAGTTCTAAACCTTGTTCTAGTTCCTCAAAGTCTTGCACCACCGAAGTAGATTGAGAATTGATCATGTTAGCTCCCACAACTTTAGCAATCACTCAATCATTTCCTTCTGATCAACGATGTTACTTGATACGACTAGTTACTGATTGATAAGTTTTATATAGTTATATAATATTTTGTTTGTTTTGGCGTGATGTTGGAGGGGCTTGCCCTCTGATCCAATAAGGAACACGAGGTCAATTTCTTGGAAGACGGTGGATCAATATCTATAAGGGCAAAACTGGCATACACTTTTTAAGTCACAATGGTTAGCTACTTAAGCACCTACTGACAAATGTTGAAGTACCTACCTGAATTATTATTGTGTTGTCAAATATCTGCAATTGTAAGAGTACCCACCTAAGTAAATATTGTTGCGTGTACAGGAAATAACTAATAATAACTAAAGTGATGATATTCCTATTAAATATTACGTAATTTGTAATGATCATTGTGATGTATCCTGGATTTCATATCGCTATTATAAGTCCTTTGAGAAAATTAGTACAAAACTGTCAGTTAGTATCAATATTCTTTCGAATATTGATTAAGAATGACTAACTAGGTGATATTAAATTCAGTAATTGTCTTGATACGTTTTGAAATGGTTTCATTACTTAAGAATTGATTATTAACCTAATTGTGAGATTATTTAGAGCAGTGTGGAAAATGGTGGGGATACCGCGCCATTTTCTCACATTTGACTTATTGAGACAAGTCGACTCGTTACTGTAAAATAGTGTGTAATTCGTACGTTGATTTACGAACACAATATAATATCTGGCCAGTACAGGGTGGTGACCATAAGCTCATAAGCTCTAAGAGCGGTATCAATTTGAGATCGAATAAGGGACAGATGTATTTGACGTGTATACATCTGTCATTTACTCGATCTCAAATTGATACCGCTCACAGAGCTTATGGTCACCCCCCTGGCCAGATATTATATTGTGATTGTGATAGTGATATTGTCTTCCTGTGCTGTTATATTTTATGGAATATCGACTACACGCTTGTGTAGTCGATTCACGTAAGTTATTTATAATCAAGTTATATATTTATAACTTGATTATTACTAATGGTAGCGTCGAAACTGTATCTATATCATATTATGGCCTTTATTCCTAATAATATTTTAAACTAATTTAAGGGCTAGTCATGGTGTTTGCCTTACCCTTGTTATTTTGACCCTGTAACATTGTAAAATGTTACGAGATTCATCATATAATGGTAATCACAGAATTAGATCTTTAATGTGATAAACGATCTTTATATAATTGTAAAAATACTATAGAAGAGCTTCCGTGGAGTGGCTTGCCCTTCTTCTCCACGAAAACTAGTTTAGCGACCGGGCGGTAAGCTCTCTGAGCCTTTTGAATATGAATTAATTGACAAGCCTAATTGAAATAAATACCTAGTATGTCTTTCTGTGCTTTTCTTCATAAAACCTTTCCATTATACACCACATACATAGGAACTCCGATACACAGTAAATAACCAACAACCATCTTGCCATTTCAAGCTTCCAAGATTCCAAGCTTCCATTTAAATGTATCGTAAATATCGATACATTTAAATGGAGTTCCTTCATGAATCTAAAACGCGTACACACACGTCATTGGGCCGCATAATACGGATCTGACGCTGTGATTCGAAGCAGGAAATTCAATGCCTAAGAAAATCAAATCATTTGGTTGCAATTTAATATTCGGTCAATGCATTATAAAAATATTAGGGTTAAAATAACCCCACGTTGTATGCCGCGGATTTAATCTTAATTTTACCAGTGCTAACGATCGTGACCCAGTAGTTCATCGTCATCATCATATCAGCTAATAAATTTCCACAGCTGAATATAGGCCTCCTCCCCCAAATGTCACCACAACGATCGGACCTGTAGGTCTCGCATCTAGCTGATTCCCGCAGCTTTATTCAGGTCATCGGTGTGCTAGTGGGTGGCCTTCCAACGCTGCGTGTTCCGTTTCACCACTCTAGAAATAACAGTATTAATTTTACAGAACATTATAATCATCAAGCGACTCCAAAATAGATGAGGTTCTCAATTCGATTATTTTTTTGTATTTTTGTTCGCCAATTATGAACCAATTTTATTTTTATTTTATTGATCAAGATCTGACGACTAGTTTTTATGTTATTTTTAATAATGCGTACTTTCATGGTAATATAAGAACAAACAGCTCCAGAGAAACTTCACCCCCTAGAAATGTATAAAAGGCGACATATATAAACAGGGGGATATACTACGATGTTTACCTGCGCCGCGTACGCACCATCTATGTGACATCAATGAAGTTAGTGTTCTGTAGTTATTGACATCGAGTCCATAAGTAAGCGTGCAAGATACCCATTTAACAATAATAGTTAAGTTATTGAAGCAAAATTATCATGCGCTAACTAACATCAGCATATTTAGGCAGCACTGGTGGTAACTGTATGGCGATAGCGGGGTGTTGAGGGTTGAGAGGGTACTGACCCTCTCAACCCTCAACACCCCGCGAGGTAGGTGCTTATAATGAGGAGATTCACTTATATACGTAGTATTATTTATAATTTGACAATCTCGGGACCCTGAGGTCCCGGTTCTTTGCAAGGCATGCGAGGGGCCGGCGCCAACTCGCAGAGGCCTTGTTAGGCATGTATCTGGAAATGTGACACCAACCGATGATTATCCCCGTATGCACTACTCAAGTGAACCCAAGGGCAATCCCCGGTTGGTGCAGGGCTATTGCAAAATATGGAGAAAAAATGTATTGGGCTATGGGATTGGTAGGTTTAGTGGATCGATTACCTGCCTGAATATTGTTGAACTACACTGCTATGACATGGCAGGGGTGACTTGCACACTCCATTAATGGGCCCCATAAAGGGTCGCTAGCACTTTAGTGACGTCTAGCACCAAGGGGGCAACATATCTAGAGGTGCTTGAGGAGCGGAGAGTTATACCACGGTTATCAGGACAATCCCGGCAGAACGGTCAAGATCCCTACCAGCATCTTACTTCCTCCGAGCACGTTTGTATGATTATTTATTATTCTTATGGTATTAATTAAAATAATAACACAATTCAGATTAAAAATATTTATTTACTGAGAAAACTGATAATTTAGTTTTTAAGATTTTACAAGAGTACCAACATGTTACTCATGTTTGAAACAAACAGGAAAACAATTTACATCTCTTGAGATTTTTCAAAATTTTGAGGGTACTGTACACTAGGTAGAAGTATTTTTAACATTTAAATTATCAAAATAGCGCTGCACAGAGTGCTACGCCGTGGCAACAAGCGCGCTACGCCGTAGTATTAAGGCTACGACAGCGTAGCCGAAACCTAATCCATTCTATCAGATAATATACAAGCCATAAGCGCTACTTATATTCATTTTTACATAGATCGCGCCATTTTCTAGTGTGACGTCACGTAAACTAAGAAGCACTTAGCGTAAGTGTGCCTTTAGCTTTAGCTGATAAGGTGCTGTTGAGGTTCTGAGAAGTGCTATGACAGTGCCTTCTTATAAACGAACAGGGTAAGTTACGGAAGAGTACCTAAGCTTTAAATTGCCTGTAATTAAGTACTAGTACTTACAGTGCCAGTTTTAGAAGAAAACATGCATAGACTGAATTAATAATAAGTTATAGTGAAAGTAAACATGCAAAACCGTTTTAGGGAGATGTGCGACATGCAAAAAAAGAAGATTGAAGTTCAAGGACTACCGAGGTGCTCAAAAGGGAATTAAATTTAATATTTTTTATTCTTCTCCATTGAGCACCAAGCTATTATATTGATCGGTGCTCAGATGGGAATACCTTTGGTGCTCAATGCATAGGTGTCCAAAAAATAGGTGCTCAAACGGGAATACTCCGTTTTGCCTAAACTCTCTAGTTGTAATAATGCAAACATAAACTACATATAAATTTTATAATTGTTGTAAACAACTAGATAATATTGCTGAGTAATTGGTTGCTGAACTAATGCTAAACATGAGGTAACAAAAAATAAAAAAAATGCTAATGAAAAAATGCAAAAAAAAATATTATTTATAAAAAAGCTTTTTATTCTGAAATCAGAAACTTGATGTCCTCCTTCGATCTCAGACGCTGTCTTCCACAGATTTTTTTTATTCATCTCTTGGGTACTAGTCTGCCACTGCCTTGCTCCATTTCCCACGGTTGTCGCGCATCAGTAAGGCCTTAGAGGATACCATAGATACCACACATACGAATTCGGAAATACCGACCCCTGCATGAAAACAAAGCTCACCGACATCCGCACACGAATAGCCCAGTGAAAGTGAAGATACCGCAATGCACTGTTGCGCATTTTAACAGTGTAAAATAATACACTTTTATTGAAAATACTTAAAAAACATATCTTACGAGAATACAGCAACATTCTTTAAAAAAAAACAACTTAGGAAACTTCGCATCCAAAGAAAAACTTAGTACTTAACAGCCATTTCTCTCATCTAGGTAACTAAACCTTACTAATTAGAACCCGAACCGGCTTGTACTTTTAAATAAAGTTTAACCACGAACCATTTTGCTAATGAAGCTGTAACGTCTCCGGTTACCCGTTAATGAGAATATCATACGCGTTGGTTTAACTACTCTTTGATGTCGTTGATTATATAAAGTTCATTGTTATTGATATGAGTTTTTATGAACCAGGCTATGATTTTTTCTATCACATATTTTTAATCTATACTATAATTTATGTAATATTATAATAAAGATTTGATTGTTTGTAAGTTAGTTTGTAATAAACTCAAAAAGTTTTTTAAAATTCATTAATTTTGACATCTATTTATATTATATTGTAATTTTGCCAATAATTCATTCATCCTCTGTGTAAATTAGAATTTTTATTGAATTTTTCTATCAAGTGATATTATTTTTGTGAATGTTGTGCACGTCTGTTATTGACATAAATACTAGTATAAGACCTCATGAAATGTAATAAGTCCATGTTTGTATTTGTGTTGTTGATGTGCCTTAAATAAATAAATAAAAAGTACTGGACCCATTTAAAAATTATTTTCACCAATGGAATTTGATGACATAAACGAAAATTTAAATAAAACATGAAAAGAATAATGTAATACAAAAAATAATAAGTCTTCCAGAACAAAACACTATATAGCGAAAAAATTACTTTCTTTTCTGAAGTCGGTGTCTTTGGTACCTATTTTTTTTTCGTTTGTGACACCGAATTCCAAAAAGAAAGTTATTTATATTAATTACTAACACAAGAACGAAGTGTATTCGCCCTAATAGAAACAATATAAAGAACTATTGGACATATTCTTATTAAAGACAATGTACAAGTTTAGGTTATAATTAAATTACTTATTAGTCTATTTATAAGGCTAGATTGTAATAAGATTAGGGTCCATCCTATTGATAAACACTAGAAAAGGAAAAAAAAGTTAACGAAAACATAAAATTTATACAAAAAATAGAAAAGACAGGTTAAGAATGCATATAAATTTAAAACCCACGCACACTATTTGACATTCAACAAAAAAAAAGAAAACATACACTAGTATGTTCATCAACAAAAATAAAGTGCTGACAAGAAAAAGATATGGAAACGAATCTAAAACGGCGGTGCTTATCATATTCTCCTGCTTGCACACTAGTGCCGTCTATAGTGTGCAAGCGAGGAAACATGATAAGCACCGCCATTTTAGATTCGTTTCTTTAATGAACCGGTTTACACTGTATGTGTCTAGTCAGCGCGGACTCGTACGTCTTCAGTTTACTTAGTGCGCCTCCGGCTCTCTCCTCGGCGTCTCCCTTTTATGCGGATCTTCGTTTATACTATCCTTCAAGTAGCACGTTGTGCCTCGCACAATTTATCACGCAAAAATGATTATTTATATTAATAAAAAGGGTATTTAAACGTTAAAATTATAAACATTTTTGCATATTCTCAAAATTGACGGCAAGCTGAATCAATTGAAATAGTAATTTATGCAACGGTCATAAATAATAGGGGTTATTAAAACACGAGTGTGGGTTTATCACTCGTGCCGAACCCGAGTGTGATAATAGTATCACACAAGTGTTTTAATACCTAATTATGTGCCTAATTATGTACTATTTTCTCTTCACACATGCAGTTGAGATAAAATAAAAGTGGAAATGGAAAAAATATGTGGTATGACGGAAAATTCAGATTCTCATTGCGCAGCGCGCGTATATATAGACAATACTCTATTTTTAACCTTTTTTGTATATTCCATGCCATAAAGTGATAGCATTTATCATATAATTATCTCAACTTTGCTGGTAATAGATTATAAGTATTTTTCGTCGCCGCATCTTAAATATCGGGCAGAGTCAAATTTTCTTCACATTCACTGATATCAGACATTTTAAAGCAAGAATTAAAAAACTCATGAAATTCAGTACAGCAAAACGTAGTAATGGCACCAAAACCCAGTACATCACCGCATTAACCGTGCATGCGCTAAAGCGGGCGTTGCCACAGACAAGTAAAAATTGGGATCAAAACTTTTTATAATAGGTACAATAAAAATGGCGCGCCACGCATAATCGTTCCAATACAAAAAAAAAATTGATGGAAACTCCTTGGTGGTATTAACTTCTTGGATTTGCCCTGTATTGTAAAAGAAAAAAAAATATTGCATTATTTAGTTAGAGAAAGAGATATGATAAGATTCTATTTTTAATTTTCGGTATTGTGAAACAATATATTATTATCACGGGAATTTGTCGCGAGGTAGAGTCTATAAGGGACCACGGTCGTTGCAACACGGCCGAAACGTCTGGTTAAATAGGTAAATAAATAATCAAAATAACCGCGTTAAATTTCCGTGATATATTGTTCTTTAATTATGAAACGCGAAAGTTTTAAAGTTGATATTCTTTATTTTGTTCATAAAGTTTATAATTCGAATATTACGATATGAGAGTAGATAAAATAGTTTTAGTTTCCTAGGTAATCGGGAAGTGCCTCAAAAATCAGTGCAAAAAGGTATCATCATTTGTACACATTTTTTCCAGCCCGCAAACAAATCAGAACGATACCGTGCGATAAGGAACTCCGTTCCAAGAACTTTTTTTGGTCGCCTTCACTAACTGCACATAAGAAAGTCATCTGCAGGTTAAAATACGAAACCACGTGAATGAAGTCGCAGGCGGAGTGCTAGTTTTTAATAAACAACTTAATATCACGTCTTTCTTCCTCGAAAGGTTCGGCAGAGGTGACCTTTAGTTGGCCCACGTTTCGCCAGTTATAATAAAGTATCATGAAAAGATAAAAAGAAATGTAGACGTCTCCTGTGACTTGCCTTTTGCAATCAACCATGCACAAATCGAAACTCCGGGTGGCGAATGAGAAATGCCAGATTTTGTCATTTTTCCGAGCGATGCTTTCGTTGATACAATTTCATTTGCCCAGAGGCTCAGGACTGTATAGTTAGTTCATACCATCTTTGCGCGCAGCTTTATGTGTGGGTAAGTATGTGTGGGTGGTTGTTTAGTCGGACGACGACTGCCGAGTTACTGCCACACAAATGCATAATGCATAATTACAAGCGCACGCACACATGGCACCGCGCGCACAGATGAGTTGAACTATCTATAGTAAAATTGGTAATACGCAGTCAAGAAACGTAGCGATTAGGTAATGCTCGTTCCTTCTCTGTAGGAGAGGAGGCATTACCCATCCAATAGAATAAATCAAAGGCTTGCATATTATCATTTTTATATTGATAAAGCTATGAAAAATGTAAGGCACGTTCAAGGAAAACGTGACCATCGAGATTATTGCATAGGTAAAGAGCAGAGTTTACCTACCGCTTTTCATTTAAAGTCAAAGTCTAATTCTTTATTTCAATTAGGCTTTTAGAGGCACTATTATATAACTACACTATTGACGTCAAAGATTTAGATTAATAATGATTGATTTTACCGTCCATTCGCATCGGTAGCTTGTTATGGAGAAGAGCAGACAACAAACTCCACACTTACTCTTAAAAAAATAAGGTTTTACAATATTTGCATACATAAATTAATTCACATACGTGAGAACGATGCACCCAGTATAACCTTAATTATACGTATAAAGTATTACAAGCAAAAACAGGTAAATTCGAACATTTGATAAATAGGAACATGCTTCTCACATAATTATCAGTATTGTTTATTAGTTATTACTTAGTTTTGAATCGTTTTATGTTAATTATTTTACAATGCATGTCCTCGAAAAGAGCGTTTTCCAAGCAGCCAAACTGTGCGGAAAGTGTCACTTTTTTTACTAGTGCTTTTTACTTTCCTGTACTTTTTCAATTTTTAACTCCAACGTGAGCCCACCGCATAGAGTTTTTATTATTTGGGAATAGTTTAAAAAATTAGTTAAGTACAGATAATCATTCATATAAAAGGTAAAACAAAACTAATACTTCACTTAAGGCGTTTTTAATTACTCTAGATTAAGATTTTGATCAATAAATTAATTTTAAATGTTGTAAATATTCATTAAATATGTTTGGCAGAATGAATATTTTGCCCGTGTCTTTTTGCGTTACGACGTGACAGCTATTTGCATATGCGCAGTAGATATGCCCGAGGAACTATGAACTTAGTTAATCTGTGGATATGCTGAGCGCCCTTGAATAAGCGCCATTTTATTAATTTCTTGCTTGGTACAGATATATTTTTTTATTTCCTCGCACAATTCATAGTAAAATGTTGTATGATACACGTGCGTAAGATGTTTTCTGACTCGTGTCGATTTATCCACTCAACGGAAATCACCTACCTTCCGCACTTGTAGCATAAATAACTATTTCAACTCTACACACTATGTCTAAATCAATTTTTTCCATCTTTCCTTTCGCAGGTATGCTGGCAGAGATTTCTATAGAAATAAGCATTACCTATGTACTATTTTTCTGTTTCTTCATCTTGTCTGTATATTATGTGTGTGTGTTCGCGACGAAGCGTCATCAACCATACTAAATGGTTCATAGAAATTGAAGTTTGTATGTGTAGACATGTCTGCTTACCACGGCGCGCCACCTGATACTAAAATGAATTTTAGAGGCACGTTTATATTTATACTAAAATTTTACCTACATTTTTTGAGATAGTAGTATAATGTTTTTAGTGTTTGTCAGTATGTTATAGGGTTCAATAGTTCACCCTTAACAGAGTAAAATCATTAGAAAGCATACTGATAAGAGTTATCATAGTAAAAAACATAAATTTCCGTCATACGATACGTCTGTGCTCGGCGACGGATTAGTTCCGAATGAACCGTGAGAGGGAACCACACGTTATTTATAGTTTTGGTGGTTTTTGAAAATATTATAGTAATTAAAATCATGTTTTTAAGGGCTTATCCTATGTACTGGACATGAAATCAGTACATAATGATGAAACTATGTGAAGACCACATAGTTTCTGCTATGTAAATAGGAATATTGACTTGATATCTCAAACACCAAATATATGGTTTTAGGTCATTTTAGGGTATATGGGGGACCTAGACCGAGACAGGAAGCCTATATACACCTCATAGTTAGCGTAGTCTTTTATATAAAGCCCATTTACTTGAGATATCAAGTCAGTATATAATAGAAAAACTGCTGTTTATCTGGTTTTTGGGCAATCGCTTACGGTTTTAGGTGCCCTAAGTACCTAGAAACATATAGGTGTACTGGTAAAAGTACTACCATTGGAAAGCTTGCTAAAAGGGCTTCCAGGCGGTTTCTAGATGGGAAGAATCGCTTGGATAGTCAACGAGATAAGCAGTCGTGAAAAATGTAAACAACGTAAAACGTTGAAATTTGTAGACCCTTCAGGTGGAATAACTCCATGAAGGGAATAGATGTACTCATGGTGTAAGTACTTTCGGATGGCTTGCTGGACTAGCTACCAAGCCATCACTTTGGAGCGAAAATCGCTCAAGTAGTTTAAGTACAATTCCAGAAAATAGGTTTCTGGAAATGTAATTTTTAGTCAGTTTTTGGCACTCCCCGGGACTATACACCCCTGGGAATTCCGAAAATAAGGAATTTTTGGGGACCTCCCGATGGCCCGTTAAACGCACCATCGTGTTGTCCCAATCTTATTAGTGTTTTTATATCTAATTTCTCTGATAGCTGGGCGCAAAGAAAGTGACCAGCTATCAAATTTGTACATATCAAGGCACCTTATGTGCATATGACCTAGATAGACTTACATAAACACTAGAAATGTAAAGTGTGGTCTATTGGCTACCAGAATCCCCATAATAGGCGGTGATTGTCTGGTTAGCCTAAGTAGGAAGTCCTAAAGTCGGTGAAATGACTTAGGAATTTATAGACTCATTACATAAGGGATGATATCCCATAGAAGATTCCCGAAAATAAGCTTTTTCTAGACGTCAACAGACAGCCTGCTATTGGCACCAGCAGGTCAACCCAACCTATAGATATCCTTAGGCTAGGTTGAAAACTATTAAGGTTTTAACTGGGAAATAAAGGGAATTGTCCTTTTATTTCATGGAAATAGTCTAGGGAAGCTATCAATACCTGGAAATTAGGTATATTGATTAGATACATAGATAGGGGGCGTTACTGTGTTACAGTACGAAGGAATCCAGCTATTGATAGCACCATGGAAGGGGTGCGGTAACCCTATTTACCAAATATGTATAAGGGTTTTTTACATAAATAAAAATTATTTTCGGCGAGAATTTGCGGGGCTCTCAATAATGGCACGATGCGAGGGTATAAAGAACCCCCGGGCCCAAAATAGAATTTGTAGTCATCCAAAGCTAGTCGCTTGTACTTGTCTTAGTAAATAAGAAGTAATTCTTATATAGAATCAAGTCTCAGAAATTGTTGAGAGCCCTAGAATCGTGCCGTGTACTGAATAACTTAGTGTTTCATTTAATTCATCGACTTCAACCCTTATGAAGACATCCCTTTTCGATCCTGTCGAGCTGAACCTCGGAACCTGGACACCAGGAGTGCTGATCCAGAAGTAGGCAACCCGGAATCTGGAAATAACTCAAGTACAGCCAACACATCGTTGAATCGTTAGAGTCGATTTGCAACCCTACGTCACTGCTGCAGCTAGGCATCCAAGAACCTTTGTTTTCGTTGATGTGGATGGGGCGTTCAGCGGCAATGGCCAGAAGGTTTACGCCCTTCTTTTCTCGGGGCCAATGAACACGCTACGTCCTGCACATTTAATGGTCCGTTCGAGCCGAATTTTGGAGCCTGGAGAGCCCCAGGACGTCGGGAACAGCAGATCCAGAAAAAACAACTGGGTGCCTGCATATTAAGTCGGCTACGTGCAACACAACGTTGACCCGTTCGAGCCGAAATTCGAAGTCTGGAGCGCCCCAGGACGTCAGGAAGAAACAGTGGTGGAATTAATTTTTCGAATTTTGGAGAAATTAATTTCACAAATAAACCAAAAATCGACGTGCACTGCAGGGAACAAGTCCTACGTGCCCTATTTGCCGCTGGATCCAAGAGGTAAAATTCTGGAGACAGTTATTGAAAATACCCTATTTTTTCAATAATTGTAAGAAAATAGAAGAAATTTTCTGTGAGCCGCAAAATGCTGTATGAAGACAGATGCGCATCCTTGAAGCCCCAAGAATAGTTCCTGAAGACTTATCGCTGAAAACTACCCTATGTTATCAGTGATTTGTTCTAGAACTGAACGCTTGTTTATTCAACCAAGAATACTCGTTCAGAAGATTGGATTACGTCTTTGACGCGGAAGAATAGTTCCTGAAGACTTATCGCTGAAAACTACCCTTATGTTTTTAGCGATTTGTTTAAAAAACGAGCGCCCGTCAGAAAAATACAAGACGTGCGTTTAGAAGGCTGATGTGCATCCTTGATGATTGAAGAATAATTCCTGAAGCCTTATGACTGAAAACAACCCCTATGTTTTCAGGAAAATTTTGAAGACTGAATTTTCGTCAGTGAACGGAAGAAACGTACTCTGAAGACTTAGATACGTTTCGGATGTACTGACTATGCGGTTCCTGAAGCACTATCACTGAAAATAAATTTGAAGATTGAATTTTCTTCAATCAAGCAAGATACGTGCTCTGAAGACTGATGCACGGCTCTGATGCTTTGGACAAGCAGTTCATGAAGCATCACCACCGAAAAGTAACCTTGACTTTTCGGTGATTTAGAATTTGATTGAATTATAGTCAATCAAATAGAACATACACGTTTATGGGAAAAATAAACTTGTATAGCAAATGCCTGAAGTTTCCTGAAGACTTATCACTGACCGTAAGTTTTTAGTGATTTTTTATTTGAAGATTGAATTATAGTCAATCGAAGTGGAGGTTAACTTCTGGAGATCGTCGGTTTGAACGCTGAAGCCCGGAACTGGGACTTATCTTTGAAAACTAACTTCGAGTTTTCAAAAGAAAATATTTCAACAACAATGCCGATAACCAGATCCAAAGGCAAGACGCCGGAGGCATGGACCGTGGAGTTGGATCAGCCAGCTGGCATCAGACATGAGCTGCCGCCGTGTTCACCTTCCACAACCGAAGGGACCGAGCCGTCGGACGAGCAGCGCCATCTAGCGCCTCAAACTGAAAGCACTCCGACGCATCAACCAATAGAAACTGATCAAGCGGTTTCTACCAGAGTAACCAGATTAGAAGGAGCTTCAGACACAACATTGAAACCTTCTCAGAAAGAGAAGATTTCCGAAGAAGACAGACGTACAGCGATGCCGATGACTACCCGGGGTGACGCCCGTATCGAACATAGCCGTCCGCCGTCAACTAGAGTGACTCGGTCACGAAAAAACATAGACAAAGCTCGCGAAGACTTACTCAAAATTAAGTTGGAGCTTGCACAACTGGCACTTCAGAGAGCGGAGGAAGAGGGTTCCGAAGCTGAATACTTGGATGACAGAAACTCGAATGACGAGTACGTGCGTTCATGGCTAGAAGAGGCACCAGAACCTCAGCCTGAGAAGGAGGATAACGTCGTTGAAGGGGGAACCAGAAATTCTATGCATAGACCCCTGACTGCGGCCGCCACCAAATCGCAAATAGAAGGTCAGCATCCTAAGGAGAAAGAAGTGCGAAAGCCTCCAGTTGCAGCGTCAGCTGAGTGTACAGGAGGTCAGAGGGATAGTCTCCGTCCATTCTTGACGGAGTTGACGTCCGCTATAGCGTCGCTAGCCGACAGGAAAATAGAACAGCGGGACCAAACGAACCCCTCTGCGTCGAAATTCGTCATGACATTGCCGAATTTCAATGGTTCTCATACTGAATGGCTATCATTTCGGGCCATATATGAGACAACTCGAGCGTATTTTACGGACATCGAGAATACAGCGAGGCTGAGGAGAAGCTTACATGGACGTGCAATGGAAACCGTCAGCTCAGAACTCATCGGACATGCCAGGCCCGATGACATCATGAAGGAACTCGAGCTGCAGTTCGGCCGTCCAGACTCCATAGCGCAAGCTGAAACAGATAGATTACGCGGACTGCCGCGCTGCAGTGAGTCACCAAGAGACATCTGCGCGTTTGCAAGTCGCGTAAGAGGTGCTGTAGTCACGCTCCGCGCGTTAAAAAAGGGTCATTACCTTATGAACGCGGAGCTTATGCGATTGTTAACAGAGAAGTTACCCAATTCGCTACGAGCACAATGGTACCGATCATATTCGGAGAAGTACCAATCGGTGCCAGATATTTCATTGTTCAGTAATTTTATATCTGAACAGGCACACTTCTGTAGTCCATTCGCCCCACCCGAAGGCATCGCTTCGGCCGAGGCGAACACCAACAGACGCGTCACACAAAGGACGCATATAGCTACGGACCAACCGGTAGGAAAATGCCGTGTTTGCGACGTGGGACATCACTACGCCACTGGATGTGCACAATTCAGGGGCGTAGCTGTCGAGAAAAGATGGGAGCTAGCGAAAAAACACAATCTATGTTATCGCTGCCTTCAACATCGACGAGGCAACCACACTTGTAAGAGAAAACAGTGTGGCCAAGACGGGTGCAGAGATACGCACCATCGGCTTCTTCATAGGAAGAAGCAACAGCAGAGGGAAGCCAACAAGAAGCCCGATGTTCCTGAATCCCGCAAGGATCCTCAGGAAACGGTGGCCAGTTTCGGGTCACCATCGAGCCAGGCGTACCTCAAGATAGTGCCGGTCCGGGTAATCGGACCGGCGGGAGAGGTAGCAACATACGCTCTCCTAGACGATGGGTCCACCGTTTCGCTGATGGATGAAGACATCGCGAGGCAAGTCGGGGCAGAGGGCCCTGTGGACCCGCTCAAGATCGGTGCGATAGGCAACACCATGCTCACCACCCCATGCTCAAGAAGAGTCAAGGTGACGCTGGTTAGCCCGCAAGAGAGAAGGGTACAATTTAAAGCACGTACTATACCTAAACTCAGCTTGGCAAAACAAACAGTGAGCGATAGGGTTGTCGCACGCTGCAAGCATTTAACCGACTTGAGAAAAGAGTTGATGTACAACAATGGCGTGCCAAAAATACTCGTCGGCCAAGACAACTGGCATTTGTTATTGGCCAGCGAGATTCGCAGAGGTCCAAGACACCAACCAATTGCGTCACTTACAGCGATGGGTTGGACACTACATGGCGCGCACAGTAGTTTACTACGACAACAAGTACATCATGTCAATAGAATAACAACTGATGACAATTTGGATCATCAGTTGCGCGAACATTTCGCCATAGAATCGTTGTGCGTAAACCCACAGCGACCTGCCTCTGACCCAGCAAGAAGGGCAGAGGACATTTTGAATCGATCAACTGTCCAATTAGAGAATGGACACATCGAAACCGCCATGCTTTGGCGTAATGAGCATGCTGAGATGCCAGATAGCTTTGAGACAGCTCTGAAGAGGCTCGTCTCAACAGAAAAGAAGCTGGACAAGAACCAGGAACTTCTAAGAAGATACTCAGACCAGATGGACTCGCTAATAGCGAAAGGGTACGCTGAAAGGGCACCCGCAATTAGCACACCGGGCAAAACTTGGTACCTCCCACACTTCGATGTCTTCAACCCAATGAAGCCAGACAAACTTCGCATCGTACATGACGCTGCCGCCAAATCGAGAGGAATGTCACTGAATGACTTCCTGTTAACTGGGCCCGACCTATTACAGTCGCTGCCAGGCGTAATGATGCGGTTTCGCCGCCACTGCGTCGCAATAACCGGTGACATAGCGGAGATGTTCATGCAAGTGAAGGTGCGGAGCCAAGACCGAGACGCGCTTCGCTACCTGTGGAGGGGAAACCGCAGAGAAGGAGCGCCAGAAGAATATAGAATGACGTCCATCATTTTCGGCGCAGCCAGTTCGCCTTGCACAGCAATTTTTGCAAAGAACTGGAACGCAAACAAATATATAGAGAAGCACCCTGAAGCTGTGGATGCTATACTACGTAGTCATTATATGGATGACTACCTAGATAGTTATAGAACTATCGAGAAGGCGGCAGAAGTCGCTAGTATGGTGCGAAAAATACACCTACAGGCGAGGTTTGAACTCAAGAAATGGGTTTCAAATAGCTCGCAGCTCCTAGAAAAAATGGACCCATCGCATATACAAACTGAGATGGTATCCATTGGAGATATAGATACGTCGGAAAAGATACTCGGCCTCATATGGAGGCCAGGCGAAGACACGCTGGGTTTCAACCTCACACTCGCGCGTCTGCCTGAGGGTATCTTGGACCGAGAGGCGCCCACCAAGCGAGAGGCGCTCAGAATAGTAGCGTCGCTATACGACCCACTCGGACTCGCCTCGCCAGTAACCATCAAGGCGAAGCAAATATTGCAAGAAGCATGGAGGCGAGGCGTCGACTGGGATCAGAGGCTAGATGTTGACCTAGCATTACAATGGAAAATTTGGGTACAACATTTACGCCAACTAAAAAACGTTAGCGTACCAAGATGCTATCCTGGATATAGCGACGCTATAGAAATGCAGGTGCATGTGTTCACTGATGCAAGCGAGATGGCATATGCTACCGCTATATACTGGCGGGCCACGACCGTGGAAGGCAAGCACTTAATAAGCCTTGTTATGGCGAAAGCGCGGGTGGCCCCACTGAAACTGCTTTCGATACCGAGACTCGAACTTCAGGCCGCGGTATTGGGAACCCGCGTAGCCGCAGCAGTGATGAGTGAACACGACTGCAAGCCCACGTCAGTAACGTATTGGTCAGATAGCAAGACCGTACTGACCTGGATTAGAAGAGGAGCGAGAGTATACAAACCTTTCGTTGCTCACCGAATAGCTGCTATTGAAGACAATAGCAAAGTCGAAGATTGGCGATGGATACCCACCAAGATGAACATCGCTGATGCAGCAACCCGTGACGTGCCACTGCGGTTCAACTCGGACCACGAGTGGTACTGCGGGCCGAGTTTTTTGTCTCTTGGGCCCGAATTATGGCCCACAGAGAAACCTCCGACTACAAACGACACGGGAGAAGAAAAAACTTTCGTTGTCACAGAAGGGGACAAGAAGAGCTTCATAGAAGCCGTTCCAGAGCCAAGCAGATTCTCCAGATGGGAGCGACTGCTTCGTGCGACCGCCACAGTTCTGCGTTTTATATCTCTTTGCAAAAATAGAACAGAGATAACGTCCTATAAACGGACGAGAAAAAACGCTGAAAAGGACCCAGACTGGCGCAAGAAGCCCGCTGTACCTGCACAGAAGCAGAAGCAGGCATGCAGAGCACCAACCCAGGTCAACAGACAAATCATAGAAGCAGAATTTCTCCAAGAAGCTGAGAAAATACTTGTCCAGGTCGCACAACAACAATCGTTCGCTTCAGAGTTAGCGAATGTTGAAGAAATAAATAAAAATAGCTCGCTGCGACCTTTACAAATTCAGGTCGTCGACGGCGTGCTGCGACTAAGAAGTCGCATAGCAGCTACGCAAGAGGTAGCTGAAGAAGTGATGCGCCCGCCTATATTACATGGCGACCATCACATAACGCAGTTGTACATAGACTGGACACATCGCAGTCTACAACATAGTGGCACCGAACTCACAATTAATGAGGTACGGCAGCACTACTGGGTCGTGAAGATGCGACCAACAGCGAAGAAGGTGATAGCAAGATGCCTGCATTGCCGTATACGCAAGGCACAGCCACCAGTACCTGCGACCGGCGACCATCCGAAAACGCGCCTCGCTCACCATAAGAGGCCGTTTACATATACCGGGCTCGACTATTTCGGCCCGCTATCCGTCACCGTCGGTCGGCAGCATCAGAAGAGATACGTAGCACTATTTACGTGTCTCACATCAAGGGCGGTGCACCTTGAAATCGCCGCCAGCCTTAGCGCAGACTCCGCCATATTGGCGCTGCGCCGATTCGCCGCACGCAGAGGATGCCCAGCTGAGATACACTCAGACAATGGCACCAACATGCACGGCGCCGACAGAGAGCTGCGAGACGCCTTCAAAACAGAGGCAAGTCGTAGAGGCATCGTATGGCGCTTCATAACGCCATCAGCGCCATTCATGGGAGGCGCCTGGGAGCGCCTAGTTCGTTGTGTAAAAAACACACTATACAATGTACTTACAGAAAAACACCCCACCGAAGAGGTGTTGTCCACACTGATTTGTGAGGCAGAGTACATTGTAAATAGCCGACCATTGACACACGTGTCGGTAGATGGTGATGATGATGAATCCATCACACCGAATCACCTTTTACTCGGTGGGTCAGCCAGACTACCTACACCTGGCACGTTCACCGAGCAAGATATAGACAGCAGGAAAATATGGCGACGATCACAGATCCTCGCTGATATGTTCTGGAGTCGCTGGGTCAGAGAGTACCTGCCGGAGCTCCAAAACCGGCGGGAGCC
Source organism: Orthosia incerta (assembly GCA_948252205.1). Lineage (NCBI taxonomy): Eukaryota > Metazoa > Arthropoda > Insecta > Lepidoptera > Noctuidae > Orthosia > Orthosia incerta. The sequence continues at coordinate 24,597,528 of OX411758.1, forward strand.
ACATAGTAGTGGGCCCAGATTTAAAGTGGGTGACCCTGTCCTGATAGCCGACGGCCAGCTGCCCCGCAATACGTGGCCGCGAGGCCGCATTGTGGCCGTGTATCCAGGAATCGACGGAGAAATCCGGACCGCTGAGGTACGCACGCTTGGCGGTACCTTGAAGCGTCCGGTGAAGAAACTCGTCCCACTGCCCCAGTAACCAGAGATGCCGGAGCGGCGACCGTCCTCTCGGTGGGCCTGGCCGGCAGCCGAGAAATGCCGTCCGTCGCTCACCGAAGGAATGCAGCGCCGCGCCGACAACACTTCGAGTCGACACAGCACTGCACGGCGGGAGATATGTTCGCGACGAAGCGTCATCAACCATACTAAATGGTTCATAGAAATTGAAGTTTGTATGTGTAGACATGTCTGCTTACCACGGCGCGCCACCTGATACTAAAATGAATTTTAGAGGCACGTTTATATTTATACTAAAATTTTACCTACATTTTTTGAGATAGTAGTATAATGTTTTTAGTGTTTGTCAGTATGTTATAGGGTTCAATAGTTCACCCTTAACAGAGTAAAATCATTAGAAAGCATACTGATAAGAGTTATCATAGTAAAAAACATAAATTTCCGTCATACGATACGTCTGTGCTCGGCGACGGATTAGTTCCGAATGAACCGTGAGAGGGAACCACACGTTATTTATAGTTTTGGTGGTTTTTGAAAATATTATAGTAATTAAAATCATGTTTTTAAGGGCTTATCCTATGTACTGGACATGAAATCAGTACATAATGATGAAACTATGTGAAGACCACATAGTTTCTGCTATGTAAATAGGAATATTGACTTGATATCTCAAACACCAAATATATGGTTTTAGGTCATTTTAGGGTATATGGGGGACCTAGACCGAGACAGGAAGCCTATATACACCTCATAGTTAGCGTAGTCTTTTATATAAAGCCCATTTACTTGAGATATCAAGTCAGTATATAATAGAAAAACTGCTGTTTATCTGGTTTTTGGGCAATCGCTTACGGTTTTAGGTGCCCTAAGTACCTAGAAACATATAGGTGTACTGGTAAAAGTACTACCATTGGAAAGCTTGCTAAAAGGGCTTCCAGGCGGTTTCTAGATGGGAAGAATCGCTTGGATAGTCAACGAGATAAGCAGTCGTGAAAAATGTAAACAACGTAAAACGTTGAAATTTGTAGACCCTTCAGGTGGAATAACTCCATGAAGGGAATAGATGTACTCATGGTGTAAGTACTTTCGGATGGCTTGCTGGACTAGCTACCAAGCCATCACTTTGGAGCGAAAATCGCTCAAGTAGTTTAAGTACAATTCCAGAAAATAGGTTTCTGGAAATGTAATTTTTAGTCAGTTTTTGGCACTCCCCGGGACTATACACCCCTGGGAATTCCGAAAATAAGGAATTTTTGGGGACCTCCCGATGGCCCGTTAAACGCACCATCGTGTTGTCCCAATCTTATTAGTGTTTTTATATCTAATTTCTCTGATAGCTGGGCGCAAAGAAAGTGACCAGCTATCAAATTTGTACATATCAAGGCACCTTATGTGCATATGACCTAGATAGACTTACATAAACACTAGAAATGTAAAGTGTGGTCTATTGGCTACCAGAATCCCCATAATAGGCGGTGATTGTCTGGTTAGCCTAAGTAGGAAGTCCTAAAGTCGGTGAAATGACTTAGGAATTTATAGACTCATTACATAAGGGATGATATCCCATAGAAGATTCCCGAAAATAAGCTTTTTCTAGACGTCAACAGACAGCCTGCTATTGGCACCAGCAGGTCAACCCAACCTATAGATATCCTTAGGCTAGGTTGAAAACTATTAAGGTTTTAACTGGGAAATAAAGGGAATTGTCCTTTTATTTCATGGAAATAGTCTAGGGAAGCTATCAATACCTGGAAATTAGGTATATTGATTAGATACATAGATAGGGGGCGTTACTGTGTTACAGTACGAAGGAATCCAGCTATTGATAGCACCATGGAAGGGGTGCGGTAACCCTATTTACCAAATATGTATAAGGGTTTTTTACATAAATAAAAATTATTTTCGGCGAGAATTTGCGGGGCTCTCAATAATGGCACGATGCGAGGGTATAAAGAACCCCCGGGCCCAAAATAGAATTTGTAGTCATCCAAAGCTAGTCGCTTGTACTTGTCTTAGTAAATAAGAAGTAATTCTTATATAGAATCAAGTCTCAGAAATTGTTGAGAGCCCTAGAATCGTGCCGTGTACTGAATAACTTAGTGTTTCATTTAATTCATCGACTTCAACCCTTATGAAGACATCCCTTTTCGATCCTGTCGAGCTGAACCTCGGAACCTGGACACCAGGAGTGCTGATCCAGAAGTAGGCAACCCGGAATCTGGAAATAACTCAAGTACAGCCAACACATCGTTGAATCGTTAGAGTCGATTTGCAACCCTACGTCACTGCTGCAGCTAGGCATCCAAGAACCTTTGTTTTCGTTGATGTGGATGGGGCGTTCAGCGGCAATGGCCAGAAGGTTTACGCCCTTCTTTTCTCGGGGCCAATGAACACGCTACGTCCTGCACAGTGTGCATAAATGGTTAAATAAATTTAAACAAAATAATTACAAAGTACCTGGGCGACCGAGCTCTGCTCGGGTGAAAATAGAGAAAACGACTTTTTCTAAAAATTAAACTCAGCTAGATCGATTTATCGCCCCCGAGAGGCCCTTTTTTTTTTTTTGGGTGGGAAATCATCCAATGACTTCTCCCGCTCTGGGTGAGGCGGGAGGGCGTGTCAGACTTTTACTGACTAAAACCCACCCGTGTTCCTTCAATTGCTTGAGCCAGGGCCGCGGTAACTCTTTTTCAAATTTATCCGCGACCCAGACAGGCATCGGTACTCGCGGACCCCGTCAGTTCTGCTGACATCTCTTTGAGGCGCACGTGGAACACAACGCGCCGTCTACTCGGGCCTGGTCCTTATCGGACGGCGAGCTACCCATTACTCGCCGTCCGCAAGCCCGCGCCTACGGTGGCCGGGAATCTGCTCGCGACTCCCGACGCCCAGGGCGTCTTCTGCGGTGGCTAGGGGCGTGAGGGCGTCTTCGTTGCGTCTCCCTCACGCGTTCCGCCTGCTCCTTCGCGAGCATTACTGCTTCGCAGAAGGAGGAGACAGATTCCCATACACTCTCGCTCCGTAACATGGCCTGAACCGGGGCCGGATGCGAGAGGTTGCCACCCCCGATCGCCTCCACGAGGACACGGCGGTGCCCAGCCCAAGCGGGGCAGATCTCCACCGTATGCTCCACCGTGTCCTCCGGGTGATCCACACAATGGTGACACCCGGGCGTTTCCTCCCGCCTAATCCTGAACAGGAACCTCCCGAAACAGCCGTGTCCGGTGAGGACCTACGTCAGGCGGAAGGTGAGGACGCCGTGGCGCCTCTCTAGCCACTCCTCAAAGAGGGGCCTTATCGCCGCATTTGTGGCGTGCCCAGCGCTGGGTTGCGACAGTCGCTCTTTCCATGTCGCCATGAGATCCTGCCGGAGCTCTGTCCGCCGAGCCGTTTGGACCCCCTAGATTAGGGAGGAGCCGCTTGAGGGCAGCTCCGGCCCGCTCCAGTCTGGGAGCCAAACGTCGGAAGTGTTCCACGAAATTCCACCGGCTGTCGAGGACGAGTCCCAGGTACTTCATCGTCGACCCGACGCCGATGTGAACCCCTCCTACCGTTATTTGGGAACCCGGCGGTGGCGCGTTCCGAGGACCATGAAAACACATGGCCTCGGACTTGTGCAGGGCCACCTCGAGTCCCAATTGCCGTATTCTCTCAACGACTGTCGCAACCCCGCGTGTCGCTAATTGAGCCGCCGCCTGGTGCGACCTCCCCTTTTTTTTTTTTTTTTTTTTTCCGGGGTGGAAAATCCTCATTGGATTTCCTCCGCCCTGGGGTGGCGGAAGGGTCTGTATGACTCCTACTGACTAAAAACCACCCCGGTGTTCCATCTCACACCTACGCTGGGGGTCGCGGGAACAACGATACTTCCGCAACCCCCGGCTAGTGCCGGCCCGCCTTCGCGGGCCTCGATCTTGGGTCGGGGGGGAAATGAGGTGTTAGACTTCCCCCGCGACGTCTAAGAGGGGCGCGCGTGGAACACAACGCGCCGCCACCTCGGGTCCTGATGTGTGGTGACGGACGTCCCCAAGTCCGTCACCCCTGGACCCATTTAGGGGGGCTGGAAGAGGGCGTTGTCCGCCCTCCGCCGACGCCCGGCGCGTCTGCTGCGGATCGGGTGAGCGGATGAAACCTCCCTCTCCCTCTCCGCAGCCTCCTTCTGCGAGACGACTGTTTCGCAGAAGGATACCACCGCGTTCCAGGACTCTTCGCTGCCGACCATAGACTCGATTACGGCCGGCAGCGACAGGTCACTGCCTACTTCAGAGATGAGGGCACGGCGTGGCTCCTCCCAAGCGGCACACTCTGCCAGCGTATGCCACGCCGTGTCCTCCCGGCAGTCGACGCAGTGGTGAAACCGGGCGTCCGGCTCCCTGTTTATGCGACACAGGTACTTCCCGAAGCAACCATGCCCCGAGAGCACTTGCGTCACCCGAAACGACAGGGAGCCGTGCCTTCTCCCGAGCCAGCGCTCGAGCACTGGCCGGACCGCCTCGATGGTAATGAGGCCGGCGGTAGGGCGTGAAAGCCTGTCCCGCCATTCCGCCACCAGGACCTCGTGGAGCTGAGACCGACGCAACTCCATATGTCGCTGCATCGGCCCTTCGCCCCGCGCCCGCGCTTCTTCGCGCCACCGGTACAGTGACGCGAGTACCTTCGCTTCCAGGTCCCAGGGCGGGGATCCGGCCAGTGCACAAGCCGCCTCGTAGGAGATCGTGCGATACCCCCTTATGACTCTGACGGCCATCGCTCTCTGCGGCTTTCGCAAAACAGCGATGCTGCCGGCCGTCAGGTCAGCCGCCCAGATCGGGGCCCCATACAGGGCCATCGATCGCACGATCCCCACGTAGAGCCGCCTACAGGCAGCGCTCGGGCCCCCCAAATTAGGAAGCAGCGTTGACAACGCCCCAGCCGCGCCCAACAACTTGGGCGCCAGCCGCCGGAAGTGGGGGCCGAAATCCCACCGGCTGTCGAGCACCAATCCTAGGTACTTCATGGTTGACTCGACAGCGATTCGAGTCCCCCCGACGACGATACGGGCATCGGGCGGTGGCGCCCGCCGGGGGCCATGAAAGACCATGGCCTCCGACTTGTTGAGGGCCACCTCCAGGCCAAGGCGCCGTATGCGGTTCACCACCTGTGAGACCGCAGCCGTCGCCAGCAACGCTGCCTCCCTGTACGAACTCCCCCGGGCGGTGACCAGTGTGTCGTCCGCGTAACACGTCAGGTCCACGCCCGGCTGGAGTTCGCCCCTCAGCACCCAGTCGTACCCGATGTTCCACAGGGGTGGGCCCAAGACCGAGCCCTGTGGAACACCGCACGACATTTGATGCTGGTTTTCGACGCCATCACGTCCCACGTAGGTGACACACCTCTCCGCCAAATAAGCCCCGATGATGCGGCGGAGGTAGGGAGGCACTCGATGATACCGCATTGCCTCCCGAACACAACTCCAGGGCAGGGTGTTGAAGGCGTTGGAAATGTCCAAGGACACTGCCAACATCACCCCACCCCGGGACACCGCTTCCTCCGCCAGGACTCTCACCTGCGATATCGCGTGGATGGTGGAGCGCCCATGCCGAAAGCCGAACTGGCTTTCGTTCAGGTCCGCCCCTCTCTGTACAAGTGGCAGACGAGGCGGGCAGCGATTATATGCTCGAACAGCTTACCCACCTCGTCTAGCAGCACTATGGGCCGGTACGCAGACGGCGAGTCCGCAGGGCGCCCCGCCTTCCTGAGCAGGACCAGACGACCAGATTTCCACAAGGTGCGAAACTGGCCCCGCTCAAGGCACGCTGTGAAGAGTCCTCTCAGCCAGGGCTCTAGCTCCTTCAGAGCGAGGGCTAATACTTGGCCGTGGATCCCGTCGGGCCCCGGAGCCACGTTTTTGGCCCGGAGCCGCATCACGGCCGCCCCCAACTCTGCCTGTGTCACCTCCAGGACGCTGATGGCGTCCTCATCTGTAGACTGTGCGGCCGTGGGCAAAGCCATCGGCGGCGGGATGTGCTCCGCTCTCGCCGGGAAGAGGGCTGCGACTACCTCCTCCAGCAGCTCGGGTTGGAGACTCTCCGTAAGCGGAGGCGCGGCGGCTCGAAGTTTCCCTCGAACCGCTCGATAAGGGCGCCCCCACGGATCCCGGTCTAGAGTCTCCAACATCTCCTCCCTGGCTCGCTTCTTCGCCTCGCCGATGGCCAGCCGCAGAGTCTTCGTCGCCGCGCGGTACACCTCATACCGCGCGGCTTCTTCGTCAGGGACCCGACGACGTCTCCACCGGTATCGGGTATACTGGCGTCTGGCCGCTACGCACGCAACACGCAGCTGTGCGATCTCGGCGGACCACCAGTACACCTGGCGCCTCGCTGACTGTGCGTGGACCCGGGGCATGGACGCGTCGCTGATTTGCGTCATCGCCCCGCGGAACCACAGCGCCTCCTGTTCGACGTCGACGGGTCCGGTCATTGCCGACTCCCGGATCCAAGCCTGGACAATGGTGGCCTCCTCGAGAAGTTCCCTGTCCATGCGCTTGCGCGCCCATCGCGGACCGTCCGTTTGCGAGGCTGGCGAACCGCGGCCGCCAGCGGTCTGGGTGGAGACGTCGAAACGGATATATCGGTGATCCGATAACGTCTCCACCTCCACGGCGACACGCCAGTCGTGGACACGGCTCGCGACAGCAGGAGTAGCGAAGGAGATGTCCACTATTGAACCGCCCCGCTGCCGCACGCACGTGTGGACCGAGCCCCGGTTTAGGACGACCAGGCCAGTGGTGATTGCCCACTCTTCCAGCACCTCACCCCTAGCATCGGTTACTGGAGATCCCCACGCCGAAGACTTGGCGTTGAGATCCCCTAGCAACAGCACAGGGCGAGGGTGGATTCGGCCTACGACGGCGCCCAACTCGACAAGGAAACTCTCGAAGTCGGCGAGACTCTTGTTGGGCGAAAAATACGCACCAACTATGCCAACGCCGTCCGCGAGGGCGGCCACCCAGCCACGACCTCGGGACGGGCTGACAAGAGCCCCGCCAATAATGGCCACCAAACCGTCGAGGTCTCCAACCCAGTTATCCCTGGGTGGGACGGAATACGGCTCGGCGACCACAGCCACGTGAATCGACCACTCTGCCATGCTCTGAAGCAAGAGATCCTGAGCTCTGGCAGAGTGGCTGATATTGCCCTGGAGGAAATGGTAGAGCGCCATTATGCGATTCCCTCCACTCCATTCCTAGGCCGGGAGTCGGCCGAAGGGCAGCCAGGCTGACGGGGGGGTAAAGAGCCCCCGGCAACCTTGGCCCTCCTTCTCCTCTTCTGCTGCAGCGCGGGTACGCCACAGGCCTTGCCGCCCGCTCTGTGCCCAGCGGGCCTCCCTGCAGCTGTACAGAGGCTGCAGTTTGGCGCCGCGGAGCACTGGGCCGCCTTGTGGCCGGGCTGACCGCAGCGATAGCACTGCTCGCCGCGGTCTGTTTCAGCGGTGCATCGTGCCCTGACATGCCCAATGTCCAGGCAACGATAGCACCGCAATGCCCTGGGTTGCAGCAGCTTGACCCTCGCTGCAACCCACCCCACCAGCAGTCGTCCGCCGTCAGCGACTTTTTGCGCCGCCACCACCGGGCACCGCACCCAAATCATGCCGAGCCCGGTAGCGTCGGCGCGGATCTCACCCGTCCGAACGTCCTCGGATGGACATCCGCCGGCTCGGGCGATGGCCGCCACGACCTCAGCTGGGGTCGTCGAGTCGTCCAGACCGTCGAGTCTTCATCGGCCTGGACACCCGGACGTCTTCAGGGTTGAGGACCTCCCGCAGCTTGGCGGCCAGAATGTCTGCCTTTTCAGCGCTAGAGGCACCCGACACCTCGAGCAGCCGCGCCCCCGTAATCGCCGGCCTCATTTTGAAGCCGGACGGTATTCCAAGGTCGGGGAACGCGACTTTGGCCCTCGCCTCTGTCAGGACCGCCTCGTAAGTGACGCCCCTTTCTATGGCTCCGGGCTGCAGCGTAATCACTACAGCCGCAGAGCGTGGGGCTCTGACCTTAGACGGTCCTTCAGCCTTATTTGATGCCGGTGCGGGTGCTCCAGTGATTGCCGGCGGCGCCGTTCTCTTCTTTCGACGGCGGCCCCTCTTGACCACCGTCGTCCAGGCCTCCGTAAGGGGGCCAGGTGGTGTTGGCGGAGTCGCAGCCACCGGCTGAGAAGTGGGCGTGGACCTACCCTTAGCGGGCTTGCCGGCCTCTTGCCCGATTCTTCTCTGTTCGACCGCTGCGGCCGCCGGGCCCGGTTTTGCGGGTGCCTCCTTTTTCCGCTTATCCGCAGCGAGCGGTGGACGGAGGTTTTCGTCCGGCAGTCTCGCTTCTATGGCCTCTAACCGGGCACCCACCATTTGACCGCACTGCATCATGCAGATGCGTGCGATCTTTTCGATCTCTGCATCCACAAGTGCAGAGGCCGACGATGGGGCCGGGGATTGAACCGACGACAGGGCCAGCGATGGGGCCGTGACGGACGAACCGGCAGCTGCCTTCTGAGCAGCAAACTGCCGCTTGAAGTCCTCCAGCTCGGAACGGAGACGGCTGTTCTCCTCCCACAACTTCGCCGTCTCCTCCGTGGTTGTGCGGCTACTGAGGACCTCAACCGCCTCCTGGATGCTGTCCACCGCGTCCTTCAAGGCACGCGTGAACGTGCCCTTCAGGTTGCCCGATTTAGTGGCAACCTTCAGGACGACATCCAGGCCGTCTCTTACTTGGCAGCTGAGCGCCACCGCTGATGCATCCGCCGTCCGAGCCAAGCGCCGCTCTCGGGCCTGTCTGGCCAACTCACTGACCTCGTCAACCGCGACAGCCCGTTGTTGCGCCCGCTTTGCGGCATTCGCCTCCGCCTTGTTTGCCCCTAGCAGGGACGTAGTGGAGCCACCGCTCTGGTCCGCACTCATGTGCCCAGGGTCGCTGTGCACGCACTCTGCAGGGGCAGGCGTGTCGGGCCGAGGCACGAAGCGACCCCGCACGTCGCGTTCCAGCACCCGAGCGGTGGCCCCCACCGCGCGACCCCGCCCTCTCCGTCCCGTTGATACCTTCGGGGTGGACAGGTTCTCCTCACTTGAGCTGAAACCCAGCGACCCCGAGTCCTTACTGCGCGGACGCTTCCTCCAAACTTTGGAGGGGCCACGCGAGTCCTGGTCAGACAAGTTGCCTCCAGGATCTGAGCCTCCTCGGCTCTTGTTGCCGCCGACAACGGCAAAAGAGGTACATCCACATGGGGACTTGAGCCTCCTCGGCTCTGGTTGCCGTCGGCGACGGCAAGCGGTGCATCCACGTCGCGCAGTTGCTCCAGGTGACCCTGGTGCTCCTTTTCTCGCTCGTGGCGCAGGTCAACGGTGTTCTGCCGGCCTGCGAGACTATTGGTGCCCCCCTCAGATACGATGGGGCTGCCCTCTAGGAAATCCATAGAGGGGCGGGATTCGCCCTTGCGTTGCGCAAGGGTACCCGCCTGAGGATTTTTTTCCTTTAGTCTTTTTTCCATTTTTTTTTTTTTTTCCTTTTTAAGGGTGAGGTCCCTTTCCCTGCGCTAGGGACCGGATACAAACCCTCCGGCCATTCATCCCCTCGGCACGCGAGACCTTGGGATTGGGTTCCATCTCCACTGCACGCGCACTCGACCGTCCCTCTGTAAGCAGAGGGGGGAGTAGGCGTTAGATGGCCTCCGCAGCAACGGACTAGCCGTCCCGCCTCTAGCCCAGTTCCCTTCACAGACCATCATGGATGATGATCTGTGTTTGGAACCGTGACCTTTCCTCGTGCGTTGAAATTAGCCGCCCGCCCCAACTGTCCACCCAACGTGGTGGTCGTGGAGCCGACGTTGCCCAGGGTGCGCCGCGTGGAGGCTTTCAACTTGCACCCCGTGCGACCTCCCCTGCGCCAGCACTAGCGTGGCGTCAGCGTAGCAAATTACGCTGACGCCGCTAGGGAGCTCGGCGCGCAGCACCCAATCGTACCCGATGTCGCACAGATGCGGCCCCAAGACCGATCCCTGTGGGACACCGCACGACATCTCTTGCCGGTTCCACTCTCCCTGGTGACCGGGGTAGATGACGGCCCTGTCCGTCAAATAGGCCTCGATCACGCGACAGAGGTACGGCGGCATCCGGTGATACCGGAGTGCTTCCCTGATGCAACTCCAGGGCAGGATGTTGAAGGCATTGGCGATGTCTAGAGACACCGCCAAGACGACCCCACCCCGGGCCACTGCATCCCCTGTCGTGACGGCTCGTACGCGTATGATGGCGTCCACCGTAGAACGCCCCCTGCGGAAGCCAAACTGGCTCTCCGCTAGATCCAGCCCCACCCGCAGCAGCTGCTCAACGAGGCGGTCTGCAATAACTCTTTCAAAGAGCTTGCCCACCTCATCGAGCAGCACAATAGGCCGGTAAGCGGACGGGGAGTCCACTGGGCGCCCCGGCTTCTTAATAAGGACCAGTTTTCCCGTCTTCCAGTAAAGCGGGAACTGGCCCCTCTCCAAGCATGCGCTAAGGAGCCCCCTTAGTCGAGGCCCGAGAGCCTCCAAGTCCAGGACCCAGGCTTTCCCAAGTAAGCCGTCGGGTCCTTGGGCGGTATTTTTAGCATTTAGCCTACGTACCGCCACTCTCAATTCTACCTCAGTCACCTCCGGAGCATCGTCGTCGTCGTCGGTTGTGTGGTCCGCATCGGGCACCGCAAGAGGTGTAGCCATGGGCGGGGGAGTATGTTCCCCTTGCGAAGGGAACAGAGTGCTCACCACGCCCTCCACGAGCTGCGGCCGGAGACTCTGCGTCAGCGGTGGCGCCCATGGGCGGAGTTTATCCCGCACCATTTTGTAGGAGCGCCCCCACGGATCCCTGTTCAGAGTCCCCAGCGACTCCTCGCGAGCCAAGCCCTTGGCCCGCTTGATCTCCGCTCGGAGGGCAGTCCTCGCCGCTCTGTACCCCTCGTACAGCTCCACCTCAATAGCTTCCGTATCCAGAGGACGGTTACGGAGCCTGCGGTGTCTGGTGTACCGGCGTCGCGCAACAACGCAGGCCTGGCGCAGAGCCGTAAGCTCCGGCGACCACCAGTACACCTGGCGCCGGACGCGTCCTGGCTGGACCCGAGGCATTGCCACGTCACATATCTCGGACATGGCCTCCTGGAACCACTCCGCCTCGTCGTTGATGTCAGCAGGCCTATCCGGTGATGACACCCAGGCCTGCACGATCGAGGCTTCCAGGAGGAGCTCCCGGTCCAGCTGTTACAGCGCCCACTGCGGACCACTCAGGGTCTGTCGGACCGACGCGCTCGAGATCTGGGTGGAGACGTCGAACCGGATATACCGGTGGTCGGAATATGTCTCCACCTCCTCCATGACGCGCCAGTCAACGACACGCGGTGACAGAGTGGGGCTGGCGAACAAGATATCCACCACCGATTCACCCTGCATCTGCACACACGTGGGGACAGAACCCCGGTTGAGGATGACCAAGCCTGTCTCCAGAGCCCAGTCCTCAACCATCCTGCCCCGTGTGTCCGTATACCGGGAACCCCAAGCCACGTTCTTGGCATTGAAGTCCCCGAGGACAAGCACAGGGATGGATTGATACCCGACGACGACGACTTTTAACTCCGCGAGGGAGTTGTGGAACTCGGTGAGAGTTCGGTTCGGGGAGAAGTATACTCCTACCACGACAATCTCCCCGAACCGTGCTGCCACACAACCCTGTCCTCTTTTGACACCCTCGAGGGATGGGGTACCGGCGGCGGCCGACGAAAATAAGGTCACTGAGCCTCTCAGGTCCTCCACCCAGTCTTCCCTGGGTGGGACAAAGTACGGCTCAGCGACCACGGCGATGTTAATCGACCACTGCACCATGCTCTGGAGCAATAGATACTGAGCAGGAGGAGACGTAATGGGGCCATTACTGGCATTCCATATCAGCCTCCTCCTGAGCCCCCTGTAAGGGCGCTGCCACGGTAGTTTTCGCGGCGATGACGGCTGTGGTGGCACCAGTGGAGGCGGCTGCGGTGGTGACGGCGGTGGTGACGGCGGTGGTGACGGCGGTGGTTGAGGGCTTGCTCTTGTCCCTGGCCTTAACGGGTGGAGCGCAGGACTTGCTGCCAGCCCGGTGATCGGCCGGCTTGCCCGCTGCTGCACATACGACGCAGTGTGGCGTGGCATTGCACGAGCCGGCCTTGTGACCGGGCTGACCACAGCGGAAGCAGTGATCGCTGCGGTCCACCTCCGAGGTTCATTGAGCTCCCACGTGGTTGCCCACATGGCAGCGGAAGCACCTCAGGGGTCTGGGTTCCAAAAGTTTCACCTGCGCGGAAACCCAGCCCACCAAGAGCCTTCGGCCCTCCCCAGCTATTTTTAGGGCTGCCGAGACGGGGCAACTCACCGTAACGGCTCGCATTCCCGTGACGTCAGGACGTATGGTGCCTGCCTTCACCTGCTCGACAGAGCATCCCCCGGTCCAGGCGACGGCGGCCACCACGTCCCCCACCGTCACAGAGTCGTCCAGGCCCAGAATGCGCATGTCAGCGCACTTGGTTGGCCTGGACACTCGGGCTTCGTCCGCATTTAGGGTCGCCCTGAGCCTTTCGGCCAGAGCGTCAGCGGTCGGGCCGCTGGCCGTACCGGGGACTTCCAGCATCCGGGCCCCAGTCGCGGTGACTCTCACCCGGATGCCCTCGGTGACGCCAAGCTCTTGTAGGTTCACCGCCGCCCTCGCTTTGACGAGTACCTCGCGGTAGGACACGCCCTTCTTTTCCGCATCCGGCTGTAGCGTAATCACTACAGCTGCAGACTTTGGGGCGCGGAGCCTATCCGCGACGCTTCGCTCCTTGCGCCGCTTCCGCCTCTCCTTCCTTTTGGCCGCCCTCGCTGCCTTGCCCGCCTTTCTCTTCTGCCCGGCCACATGCCATTCGGCGTCGGCCACAGGAGATTCAGGAGGTGGAAGCAATTGGGGTGGCTGACTCACCGCCTGGGCTGGGGCCCTCGTCGCCTGTCCAGACGCTCCACCCTTTTTGGGGGCAAAATTGCCCAGTCTCACCGAGGCCGACCTCGACGGTTCCAGCATAGCCCCGCGGTTGACCTGTCCCAACGAGCCCGTGGCAACGGTGGCGGCGGCAAACGAAGCCGCCTTCCGTTGGCCCAAGGCAGCCTGGCTCGCCGCTAGCGGGGGCCGCAGGACGATGGCTTCCAATGCAGAAAACCGACTTTGAAAGGCCGCCAGCTCCTGCCGCACCAGGTTCAGAACCCGGTCCTCTGCAAGCACGGGCCGGCCTTGCCCATGCGGCGCTCCCCCGTGCGGCATCTCCTGGGGGCAAGCCCCTCGGAGCCCAGCCAGGTCTGCTCGGAGCTTCTCATTTTCCTTTTGGAGAAGCTCCATTTCGGTTTTCAAGTGGGTGACCTCCGCCCGCATCTCGGACAATCCTTCCGACGGAGGCCCGGAGTGATTGGCCTCCGCTGCCGCCATAATGGGGGCCGTGGCCGCTGATATGGCCTTGTCTTTAGAGGATTTGTTCCTCTTCAAGGCCACATTTCTGATAGCGGCTCCCACGACCTCTGCAAAACTGACTGCCCGCTCCAAATTGGCGCCACTAGCAGCGTCCAGCTCATCGCCAGAAGACCCCGAGAGGACAGCCCTGTGGCTGTTCGATCCGGGTTGCTGCCCCTCCGCGGCAAGCTTTTCGGCTTGATGGGCAGCCTCCTGGGCGGTGAGCCCTCTCCCCACTCCTCTGTCTCGGCCCCCACGCCTACTGGTGGGGATCTTCCGGGCCCAGGCCAGCTCGTCGTCGGAGAACAACCCCAGGCCATCCCCCGATTTGGGGCGCTTCCGGAAGAACCTTATGTTCTTCGCAGTGGCCCCTTCAACTTCGCGTTCCGAGCTCTGTGGGCCCTTTGCGCCAGATGCGGCGTCGGACTCCAACCCCGCATCACTCCTCGCCTCTTCGTCTAAAAATATCGGTGTCCGTATATCGCGCGTTTGGTTGTCGTTGTTGTCTGAGACAGACAGAAGACATTTGTTGCCCACCCCAAAATACGGAAGGCAGCCCGCCGAAGCGGGGTGGGACTCCCCGACCGCCGAGCAGTCGGGACCCGCCTGGGGACGTTTTTTACAAAGGCCTTTTTCCATGGTTAAATTAGTTTTTCCTTTAAAGGGTGAGGTCCCTATTTCTCCATCCTTCTTTCCTTTCTGCCCACTCTACGCCCACTCGACCTACCCTCTGTAAGCAGAGGGGGGAGTAGGCGTCAGAAGTCCCACCTTAGCCGTCCTGTCACTAGCCCGGTTCCCTTCACAGACCATCAACGATGATCTGTGATTGGAACCATGACCCTTCCTCGTGTGTTGAAAATTAGCCGCCAGCCCCAACCGTCCACCCAAAGCGAGTGAGCAGCTGGAGCCGACGTTGCCCAGGGTACGCCACGTGGAGGCTTTCAACATGCACCCCGCCCCCGAAAGGCTCTGCATACAAAATTTCATGAAAATCACTGGAGCCGATTCCGAGATTTAGATTATATATAACTATACATACATATATACATGAATTGCTTGTTTAAAAAAAAAAAGTTTAAGATAGATATTGCAAACATTTGTAAATTACCTAATACAACAACAACGGAACATTGTGTGAGTCAATTTCTTAAAATAAAAATTAAATGAAAAAGCAATACTAATAATTATGAATTTACTCGTATTATAAATCAACCTGTTTGATATTATCTACACTAAAGTTTGCACTATGGAGCAGGACCAGCTTAATATGAACACAGGATGCTTTATTATATGATCACCTTTAGTTGATTGGCAATATTTCAAGGGTCAAAATTACTCTATAAATCAACCTGACAAGCCTTATCCCAACTACGTTAGGTTCAGCTTTCAGTCAAACCAGACGCTACTGAGGACCAGTATTTTATATGAAAAAGGTAATAATAGTTCATTTCGTGTCGAGTATAAAAAGTCGAGATTTTAACACGAGCGATGTAGCCAATTTCACGTCGAAAGCTACATGTGAGGCTTAAAATAAAGCCTTTTTATGCGAGACATGATCGATTCTTTTTCCACTACCTGATGAGCTTACTTAATTAAATGCAAATAAGTTCCAAACGTTCAGACTAAAAACCACAGACTATATACGCACAATCATCGCGCGTTTTTTCGAGAGGTAACAGGTTGTAACGTTGTAAACGTAATTTTAACAACTAAGCATTTAAAAAAACGTCAAATCATTGCACTATCGTTCCATTCCGTTCACATTCCGATACGTCATTCATTCGCCGTTCTCGAAACTCCCTCGCACCGTTGATTGAATGCGCGGCCGGCAGTGCAGCGCGGAGCCCTCAGTCACGGTCAGCACTCAGTTTGAGACACACGTTCACCGCGATAGTCGTGCGTGACGTCACACGTGCCGTCTCAAACTAAAGTACGAAAATTTACAAAAACCTTTTATCATTTATTATACTCGTACAATAAACTTTTACATATTGTGTTTCTCCCCGTATTGGGTAAGTGTTGACAATTATTTCACGCTTAGCTTTATAATGTGTAACGGCGGTCAATGACTTGCAAATTTGCTTTGTCATCCTTTGTCCTTGACACCTAATTTTATTCATATTCACATTTTGTTTTAACTGTCATCCTATGTTTTTGTTAATCGTAGAATCATCCTTTCCCTTCTTCTTTTGTAAACTCCGATTCTGAAGGTGACCTTTACACACATTCGCCTTAAGCGCAAAAGTACGTCCGCCTTATGCTTACGCTTACGCTGCCGTGGTCACCATCAGGAGAGGGTTGGCAGAGAGCTCACCAATTTACTTCCTGGACATAAATTCCAGGGTTTCAAGTTGGGGTTGAGAACCCCTGCCGCCGCATCGTCTGGAGGTCAGCATCAGGGTCAACAGCTGATCGATCTGCACGGCGGGTCCCCATCTGCCCAGCGTCAACTCCTCGGCTCCAGCGGCTTCTACTACGCTGCTAAGCCAGGACAGTACTTGGCGCGCCTACCTCCACATTATCATAAAACTTTTATGACGGGCCTTTGATCCACGACCAATAATTTATTGTAAGCGAATAGTGTTTAATTTATTTTTTTAATTCCATAACACATACACGCAACAGTATCATTTTGCTGGATGGGGCGGTGGAAAAAACGCGGGCGTAGCGGTAGAAAGCATCTTCTATCAGTAGCCTATTCATTTAAGAAAAATAATTACGTTGTAGTTACATAATGATATCAAAACTATGTAATTTTGTTTTTTTTTTCATTTTTGTTATATAGTCTAGTCTAAATGTTCATATTTCGAAACGAATTTCTTAGGCAATGTGTTACATAATAGACAAGGTAGTGGCAAAAAAACTTTTTGTTGATACTCTGAAATTCGATGTCTGTTCAGTACCTTTACTATTATATTCGCATAACTCGAGAAAATATAGGGAACAGCTGATTTTTAGCGATTTTAGGTTGGCTCCTTGAGAGAAAGTTGATCATATTATTATTCATGGGTACTTTTATTATTTCATGATATTGATTAGTAAACAAGCAGGCTGCATGATAGAAATTTAGAATACAGATCTCGAGGCATGCTAGATGTATTGCCATCCCAAAGACAATTTGAAGTGCCCTTTTGTCATTTATATTTTGACAGTTATTTTAATGTGTAGCCCCGACCTAGGATATGCCCTTACCTCCTTATCGGCCCTTCATGTTCGACCAGCTGTACTTTTCAAGATTTGAACGCGACGAGTGATACAGCTGTCCAACTGGTTTACTCACTTTAGGTACTGACTTTGAGATAATAGACACGAAAAGAAGAAAAATAATTATTTTAATTGTGATAAATAAGTGTCTGGTGGCCTAAATACTGAGGCATTTACAAGAACAGGTAATGCGATCATTCTGCCGAATAGAAAGATACATATGAGGGTAAACAAAGAAAGAACACGTAATTATTTACAACACCAATTAAATAATCATAATGAACCTTGAATGAGTGTTGTTTATAATATATCTGTTATAGCGAGTTTTAACTCCCGGGATATTTCTTTCAGATTCAGATTCATTTATTTGCAAATACATGTGTAGATAATATACAATTATAAATGGTATGATTATAGGTGATACAAATAATTTTATTGGCTCAACATATTTGATCATGTCTGGTGTAAAAATTTGGTCGAAAGTACAATATAAAAATACAAAGAATAACACTATAAATAAATCAACAATTAACATTAATAAAAGTTAATTGTGGTAATTAATAAAACAATTAACATTAGTAAATTAAAAAAATTAAACCACTGACATTTTTTATACTGTAAAATTAAGAATAAGCTTTTTTTTATTATAGTTACACTTACGCTACGCTACGTATGCCTTCTTCGACATTTTTTTACAGTTCAAGCAGGTCGCTTGTTAGATGCATTACCTATTGAAGTGAGGCGTGCTCAATCCTTACCAACATTTAAAAAAATGGTGAAGGATCATTTCCTTTCACTATAATTAGTCTTCACCTTTCTCTGTTATATATTTATTATAATATTTTGTATTATTGTATGTATGTATTTTATGTTATTATGTCTAAGTATTATTATTTAAAATGTATTGTACACTGACAACCAAAAATTCATCTCCTCTCGTTCAGTCCATCCGTTGATGCCTTGCATGTGTGCGTGCACAAGGACTTTATACAGACACCGCATACGGAACGGGCGGCGCGAGAGGCGCGTGCGGCTTACCTGCGCGAGCAGTGTGCGGAGCGGCGGTGGCACGGCGCGCCCCACCGTTCATTCAAATTCAACCAGTATGTCGACGCCACCGGTCGATATAGCGTGTCGTTTTTTATATCTCCAGAGCTCAGTATTGTAACATTTTCAGTACCGATTGTAAAAAGTCATTAAAACTATAATTACTGTACCTGATTCTTATTAAGAAAAGCCTAAACACATCACCGAGTCTACCCCTTCGCTGCCAGCATTCCCAGAGTTCTACACCATCCAAAGGTTTTCTGTGCGATAAGACCGCCAATTGTACACGTGCTTTTATGATTGTTTGTCCTGTATATATATTTTTAAGGTGTACAATAAAAAACAAAAGAAATAAATACTGAACCAGTTTTTACTAGGATAAAAAGTATTCTATGGCCTAATCCAAGTCATTATCTACCCGTGTTCTGAGTCTCTTTAGCCATTGGGGCAAGAGTGATAACACAAAAATCAAAATATAATAATATGATACATATTGGTAGAAAGTAGGGTAGGATTTAATATTATTAAAAAGGTCTTTCCTACTGAACAGGCAGAGAACGATCGCTTTCTGAACGCTGCGCGCCGGTGATTTTAAACCATCAAATACAGATTTCCTAGGGTAGTTTTTCTTCGATGCTAGAAAAAGACTCATTAGTACAGGTTTGTTTTAAACCAGGGCTTAAGAAACGCGACCATTAATATACGATTTCATTCGAGTCATTTATAACGTAGAACATGCAAAGAAAAATGTTCAAACTAAGACCTTGTTTACAATGTATGCACATCTAAAAGTCACATCTTATCGAGTCCCCAAGGTATGCACAAAGCATATTTTTAACTTATCAAAGACGTACGACTTTCAAATAATGTGCTTCGGCTTCAAAATATGCACCGAAATAGAAGTTTGTGGTTCACATCTGTCAGATCGAGTTTGAATTTGTGCCCTTTGACGTAAAAAGGTATTTTATATTTGAAAATGAAATGTGAGGTATGGCGCGCTTTAGTGGCGTTGCACACTGGCGACTTTGCTGCGACTGGTGGTTGGTTATTTGATCACTCATAGCTGAACGCAGTAAGTGCTAGTAGTAGCCATATTTAAATTCGTAAGATGACTTCAAATTTAGATGCCAAGGGAAAATACATGCCATAACTTTGTATCTGAACCGAGAGTGTGTGACATGTTCAAGTAAAATGTGCGGATAACTGGCGTTTACAAGCGGCATCGCCCGCATCGTATATAGGTGAAAATTATCCCGCGATAACATGCTATCGGGATAAAAAATTATCCTATTTGAGGTCTATGCGTTTAGGCAGAATTGATTAACAAGCATTCAAAGAAACACACTTTCACATTATAATTAGGGGCATTGCGACCACAAGTCACTGATATGTGGTTGGTGGCAGTTGCCTGGTTGGCTGCGATACTTATTACGAGCTAGTCAGTGTCATTCACATCGCATCAATGTGGTAACATGTGTGTTCAGTCTAGCGGTATTTTAAAGACGTTTACGGTTCGATAACGCGACTCTTTTTAATGCATGTTTGAAAATAGTAGTGCCAGAAAAGTTTGTCTTGGTATGGCGAAGAGAGAAGAGGTGAATGTGGCGAAGAGGAATGAAAAGCTTTTGGCTAAAAGGGTGACATAAATAATATTATGTTGATGGATGAAGAGGGAGATATAAGCACATGAAGATGGAATGATTTTATGAGGAATGTTATTAAAAAAACCTGCCAAGTGCATGTCGAACTTCGAATAATTAGGGTTCCGTACCAAACCGCAAAATCAAGTTAGTTGTAATAAGAAAAATGAAATTTCTAAGAAAACTCAGATTTAACAATATGTTGGTATTTGTTTGTAAAATATATGCACCAAATTTCAAGTTCATAGGTCAATGGGGTGTTCAAAAATTCTTCAGAACACTATTTTGTAAAAAAAACTAATTTTGGTGGCTTCTCATTCCTTTGTTTGCAAATATTTTCTAAAACAAAAAATACACTATTTATCTACTCAACGTGTTCTAAACAACGATACCCACTCGATGGGAAAAGTCAATTTTATCTGTATGGGTGGCCCGCTTAAAAACATTTAAAAATATTTTTTGACAATTTGTTGGGTCAACAAGATGCTTATACTGTGAAAATTTTAAGACTGTAGACGACGGACAGACAGAGAGACAGACGGACGTACAGACACGTGAGTGACAGCAATAGGGCTCCGTTTGGACCCTTCGGGTACGGAACCCTAAAAAAGGGAGTGAATGACATTGTGATGGTAAACAGAGGAGAATTGAAGAAGAAAATGTGTAGCGCCGACCCCAAGTAACAGTATGGGACAAAGGCAGGGAAATCGCTACTATCAATTTTCTACAATACGCAAACGCGTAATTTAAATGACTATTAAAATTAGCGATCACGGCGAAATATTGTTTCATAGGTGCCACAGAGCACCGAAACGTCTCAGCGGCCACTGCTAGAGACGGCACCGTCAAAACTTTCCATACAAGCCAAGCATGTCAGTGAGTGTCACCGTTTTTTTACAGAATTTGACGACGACGATTGATTGACGAGTTTTGGCTGGCATAGCCATAGTAACTGTGGCTATGAGAGCCAAAAATTGTGCTCAGCACTCATGGCGTGGCCACGAAAATTGCATCTCGACACTACGGGTAGTCAGAAGAAATCTGCCACCAGTCTTACTAAGTGGTATTGCATTACCCAGATTATTACCCAGATTGTAGATTTCAGGCATCTGACTACCCGTAGTACAAACCCGTTTGTAGAGGTCAGATAGGCAGTCGTTCCATGTGAAATATTCTGGCAGTACCTGCTTCCCCTTATACTGAATGCCAACCGCAATTTTACATTGGACATGGCTGACAACGGTGAGATGTGTGTGTCAGTATTTGTAAGTTTGTGCTCCATTGGTGTAATTGCTGCAAGGCGTTCCATTGAGAGGGTAAAAAAATAAATAATAAATAAGTAATTGGGAAAAGGATTTGCAGATTGATTGGCTTCTCAAGTCGCTGCCAGTGCGGCGAATCCGTGGTCTGTGGAGTAGGCGTATGTCGCGTTCTTAAACTTTTTCCAGTTCAGCGAATCACGTAGGTGGCTACGGTTATCGGCGATTGTATTATGAATATTGTGTCTGCTTCGTGGACAGTCAAGTATGAGAAGATATCTAAATAGGCTTCAGTGGGTATTGTGTGCCAAAATAAATGACGGTAAGGGATAGTGCGCAGGCAACAATATTATGCCCGATGGCATTTCCCTTTTACTGCTTTGGTTACTTTTTGTTAGGCTAAGAAACACATCCCGTTTCCAGTAAACGATGGTAAGCAGTAGTCCAAATATAAACTTCCACATTTGTACGGGCAGTAACTCCGTACACTGAGATGTAGTATGTAGGTGGACGAATCACACGGGATGTGGTACAGGAAATAAAATCACTGTTATGTGTCCGTAAATGATTGACAGTTTATTATTAAAAACATTAGATTATATAATACATAAAGTAGGTTACTAGTAGTGGGCGCGATAGCCTAGTCAGCTAATGTACACAAGTAATCGGTGTATTACCAAATGCTTGTTCAGGTAAAAACTAAAACAATACAAATCATGTGGCGATGCTCGTACAACATTATTAACTTCATCAAGAACTTCTAAACAAACTTTCATTTTTTTTTTTCATCTTTGTTTTTTCTTTTGTGCGCACGGTTGGCGCAGTGGTTGAGCGATTGACTTCTACGCTGCGTGTCGCGGGTTCGATACCCGCACGGAACAAATATTTGTATGACCTACAGATAGTTGTTCCTGCTCTGGGTGTTGTGTATGTGAGTTTATGTCTTTGTAAACGCACCCACGATACAGGCAGAAATTCCTAGTGCGGGGCATTTTTTTTAAATAAAAGATAAGAAGAAAAAATGAATTTTCAGAAGTATTTTTCTCAGTAACCACTTTCGTCATCGTCCCTGGAGCCAGCGGTTTAAGCTGTGCGTTGTCTGTCAGTGTTTTTTTAAGTACTATTATTATATTATTACTTACTACATTCATTGTTATTGCGTGCTTGATTACTTTTAAATAGCGTTACTGTTAGGTTGATCTCTTAGTATGGCTATGGAAGGCAGCAGTCAACCTTTAAAAGCCCAACTCCTATAAATATTCTTCTTCAACAAACATAAATTTCTAATACCCGAGTATTAATACCCACACAAAGAAGAAAGGTCTATTGTCTCAAGTGAATCTGTAAAGTTCGTGTGGCTCAGAGGCCATTGATTAGAGAGCCCGTTCTATGATGGCGCCAGGGACATGGAACTAGGAATTTTAATATAATAGATATATTTTCTGTCGACTTTTTTTTTGGTGGCATTTTATTACTGTCTGATAAAGATGACGTGGTCAACAATGAAGCATGCTTGTCTAGAATTAACGTACTGTTGACTTCTGAAGGTTTACGGAACTGGGTGTTGGGTCCCACTTACCTGCGTTGAAAAGAGAGTATCCTCCGACCGGATGAGTGTTGTGAACTGTTGTTTCTGGGCCGGGAACTGCCCAATGATTGTTGTATGTGTTCAAATCGCGCCGAAAACTCTGCTTGTGCTATGCAGGGTGACGTCAGGTTTTAGGTGGCATATATGCCTGCTAACATACTTAAAAACCCCCAGGTTATAGCTGTCAGGAAATTCAGCCTTTGTATGTCACTCCCTAGCTGCACGCACAATTAAAGTATTTATAAAACATTTAGTGCGTATGGGTGGGATGTCCACCATGTAACGGTGGCGCGTCGCCATACGTCTGTGGATAGAACGGGATATGGCTATGTTAAACAAAGGTTTGTAAAAATAGTTTCTTTTTTGTTTATGCTTATTTGTTCATACTTTTGTGTTAGCACTGATTTTTGGGTTGTGATGACAACTCGTCACACTGCACAACTGTATTTCTCCGAATTTGAAATATTGATACATATTACACATTTATTTTTTTATTTTTTATATTGTTGAAGTTTACGGCCAAAGTAACAATCCGCCAATTGACGTGGGTGCCCCAAAATTTTACTTCAAATAAAATAAATGGACCGTATTACCAAGGGTTCAATAAATGGTCGGCATATTCACCAATAATGTTTGAACAGCTATAAGGTAAATACTGTGCACTTGACATAATCGCTTAGGTTTTATAAATAAAAATACTTATTACCTATATTATACAGTATTTTAGTGTACCATCAAGAAAAAGATGATAATCCCCAAGGGAAAAGAAAGTGTGGCCATTGCCCTCAAGCCTGTCATCACACCGTGTTGGCAGAAGTGACGAGCATCAGAACGATGCGGAGCGAGGTAAAGCGTGAAGCTCAATACCGATCGCGATCATCAGTCATCACGAAAAAGAGAATAATTTACATATGCCTCACTGATACACTGGGTTCTACAAGAAATCACATCTTCAAGCAAATTTCGATAATTCCTCTTTTAACCCGGCCACATCCAGTATAAACCAAATTCCCTGTACCACAGAGTACTGATGAAAAGCCTTTCACACTTCGCGATCGTCGTTATCGACAGTATTGACATCCGAGTTTGAGGATCGAACAAATTGCTCTGCTTTATGATGGCCTAGTACTTTCAGCGCTCATCAGACGGTTCTGAATGAAAGTTCTGGATTACTTTGACGTTAAGTGTGGAAGAGAAATCGAATTTTCAAATGGGGACAGAGGACTCCTGGCTCAATAAGAATAGCCACACGGGTCAATCTTTAAGTTTAAGCAACCCTTGCCGATGTCTTTCCGTGGATGGGTGACCGTTCATTACATACCGAGATGTTTACGTGCCCCGAAAAATAAGTTAAGCCGTTGGTCTACCGGCTGTAAGTTTTGTAAGTTTAAAAACGCAAACTCACCTTGAGCAATCGTGGTGGTTAATGCTTGTGCCTTCTCTGTATAAGAAGACTGTTATACCCTGCAGTGGGAAAGTAACATGATGGTTTTATCTTTAACTCGTGAGATACAGTCAACTTTAAAATTCGATGTTTTGAAAATAATGTGAGTAAAACGAAACGTATCATAACAATTAATTTTGTGTATATTTCTGAACGAACTTCTATTTAGCATAATGATATTGGTAGTACCGTTATATTTAAAAAACCGGAAATTGTTAGTCGATATGACACCATGCCTCGCAAGAAGGTAAGAATTTTTGTTTTTTTTTGTTTTTACGGATTGCTCTTGGAGTGTTGCTTGTTTTTAGATGTCTAACAAAGTAAAAATTGTGTCAAGTGTGTTATTTAAACCGAATGTTTCGTATTTGCATGTTTGGAGAGCAGTGGTGGCCCAGTGGTGTCGGCCGCGACTTACAAGTTGTAGGTCGTGGGTTCGAGCCCAGGCAGGCGCTTTACTTTGTGTAAATTATTTCATCATCACTGCTCTCAAAACGGTGAAGGAAAACATCGTGAGGAAACCGGCATGTCCTAGAACCAAACATTCGAAGACATTGTGACATCCACCAACCCGCACTGGGCCCGCGTGGTGGATTACAGCCCATTCCCTCTCACATAGAGGAGGCCTGTGTCCCAGCAGTGGGAACATTAATAGGCTGATGATGTATGATGATGATGATGTTTCGTATTTAAAAAAACACTAATCGTGTTTTTGCATGTATCTCACGATGCACACTGCCACGTCACTTCAAAAATACTTGTTCCATGTTATGTACCTCATGGTACACATTGCCATATTTAAGGAATAACATGAACTAGTTTTTGCACATGACTCCGCTTGCGTGTATATCGGTTATTTTTGTAAAAAAGTAACCTATGTGCTTGCTTATTGTTCTAATACTTCCCCGTATTAATATTAGTGTTGATTTTAGAAATGTAACTACCGGTCACTTATGCCACAGGGGATATTATGATAATTCTGTGCATGTGCTTAGTGTGTGAGCTTTCATTTTTTTTCAGAATACCATGCAAAGAGTGAGGGAATAAAAATTATAACTTTGGTACCAAAATCCGGCCGAAAATCTGATTTAGATGACTCTTTCAGATTCAGATACTGAAACACAGGGAGTTTCCAAAGCAAGGCTGGACAATCTTTCATCGTCCAATCCACTTTCGTTGCCGTTTGAGAATCTAAATTTATTATCCGGTGAAGAAATAACTACCATTCAATCAGCAGTAACGGAAAAAGCGTTAAAAAGAAATCCAGAGCATCTTTTTTTTGACGTGATAACGTCAAATAAATCGATGAACGCCGGCTGCACGCACGAAAAAGTTACGCTCATTGTACCGTTACAATAACGTTAATTGTATTATAAAATATGCAATCATTTCATCAATATTTTGTTATGACGTTGTCACGTTAAACTATCGTCCGTAAACCGACTTTACAGACAAGCAAATTTTTTTTTTTTAAGTTATCTATAGGCTTGCGCTTATTTCTTCCTCATGATTATTTGCAATGACAACAAATATTGCATAGTTAAGTGCCATAATAGTAAATGCGTGACCACTGCAATCCGCTTTATTCAGGCACATCCAGTGTCTACAATTCAACGAGCAAACAAATAAAGAAGAAGTGTGCAGTGCCCTGTCCTGAAATAATCAAGCGGTACAACTCGCATATGAGGACGTAGACCTTGCGGACATGCTCATCGCCTGCTATAGAACAAACTTCAAAGGTCACCGTTGGTATTTGCTCCTAGTTTCACAAATGCTGGACATGTATATCTATAACAGCTGGTAGCTTTATCGTAGGTACACAACATCTGAAAAAACATGCCTCTTAAAAAAAATCGTTTCCAGTTGGTACAACGTTTACTAATGCACAATAAGGAGACTGCATTAGATGAATTAGACGTAGTAGGGCCGATGCCAGCTAAAACATTAAAAGCCTCTGTTATGCCTAGACCTTGCGACTTGCGTGAAATATAATCGGATTGGACATTTCGCAATATTCAGTACCAAGGGGAGGTGCAAGTTATTCAGTAAAGGACAAAACTCTGCTGTGTTCTAAATGCGGAAGACTTTGTCTTCTACCCAATAGGAATTGCTTTTTTAATTTTTCACACTCGCAATTAACTAAGATTAAATTGTATTGTTATATTTCTAAAGCGCTTTTAATGTTTGCTTTTAATTTTTTCCTGTTATTCTGATCACATATTTTTTTAAATTACATGTTGAGTTTTATTGAATATGAGCATTGTATCTCTCAGATACATTGACTCATGTGAAGAAAAGAACAGAGACTTGGCAATGTATTTCACGTAATACATATATTATCTACAAAAGTAAAAAAAGACAACCTGTATCTTTTTTTCTAAATCATCAATACATGTCCTCAAAACAGAATTGAAGAAAAAAATATGTCATTATATTTTTGACAAGTAAAGGGTTAATGCTTGTGCCTTCTCTGTATAAGAAGAGTTGTATGCCCTGCAGTGGGAAAGTAACAGGATGGTTTTATCTATCTATTATCTAATGGTAGAGAGAAACTCAATAACTTAACTTTACAACTTCACGTGTTACAATGCATTAATTAAACTAAGAATCTTTAACATACAAAATTTTATATTAAAATAAAAGCTACCGCTTTAATGACCAGTGTATGTATAGATTCTAACTGGTAGCGTAACAAAAAAAGTCTTCAATAATTTAGTTTAAGATTGACAATGTTGTTGAAGAATCCTCTGTTGTTAGTTTATCTAATCGATTTAATAAATTTATGATATTATTTAGGTTGTATATTCAATATAGTGTTGATGTTGATGCCTTCTTCAATGTCTCACTCACCGCACTGACTTCATTTACTGTTATTTCTTCGTTCAGTCTATTTCTCTGTGGAATGCGCACCCCAGGAAATCAGAATGGCAACCAATCGATTGGCATTCAAAGTGAAAGCTCGCGAGCACATTAGTAAGAAGTTGGCAGTGGTATCGTCACTGCGTTAATGTTCTCCAATTATCTGTTACCATTTTCTGTTTAAGTATATTCGTGTATTTAGTTGCATTTAGTTTATCTCTTTGTGAATATTCTATGTATTTGTAACTTTTTTCGATTAAGTAAGGGCTGTCTGCGGATGTTTTTAAGGGGGTTATAGACCGTAATTGTTCCTCTAATTACTCTTAAAGTTATTTCCACTCAGCTCAGAAGTTTTTGGTGTTTTGACTGTCTACAGTCAGTTGCCCGTGACCATCGGTTGTTATGAAGTTCGGTCGATTTTTGGTAAGTCCATGCACAAATTTGCGAAAAAGGTAGTGTAGTAAATGTAGTGTTAAGTAACTATTCTCGAAGGTCCCCTTTGAAATTCGAAGAGTGTCAAGAAGCTCTACGTAATGTGGCGTTCATCAGCTATTCAATAAATCGTCAAAACATTAAATGTAATTGAAACACGCTACCAATACGTCACATGGTCAATTCTAAACATTTTGGTTTGACAAGCGCTACGACAACAAATGACTCTCTTTCTTACTGTTTTTATTTCCCATATTTGTATTCAGATAGTTGAGAGAAAGGTTTGAAGTCAACTCTACCTACTTTTCTTTTGCAATTTTTCTTTATTATCTGAGGTCTTATTAATCCCACAAAAGTGGCGGCGAAATATCTACTGAATAACGTGTGAATTAAGATTACGTTGTTTAATAAAAGCCTTGTACCTATAAACCTCCGGTTACCATAGAATAAGAATGCGTAGAAGAGAAATTCTCACTTCAAAGGCATTAAGATGTTTAAAGTTTTAATTTCGTTTTGTTTTTATTCTTTTCGTCGACTTTGTATCGTCTCTTTTGATGCACCATCGGCTAAATTCCATCGCCAGCAGATTATTTTGCTTGAACTCGGGTTAAGGAGAAAAAGTAAGTGAAGAAAAGATCGAACATTAACTCTCTCGCCATGATTAGGTACGGAAAAAACCTTCAATTACTATCAATTAATTACAAGCCTAGATCAGTCAATTTCATGATGAGGTGGAGTCGATTCGATAAGGGTCGAATTAGTTCGGTAACAACGCTGCTTAAACTTTTGAAGAAAAGGAACGTAAGTTACTATTTACGTTTATATAATAGCTAGGTAATGAATTAATTTGGCTTTGAATATATGGACAACGAATAAAAAGTAAGTGGTTAAATTCCTAAACAATTAGATGAAGTATCTGAGCATATTTTTAGTTTCATTTCTACACCATTTCTTTATTTTATGCTCACCACATAAAACGCGGTTAAACCCCCAGTAGGTCGCGTATCGGATATGGCGTAGGTAGGCATCATCGCTACCCTATATGCATCGACAACCTTGAGTGACGTCACTGATAACGATGCGATTGCAGAATGCTATGCTTTGTCGTTTGACGTGTATGAGTTCGTACTGAAGCTGTTCAAGGATATTCGAAATAGGAACTAATGCCGCCATCTTGTATTTTCAATAAATTATATTTAATCTTTGTCCAGCCTATGAAGTTTCATAATTATTAAAAAGCAACCATAGACAATAAAATAGAATACTGCATGGACATTACAGTAGTGAAGCGACGTGCTCACTCGCTCCGTTATTCCGACTAATTAAAATTCTTAGTTAAATCGAATTTACGTTTCAGTAAATATCTCAGTGTAAATATAATATTTGTCACATAATAATAATCTATTATAAATAAGATATGCAATTAAGGTTTGTCCTTGAAACGTAAATTAACCAAATTAATACAGGAAATAAGAAGGAAGAGCTAGTGCTATCTTCAGAGCGTCAAGTTAAGTTTGGAGTACCACAGGGGAGTGTACTGGGTACTTTCATATTTATATTGTACATTAATGACTTACCTGAATGCATTGAGCAACCAGTCACACTGTCTGCGGATGATAGTGACGTGACAATACCTTGTAAAAGTGTAGAGACCTATGAAAGTGACATCAATAAATCTTTAAAATTAATTGTGAACTGGTTAGACTAAAACAATTTAAAATAAACTTGAGCAAAACAAAATCTATTATTAAACATTTTAGCTAATAAATACATAGCATGAGCCTTAATGTACACTGCAATAATGTTGTTGTAGAAGATGCTGAATCTACAAAATTCCAGGGTCTTGAAATAGATTCCCAGCACAAAAAAAAAAAAAAAAAGATAACGTAACTGGAAATCACACATTAATATTTTATGTAAGAAAATAAGTAAATCTATATAATCTAATAAGCATATGCTTTACATACATTATCATCAATAATACACACGGATGCACTCCTTACTGCCTTCTATGGTATAGCAGAGTCCCACCTACGATATGGTATAATACTTTGGGGTAACTCAACCGAAAATAAAACAGCTTTAAAGGCTCAAAAAAGATGCATACGTTCGGCTGCAGCTTAAAACTATCGATAGTTTCTTACCATACTTTAAACAGTATAAAATTCTGATACTACCATTGTTTGTTCATACTAGAAGTAGCTGTGTTTGTTAAGTTGAACCCAAATCTTTTTAAACGTCTTGCCGATGTAGTTTCACGTCATAGACGCGACAATACCCTACTGTGTCATCAGTCCGCTAAGACAGCACTAATACACAAAAGTGTTTACTGCATGGCTCCGGTCATATATAATAAAATACCGAAAAATTGCAAAGAATTGCCGCTTTCGTTATTTAAAAAAAGACTTCGAAGCTTTTTGACTAATTCCTAACACAGGTTTTTACGCAATCCCGAAACACCAGGTTTTCAATTGCTTTTTCAGCTTACTGGTAGCGAATAACAATCTGAAAAAATGGTGTGGACTGGGCATATAGTATAATAGTAAGCCACCAATTTGGTTTTTTAAAGTTTATTGTAATTGCACTTAAAAAAATGTTGTCCACCGGAATAAAAAGGCAATTTTATCATGTGCGAAATCGTTGCCTACGTGTACGAATAAGTTGAACATAAAAATAGCTGGTAAATAATTTGAAATTTGAGGTGTTTATCAATCGAATCCAATTGATAAACACCATTTTATTTTATCTTTTAGCACTTATTTTATTTTAATAAATTGTCTAAATATTGCCTTATAAACCGTTGCGCTCGCGCGAGGCATTCTTGCGCCTAGCTGGAGGCTATATAGCTTAGTCTCAGCAGGAAAAGTCCGGTTAAGCAGTAACAAATCACTTTGATTGACACTGCGAGACGCGACGTATAAAAAAAACAATGCGAGGCATTCATTTTCGCTCAAGGGCTTGTAGACGACGGATCTGTGTTGTTTTTATTTTTGTCATTAAATTTTTATCATCTATATCTTGTAGTTATTGAGAAATTTTCGCTGAAACAGTAGCTGTTTTCTGTTTTTGGCTTGTGAGACTTGTAGGGACTCATGAGTGAAAAAAAAATGAAAACTTGCTGTTAATAATGTTTAAAAATAAGAATCATGCTTGGTTAGTAGTGGTAGTTGATTAGTTTATAATTTTGTATTTTTCGCATGACTTTTGGTAAAATATGGCTGGATCTATTCCCTATATCACCATTGTACTGTACCAATATTTGCATAATAAAATATTTTATCTTATATTATCCTTCCAATGAAGGTTAATATAAAAAAACAGCAAATAAAATACTTGCGATTTTATTATGTTGGATCGTTTGATTCTTCTCCATATAAACTGGAATCTTCACTTGAATAAAATCATGTGTTATAGTGTGTTAAATCGATTAAGATCGAATCGGTACCATATAGTTCATCACTAAATCATTAGTTTTTGAGCTTTCGAATGTAACATATAGGCTGGACCATAGATTAAACCTTTTTTTTGCTAGTACATACTATATCTATGGGCTGGACGGTGCTCATTTTTCAATCATTTAAATTATCTTTGAAGTTCATATTTCAGCTTGACAGCTTTTGTATGGAAATTATGTCATAACGCTATTACATTTTGTTCAATAAGTAAATAAACGTTACCTTTTAATTGATTTTCTGTAAATTGGTTTTTTACAATTTTTTTACACGAAATACATAAGGAAAAAATTAGGTAGGTTTTTCCTTTCCGAATAATCTGAGATTAAATACTCTAATAAAAATTAGGTAGATAGGACTTAACTGAGCTACAGCTAAGTCCAAATATTATCTTGGTAAGATCGATGATGAGTATCATGTAGAAAAGTGTTTGAAATGGCTTCGTAAAAGAAGAACCATACAGATTTAAGTAATCCCAGTCATTACACGCGCTTGTAAGTAATCATTAATACGATTCCCACAGACAATTTCACAAAAGTTTACCAACAGTGCCCCCTGTCAATGTCATACAAACGTCAAAAGATCCTTGTAGCACTGTATACTCTTTTGTACGCTTAGGATATGTAGGTATGTGAATATTTTATCGCTGAAGCACTATTCTTGACAAACATTCGCCATTCTCTTAGAAAATATTTCCCTGAAACTTGGAAGCTCCACTTGTTATCCAAAGTGAATAATAAACTAAGTATAAAGGTTGCCTCGTAATAAGGCACTACACTAAATTGGAGTGAACCTACAAACATTATCATATTATTAATGTTGTTTGTAGTGTTGTGCCACACCGGGATCAATCGCGGGCAGTCTTGTAGTTTGAATCTGATACGAGTATTAAGTACACATACAACGTTTTTTAAATACCTATTTATGTCAAGATACAAGATGTTTCGAGAGCTTTATTTAATCAAGTTTTTGCTAGGAAATGTCTTTATACTTTTTGCTCATTCTTATTATTGGACGTGACATCACATCGTCCATGACGATATAAAAAGCGTCTACAAGATTTCTGTAAATATTTTTGTGGTTAATCATTTAGTAAATGCTATTCGTTAAATTCAGAGTTCAAAAATCCAAATCTAAAGTAACGGGAAAGTAATGCGTGTTCCAATCAACCCCATTTTTTACCCCTGACAGAAAAAGAGGGGTTTTATAAGGGGTTTGACGTGTGTACCTGTGTGTTTGTGTATATGTGAATTTGCGTATTTGTGTAAATGTGTTGTGTATCTGTCTGTGCCATCATAGCTCATATACGGATGAACCAAGTTTGATTGTTTTTTTTTGTATGTTAACTATATCGAGAATGTTCTTAGCTATGATTGACGAAACTCAGTTCGGCCGTTCTAAAGTTATGGGCGTATTACAGTTTGAATCGGGGTGTTTTCGCAAGATATCTCGTCATATTAACGTGTTCAATAGATTTTCGACCGAAGCTTATCTACTAGATAAATTATGTAGCATGAAATAAAATGTATGGGGGTTTTTTTAAATTTTACTTATCTGTATAATTACTCTACTTTGTACGCTGGCAATTGGCTTTAAATTGAGATACGTTAATGCCAATATAATAGACTTAACACCTTCGTACAAAGTATGTTTCAATGATCCTCAACACCTTTCCAAATACAACCGTTAACGTGTCTATCCGATTCAAAGTCCCGGAGTGCCACAATCGCGGTCCCTGCAAAGTTCCGCCATTCCACATCACTAGTTGGCCGTATTCAGTTGATACCCTCATTAGAGAGATTGCAGATTACTTCTTGCTTACATTGTTACAAATTCACTAATCAAGTATTTTCATGTCTGGTTTGTTTCTTGCGAAATAAATAATTTATGGTTGTCTGGAAATGGTTCCTCAACAGAATATGAAAGAAGGCTCAAATACAAATATTACATAATATTAGAGCAGATCGACGGCAGCAAAGAATAAACGGCTATCTACGAAATCACTAGTTTTCAGTAGAGCATTTTTAACGCGAAAATGTTATAACTTCTACAAGAACCTTGCTAGGTTTTTCAAATTTGCAATAGTTAATTAATACGGCATTATGAGGTATATAAATATATATATTTCGAAATACAGCAGATGTCTTTATCTGCTTCGCACAAAATAAATTACTAATTCAGTTTGTGTTTGTTTTCTTGCCTGTTTCGTAGAATGTATTATTTTAAAATGTAGTAGTTAACTGCATTATTGCTAGTTTAAAAACGTCGACCGCCCATACTGAAACGGACAACGGGATTTGTAAAAAACTCAAATACTGTAGATGTGCGTTTGTACTTAGTTACTTCTTCAAAATTGAGTGTAGTTGCTAGTGTTCATAAAAAAGAGATTTTTTTCACAAGATTAATATCACTATCAAGTAAAGAATTCTGAATTCATTATGTAAAAAATTGAAAGTCGCAAAACTCAGATGTTTTTTTTTATTATTATTAATAGGCTCGCGTTTGACCACTATCTCGCCTGATGGTAAGCGATGATGTGGTCTACGGTGAAGCACGCTTGCCTAGAAGTAACCCCGTAAATCTTGACTTAAGGACCCCAAAGTTGTAGCTATCGTGAAACAAAGACTCCGGCAGGGAATTCCACTCCTTAGCTGTGCGCACAATGAAAGTATTAGAAAAACGCTTGGTGCGTATGAGTGGGATGTCCACCATGAACCGATGGCGCATGGCCATACGTCTTGTAGTCCGATGATGGAAAGGGCTAGGTGGAATCAAATTGTGCAGTTCCGTCGCACACTCCCCGAAATGTAACCGATAAAAAACTGACAGGCTGGTAACTCGGCGTCGATTTTCGAGGCTCTGGAGCTTTGACGCGACCAGTGCATCGTTGCCAATAAGCCTCTTTGTTTTTTTCTGCCGTCGAGATAATCTTACTTGTTAGAGGAAACTAGTACGCCGAGTACAAGTTTCAGCTATCATAGACATATCAATTTTTTTTTTTTTTTTTTTTTTTTATTATCTATAGGCTTGCGCTTGACCACTATCTCACCTGATGGTAAGCGATGATGTGGTCGTCGATAGAGCACACTTGCCTGAGGCCCGGTAGCACGCGCGTTGGACAAGTATCACTCAGCAACAGTGCTGTCGTCTGCATACCCAAAGGTGCCGGGCTTCAGCAGATCGTTAATGTGCAACAAGAACAATGTTGCTGAGAGTACGGACCCCTGAGGGACCCCGGCATTAATATCCAATTGGTCCGATGAGCAGCCATCGATAACCACTCGAATGGACCGATCTCTCAGGAAGTCTGCAATCCAATCACACAGACCACCGGGCAAACCGAATGAAGGAAGCTTACCAATAAGGCTTTCGTGCCAGACCCTATCGAAAGCCTTCGAGATGTCGAGGGAGACGGCAAGCGCTTCCCCATGCCTCTCGATGGCCTCACTCCATATGTGAATGGCATACGCTAGAAGATCCCCAGTAGACCGATTTCGGCGAAAGCCGTTTTGGCGGTCGCTAAGGATATCGTTAGTTTCTAGGTATGCCAGGAGCTTAGTGTTGAGTACACGCTCCATACTCTTACAGAGTATGGACGTTACAGAGAAGGGTCTGTAGTTGGCCGGGTCAGCTCTACTGCCCTTCTTGGGCACGGGCTGTACGTTGGCTTGCTTCCAAGCATTCGGCACTGTTCCAGTCTCATCAATGTCACGGGTTATCGATTTTTATGAGTAACATAAGTAAGGTGGTACTTAAGTTTCCCGCGCATATAGAGACACTAACTACCCTCGCTGTGGCTATACGCAGTAAGTTTTGACATGCCGTCTCTAACAGTTAACGCCGAAGCATCTCGGTAAGTCTAAGAAACCTACGTTTTAATATCCGTTAGTTATTCTATAGATTGTCTAAGTCAGCAATTTTCGTCATCGCGTATGGTTTGTGTTAAGAACACCTAAGGCGTATAAATGAATAAAATAAAATTTCATAGCTATTGTTATTTTTTTTATTAAATTGACTCACACACTGCTCCGTTAATGTTGAATTTGGTATTTTACCTATGTTTGCAATATTAGTAAGTATGTTAGAACCATGTTCCTATTTATCAAATGAATGAATTTACCTCATAATCATCATCATTTCAGCCGAAAGACGTCCACTACTGGATATAGGTCTTTTTTTTTTTCCGCGGAGGAAAACCTCATAGGATATCCTCCGCCCTGGGAGAGGTCTATCAGACTCCTATTGACTAAAAACTACCCCGGTGTTACATCTCATATCTACACCGGGGGTCGGGTTGGGGGGGAGTGAAGTGTTAGACTCCCCCCGCGATGTCTAAGAAGGGCGCGCGTGGAACACTACGCGCCGTCACCTCGGATCCTGATGTGTGGGGGGGCGACGGACGTCCCCGAGTCCTGGACCCATTTAGGGGGTCTGGAAGAGGGCATTGTCCGCCATCCGCCGACGCCCGGCGCGTCTGCTGCGGATCGGGTGAGCGGGTGAAATCTCCTTCTCCCTCTCCGCAGCCTCCTTCTGCGAGAAGCGCTCTGGGTGAAGCGGAAAAGCGTGTCAGACTTTTACTGACTAAAACCCACCCGTGTTCCTTCAGTTGTTTGAGCCAGGGCCGCGGTAACTCTTTTTCAAATTTATCCGCGACCCAGACAGGAAGTTGGACCTACCTAACTGCACCGTTTGTCCCAGGTAAGCATAATCCTACAAAAATTCGAGTGTTGAGTATCCGACTTTGATAGGAGTGGGTGCAACATGGGAGTTAAACATCACGTTGGTTTTGTCCATGTTAATTTTTAGACCCACTCTTATGGCACCTCTACTGAGGTCATCGAGCATTGTACCGAGGTCCTCCATGGTCTCAGCCTTGACCACTATATCGTTGGTAAACCGAAGATGAGTGATGTACTCGCTATTGACGTTGATGCCTAGCCCTCTCCAGTCTAGAGACTGGAGAGGGCTAGGCATCCCTTGAGGGCACACCTTGAAGACATCCTCCAGTGCAGCAGAGAACAGTTTCGGCGATATGACGTCTCCCTGTCTCACAACTCGCTGCAGAAGGATAGGTTCCGAAGTCTGATCCTGAAGTCAGACTGACATGGTGGCGTTTTTATACAAACACTTCAGCACCTCGATATACCGGTAGCCGATTTGACACCGTTGGAGAGACTGCAGTACAGTCCAAGTCTCGATCGAATCGAAGGCTTTCTCGTAGTCCACAAACGCTAAACAAAGAGGCAGGTTATACTCTTTGGTATTCTGTATAACCTGCCGTAGCGTATGTATGTGGTCTACGGTGTTCAAAAATTGGCTTGTTCTGGAGGCTGGAAACCGTCAAAACAGCGTGCGAGACGATTTGTGATGACTCTTGAAAACAACTTGTAGACATGGCTAAGAAGTGAAATGGGCCTATAATTAAACATTCGGGCATTTTCGCCCTTATTAAAGAAGAGTACCACCGCAACCCTGCACCATGCCTGTAGCGTTTTCCCTTCGATTATGTCAGAATTTAACAGCTTCGGAAGGGCTTAAAGTACCGGTTTTCCACTCGCCTTCAAGAGTTCGGACGTAATTCCGTCATCAGCCGGCGCCTTGTTGTTCTTAAATTGTTTCAGAGCCATCCTAATCTCGCAGAGACTGACATCCGGGATGTCTTCGGTCGTGTCAATCTGGCTCTTGGGTCGTTTGCTAGATTTGCAATGGGTTTGCTGATTGACGTGTACAAATGCCCATAGAACCCCTCGATCTCCCTCAGAAGCTCCGGTTTGGCGGATACGATGCTGCCATCGTCGGTCTTCAGTTTTGTCAGCTGGCTCTGCCCAGTAGCCAGATCTCTTGCAAACAACTAGGAGCCCCTATTCCACTCAATCGCGTCTTTAATACGCTCGGTATTAAAGCGGCGGAG
This sequence comes from Orthosia incerta, assembly GCA_948252205.1. Lineage (NCBI taxonomy): Eukaryota > Metazoa > Arthropoda > Insecta > Lepidoptera > Noctuidae > Orthosia > Orthosia incerta. The sequence continues at coordinate 24,634,032 of OX411758.1, forward strand.
GTATCTTATCAAGGATTTAGAGATCTGTCTATTGAGCCGCCGGTAGTTCCACGCATCGTCTGTAGACTGCAGGATAATTGCTCTTTCATGAACTTGAGAGTTGGTTCGGATAGTTTCATTCTACTATGCGCTCCAACATAATCTTTTCTTGAACTCTCTAAATGAACAAACATAAAATTAATCAGATTACTACTTCATTAGTTTGTAAATAGGATTACGATTGATGGTCGTATTGCTAGGAGGATGACCTGGGTCACCGGTTCTGTTTTGTCGAAAAAATTTGGATCAAGGCACATTAACAAAGAGTCTAAGCGAAAATCATAATAAATCAGCAAAAATTAACATAATGAATATTATTAATGTCTCTACAACGTGATGTATATCATGTATACTTAATAGAAAAGACGATCGCGTGCGAAAATTCTATGGCCAAACGTGCGCGTCTATTTTTTAGCTTGCGTAAACCTAAATAATACTAGAAGTTGTACTTACATATAATTAGTGGCAAAATGATAGCTTATGATGAGGGGTTGTGTAATAATAGAACATAGAATAAATTAAAATATATTTTTTTAAACAAGCTTTTTCATTGAATTTTCTTTTCAAGTTTTTTTTTTTTTAGACAAGCTTTTTCATATTCTTCTCTTTTTAGGGTTCCGTAGCCAAATGGCAAAAAACGGAACCCTAATGGATTCGTCATGTCTGTCTGTCTGTCCGTCCGTATGTCACAGCCACTTTTTTCCGAAACTATAAGAACTATACTGTTGAAACTTGGCAAGTAGATGTATTCTGTGAACCGCATTAAGATTTTCACACACAAATCGAAAAAAAAAGCAATAAATTTTGGGCGTAACTGAAACTCATTATTTTTTTCCATCAAACCCATACTTGTGGGGTATCTGTGGATAGGTCTTCAAAAATGATATTGAGGTTTCTAATATTTTTTTTTTCAAAACTGAATATTTTGCGCGAGAGACACTTCCAAAGTGGTAAAGCAGGCCACCAACTTCCTTAAACCGACTCCGAAGCCAAGTGGGTCACTGCAGGCTCAACTTAGTTAGATGGGGGTACTCCAATGACCCGCAGTGCGATTGCGGAGCCGCATTACAAACAATGCCTCACCTCCTATCGTGCTCTCTGTGCAACAACACCTGCACCCTAAAGGACCTTTGTGAGGCAAATGAAAACGCTATTGCTGAATTCTGGTCAAAATGTATATAATTGAGGAAGCATCGATACGAGGAAGATGAAAAAGTGGTAAAATGTGTGTCCTCCCCATGTAACTTCTAAAATAAGAGAATGATAAAACTAAAAAAATATAATTATGATGTACATTACCATGTAAACTTCCACCGAAAATTGGTTTGAACGAGATCTAGTAAGTAGTTTTTTTATACGTCATAAATCGTAAACCGCCGAGGAGGACACAAGTTTGCAGGGGATATCGTAACGTGAGTGAAAAATGGCCCTCACAAATGCGCTCTAGGTCTACACAAGTATTGTCTGAGTCAACAGAACAGCAACACGACGCCACGACACGACCGCACGGAAACTCTCATAGTAAGGCCCCGCGAGTGTGAAGGTGGGCGAGACAAAACAATAATACCCGCACTTTATGTTTTGTTAATCTTGTCATAATACCTACTTTTCTTTTAGTCAAATCATATTTTTATGTAGTTTATATTATCTTTCTGTATTTGTTTTATATTACATTATTCGCAACAAACTTTGGTTTTGGTTCACGTTATAAGCGACCACTGAAAAGAGCGCCGTGCTGTGGGTCCTTGCCACAGTCACAACTTGCATCTGCTTTTATTTGTACCTACACCAATCGTAATATTCAAATTTGTTATTTAATTGTATTCTTACTTTTCTTTACTAACATAGTTTAAGTAATATTAATACTATCATAAATTAAGAGTTTAATTTAACCAAAATTATTAATTTGTATGTTGTTTTTGATGACAAACGAATTATCGGATACTCCAATGTAAACATTTAGCTGATGTATGTATATGCATTAACAAATTAACGCCGTTATGCCTGAACCTCCTTGACCAAAACCTCCGAAAAGGTATCAAGGCGTCCTCCCGACACTAACAAAATGATGCGTCTACTCACATCGACCCGGATGGGGTTTAAGTTTTTAAAAATTCTGATATGATACAATTTTTCGATCTCGTGCGTTTATCAGGCCAGAAAAGGAAAGGCTAGATCGCATCGAATTCAAATCCTATACATAGAACACACTTCGGTTTAGGACCAGCTTAGTAAAATGTAGACGAGCCTGCACGCGACGGAAGATCACGGGACTGTATACGGCACGAGACTATGCCCCAAGGCGAGGCTAGGACGCACAGGACCGGTCAATGTAACGACGCTTGGGGGAGGCCTATGTCCAGCGGTGGACGTCTTTCGGCTGAAATGATGATGATGATGACATTTTAACATGGTTTATTAACTTATCACTATCTGATTTACACAGCTAGCAACGTATTATAAGTAATTTTTCAATGGCATTTGTTCATTTTTTTTCTTTCCCAAGTTAATTTTATAAGTTGGTCGACTATTACTCGTAAAGTTGTACAGCCTACTTAGCTGTGATAGTTTTACTTTTAATTTAGTTATATAAACTACACCACTACCAACCCGCACTGGGCCCGCTTGGTGGATGACGGCCCATTCCCTCTCACAGAGAGGAGGCCTGTGTCCCAGCAGTGGGAACATTAATAGGCTGATGATGTATATAAACTACTGACATGATTTTTTCACATATCCAAAAGCAACCATTTAGCTGGCAGGGGGGGGGCACACTAAATGCCCCCCTGCCAGTGTCACCCCCACACTTGACAACAAAAATTAGAAATTTAAAGCTTAATTTTACGCACACGGATTCCTGAATCAAACATAGTTTTAACAGACACAGAATATTTTTAAAGGCCTATCCAATTACGATACTGCACACCAAGAGATAGACGAGTTTTTTTTTATTTTTTTTTATTTGTTTTTCATGATTTTATTTTACCACTTTGTCGGAGTGATTAATATGTATATGCATGCTACAATTATAGCTAAGAATAGGTAAGTTCGATTATTATTTAAGCAACAAAGTCGACGGAGCCTATTTCTGCCTGTAGGGTCTAAAGTAAACTAACATGAAGGCGATGACGGGAGCTGCCCGCTCACTTCAGCTTCCGTCATCTCCTTCGAACCTAACCGATCCGTGTCGAGATGCCCTTCGCTTTCTCTTGGACTAATTATCGAATTTGCATTGACCACAATTATCGAATTGCCCAACCGTTACGTAGCAATATTCATAATACCCATACAATGTGATAAATATACCTAAAAATTTAAATGAATTATTCATTACATTTCCCGATTTGCCTTGACTAGATTCATAATGCCCGCGAATTATACGTAATGCCCTGATTAATCACTTGGTCCATTACATATCCAACATTACGCTATTTGTGTAGTTGCGGATGTTTTTATATCTTAGTTTAAGTCATTCATTTATCTTCTATTCCTGTTCTCACACACTATTGTCTACATTTCTTTTTCATTTTTTTGCTTTTCCCGGGTCTGCTGGTAGTAATTTCTTAAGAAATAAGCAGTACCTTTGTACTCTATTGTCTTGATGTATTATCTTTATGTATTATACTGTATGTACATTAATTATTAAATAAATACCTTAAATAATAACGCATAGAAATCTAGTACGAGTGCAAAAAGTGAGGCAACTAAAACTTAGCCATAGCGGCTAACTTCTTCCTTCGAGCACAGCTCACTAGTAAAAAAAAAAGAATAAAAGTTTGTAGCATAAAGGGATGTCATAGCACTACCAACAAACAAAAAAAAATTTATCAAATTACATTTCACAAGTAATTACTTAAATTGAATTAATTATTTTTACGTAATCATTTTAATAACCTAACTTATCACAATACAGTGTTGCTATTTGTGACGAAAAAAAATAGTTTTTAATACATCAACAACTTCAACCTACGCTATTCAATACGATATAACATTTTGCCAGTTTCGAGAAACTAACTTGGCATTCGATATTTTATCATATTAGTCTTTGTTAATAGGAGTCGGTTCCGGATTCGAAGCCTGAGATCCGACACCAGTATTGCTAAGGGGTATCGAGTTACCCAGTTACTGGGTTGTGGAGATCATATAGGCAGTCGCTCCATGCAAAATACTGGTACATGGGCGAATCTGGCTAGACTGGCTGTCGACCCCAAAATAGTGGGCTAGGCAGAGTGAGTCTTTGTAAATAGGATACTGGAGGCGATTCTGTTTGCGTCAAACTTAACAACATTTATTTACAGCCTCTAAATTATGGCCGTTATCGACACTGCTACTTACAGTGTTTTAAACTAAAAGTTAATTAGTAATTTACTGTAGTTAAATAAATCCGTACCAAATAACTAAGTTTGTTTGTGATTATTTTCCTGTAATTGTTAGACTAGGTATATAAACCAAGTGCTGTATTAGTTACCTGGTCATCTTCTTCATCTTATCCAGTTCCTGATAACATAATAGTAGTTTATGAAACTGTTGCATAATAAGGGTTAGTGTATTAAAACATGAGTGTGTGTTTGTATCAAAACATTTTTTTTCTATTACATACAGGACAAATCCAAGAAGTTAATATCACCAAGGAGATTCCATCAATTATTTTTTGTAATGGAAAACTTAAGCGGGGCGCGCCATTTTTACCCGACTGTGGGAGGCAAATGTTTTATAATAGTACCAATTATAAAAAGTTTTGATTCCAATTTTTATTTGGAAGTGTGGAGACTAAACTAGAGCCTCCAGCCAGGCAACGGATAAAATTTTAATATCATGCAGTATATATTCTTGTATCGTGTTTTAAGTCGTGCAATATCTATGTTCCTTCTCTGGACAAATGATAGTCGATCGCAGCATAGTCACAAATATCTGCATTAGCGTGCGGCGAATGTGGAACAGAGAACTAATCTATGAGACACAGAAAAAGGTGAACATAGAGGTGTAAAACGACAAAAAATAATCGTATGTATGTCATAGTTACTAGTAAACTACAAGTTTCCAGGGTGTCCTAGCTGGTACTAATTCAAAGTAATAGCCATTTATATGCATTAAATGCGGTACAAAAGATGGTATAAATAAATTTATTGTTAGAACAACTACAAATTTCGCCATTTGATATGCAAATATTAAGATAAGAGTTAAAGTGCTTACAATAAGCAGATCTTTTCGAAGGGGATGACGGAATAATAATAACATGTTATTTTTATTAGGTATTCAACCTATTATTGAAAATCTTGTTGCTATCACTGGTTAACTGTGAAGTGCGACCGATGCAGTAAATGCCTGGCAAGTGGCTTGCCCGAATACAACGTTGCCCAAGACCCCTTTTGCCCAGAGACAGTGGGATGAGCCGCTCTGCAGGTTGGTACGGAATAAACTTATAGATACGTCCACCAATACTGCTGAGCGTGCGCGCCTGCTGGCTGTGGGAGAATGGGAGTCGGGCCTCTGGCTACAGGCACTACCGTCACCCTACATAGGTACTATGTTGAGTGACAACACCTTCCGAATCGTTACATGTCTGCGTTTGGGTGCTCCTAGCGGAGCTCCACATCGTTGTCAATGTGGTGAAGCAGTCGACCGCCTCGGACACCATGGCCTATCCTGCAGTAGGAGCGCTGGTCGGTTAGCACGGCACGCTAGCATTAATGACATCATACGCCGGGCTCTTGTCACCGCCGGGGTGCCAGCTGTTAGAGAATCAGCATTGCCATCCAACGTGGCAATGCTGCCTGCGTTCTGGGCACTTTTCACGTAGACGTGGCGAGCGATGTGGACGAATTTTTTGACGCCCTATGACCCCTACCCTTTTATACGCGTTCTTAGTTTTATTTTATTTTCATTTAAGTGTATTTATATATATATAATTGTAAATTAAGTATTTTATACTATGTAAATTTTAGATTATTAATAAATAATGCTCTAAGAGTCATTTTGTAACAATGAACAAACAAAATAAATTTCAAAGTCACCTATTATTCCACACATTATTTAACTAGGTATTAAATCTGTTAAGTTTAATAAGCTAATCACAAAATTCGACGTTCTTAATAAAATAGACTATGGAATTATATTTATAGTTAACAACACATACAATCTAAACATACAACAAGTAATAACATAAAAGAAAGTAGGTAGGAATCACATCAACTAATAACAAGATAATCTACAACGCATTCCTGTAATGATATGATTGACATGAAGTTTTTTTTATTGAATTCAGTTATAGAATAAAAGCTTTGCGAAATGAGCCACTTTTTTAAAACTATACAGAATTTTCTGAGAGGATATATAATTTTAAATAAGAGGGGCCATGTTAAACCACAGCAAGGTTAAAAACAAATATTCCGATTCTGGGAACCGGCAATTCTAATTCATACTCTGTAACTTTTCGTTTATTATTGTTATTTTTGGTATGAAAAAGTGAATAATTAGTTTTAACAACGTTTGTAAGTCCTGGAATATAGGAGATAACTGTTATCAAGCTGTTAATCAAAGTGTTGAATATACAAATGTACGAGATTAACTAAAACAGGTAATAAAGCATTAAGACTTACATAATGAAAAACTGTTAATTTTACATGCACTTCCTGGTATTTAAAATTAATGTTCTTTTTATATTCATGAAGAAAATGCAAGAACCAAGAAGTTTCAGTAAAAAACTAACAGATATAAAAGAACAGCATGAAATACTTGCACATACCTACTTGTTGAGCTTAGTTGTCAGCGCCGCACTCCATTTTCCGCCCCTAAGACGACCCACTGGCCATCGGGCGACTTAGATACAGAAAAACTGTTGACGTATTGAAACGTAGGCATGATTCTGAGCAGTGAGGAAGCGAGCAGGAAGAGATACCACAAGTTTGATTAGTTAGGTTAGTAAAATTAATTGTGTATCAATAAGAAGAATTATATTATTCAATGAGCTCTGTACAATCTAGAAGAGACGTCAATATGTATCTACAAACTCTATGTCTCACTTGTGGTACTACTAATTCACTAATTGATTGAAATTGACGAAGGTAACGCTCAGTCCGATTCCCGAACAACTATTAAAAAGTCGTCACAGCTAACTAATCAAAACTACCCACATCTTAACTTATTCTGACAGTTTCGTCGACTGTGGCGTGTTCTTTAATCATGCACGAATTTGGCTGCCATCTTTGGTTTGGACTGGATGGGAAAATACTAATTAGATTTACTTCCCAGGAATAATAATTAATTCTTTATTCTGGCAGGTTTTGGTTCAAACTTTTAATTAGTTAATCAACAGATGAGCTGTGGGCGAAAAGAAATACAAGGTACCTACGGGGTGATATCGTGGCAGACCAAGATGAAGATAAAGGGTTGAGTTTAACATGTTTTTTAATTTTTGAATAAGAGCGTTGGTCGAAGTACCACGATCCATATGAACGCATTCCAGCCATTTGGAATACGCATCTACAACAATTAGGTACACTGCCTGCCCTATAGACATATAGTCAATATGTATACGGTGCCAGGGGGACGGGGGGCGCGGCCAGGGCGCAAGAGGCGCGCGCGCCGGTGCACTGCGTACGCTGGCGCACGCGGCGCACGCTCCCACCCATCGCTCAATATCGGCATCGATCCCCGGCCACCACATTCTACTACGAGCTGCACTCTTGGTCTTAACGACTCCAAAATGTGCCGAATGCAATTCTTTCAGCATTTTCTCCTTGTATGTAGCCGGAATTACTATTCTATGACCGCGAAATAAACAACTATCTATTACTTGTAAATCCGTTTTGCAATGAAAGTACGGCGATATTGATTTACATTTTATTTTCCTCGGCCAACCAATATTCATATATTTTATAACAGTTTTTAATACATTGTCGGCAGCAGTAGCTCGTCTTATGTCAACGAACGAAACCGGTTCTACGCTAGCGTCTAAGAAAAGAAAGTACTTTGAGGACCCGTCCTCTTGCTTATCGTTACCACCGACTGCTGATAACGGCGATCGAGAAAAATAATCTGCAATTTGATTGTTCTTAGCGTCTACGTACTGTACCGTATAGTTGTATGCACCCAAAATTATTGCGTATCTCTGTAGACGCAGGGCGGCCGTGACAGATATAAGATTTCGTTTGCCAAAAATTGATAACAGAGGCTTATGGTCCGTCTTCAGAATAAAAGGTTCCTGACGGCCATAAAGATATTGGTGAAAATGTTTCACCCCGAATATGATCGCCGTCGCCTCTTTATGAATTTGGCTATAATTCTTTTCACTCGCCGTCAGCGACCGTGAAGCGAACGCGATTGGCCGCTCCCGTCCGTCCGATTCCCGGTGCGCGAGCACGGCACCCAGTCCGCACGGCCCCGCGTCTACCGTCAATACCAGCGGTGCCTCCGGCTGGAAATGCGCTAGCACCCGCTCGCTAGCTAACTCGCTTTTAACGCTATTGAATGCCACTTGCTGTCGCTCGCCCCACTGCCATTCTACGCCCGTGCGCAACAATTCATTCAGCGGACTCAGTACAGTAGAGGCACTCGGAATAAAATTCCTGTAATAATTCACTACGCCTAGAAATCGTTTTACTCCTAATACGTTGATAGGCGCAGGCGCATTTAGAATTGCCTCGACTTTAGTTGGACAAGTTCTCAACCCATTCTTATCGATTACGTAACCTAAATAAGTCACACTACTTTTAAAAAACACACATTTGTTCTTTTGAAGACGCAATCCTGCATCGTGTACTCTTGATAATACCTCTCGCAATCTAGACAAATGAATTTCTTTTGTTTTGCCCGTGATACAGATGTCATCTAGCCAAATACTTACTCCCTCTATACCAGATAGCAATGTTTCCATTGTTCTTTGAAACAAAGCTGGAGCATTTGCCAAACCATAGACTAAACGAGTGTAAGCAAACAGACCCTTATGTGTATTAATGGTTGTCAAATTTAGGGATTGCTCTGATAGACTAAATTGGTTATACGCGTTGCTCAAATCAATTTTGCTGTACGCTTCCCCCCCACCTAACTTAGAAAACACTTCCTCTATTCGTGGTAAAGGATACTTGTCCACCTTTAAGTCTTTATTCAGTGTACAAGAAAAATCACCAGCAATTTTTAATTTTCCGTCTTGTTTTAAAACCGGTACTATTGGTGTAGCGTATTCTGAATAATTAACCGGCACGAGAACCCCTAAACAAACTAATCTATCTAGTTCTGCACTGACTTTGTCCTTCAGAGCAAATGGCACGGGTCGTGGTTTAAAAAATTTGGGTGATGCATTGTCTTTCAACTGCAAAACGACCTTAAACTTATTAAAACATCCTAATTCGTCTTTCCAAATATCTGGGTATTGATCCAACAATCGTTGCACTTCATCAACGCTTTCATTCATAGTACATACTATGCTGTTATTTGCTGTAGCAAAATAAATTCGGAATTTTGTCATGAAATCACGGCCCAACAGTGGTGGTCCACCGTTTTCTATAACATACATTTTAATCTCTTCGCTTACACCTGAATATGATATTTTAGCTATAAAATATCCTAGGGGCGTGATTTTATGACCATTGTACAAACACATCTTTAGATCACTTTTATGTAAAATAAAATGAGAAAAATGGAGTAAATACAACGTTTCGGAAATTACCGTAGTTCCTGAACCAGTATCTAACTCCATGCACATATTTACATTGTCCACATTAACATTAATTTTAACCGGATTATAGTCAACATACCTCAAGTTATAAAGATCACACTCTTTGCAAACGCTTTCATGAGACGTCTCCGCTTCCTCCGTGCCGATTTTGTACAATTTTGTCTTCTTCCCCGCACATAACTTTTTTAAATGACCTTTTTGGCCACAAATAAGACACTTATAGTTCTTATATCTACACTGAGACGCATTATGATTTTTTAAACCACACACTGCACAACGTAATTGCTCGCCGTCATCAGATTTACGGCCAACCGCAGCACCGGCGGCGGCGGAGCCAACCGCGCGGCTTCTGCCCGAGCCAGCACCGGCACTGCGCACGTCGCGGCTCGCACCTGCATGCACATAAAACACCTGCTCCTCCTTAACCACGACGTCGGCGCGTGCTTGCCGTGCACAAGCAGCCTTTTGAGCGACTTCTAGGGCCTGCCCAAAAGTCAGGGTCTTTGAGTCACTCTCGAACAACCGATCACGCTCTGGTCCCGTTCTGAAGCTTAGGACGAACCGGTCACGCAGAAGCGTGTCCAGCTCCGATCCAAAATCGCAGTACACGGCTAGCCCTCGCAGCCGCGCAGCCCACTCCACGATGCTCTCACCGTCGGATTTCGTCGCCTCGTAGAACTTCGCCCTATCGGCGAAAGTTGACCTCTTCGGAGTGAAATGGTTATCGAGTTCTTTCACTAGCTCATTATACGTGATTTCCTCGAGCTTATTCGGATGCACTAGGTTCCGAACCAAACGGTAGGATTCGTCCGACAAATGCGTTAACAACACTGCACTTTTGTTGACGTCCGAAATATTGTTCAACTTAATAAACTGCGTCAGTCTGCCATGAAAAACTTTCCATTCGTGGAGTTTATGGTCAAAAATGCTTAAATTTCCTATGAAATTCGCCATTTATAACGCTTACGTGGGTAGATAAAAAAAATACTCGTCGCCAAATGATATGTTGGTAGTAATGAAACACAACCGTTTTGCTCCAAGGCTAGTTTATTACTGTCGGTACCCTCACTAACAATGTACATACAGTTCAGTTTGACTCCTACTGAAAAGACGGGCTTGCAATGGCAGAGGATAGACGTGTAAAGAAAAGGGAGAGTAGATCATTTGCCCAGCTGTGGGCAACCCGTTAATGAGATACATAATAGGTAAATGAAATAACGTTTTACTTTGTGTAAATTATTTCATCACCACTGCTCTCAAAAACGGTGACGGAAAACATCGTGAGGAAATCCTAGAGCCAAAAATTCGAAGACATGTAACATCCACCAACTCACACTAGGCCCGCGTGGTGGATTAGTGCCTATACCCTCTCACAGAGAAGAGGCCTGTGTCCCAGCAGTGGGAATATTAATAGGCTGATGATGATGATGGTGATGATGAAAGGACATAATTCTGACCTCACTTAATGTAACTGGCATGCCACTTACATACATACATAACTATTTTCAGAACCACCTACAAACTAAAACCTTAATAATATAATCCTGAAACCAATATTTAAAACAGGCTGCCTGCAAAACCCGATTCGACCAGAGAAAAGACAAAAAAAAACAAACCCCTCCGTTAGATCTGTTCTATTCGTTAAATACTCTACTTCCCCTTTTTTTTTTTTTCAAAATTCGAACGTCATTTATTCAAACTAGGCTGAGAATCAGCACTTTCCGAACGTCAAAATTACATAAGACAGTCCCCTAAAAACGCCCGCCCTTCACCACTTCCTAGTGCTTTTGCTGGGAAGAAGAAGTGGCCGCAACAAACTCCCCAGCAGCACAGCTGTCTGTTCAGTTAGAAAAAAACAAAAACTTGATTCTATACAATAGTATGCAAATAATTTACATTACTCAAAACAAAAAATTCAAATAAAATATATTTGCCATAATGACAGCTAGCACACGCCAATATACCAACAAAAACATCGAAATCTAAACTCAAGCGAAAATAAAAACTAATAATAAAAACGTAAACGGAACTTAGTACCCGAATTATAAAGCCTCCAGGCAAAAAAGGGCGTGCCCGCCTACATATAGCTAATACAGCTGTAACTCGAAGTCACATAATTATGATAAACTAGGACCATCGAAGTAAAAACTAAATCAACAGTTAGGCAATAATAATATATTATGATCCACAGTCGAGGTCGCTAGCTAACCACATATTGCAATACAACTCATTAAAAAATAAAAAACATTGTAGTGAGTCGATTATGTCAATAATATGACAATTAAATTAAAATAAATTGACTTATACTCTCAAAAAAAAAAAAAAACAGTTATATAACTCATATAACCTGTCAGTAGGTAAGCTAATTCTGGAGAAAGAACACAAACATTGTCTTGAGTTAATCACAGCGACCAGCTATTTTTAACACGCTTTTATTAGCTTGGTATGTATGTATCTATGTATCTATGTATCAATGTAACAATGTATCAATGTATCAATGTAACGGAATCTTTGAACGTGATTTTCACCCACTTCAAAACGTTGGATTGATTTGAAACTTTGCACACTTATCAAGGACCGATGACAATGCAATAATTTAAACAGTTTGTCCCATTATCCTTACCATTAAAGCGTGTTTTTTAGTTTTTAGAACTACAATTTATTTTATCGTTTAAGTAGTCGTTAATAGAATAGTATGCCTTTGAACAAAGGTTTGATTTTACTTTAACTTTAGACGCATTAAAAGGCAAATCTAGAAGAGCAGAGGGTAGCTTGTTATAAAAGGATATACCAAGCCCAACAAATGAGTTATGAACCTTATGAAGCCGGTGAAAAGGAGCTCGTAATTTGTCCTTATTTCTGGTGTTAATATTGTGAACATCACTGTTTTTAGTGTAAAAGTGTATATTTTGCCTAATATATAAGATATTGGCGAAGATGAATTGTGATGCCACTGTGAGAATACCTATATCTTTAAAAATATCTCTTAGAGAAACTCTGGCACCTAGCTGGTAAATTGCTCGAACTGCTCGTTTTCGAAGAACAAATATATTTTGAATGTCAGCGGCATTGCCCCACAGCAGAATGCCATAAGACATAACGCTATGGAAATAACTAAAATAGACTATTCGAGCAGTAGTAGTCCTTAATGAAAGCACCGGCATACAAAAGTTAGTCTTCCAATTGTTCTCTTCGACTGTGCCAGACGGTTTTTATGAAAATCAGCAGAACTGAAATATTGTGACCCGTTTTTTATTTAACAAGTTGATGGTGGTTTAGTTGGTGTGACAGTGGTAATTATTGTCAGCTGTCTGGAGAATAATTGGATGGGTTGATTTTGTCTAGAAAAAAGGAATTTTGGACGCAAAAATTAAGACTATGAGTAAAAGCGCTTGCGGACTGAATTCTTATAAGCTAAATTATTATAAGCCCATTTCAGAAGCACATTTACTACCTACAGATTGTCTACTATATAGTATGTATGTTTGATTTTAGTGCCGGATATAAGCGCCGATTTTAAAAATCGAATGTACAAATATTTGGGACATAAAATCAGCCATTAAAAATCCGCTAAACGGAAACACTAAAAGGTTCAAATAAAGAAATTGTTATGACGGAATGGCGCAACCTTGAACTTGACAACGGGGCTACCCGTTTGGAAGTCATTGTCAGTCAGTTGAAGCCATGCAAATTACATTGGTAATTTGTATAGCTTGGACTAACATGAAATTAATATGTCAATCTGTCCGTCATAGTTGTGCTACTCAATCGATTCCAATCTACCATAATCACATTGTGGATTTTGAATTGATAGTTTGAACTTTAATAAAACTGACTGTCGTATCGTTAATGATAATCTAGATACACTAATTGGCTCGGTAAATGGCTCGCTGATTCTGATTTTAAGACCGTTTTGCCTTTTATATCAGGTACCAGGTACTTAAATTTAAAATTAGTAGTTTATGCAACAGTCATATAATAGGGGTTATTAAAATACGAGCGTAGGTTTATCAAATGAGGCGAAGCCGAGTGTGATAATAATATTACGCGAGTGTTTTAATACCTAATTATATGCCGTTGCATACACAATTTTATCTTTACTCACACAGTTGAAATAAAACAAAAATGGAAACGAAAAAAATCTCGGCAAAAAGATGTGGTATGGCGGGCAATTTAGATTCTCATTGCACATGACTGCGGCGCAGCGCGCGCATCCAAAGACAATGACACAATTTTTCTACATTAAGTCAATAATGAGCCCATAAGTGCCAATAAATTAAAAAGTAAAAGTGTGCCAAAAAATTAAAAAGTTATTTTATGATGCAGTTGTTTGAAAATCGAAGGAAAATGTTGCACTGTAATGGGGTTTTTACCTATCCACGAATATAAAGTATGTGTTTATACAATATTTTTTTAATTCATATTTGGAACATTACGATGTGAGTGTAGATAATAGTTATTTATGCTGCAAGTGCGGAAAGTAGGTGATTTCCGATGAGTGGATAAATCGACACGAGTCGGAAATCATCTTACGCACGTGTATCATACAACATTTTACTATGCATTGTGCGAGGAAATAAAAAAAAATATCTGAACCAAGCAAGAAATTAATAAAATGGCGCTTATTCAAGGGCGCTCAGCATATGCACAGATTTACTAATAGTTCATAGTTCCCCGGGCATATCTACTGCGCATGTGTAAATAGCTGTCACGTAGTAACGCAAAAAGGCACGAGCAAAATATTCATTCTGCCAAACATATTTTATGAATATTTAAAATTAATTTATTGATCAAAATCTAAATCTAGAGTAATTAAAAACGCCTTAAATTAAGTATTAGTTTTGTTTTACCTTTTATATGAATGATAATCTGTACTTAACTAATTTTTCAAACTTTTCTCAAATAATAAAAATTCTATACATTCTGACGTTGGAGTTAAAAATTAAAAAAGTACAGGAAAGTAAAAAGCACTAGTAAAAAAAAGTGACACTTTCCGCACAGTTTGGCTACTTGGAAAACGCTCTTTTCGAGGACATGCATTGTAATAGTACATTGTGATACAAGGGTGGAAAGAAGGTTATTGCAATAACCTACACACCCGTGTATCACACGACGTTTTTCAATACAGTTGTGAGAAACAGTAAAAACAAATCAAAGAATTAGATTTGTTTATTCACAAAAAATAAAATTTTCAATATGGCGCGTTTTTGCAATTGGACATATTTTTTTACAAAGAAAACAGCTTATACAGCCTATTCGATTTTTGACAATCATGTTTTTGACACAGTTGATGTGAAAATAATTAACTTAAAACTGGTAATTAAATATATTAAAAAACTATTTAAAAAAATGAGAATTCAATGCTAAAACGTACGGAATCATAAATTTTTCTTCGTATAAAATCGTATCCCATTTTATTCTATGTATGAAAACTCCTTGCTACAAATTTTTTTTAAATTGACTTATGGCGCGTTTTTGCAACTGGACATTTTTTTTTTCAACGAAGTCAGCCTATACAGACTATTCGATTTTTGACAAATGTTGATGTGAAAATAATAAAATTAAAACTAGTAATTAAATATATTAAACAACCATTTAAAAGACTTTTGAGAATTCAATGCTAAAACGTACGGAATCATTCATTTTTCCTCGTAGAAAACCTATCCCATTTTATTCTATGTTTGAAAACTCCTTGCTACTAAACTTTTTTTTAAATTGCCTTATAAATTTAAAACTTAACTGCAAACATAATGATCGAGCTCGTAAACAAAAGTCACGACCGCGTAACAGAAAGATGCCTATGCGTAAGATTTAAATTTCGAATCATAATTATAGCCTATGAAAGTACGCCATGTTTAACAACTGTATTGAAAAAATAATTAAAAGGTTGCTATTTTACATATATAGTGAGTAACATATTGCTATGCAGGGTCAGTTATAATGCACGGGCAAAAAATCGTTTCTTCCCAATTTTTTTTTGACTTGGGCGAAGATACCTAATTTGTAGTAATTCATATCTATACGTAGTATATTCTGGGTCCATCGTCCTCACGTATATAAATATTACACGTATGGTAATGTATGCATATATATTTTTTTTAAGAGTAAGTGTGGAGTTTCTTGTGTTCATTACAAGCTACTTTGTCAAATGGACGTTAGAATCAATTATTATTACTTAAAAACTTAAATTTTTGACTTTCAAAAGTGCCGCTTAGTGACCTAATTGAAATAAATTGACTTTGACTTTGTCTTTGATGTAATTTAGTTTCCCTTGAAATATTGTCAGTGAGTTGTAACCAATTGTAACCGAAAATAATACAAATAAATAATTTTTCTTGCCATAACTGGAGCACAGCAAAGCTTAGCTTTTATATTTTGTACCTAGATTTCCTGGTTTAACTTTTTCCCAGAGACCGTGATTCTCAGACTCAGGCTTCATCACACCCTGAAGCAGAAATTCGCATGAATATAAAAGTGCATCCGTGGGTATAAAGGTCATCACGGTCATTACACAATGCCGCTAACGTAACGCCTACGAACCGCAGAATAATAGCCATTGCCTGCGCTGAATTTTTCTAGATCTTTTAAAAATAATATTACCTAATGAATAGTGCTACTGCTGAACATATGGTCCCGAGATTCAATTACCGGGTTGACCAAAGTGTTATCGGTTTGTTTCATTTAGAATTTGTCAATAGAAGTCCATAGTCTGAATTTGTGCCACGTGATGGTAATGGTGGTCTCTGAGGCTTTTATTTGCCAGCGTGACTGCTGAACGCCGTTTTGAGTTGATCACTGGCTGTAACAAATTCTCATTAATATCCGGCACAACAATGACCTGGTAAATAGAAAATAGGACTTCACTGCGTGAGATACGACTGGTGGATTCAATTGTGGCGATACTTGGTAGCGGGCTATATCCGTTACATGGGACCTACCTACGATAATATAACATGCAAAATGCATCGACTGCGCTGCCATTGATGATGCCATGGAAGTGGCAAAGTTTTGGTCTAGACTCTGGCTATTATGACTTTGCAGAACTCATAATTGGTATCCCCAAAAATTTTTGTATGTGGATGCTTTACATCTGTTACTTTCACGGTACTTGAGCTGACAGATTGCTTACGCTGTGCAACAAAATAGAAAGCACCGCCGCTTACATACTTTGTGGTTGTACGTTGTTTTTCACAAATCCAATTAGAGAAATGGTTAAAGTGGTGAGTTATTATATTACTAATATAAATTCTAAGATATGAAGGCCAAAAACGACAATGTTTACAAGATATCGCAACGTTGACGTGTACGTTGATAAATATTTTGCCTTTTGATTTTTGCATAATTAGGGTTCCGTACCCAAAGCGTAAAAACGGGACCCTATCACGAACACTCCACTGGCCGTCTGTCTGTCTGTCACCAGGCTGTATGTGATAGCTAGACAATCCCACCGCACTATTCCTAAACCACTGGAACTCCTGAAAGCCAGAATGAAATGGTTTCGCACCTCATTCAATACGTTCAGAGTGGAGTGTCACCGCGCCGCGCCGCTCGAATGATCGTAGGTACTTACCTACACCGCACGCCGCAAGACCCAAACTACAGGCTTAGCACGTAAATGTTAAAACTTTTGTATGGTGGCAGAGTTTATTATTACGAATATGTAGGCGCAAAATTATAAATTTAAATTCAATATTTCGCGTAACGCAAAGAAAAATGTAATTACCTGTGCAGCATGATACTTAGTTGTTAGAACTTTTGTTGAAGGATAAAACTACTCCCTCTATGCATATAGGAAATTATTTGAAGAACTTAAATCATTTATTGAAAGTCATTTTTACATTTTTCCAATGTACCCATCTGTTAGCATTTTCAGTAATTTAAAGTTTAGATAGTTCTAATAAAGAAATAGTAAATTATTTAAATTTAAATATTTTATTATTGTTGTAACACATAATAATACGAAATGCCTACTTCATACCTATTGCATAACTCTAAACTGTTAGCATTTTAGTACATAGCAATGCATTCACATACATTATCCACCCAGCAATAATAAAAAAAACTTTAGAATTATCAAAGGTTATGTAAAAATAATTATATCCCTACTGGACTAATAGTAGTCATAAGGATTTCCCGATGATTAAAAGCTGTTTTTGACATTGCCATTTTGTATCATCACTAATCCTAAACTTACTTCGTCCAACAGATTTTTGCGACGTTTCATTCATTTTTTATGGTAGAAATAAAATAAATCCAACTGATGTTCCGCGACGTTTTATTTTATAAAACTACCGTGAATATAAAATTGAGCACTTTGATTTTACTGCCGATCGTTTAAAGCATTTAAAGTGAAAATTATGCAATCTGTGAGCTTTTTGAAACGACGCGATGTGCTGAAAATGTTATGAATTTATTGATGAAAAAAAACGGCTAAGTGCGTGTCGGGCCACGCGCAGTAATAGGGTTCCGTAGTTGCATTATAATGCGGACTAAGAAGAGGGTTTTCTGTTGTTGCATGAACATTAAAACGGTTTCAGCGGCTAACAACGTCTAAAAACGGGCCCACATAGGAGAGAACTGAAGAAGGAGTTTTAAAATCCAAATTCACAAATGAAATTCGAAAAATATCATCTGTTTGAGTACCACCGCAGGTAGCGAGCGTTTGTAATAAAGATTTATAACCAGCGTCACTTATTAATTTGAATACTGCAGTATTGCCGTTAGATTATTAGTGATTTTAACGCACTCGTTAAAATCGCCAAATATTTACAAACCGAAAACAAACATTTTTGTATGAGTATTTTCAAAAAAACTACTCAACTACCAAAAAGTAAAATCAAATAATTTAATGATAGGAACAAGCAACCAACGTAAATAAGCTGCAATAAATAATCTATATTAAGGACGTCAATTGCGAAAGGAGCCGATACGAGCGCGCGTTAGAGCCACAAGGAATGGTCTGGTTCGTTCCTGGATCCTCGCATGCACGCTCCTTGTTTCTTTCTCTTTCGGAATTTGAAAAATGTTGAATGTATTCCGTATTTCGTTCTCGAAAGTTCTTCGCTACTCAATTAGTGATGTAGTCGGGTCGGAAATTAACTTTATAGATGTATATCAACAAAAGAAAATAAGTAATTTAATATTTATTACTATTAGATTATATTATAAAGAGGCCCGCCCGTTTCAATGAGCATAATTCAATTAGTACATCATTTCAAATTGAATGTATTTTATTAGTATATTATAAAAAATACATAAGCAATCAAATTAACAGAAAAAACCTAGGTCCTATGTATTAAATACACATTTTCATTATGTAGAAATATATAATTAAAAAGCTGTACAATGAAAGACGAATGTCACACATCGTCCACATGACAGGTCTGGATTCTAGGTGGCCAGTATATAACAGTCCTCCACCGCGATTCCTAGCTGCCGTACACCTGGGCCGGCAGCAACTGCTCCAGGTGTCTGCGCCATATAACGCCACCGTCAGTTCGCACTTCATAGTGCAGATTACCGAAACGACGCATTATCGTGCCGAATTCCCATCTGTGTCTCTGGTCGGAGTATGCTCTAGCCTGCACTCGATCACCTATGGAGTAAGCTCTGACAGGAGGTGGTGTGTTCTCTGATCTGAACGCTGTCGGTGCAGTTGAATACCTGAACATCACGTGTAGCTTAGTTCTAACGTCCCAATTGAACATTAGTCCATAGGGAGTATGTCCATCCTGGACTGGTGTGCGTCTGAGCCGAGTTTTTAGCACAAGGAGCTTATCCGTAAGGTTGCCCCTCTCCCTCTCCATTGCACGTAGTGCTTTCTTAATAGTTTGCACGTAAAGTTCAGCCTGACCGTTAGTTGCCGGGTGGTACGGAGCTGACGTCAAATGTGTTACTCCACAGCTGGTAAGGTAGGTTTTAAATTCTTGGGATACAAACTGGCGTGCGTTGTCTGATACCAGTGTGTACGGTATGCCAAATGTGCAAAATAACTCCTTAAACTTAGCAATGCACCATGCGCTCGTTGTGGTCTTTGTGGGAAAAACTTCAATCCACTTTGTGAATGCATCTATGACTATTAGAAGTTGGTGTCCTAGAACAGGTCCTGCAAAATCTATATGCATTCATTGCCAGGGACCGTTAGGTTGTTCCCAGTGGTGTAGAGGAGCTTTTGGTGATTCATTCTGTTCTAATCGGCACGCTCTACAAGATTTTACCTTGTTCTCAATGTCCATGTCATTTTTTTTCCAGTATATGTAGCTGCGTGCTAGCAATTTCATCTTAAGTATACCGATATGTCCCGCATGTATTTCATCAAGAACTCGATCACGTAAACTTTTGAGTATTACCACTCTGGTACCTTTCAATATGCAGTTATCCTGGAGTGTTAATTCATTATCACCATAACCATACTGTCGTAATGAGTGACCTGTCTGTAGTGCTTGTAGTAAAGTATTTAAGTCATTGTCTTTTCTCGTTTCACTGGCTATAACTTCTGGTCGGATATCTAAAATGTTGATCTGTTGCAATTGATACGCACAATGATGGTCTATTGATGTTTCTTTTGCTATTTCAACTGGGAATCTTGATAGGTAGTCAGCGTTTGAATGTTTCACCGAAGCTCTGTATTCCACGTCGTAGTCAAATTCCGATAAAAAATGAGCGTAATGGAATAATCTCATTGTGCTTAGTGCAGGTAATGTCTGGTGTGGATGAAAAATCGAGATAAGCGGCTTATGATCAGTCACGAAAACGAATTTCCTGCTGTAACAGTAGTGGATTTTTTTTTTAATTCCCCAGTAGATTGCCGTAGCTTCTTTGTCGATTTGACCATATTTCTTTTCGCTAGTTGAGAGTGACCTTGAGGCAAAAGCGATTGGCCTTTCTGAGCCATCTGTTAGTTTGTGAGACAGAGCAGCTCCTAATCCTGTCGGTGAGGCATCTGTGGCTAGTATCAGCTGTTTACCTGGGTCAAAATGAATTAGAACTCTGTCGCTCAAAATCTCCTTCTTTATGTTGTTAAAGCTGTCTTCACATTTAGAAGTCCAGTGAAATTCTTTATCTTTCTTTAGTAATTCATTTAAAGAACTCGTTAAAGAGGCAAGGTTCGGTATAAACTTGTTGTAGTAGTTGGCCATACCAAGGAATTCGTAGTTCGTTTATGTAACTTGGTCTTACTGTATTCGTGATGGCCTTGACTTTCTCTTTGTGCTTATGTAAACCCTCTTTATCTATTGTGTGTCCTAGGTAGTTATATAACGTTTCAAAAAACTACATTTTTCTCTATTTACGCGGAGGTTACTATCTTTTAGTTTTTGCAAGACTTGTCTTAAACGTGTTAAAAGTTGGTCTTCTGATGCTCCTTGAATTATGATGTCATCAAAAACGCACTTAATTCCGTCTAATCCTTGAAGTAACTGATCCATAAATTTCTGCCAAAGGCTTGGTGCCACTTTGACTCCAAACATCAAGCGATTCACTTTGTAAGTACCTTTGTGTGTACTTAATGTTTGTAAAAGGGCGCTTTCTTCATCCATGACCATATTAAGATAGGCTTGGGTAATTTCTATTGTGTATTGGGTAAAGCACAGAAGCCTCCGTTAATTTCCGCAAATATATCCTCAATTATAGGAATTGGGTAATGTTCATCTCTAATGACTTTGTTAAGGGTGACCTTGTAGTCTGCACATAGTCGAATGCTCCCGTTTGGTTTCACAATCAGTACTATTGGTGAACCCCAGTTTGATTGGTCTATTTTGGTAATCACCCCTTCTGCACACAGTTGTTCAATTTCTTTATCGACTTTTTCCTTTAAAGCGTACGGTATACGTCGTGATTTTGTAAATATTGGTTGTATATTTTCTTTGAGATTTAAATGAGCTTCGTAGTTGGGTATTTTGCCTAGATCTGATCTAAAAATAGTTGATGAAAATTCTTGTAATAATTTATCAAGTTTGTCGGTTTGTTCTGAAGTTCGTACAACTCTTAAATCTGCAATTTTCATATTAACTTCTTTAATCCAGCTTCTACCAAAAATTGGGTCAACGTTTTGATTGATTATGTAAAGCTTCCCGTTGAATGTCTGGTCTTTATACGTCCCTTTCATGTATGTTACTCCTGCAGGCTTGATAATTTCATCAGTGTATGTTCTCAATTTCGTATCGGTTTTGAAAATTTTATTTGGTATTTGTAGGCTTTTGCATTGTTTGAGTGACATTGTTGACAAGGCCGCTCCCGTATCAAATTCCATGCTTACTTGTTTGTTCTCAATTTTTACTGTGATCATATATTTGTCCGTTATTTCACTCTTGATTAAATTGATATCTCCAATACTGTCGCAACTCGAGTTACTTATAGTGTCCTCGAGTAGATTGGTTTTTAGGTTCCGTTGCAAACAAACTCATGCTAGATGCCCAATTTTCTTGCATTTCAGGCAGGTAGACTTGATGGCACCGCAATCGTTAGATCAGTGGTCGTCTTTACCGCATCGGAAACATTTTCCTTTTAAATCTCTTATAGTTAACGGAGATGATGGTCGTGATTCGTTATCTCTACTTTTCGATTTTGTTATTTTGTTTACTGTGTCCAAATCTTTGTGCATGTTCGCGGATATTTTCATGTTTTCTGATTTTCCCATTTCCATGAATGTAGCAATGTGAAATAGTTTAGTAAAAGGTGGTGTATCTCTTTCTTGAAGAATTTTCGTTCATATTTCACTGTCTTTTAATCCACGAATACATTGTAGGGCTAGGAAACTTTCTAAGGTAGACTTTTGACAGTTGTGGCACTTGAATTCGCAGTTCAAGGATATTTTTTTAAATCTGAGGCATATGTTGCTACTGTTTCATCTTCACGTTGTGTATGGTAATAAATCTGTGTTGTAACGCCCATATACTAGGCTTAGGATCTATGTAGTCGTCTAGAATCTGTGTGAGTTCTATTAAGTTCATATCAATTGGATCCTCCGGAGAACATAAATCATGTAACTTTTCATGTTATTCGGGTGATAATGCGGCAAGAAAGGTGCACTTAAATTTTAGGATCTTCGATTTTATTGAGCAAGAAAAATACAGTTAGTCGTTTGGTAAAATTTGCGAAGGTCTCTTTTTCTTGAAAGGGCTGGAAATTCATTTTTGGCCCGCGTTCATGTTGTGTAATCGTACTCACATGTGATGCCGATGTTTGCAGCGGTGTGATTCGTTGATTTACTCTGTTTTGTAATATGAGAAGTTTCGTCTTTATGATGACACATTTCTCTTCAAAATTGTACCTGGTTTCTATCTCTTGGTCTAGTTGTTCGTCTGGTGTTTCTAATTCTATTTCATGTTGTATTTCTTGTAATTCCTGTAAAGTTTCATTAAGCGATTGTAGTCTTGACTCTGTTTCTTCGTATGGTAGAGTTTCTTGGGTGTTTACATAATTTTGAAGCATTGTAATTAAACCACGCAATGACGCGCGAGTTCTCTTTAATTTTGTTATATCAGTAGTCGACATCCTCGTCGCCAATTTATTAAATACACATTTACATTATGTAGAAATATATAATTAAAAAGCTGTACAATGAAAGATGAATGTCACACATCGTCCACATGACAGGTCTGGATTCTAGGCCGATTTCGTAATTCATAGTATATAACACTATGAATTGAGAAATCGGCTATATTATCGATATTGATAATGTTATTAAAAATGCAATGTTATATACAGTACGACATAAAAGAGTAGAAATTAAATATTTGGGAACTAAAAGTTTTCATTTTCTGGCAACATCTGAAATTAGTACTTGAGCTGTCAATT
This sequence comes from Orthosia incerta, assembly GCA_948252205.1. NCBI lineage: Eukaryota > Metazoa > Arthropoda > Insecta > Lepidoptera > Noctuidae > Orthosia > Orthosia incerta. Next base: position 24,657,544 of record OX411758.1, read on the forward strand.
TTTCTCGATCGGTTTCGATTTTCGTAAGAATTTTTGTTTTTGTGTGATATTTCTGAGTGTGGACAGACAAACAGTGGCAAATCATGAATAAGGTAATTCGTGGAGGTGCCCGTGATATAGTTTACAAAGTTTATATGTGGTGTATAGCCGAATTCCAAGCTGGGAAGCTTCTATACAACTTAGAAGATGTTTACTGTCGTACAGCAGATTTTACTGGTAAGTAACTATTGAAAGTTACGCTAAACGTTAATTACAAACGATTAATACATTCAGGGAGCTAAATTTTCGAACCACATATCATTCACAAATTATTTGTCTAACATTTTTGAGGTTATGCTAAGGTAAACAAATACCGTTGTAGTTATAGCGCGACTTAACAACGTTGATAGTAAGGCAAAAACAATTAACGTAATTTATTGCGGATACGATTTTTTTTTGCTATGCCATATTTGTTGCTAAACAAATTTAAAATATATTCACGTTTATTTACCGCGGAACTTCTTTCGTCGGACTGACAGTGATTCTTTTGTTTACTTGTTTTAGGTGTTTCTGTAAGCACTGTGCGCAGAATCGTGCAACACGGCATTGAAAACGGTGGGAAATTCTCAACACCAGCTAAACACATGAAGGGTCGTCCCATGGTACAGACAGCAGTCTGTGACGATGAGAGTTCAGAAATCAGTGACGAATCAATACCAGAGCTTAAAATAGACTACACGAACTTAAGTGATCCCATGAAAGGTGTAGAGTATTTAGATTTAGATTTATTAAATTAGTTTATTTTATTAATTTTAGTTTATATCTGAGTTTATATGGAAAGCAATTGATTATTAAAAATACTTTTTGTGAAATTGTTGTTTTATTACTACTACATATTAAATATTTAATAAATATACTTATTTAATAAATTTACTCATTTTTTATACCCAATAAATAAATAATACTATTCAAGTATCAAGATTAGCTAGGTCGTACTAACTGGGTTGCTATCTGAGCGATTGTGGCGCCCTCATTTAATTTCTACTCTTTTATGTTGCACTGTAATTTTTCAATGGCATTTGTAATTTTTTTTTATTTCATTTTTTAAGTTGGTCGACTATTACTCGTGATGTTGTACAGCCTACTTAGCTGTGATAGTTTTCCTTTAAATTTCGTTATTATATAAAACTGCAATGAATTTTTTTCACATATCCAAAAGCAACCATTTAGCTGGCAGGACCCTATTAAGTGTGGGGGGATTTGACACAAAAATTTTCAATTTAAAGCTTAATTTTACGCAAACGGATTCCTGAATCGAAAAATGGTTTTAACAGACCCGTAATATTTTTTAAAGGCCTAACTAATGATTACTCCACACCAAGGGAAAAACGAGAAAAAAAAACATCCCCACTTTACGTCTATAGTAGGGAACCGAAAATATTTTTTTTTTCATGGTTTTGTTTTACCACTTTGTTGGAATTATTAATATGCCATATTATAGCTTTCTAATACTAAGAGTCTCTGAACTAAGATTCGGAGGGACAGACGGGCATAGCGAAACCATAAGGGTTCCTTGTTGACTTCGTAACCCTAAAAACGATGGCTTTGTGAATTGGTGATTGAAAGGCATTCAAACTATATTATAGAATTTGAAAGCGAAATTCTGTTTTGCAATGCTTCAGTAACTGTATTTTTTGTCACAACCAGCGCGCCTAAATATCGCGTTTTTGGTTCACTTTGTTCTTCAGATTCATCCCATCTGGATAATCCGGGTCTAAAGATTTAATTAAATAAAAAGCATGACGATGGGAGCGTAGGCGTAGTGATATCCTGATCATCTTCTTCGTTTCTTGGTATAGGTTCCATGATGCACCCTGCATACACTCGTGTAACCAGTAAAACTCAGATTGAAGCACAAATCACAGTCACTTTTATTCGGTGATATTTACAATGAGTAATCAAAGGACAAAGGCTCATACGATGAAATGATAATCTCGATCTAATGATCTGGGGGGTAACCATGGGCTTTTAGATTAAGATTAATTTAAGTGGGTGTAAGGGACAGATTTATATGACTTGTATACATCCCTCCCTTACGCACACTCAAAATGACTTTAACAGCTTATGTCCACCTCTCTGAACAAATTGAACAATATCGCGTCAGCTATCGCAATTTCATCCAAGCTCATTAGACCGATTTTATCCACGCATAATTTTAGCGCTAAATTGAAGCGCCATCTAGCGGATTTCATAGTACAAACCAAACAACCAATCAGAATAAAGTTATAGGTTTACAAACGTTATAGAATCAACGAGATGTAATATTTTGATTTGAGATTTAGAAAGTTGGCATCTTGAATCGCTTGCGACGACAAGCATAATAATCATTTAATTATGACCCACCTTTGGCATACAGGCTTGCTCTCTATGAGAATTTATCGGTGGTTCGTCTGTTCTGTGACGATCCGTGTACTTTTTATTCCTGATGATTGAGTTCGATCACCTCACCTGACGGTAAGCAATTAATGAGGTCTATGATAGAGAGAGCGAGCCCAGAAGATGCGTTTTCACACTTGCTTTGAAGGCTGACGGTACATAAGTTGAAGTTTTTATAAGAATGATCTTGTTTTAGCTCATAGACGCGATACTTAAATCGCTTACTCTCTAACTTATTTTAATTTACAATTCAAAATAAGTTAGAGAGCTCCTCATCTTTTATGTTCTATATATATGAAAGAGAATGTATGTATGTATGATCCTTATAGACTCCGAAACGACTGCACCGATTTTAATGAAAATTTCGGAGAATCTTTAGATTGATAATCCTGTAAAGTTTGGTGGCGATTGGAGCATTTTTTTGAACTTTGAACGCGGGTGAAGCCGCGGGCAGAAGCTAGTCTAAACCAATATTATAAAGAGGATTTTTTTTTGTTTGTTTGTACCGAATAGGCTTCGAAACTACTGGACCGATTTAAAAAAAATCTACCAATTGAATGCTACATTATTCCTGAGTGACAGAGACTATTTTTTAATCCCAGAAACGTGTCCACGGGAGCGAAGCCACGGGGAACAGCCAGTGTCATATAAATATTAGAGCTTACGATACCGCTAAGCTTCATTGGAGTATGATTTTTTTTCTAATATGGGTTTGGAAATTTTCGCCAGACAATTCTTTTTATTTTGATCAAAAGTTTTATTACAGCCGTTGTTCGCGTGTTTTACAGGTTTTTCCTCTAAACTACGTTAAAAATAAACCAGTAAAACATGTTCTGCTTGTATTTCTAAGTTTTGATCGGTTTGTTTTTCGTATATTAAGAACTACCCTACCGATGAGTCCTCATCATTGCATATCTCTTTGTTAATATGTGGAAAATGTTGTGGTTATGACATTGACTTGTTTTATATAATTACCTTACTGATAAGTGTTACATTTAATTTAACATCGTTTTTTTCCAAATTAAATAAAATAAATATTAATTTCGTTCGTTATTTTTAGAAGAAATAATGGGGTAGAGGTACTGGTAGCTGAAAATAAATGTTGTACTTGTTAGGTTAAAGGCTCAATATCTGGAACGAAAATGATCGCAAAATTAAAGCCTTAACCTTCAAATGCGCCAAAGTATCTGTGATTGGTTGAATGCATTTTCATAAGCCAATCACATGATTTGTGTTAATTTGTGGCAGCTCTATAGTTTTACCTAAAGAATTTGTTCTTTACAGAATTGTGTCAAGTTTTTCAAGACGCTCGTTGCCTGTGAATGAACCACAATATTTCACACTTAACAAGTTCGCATTTCGAAGAGCATGTTTGAAATTAATATCAGTTTCATATCACATTAAAAAATAAAGTTAATTCAAAAAATCAAATAATCCGACTGCTTACAAAGCGAACTAAAAAGGATGGAGGATACATATTCGCGAGCTGGCTGACCAAAACCAGGTGTATCCTCCGACTGCACAGCATGATTATCTTCTTGTTTACGTCTTTTTAGTTCGCTTTTTAAGCAGTCGGGTTTTTTGATTTTTTGTATTAACTTTTTTATTTATAACTTTTTAGTTATTTTTTTCTTTCGAATTAGGAACATTTAAACATATAGGTATATATTTTTGAAATCACCTCTCGAAAACCTTTATTTTGATACCCCACACGATGGGTTTGGAAGGAAAAATAAATTCCCAAAAGCCGCCATTATTCTATTTTCCAATTTTAATGTAGTCAGTGACACTCGTAAGGTTATGACGAATCGATAGACGTATGAATCATCAATATCGGCCAACGCGTTTGGTCTCTGGAATTCCACATAGGAACAAATATACATACATACATACATAGACTGATAAACACATTACCCTCCTTTGGCAGTCGGGTAAAAAGAGTGATAATAATCCTATGAAAATTGTTTCAGTATAGCCTGACCTGGTGAAGGTTGCGGGGATCCGTTGGTTGCGTGACTCACGGGACCGGTCAATGTGGCGACGGTTGGGGGAGGCATATGTCTAGCAGAGGACGTCTTTCGGCTGACATAATAAAAAGCCTGACATAGCAAAAATCTGTATTGTGAAAGTTTATTAAAAAAAACAGACACCGTATTAAACTGTCTTATCACAATTTCTTTCAGAATTATTCTTAACAGATTTTAAATGTCGGTCTAAAATGTTATTTAAGATCCATAAAATAAAATTTTATCGTTCAACGGCGTCCGGAAAAATACGAAGCTGTTAAAAAGGTAGACTTTTATTTTAAAACTTGATAAAACTCTCGTAAGGGAATAATAAAGTTGTGACAAGAATTCAGTTTCCAGAATTCTGCCTATCCTCTTTTCAATTATATTGGTAAGTTTCCATTCTGACTGGATGAAACTGAGTACCATTAAAATACAGGGAGCGATTGCTTATCTGAAGTCCACAATCCAGTATTTACTGTTGAAATATTGAATACAGGCCTGCGGATCACAAGCCAAGAGGCAACATTGGGGCCCATGAGCAATGTTGCGATCTTGGATCCTACAAGGTCTGTACCCACGAAACTGCGAACGACTAGGGTTTTGTTCTTTGGGATACCGATTCCCGTATAGCTGGTAAGTGATACTTCTTACAATTCTACCAGCATACACAACTACATCTAAACTTAAATTTGTCCCCGTGGTGGTCCCCTGGTCCCATTTGGGTAACACGGTATCCCATAGCAATAAAAAACAATAATAATGTATGCATGTAAATGTGTTCGGGTCAAATCTTGCAACTGAATTTTAAAACAGTTATTCTCCACCGATTAAGATGAAATTTTGCATACACATTTAGGTTGGATGACAATGCATGGTTAGTTAAGCGACGTCATTCTTCTTCTTCATTGTCGATGATTCCTTCACTAAATTTTCTTCGACCAGTATTAAGCCACGTCGATAGCCTTAGCACTGGCCTCACAAAGGTCTTGCATGGTGAAGGTGTTTTTACATAAGGACAGGAGACGAAAAGACGAGTGACGTCTTTCTAAATCCAATAGGACGGATGCCCCAAAATGGCGGACTAGTTATTTTTTGTGCATTGCCATGATATGGGTATCAAATGAAAGGGTTTACTGAGAAGAATGCATTTCGGGGAGTGTGCGATGGAATTGCATGATCTAATGCCACCAAGCCCGTTTCATCATCGGACTAAAAGACGTACGGCGATGCGCCATCGGTAAATGGTAGACATCCCACCTATACACACTAAACGTTTTGGAAATACTTTCATAATGCCTACAGCTAAGGAGTGGAATTCGCTGCCGGAGTCTGTGTTTCCCGGGGTCTTTAAGTCAAGAGTGAATGCGTACTTCTAGACATGTGTACTTCTAGACAAGCGTGCTACACCTTCGACCACATCATCGCTTACCATCAGGTGAGATAATAGTCAAGCACAAGCCTATCTACGATAAAAAAAAAATTGAATACTAAAAAAACTTTTTCTAAAAAAAGATTTTTAATGAATAATAATTTTGATTCTGTTTTTTTTTTTAAATGGAGTCTTAGGTAACATAAGTATTGCAAATACATCGTCATCTCAACATACATCATATCATGCTTACATGCCTTTGAGGGGTAGACAGAGCATCAAATATCCATTCACGACGTCACATGCGACGAAGATTAGAGGGTAAGAAGACTTAACAATGGTGTAATTAATAATGATCTCACCAAAAACATAAATCTGTGAAAAGGCACAAAGCTAATAAGAAAACATAAATGTGAAAAAGGCGCCAAGTTCGACGAAGAAGATTTAAGATCTAGAATGGTGATAATTTTCATGCTTTCCTAGAACAAAGCTACAATGTACTATTTCTATGGACCCAAAATAATTTAATATACTGTAAAAATAAAAAATGCTATGTTTTTTATGCTGTTAAGATAAAATATAGTTACATCATTAACTAACATAAAAAAAAAAAACTAAAAACGAACAGCAACACAACGAAAACGGTGTTGAATAACACCAATGGAGTTTCGATGGCGTTTATACGATTTCAGATTCTATAACGTTTTTTGTTAGTCAGCGGGATTTTGATAGAAAAATCGTAGTTTTGGTTGCCAGCGAAGGATAAGTCAGCTTGTAGCATTTCCGCAGTTATCAGTTCGAGTCCTGGTGCTTTGCCTGTCTTCAAAGAGAGGACTGCTCTTGCAACTGCCAAAGCTAACGGTGGTTCCGTGTCGATGTTGAGAGGCCGGGATGGTGTAGAAATAACTTGCAGCGCGTCAGGTGTTATGTAGCTGACAAACGGAAGACCTCCTCAAAGTGATAACGCCAGCGTAAGAGCTGCCCTTCCGATGTCACTATGAGCTGACCGTCTTTAGACTTGAGCGGCTTCTTTTTGTACTTGTTGTTACCTGCAAAGGTTTTGTTAGCTTGATAAATCAGTAATACCATCAGTCCACTACCTCCTCTTTGCGGGTGCTGCGATAGATTTAACTGCATTTCTGACGGTATTGCAAGTTAAGGTCGGCTCGCATGGCGTCATTACGGATCTCAAGCAATGTAAGATGAAGGTTTCTTCTGTCCTCGATCAGGCTCCAAGTGTGCTGTGACATCCAGTCTTCGCGAGAATGAGTCGGTTTGTGTCCTAGAACGACGAAGCTGGTTTCTGTATAAGCCACTTTGATACACGTTTGCACACCTCGTCCAATGAGTCCGAACCGGTATCAAGGCCCGAAAAACGGTTACGTAGCTCGATTTGGAACGTTTTACGGATGCCCGGATCACGCAGTTTGCTCACGTCGAACCTTCTTCCGATTTTGCCGGGTCCTCCAGCCACACAGGCCACTGCAACCTTAAGTCGGATTTCAGCAACTACCATATGGTGGTCGCTGTCAATATCGGCACCCCTGCGGTTTCGGACATCGAGCAATGAGGAACGCCATTCAGTTCCCCGATTACTAGGACGATATCTTGTTTCTTGATGTTCCTAAAGGTGGCGTTGAGGGCGTTGTAGAAATCGTCTTTGGTATCCTCTGCCGATGCATTAGTTGGGGCATAGCATTGTACGATGGAGATCTTCCGGGCTCTCGAGTAAAAATGGGCGTACATGATTCGGTCTGAGATCGGCTTCCAGTCCAGGAGGCTATTCTTAGCTGCATTAGAAAGGAAGAGCCCTACGCCCTACTCGCGCACATCTTCCTCACTTTACTTTCTTTACCAGAATACAGCAAATTCAAGCCCCTGGATGTTCTCAGCTCACCGAAGCCGTTTCTTCTCACTTCGCTTAGACCGAGTATTTGCAGGTTGTAATTTAGCATTACTGCTTCTGCTTGGGCTAGTCTGCTGTCATCGCTAAGCGTTCTTATATTCCAAAAAGCAATTCGTGTCCGTGTTTTAAAGCCAAAAGTCGTCGGTAGGGTATCGGTCTGATTTCTTACTGTTTCAGTTTCATTAATCTATTATTGTCGGGCAAGCGAGTGATTAGCCCACTGTGCCTTAATCCGCTAGCGGGGCTGCCGCTTTAGAGTCTACGGATTTGCTCGGTTTTTTTTTTCGGTTATCCTCCCTAGTGAGCCGATTCTGTTTTAAGGCGCAGAATATTCGCCCTTCGCCCTGCATCCGTTAGCTCAGCTGCAACTCGGGGTGGTGGACGCGCGGCGGCGCAGTTGTAGCAGGTCCCAGGGAGAACGACGGCGACGGCGTGAATGACTCGGACTGACTAGGGCTCTGCTTGTTCAGGTACTCCACCACGAGTACAGCAGAAGGTATTTTTGGCACTTTATAGGTAATGCTGTTCTCTCAACAGCGATTCCCACCAAAACTTACCCTAGCTTCTTTCCCACCCAGAAGGTTCTATGTTTGACTTTGTTTTTCTTTTTGTGTGTGTTCACTGATTTCTCCGTCAATAGTGGACCGATTTTGAAAATTACTTTTTTTATTTGCACGAGTATATTTCCAAATTGTTCCCATTTCAATTTGGTGAAGATCTGATGAAGATCTTCGGTGATATACAACAGAATTCTTCAATTAATGAAAGCAAATCACTCGGGATTGCAGCAATAGCATGTCTGTTTATATGATTTCATAACATAACATCACGCTAGTAAGCTCTAAAGGGGTACGCTACTACGCAGATGTGTACCCCTTTAGAGTTCACCTTGGTACACTCTCATTTAACCGGTTAAGTTTAAGTTTCGTGATATTCGGGTAATATATCCTGGCGTTATACTCGTAGGTACCCTACTATAGAACTTGAAAAGTAAAAATCTTTTTTACAAAAAATGCAGTGGTTATTTCGAAGTCGGTTGTTTTTTTTTCTGTAATGATTTTTCTCAAGCTACTGTCCTATCCAATATCTAAACAAAATATCTAACCCGGAACTTCCCTAAAATCATACAGCTGTGCATTTTAAAATGCTCTCACCACCTTAGCCCTGACTTTTTGCTATAAAAATGAACTACTTTTCTTAAACGACATAAGATTTTAAGAATGTAGGTACGGAAAACAAATGAAAAACATTTGCGATAAATGATAAATGATTTTATTTCTGTAAGTTGGTTTGTACAAACACTTTTACATGTCGATCATATTTTTAAAACTAGATTAGGTCGGCGTTTCCTATCTGACTACTCTGAGAAGAAAGGCCGAAACAAACTCAGAGGTCACAGTCTCTTTTAAAGTCCAGACAAAATAAAAATCATGGTTAGATCATGTGAAGACCATGTAGATTGTCTGAAATGGTCTTTTGAGGAAAGAACCAGCCAGATTGAGTGGACCTGTCCAGTCAGTGCACGCATTTGTCAATAACCGAGCAGCTCAACACAGAATTTAAGGAGCTCAACGATTCGACGAACAATACCAAAGAAAGGACATTCGGGTAGGCCGCATAAACTACTCAAACTGCCAGACCACGATTAAATTAATTAGATAAATTAAAAATAAAAACAAAAAAAAAATGGTCCACATAGTATTCACATTCACAATAATTAAAATAAAATAATATAATACTTTAAAAAGTAAATATTCTTGATATGTTTTTTTTATATTGTTAAAAAGTTTACAACTCTGATTTTAATAAAACACTCGAGGTAAAGGTTAAACTATAAGTGGTAAACTATAAGTCTATTTGTCGTTATAAAAGGCCCATCAAATTTTTACACGACTGCGGCCGGTGATGTTTTTCGAGCGTATGTATGTATGTAAATTCATTTCTATGGCACGTTCTACAGTCCAAATGGCTTGACAGATTATGACATATGAGGTGTTGTTGGATTCGTCTCAATTGTGGAAGTGACATAGGCTATATAATTTTTAAAAATCCTTCCAAAGAGGGGGTAATATTGTTTTTTCGTTTCTTACAATATGGGCATTATAATGAAAGCTACTAAATAGACCATTCCAAAAATATATATTTCATCACACTTTGTTACTTTTTTGGCGCAAATTCCAAATAAGCGTAATTTAGATTGCAAAATATTTTTTTTTACCAAATAACTTATTGGGAGAACTCGTCCACTAATAAAACTAGAAAGTATGAAATAAAACAAATTATTACAAAAACTAAAACCCGACTGCTAAAAATAATTAAATGAAAAGAGAAAAACAACTACAAGATATATTAATTTATACATTAAATATTATGATAAACTGTTTTATAATTGTTTTACATTTCCTACCCCTTTGTTTAATGCATGCCGTGGCAGCCTTTATTTAAGGCTACACTATAAAATGTAAAAATATGAGTACTTTAACATTAAATTTTTTTGGTGTATGCTTTGTTGTTCTTAATTCAATAAATAAATAAATAAATGAGGTGCTGCAGGCGGGGATATCAAAAATATTGAAAAATCTACCAAACCTTCGTTTGTCACCGCTTGGAGCACCTCATATTTAATACTTGTTTTTCTCTTTTCAGTTAATAATTTTATAGCAGTCGGATTTTTCTCCTTCCTACTAATATTATAAATGTACTAGCTGTGCCCGCGGCTTCGCTCCCGTCAACTGCCTACCCTACTTGCCTTGCTACCTACCCCACCCACCTTAGATAAAGGTGCTTTATCTAAGTCACCCACGTACCAACATTTTTCTAGTGTCATTCTTCCGCGGAGAAAATGACGTCAAATGCACAACGCCATCTATCGAATATGGAGTTGAACTGTCCAGCGTCACATCACATCACTTCATCAGCCTATTAATGTTCCCACTGCTGGGACACAGGCCTCCTCTCTGTGAGAGGGAATGGGCCGTTATCCACCACGCGGGCCCAGTGCGGGTTGGTGGATGTCACATGTCTTCGAATTATTGGTTCTAGGACATGCCGGTTTCCTCACGATTTGTTCCTTCACCGTTTTGAGAGCAGTGGTGATGAAATAATTTACACAAAGTTAAGCGCCTGCCTGGAATCGAACCCACGACCCTGTAAGTCGCGGCCGATACCACTGGGCCACCACTGCTCTCTGTCCAGCGTGTGTTGTGATATTTTCTTTTTGAACTTTTTAAATTAATCTAACTTTTGATAGAGTGAACCGATTGCTATGAAACAAAGACTAAGTAATACTTCAAGTTACGCTCAATTTATAAGTATATAAATTGAGCGTAACTTGAAGTATAAATTTATCTACATTGGTTTCGTACATTTTACGTAATGCATGCATAAATAAACAGACAAAAAATCCAAAAATGCTGCAAATAGGTTCTGTTGGTTATCCGTTAACACCCTGGCAATTTTTTTGCAAATGTTTCCGATGTACAAAAACGAATTTTCTACAGAATTATTATATTGATTTTAATGTTGATATGTTTGATAATCATCCACGCCTCAACGGGTCAACAGATCTGGTGGATTAAAACCTTACACACAGGTAGTAGGCTACGACGTGAATTGTTACATAATTTCTTCCTGGTTATCTAGTATTTGCTGTCGTACTGCTGGACAAAGACCTTCCACAAGTTCTTCCACATATTCTTTTCCAACAGTGACTAAAACTAGGCCTAATAGTACGCGTCTTAATCATCTAGCCAGCACTGTATAAGCCGGCCTCGACGACGCTTTTTCTCTCTCACTCATTGCATGTAAAGAGAGAGATAGTCTCCAGATCATCATCATCACCAGCCTTTTAATGTTCCCACTGCTGGGACACAGGGCTCCTCTCTGTGAGAGGAGATGGGCCTTAATCCACACGCGGGCCCAGTCCGAGTTGGTGGATGTCACATGTCTTCGAATTTTTAGGATTCCGTACCCACATGGTAAAAAAGACTAAGACTACGCGGTCCGTCTGTCTCTGTCTGTCTGTTCGTCTGTCACCAGGCTGTATCTCATAAACCGAGATAGCTAGACAGTTGAAATTTTCACAGATGATGTATTTCTGTTGCCGCTCTAATAACAAATACTAAAAACAGAATAAATAATTAAGTGGGGCTCCCATACAACAAACGTGATAATTTTACCGTTTTTTGCGATAATGGTACGGAACCATTCGTGCACGAGCCCTAATCGTACTTGGCCGGTTTTAAGTTCTAGGACATATTCTGGTATTAGTTTGGTCTCCAGATACTTTGATTTGATGCAGGTAAAGCCAGAGACAGCAGTAAGTCAAATAGTCAATCACTCCATCGTCGTCTACTTTGTCTCTGTCACCTCTGACCTAGACTAGAGTCAAGAGCAAACCCATACCATAAAATAAAATAAATGTTTTATTTCTAGAAAACATGTCCTGCATACAAAAGCCAACCAGGCCCAGCCTAATATGCCCATTTACCTTTCTCCATCAAAATGATAGACCTCATCACAAAATACGCTGTCGCTTATTGTTTAATATCATTAAAGTTATGATTGCTAATGTGAAGACGTAAATTTGTATGTACACTGTCATTTGAATTTGTAAATTACCGCTAAAATATAGGACCACGTCTGTATTCCCCGAAGCGTTGAAGGGGTTAATAGTACACCCACACATTTGACATGTTCTTATTCATATGGCTGGTACGAAAATAATGAAAATTTTGTGAGAGTTTGGCTATTATAACTATGCATAATTCAAAAAATGTGGTCAACTGATAATTTGGGGCTGGTAACACCGTCTTTACTATGAAAAAGGATTTTTATAGTTGTTTTTTTTTTGTTGTTTTTGTAAGGCTATTTTGTTTATATTTTGATTCATTCCTAGTAAAAAATTGACACTTTTGTACGATGCAGTGTAGATTTGATAAAGTTTTATCACTGTGGGTGACCGTTTCCTCAGTGTGTGATTACTGCATAGCCACGAAGTTTGCTATTTTGCTTCATAATGTTGTAATTTAACACGATCTTTTTGTAAACAAAATGAACAAGCCTATGAGTATTCTAAAAAATGTTCTTAGTTAAATAATCTAAAACTGGCCAAGTGCAAGTCGAACTCGCGCACGATGGGTTTCGTACCATTATCACAAAAAACGACATAACATCACGTTTGTTTTAACGGGAGCCCCACTTAAATATTTATTTTATTCTGTTTTTAGTGTTATGTATACATCACATCATCAGCCTATTAATGTTCCCACTGCTGGGACACAGGCCTCCTCTTTGTGAGAGGTTATATATAGCATCAATAGAAATACATCATGTGTGAAAATTTCAACTGTCTACTAAGTGGAAATTTGTACTGTTTCCTACTCCTCCGTTATTCTTTTCTGATTAATTTCGTTGCGGGATCCAAGACAGTTAAATTCATTCTCCGTGACTTCGTCGAGCTTCATTGCCTCGGCGGCCCTTTTCTGGCTTTCAGGAGTTGCAGTGGTTTGGGAATAGTGCGGTGGGATTGTCTAGCTATCACGGTTCATGATATACAGCCTGATGACAGACAGACGGCCAGTGGAGTGTTCGTAATAGGGTCCCGTTTTTACGCTTTGGGTACGGAACCCTAATTATGCAAAAATCAATAGGCAAAATATTTATCAACGTACACGTCAACGTTGCGATATCTTGTAAACATTGTCGTTTTTGGCTAAGAACGACATCATGCTGTGCCTTCATATCTTGGAATTTATATTAGTAATATAATAACTCCCACACACCACTTTAATAGTACATTATGGTACAAGTGTGCAATGTTGGTGATTACCGCTGAGGCACCATTGAGACCCGAGCCGTAGGTGAGGGTCTTAAGAGAGCCGAGGACGGTAATCATCAATACCCACGTGTATCATACGACGTTTTTCAACACACTTGTGAAGAAAATATTACTAAAAAATCATTTTCAACAGTAAAAACGAGTTGTGAAAATTTTTCACAATGGCGGGCAATATTAATCAGTTTTCCTATGCGCGTGCATCACTGACTTATAAACCTATGGACTTGCCATACCTACGAAATTAGCGTGCATACCTACATAAATCGGGCAATTAAGATGGCTGCCCATTTGCCAATGAGGTAGGCCATTTGCAACTTGCAACTGTTTGACAGCACAACTGTTCGCGACGAAGCGTCATCAACCATACTAAATGGTTCATAGAAGTTTAAAGTATGTATGTGTAGACATGTCTGCTTACCACGGCGCGCCATCTAATACTAAAATAATTTTTAGAGGCACGTCTGTATTTATACTAAAAATTTACCTGCATTTTTTGAGATAGTAGCATAATGTTTTTAGTAGTTGTCAGTATGTTATAGGGTTCAATAGTTCACCCTTAATGGAGTAAAAGCATTAGAAAGCATACTGATAAGAGTTATCATAGCAAAAAACGTAAATTCCTGTCGTACGATACGTCATTGCTCGACGACGGATTAGTTCCAAATGAGCCGCGGGGTGGCACCACGCGATATTTATAGTTTTGAAGCTTTGGGAGAAAATTATAGTAATTAAAATCATGTTTTTAAGGGCTTATCCTATGTACTGGACATGAAATCGGTACATAATGATGAAACTATGTGAAAACCACATAGTTTCCGCTATATAAATGCGAATATTGACTTGATATCTCAAACACCAAATATATGGTTTTAGGTCATTTTAGGGTATATAGGGGACCTAGACCGAGACAGGAAACCTATATACACCTCATAGTTAGCGTAGTCTTTTATATAAAGCCCATTTACTTGAGATATCAAGTCGGTATATAATAGAAAACTGCTGTTTATCTGGTTTTCGGCAAATGCTTACGGTTTTAGGTGCCCTAAGTACCTAGAAAACATATAGGTGTACTGGTAAAAGTACTACCATTGGAAAGCTTGCTAAAAGGGCTTCCAGGCGGTTTCTAGATGGGAAGAATCGCTTGGATAGTCAGCGAGATGAACAGTCATGAAAAATGTAAACAACGTAAAACGTTGAAATTTGTAGACCCTTCAGGTGGAATAACTCCATGAAGGGAATAGATGTACTTATGGTGTAAGTACTTTCGGATGGCTTGCTGGACTAGCTACCAAGTCATCACTTTGGAGCGAAAATCGCTCAAGTAGTTTAAATACAATTCCAGAAAATAGGTTTCTGGAAATGTAATTTTTAGTCCGTTTTTGGCATTCCCCGGGACTATACACCCCTGGGAATTCCGAAAATAAGGAATTTTTGGGGACCTCCCGATGGCCCGATAGGCGCGCTATCGTGTCGTCCCAATTTTATTAGGTTTTTATAAATAATTTCTCCGATAGCTGGGCGCAAAGAAAGTGACCAGCTATTGATTTTGTACATATCGAGGCACCTTATGTGCATATAGCCTAGATAGACTTATATAAATACTAGGAATGTAAAGTGTGGTCTATCGGCTGCCAGAATCCCCATAATAGGCGGTGATTGTCTGGTTAGCCTAAGTAGGAAATCCTTAAGTCGGTGAAATGACTTAGGATTTTATAGATTCAGTACATAAGGGATGATATCCCATAGAAGATTCCCGAAAATAAGCTTTTTCTAGACGTCTACAGACAGCCTGCTATTGGCACCAGCAGGTCAACCCAACCTATAGATATCCTTAGGCTAGGTTAAAAGCTATTAAGGTTTTAACCGGGAAATAAAGGAAATTGTCCCTTTGTTTCATAGAATTAGTCTAGGGAAGCTATCAATACCTGGAAATTAGGTATATGGATTAGATACAGAGATAGGGGGCGTTACTGTGTTACAGTACGAAGAAATCCAGCTATTGATAGCGCCGTGGAAGGGGTGCGGTAACCCTATTACCAAATATTGATAAGGGTTTTTTACAATAATAAAAATTATTTTCGGCGAGAATTTGCGGGGCTCTCAATAATGGCACGATCCGAGGGTATATAGTTACCCCGGGCCCAAATAGAATTTTGTAGTCATCCAAAGCTAGTCGCTTGTACTTGTCTTAGTAAATAAGAAGTAATTCTTATATAGAATCGAGTCTCAGTAATTGTTGAGAGCCCTAGAATCGTGCCGTGTACTGAATAACTTAGTGTTTCATTTAATTCGTCGACTTCAACCCCAATGAAGACACCCCTTTCGATCCTGTCGAGCTGAACCTCGGGATCTGGACTCCAGGAGTGCTGATCCAGAAAAAGGGAACCCAGAACCTGGAAGTAACTCGAGTATAGCCAACACATTGTTGAATCGTTCGAGTCGATTTGCAACCTTACGTCGCTGCTGCAGCCAGGCATCCAAGAACCTTAATTCGTGTGTGATAGGGGCGTTCAGCGGCAATGGCCAGAAGGTTTACGCCCTTCTTTTCTCGGGGCCAGTGATCACGCTACGTCCAGCACATTTGTTGGTCCGTTCGAGCCGAATTTTGGAGCCTGGAGAGCCCCAGGACGTCGGGAACAGCAGATCCAGAAAAAACAACTGGGTGCCTGCATATTAATTCGGCTACGTGCAAAACAACGTTGACCCGTTCGAGCCGAATTTCGGAGTCTGGAGCGCCCCAGGACGTCAGGAAGAAACAGTGGTGGAATTAATTTTTCGAATTTCGGAGAAATTAATTTCACAAATAAACCAAAAATCGACGTGCACTGCAGGGAACAAGTCCTACGTGCCCTATTTACCGCTGGAGCCAAGAGGGAAAATTCTGGAGACAGTTATTGAAAATACCCTATTTTTTCAATAATTTTAAGAAAATAGAAGAAATTTTCTGTGAGCCGCAAAATGCTGTATGAAGACTGATGCGCATCCTTGAAGCCCCAAGAATAGTTCCTGAAGACTTATCGCTGAAAACTACCCTTATGTTTTTAGCGATTTGTTTAAAAAACGAGCGCCCGTCAGAAAAATATAAGACGTGCGTTTAGAAGGCTGATGTGCATCCTTGATGTTTGAAGAATAATTCCTGAAGCCTTATGACTGAAAACAACCCCTATGTTTTCAGTAAATTTTGAAGACTGAATTTTCGTCACTGGATGGAAGAAACGTACTCTGAAGACTTAGATACGTTTCGGATGTACTGACTATGCGGTTCCTGAAGCACTATCACTGAAAATAACTTTGACGTTTCGGTGATTTATTTGAAGATTGAATTTTCCTCAATCAAGCAAGATACGTGCTCTGAAGATTGATGCACGGCTCTGATGCTTTGGACAAGCAGGTCCTGAAGCATTACCACCGAAAAGTAACCTTGACTTTTCGGTGATTTAGAATTTGATTGAATTATAGTCAATCAAATAGAACATACACGTTTATGGGAAAAATAAACTTGTATAAGCAGATGCCTGAAGCTTCCTGAAGACTTATCACTGACCGTAAGTTTTTAGTGAATTTTATTTGAAGATTGAATTATAGTCAATCGAAGTGGAGGTTAACTTCTGGAGATCGTCGTTTCACACTGAAGCCCGGAACTGGGACTTGTCTTTGAAAACTAATTTCGAGTTTTCAAAAGAAAATATTTGAACAACAATGCCGGTCACCAGATCCCAAGGCAAGGCGCCGGAGGCATGGACCGTGGAGTTGGATCAACCAGTTGGCATCAGACATGAGCTGCCGCCGTTTTCGCCTTCCACAACCGAAGGGACCGAGCCGTCGGACGAGCAGCGCCATCTCGCGCCTCAAACTGAAAGCACTCCGACGCATCAACCAATAGAAACTGACCAAGTGGTTTCTACCAGAGTAACCAGATTAGAAGGAGCTTCAGACACAACATTGAAACCTTCTCAGAAAGAGAAGATTTTCGAAGAAGACAGACGTACAGCGATGCCGATGACTACCCGGGGTGACGCCCGTATCGAACATAGCCGTCCGCCGTCAACTAGAGTGACTCGGTCACGAAAAAACATAAACAAAGCTCGCGAAGACTTACTCAAAATTAAGTTGGAGCTTGCACAATTGGCACTTCAGAGAGCGGAGGAAGAAGGTTCCGAAGCTGAATACTTAGATGACAGAAACTCGAATGACGAGTACGTGCGTTCATGGCTAGAAGAGGCACCAGAACCTCAGCCTGAGAAGGAGGATAACGTCGTTGAAGGGGGAACCAGAAATTCTATGCATAGACCCCTGACTGCGACCGCCACCAAATCGCAAACAGAAGGTCAGCATCCTAAGGAGAAAGAAGTGCGAAAGCCTCCAGTTGCAGCGTCAGCTGAGTGTACAGGAGGTCAGAGGGATAGTCTCCGTCCATTCTTGACGGAGTTGACGTCCGCTATAGCGTCGCTAGCCGACAGAAAAGTGGAACAGCGGGACCAACCGAACCCCTCTGCGTCGAAATTCGTCATGACATTGCCGAATTTCAATGGTTCTCATACTGAATGGCTATCATTTCGGGCCATATATGAGACAACTCGAGCGTATTTTACGGACGTCGAGAATACAGCGAGGCTGAGGAGAAGCTTACATGGACGTGCAATGGAAACCGTCAGCTCAGAACTCATCGGACATGCCAGGCCCGATGACATCATGAAGGAACTCGAGCTGCAGTTCGGCCGTCCAGACTCCATAGCGCAAGCTGAAACAGATAGATTACGCGGACTGCCGCGCTGCAGCGAGTCACCAAGAGACATCTGCGCGTTTGCAAGTCGCGTAAGAGGTGCTGTAGTCACGCTCCGCGCGTTGAAAAAGGATCATTACCTAATGAACGCGGAGCTTATGCGATTGTTAACAGAGAAGTTACCCAATTCGCTACGAGCACAATGGTACCGATCATATTCGGAGAAGTACCAATCGGTGCCAGATATTTCATTGTTCAGTAGTTTCGTATCTGAACAGGCACACTTCTGTAGTCCATTCGCCCCACCCGAAGGCATCGCTTCGGCCGAGGCGAACACTAACAGACGCGTCACACAAAGGACGCATATAGCTACGGACCAACCGGTAGGAAAATGCCGTGTTTGCGACGTGGGACATCACTACGCCACTGGATGTGCACAATTCAGGGGCGTAGCTGTCGAGAAAAGATGGGAGCTAGCGAAAAAACATGATTTATGTTATCGCTGCCTTCAACATCGACGAGGCAACCACACTTGTAGAAGAAAACAGTGTGGCCAAGACGGGTGCAGAGATACGCACCATCGGCTTCTTCACAAGAAGAAGCAACAGCAGAGGGAAGCCAACAAGAAGCCCGATGTTCCTGAATCCCGCAAGGATCCTCAGGAAACGGTGGCCAGTTTCGGGTCACCATCGAGCCAGGCGTACCTGAAGATAGTTCCGGTCCGGGTCATCGGACCGGCGGGAGAGGTAGCAACATACGCTCTCCTAGACGACGGGTCCACCGTTTCGCTGATGGACGAAGACATCGCGAAGCAAGTCGGGGCAGAGGGCCCTGTGGACCCACTCAAGATCGGTGCGATAGGTAACACCATGCTCACCACCCCGTGCTCAAGAAGAGTCAAGGTGACACTGGTTAGCCCGCTAGAGAGAAGGGTGCAATTTAAAGCACGCACTATACCTAAACTCAGCTTGGCAAAACAAACAGTGAACGATAGAGTTGTCGCACGCTGCAAGCATTTAACCGACTTGAGAAAAGAGTTGATGTACAACAATGGCGTGCCAAAAATACTCGTCGGCCAAGACAACTGGCATTTGTTATTGGCCAGCGAGATTCGCAGAGGTCCAAGACACCAACCAATTGCGTCACTTACAGCGATGGGTTGGACACTACATGGCGCGCATAGTAGTTTACTACGACAACAAGTACATCACGTCAATCGAATAACAACTGATGACAACTTAGACCATCAGTTGCGCGAATATTTCGCCATAGAATCGCTGTGCATAAACCCACAGCGACCCGCCTCTGACCCTGCGAGAAGGGCAGAGGAAATTTTGAATCGATCAACTGTCCAATTAGAGAATGGACACATCGAGACCGCCATGCTTTGGCGTAATGAGCATGCTGAGATGCCAGATAGTTTTGAGACAGCTCTGAAGAGGCTCGTCTCAACAGAGAAGAAGCTGGACAAGAACCAGGAACTTCGAAGAAGATGCTCAGACCAGATGGACTCGCTAATTGCGAAAGGGTACGCTGAAAGGGCACCCGCAATTAGCACGCCGGGCAAAACTTGGTACCTCCCGCACTTCGATGTCTTCAATCCAATGAAGCCAGACAAACTTCGCATCGTACATGACGCTGCCGCCAAATCGAGAGGAATGTCACTGAATGACTTCCTACTAACTGGGCCCGACCTATTACAGTCGCTGCCAGGCGTAATGATGCGGTTTCGCCGTCACTGCGTCGCAATAACCGGTGACATAGCGGAGATGTTCATGCAAGTGAAGGTGCGGAGCCAAGACCGAGACGCGCTTCGCTACCTGTGGAGGGGAAACCGCAGAGAAGGAGCGCCAGAAGAATATAGAATGACGTCCATCATTTTCGGCGCAGCCAGTTCGCCTTGCACAGCAATTTTTGCAAAGAACTGGAACGCAAACAAACATATAGAAGAGCACCCTGAAGCTGTGGATGCTATACTACGTAGTCATTATATGGATGACTACCTAGACAGTTATAGAACTATCGAGAAGGCGGCAGAAGTCGCTAGTATGGTTCGAAAAATACACCTACAGGCGAGGTTTGAACTCAAGAAATGGGTTTCAAATAGCTCGCAGCTCCTAGAAAAAATGGACCCATCGCATATACAAACTGAGATGGTATCCATTGGAGATACAGATACGTCTGAAAAGATACTCGGCCTCATATGGAGGCCAGGCGAAGACACGCTGGGTTTCAACCTTACACACGCGCGTCTGCCTGAGGGTATCTTGGACAGAGAGGCGCCCACCAAGCGAGAGGCGCTCAAAATAGTCGCGTCGCTATACGACCCACTCGGACTCGCCTCACCAGTAACCATCAAGGCGAAGCAAATATTGCAAGAAGCATTCAAGGAAATTGAATCCAGGACTATATGTTCAGCAGTAGCACTTGTAGTCACTATTCATAAAGTAATATTATTTTTAAAGATCTATAAAAAATCAGCGCAGGCAATGGATATTATTCTGCGATTCGTAGGTGTTACGATAGCGACATTGTGTAATGACCTTTATGCCCACGGATGCACTTTTATATTTATGCGAATTTCTGCTTCAGGGTGTGATGAAGTAATAAATCAAGGCTTCTGTGAAAAAGTTAAACCAGAAAATCTAGGTACGAAATATAAAAGCTAATCTTTGCTGTGCTCTAGTTAAGGGAAGAAAAATTTATTTATTTGTGTTATTTTCGGTTACATGTATAACAATTGGTTACAACTCACTGACAATCTTTCAAGGGATACTAAAATACATCAAAGTCAAAGTCAATTTACTTCAATTAGGCCACTATGCAGCACTTTTGAAAGTAAAAAAAAAGTAATAATAATTGATTCTACCGTCCATTCGGAAAAGTAGCTTGGTATGGAGAAGAAACTCCACACTTAAAAAAAAAGTGTTTTACAATAATATACATACATTAATTTATATACGTGAGGACGATGCACCCAGACTAACACTTTTATACTACGTATAGATATAAAGTGTTACAAATTAGGTATCTTCGCCCAAGTGTACCTGATAACCTGGTACGGGGTACCTGATATAAAAGGCGAAACGGTCTTAAGGTTACACTAGTCGATAATTCTTCCATACAAACGTAGTCTAGGGATTACTCCACTGAAACGGATAAATAAAAACCGGGCAGAGCTTTGTTCAGATCTTGTATTCACAATCGAAAGAGACAAATAAAATGATGGGCAATCGCTTATATTAACACAATCCTCTTGCTGACATAGCTTGACTGGAGGGGAGGCTTCAATATGGCAGCTTAGCTTCGGCGGGCTCGGCGGGTATTGGTCGGTTGCACGTAGGCCGACGTCACATCCGTTACATTCGGCCATCCTGGAATCATTGCTCCCGCAATGGAAGCAAAACACATTCATTAGCTTTCATATAAATCAATTAGGTATTCAGTGTCACTACTATTGTTACTGTCTGATATAGGTGCTTTACTTCTATATGGCCTTAGCGCATTTACAGTCTAAGCACCCGTGAGCTTTTGGAACCACGTAAACCTTTTATGTCCTTATTCCTGTACATATAATTTGCCACTACTTTACATAATGCATTTTCAATTCAATATGGACTTGACGGATTCTTGCAAACCATTGTACCGCATTCAATGTAAATAAGTTATGGCCATAATAAATACGTTATGGCAATGGCTCTGACATTGACTTTAGTTACTATAGTTTATATACTGAATAATAGTCATCCAGTTTGTATTGACTCTAGCTGCACTCATTCTAGTCATAAAAACAACCCTTTTGTACACATTATCACTTGCGTTATCTGAAGCTTTCTTTTTACATTCAATATTTGACATTCAAAGTGCCGCCTAGTGGCCCAATTGCAATAAAGGATCGGACTTTGGCTTTGCATGGCGTTCATGGCATTGCATGGCGTTCATGGCATTGCATGGCGTTCATGGCATTGCATGGCGTTCATGGCATTGCATGGCGTTCATGGCATTGCAAGGCGTTCATGGCATTGCAAGGCGTCACCAGGCGTCACTTTACTGAAAATCATTAAGTCACATGGCCTACCAGTACGAGCGAATATTAAATCATAGCGCTTCAAAGAAGTTGGTGTCATTAGTAGTGCTACTGATTCCCCAAATTACATCAGACAGGGCATTGGCCCAGTTATTTGTTAAGGTTTTTCTATAGTGATTATAGCCCGCAAAGCATGATTTTTACGTTTAAACTAACCAGTAGCATTTGGACAAGCAATATCATTTAATGTGTACCCAACTGTTTACCAAACCATGTTTGCTCGTGAAGGCCTTAATATGGTACCTCACACCATGATTGAGAGAACCAAAAAGGCAAAATATATTTTTCAGTGTCCGAATCGTTACGATAGAATTGATAGTACGCAAGTGTCGACTCGGCAATAACAAATTTGGAAAACTTAGTCACTACAATCATTACAAACTGTACACACTGTGGAGTTTCTTGTGCGTTCTTCTCTATAAAAAGCTACTTTTCCGAATGCAATGTAGAATCAACTTGTATTACTTGTAAATTTTAATTCATTTATGTATGACGTTCAAAAGTGCTGCTCACCGGCCTAATTGTAAGAAATATATTTGACTTTGACTTTACTGGATTCAGCTGAGTACCAGTGTTTTACATGGAGCGACAGCCTATCTGACTTCCTCAACCCAGTAACTGGCAAACACGATACCCCTTAGACAAGACTGGCGTTAGATCTCAAGCCTCTGACCACCCGTAACGACTGTCAAAGATCCTCAAAAGACAGCCGGGACCAACGGCTTAGTGTGCTTTCCGAGGCACGGAAGAATCTCGGTATACTGAAATGGTCACCCATCCACGGACCGACCTCGTCAAGCGTTGCTTAACCTTGAAGATCGACCCGTGCGGCTGTTATTATTTAGCCACGAGACAACTGTACAAATACCCCTTTTATGTAATGTTCGTTCTTTCATACACTAACTGCCCTTGCCATATGCACAATGAAGACGTGCGGTCATGTATTTTCTAATGAATCGAGTCATTTTTGGTAACCAATATACTAATTTATTGAAATCATGGTGACCAAAGTCATCGTGATGCATTTGCACTATCTTATCTATCTACCCAAGCTCCGAAGCTCCTACCAGTCTACTGCCATTTAGGGTTTTTCTATAAAGCTTCTCGTCAATAATCAAGTAATTGCTTATTATGTCCAGATCGACGGTGTTGGTTTTTAGTTGGTTAATTAGTGAACTAAATCTTGTCGTTCTGGCATTGTAACATATAGAACCAGTATCAGTGACTTAGAGACGGTTTTTTTCTATTCATTGTATAGACTGGATTTCTGCAGAGTGCACCTACATGTTTCATACGATGGGCAAGCCTATACTCAACACTAACGTTATAATATTTTATCAAAAACCACTATACTGCGTGACCGTACCTTGGACCGCTGCACAATCGGTAACAACCTTTACATGACATATTTACCTATAACATACACGCGAAATCTACGTAACGAGTCCAACAGCGAGAGTTTGAAGCTCATAATAATGGTCCATGCTATGCTCACTTGTAACACGACTGGTCGTAATGAATTTTATTTGCAGTTTGTTTTTGCATCAATATACCGGCGACACTTAACTTACTCGCATCCGTATGTACTTCTGTAGGAAGCGCGGGGTCATACAAAGCGAAAACAGGCTTAGAACCCGAAATATTTTGCAATCGTTCAAAACTAATCCATTAAGGGGTACACAATCAGCGCGAAATTTGGAATAAACTTCTTAAAATAACTGCACAATCCGATAAATTGACGTACCCACATGACACACATTACTAGGCAAATGAAACTTGAAACTGCCAACACGGCTGTCTGCCACTGGTGGCAATTTGACCTGACCATTAAAGCGATTTGTTTTTTTCAAAACTAGCGTTTTAACGAGTATTCATATTTAACTTTCGGTATTAAGTCCTTTTTTTGTTAGACATTTTATAAAATAATAACACCAGAATTTAAATCAGTTGAGGGTAGAAGTAAACCTTCTAAAAAATGCCAATACCTACTTCGTTTTGGGTATCGACAGATCTACCGACAGATTATGCTAGGTACTATTAATAAATCTCACACTGAAGGTCTCTTTTCTAAACTAAATGGAACCCCGGTATACTTATACTACCTACTACCTTTGCTAGTTCTAAAATCTGTTTTATGAGAATCATCTGGATTAATTGCTAACTTTGGACCATACTGATACGTAACAGTTGTAATCTTTGCCAGATAACTCGAGAAACTTTATCATCTATATAAGGTAACGGAAATCTTTCATTTTACAGGGACATTTAAAGCGCGGTAATCAACACAGAGCCTAGTAAGCGGCGGCGTTCTATTTTGTGACAGAGCTTATTATCGACGTTCATTTTTTGACTTAGACCACAGGATAAGCGTAACTGGTCTAAGGATGTCTAATGTCTATATACCTACGGGTTGATCAGTGGCAAGCTTAATTTTGATCTGCGTAATTAGTACAATATCATGAGTGTGCACCCGAAGCTAAACAATGTTTGTATTTGGTTAATCTATTTATTCGCACTGCTAGACTAAGTGGCTATGGCCTGGCTAGAACAAGAGCTAATTATAAGCACCTCAGATCAGGGAACAGTAGATAAGCACATACATGAAGTCACGCCTTTTTTTCCTTGCGGGTAGACAAACTACAGAACGCCATCTGCTACTATCCTTATAACTCTCCTTTCAACTCTTGTTTCGTTTACGTAAAAACATAGTCATACACGCACATACACGGATGCTGGTTATGCGAACTAGTTTTATCCTCATTATTTAAAATATGGCGACGAATAGAACAAGTGGCTATGGCCTGGATAGAATTTGAGTTATCGATATTGCGAATATGGAAATGAGAAAGACAACGCACCTGACAAACTGGCTGTGGCTCCTGGTAGACTAGCTGTTGCTCCTGGCAGACTGGCAGTGGCTCCTGGCAGACTGTCGGTGGCTCCTGGCTCCTGGCAGCTCTCGGCCCTTGTTAGGACCTCTCCTTGCAGTCACACGCAGCACAGGGCTTGATGCAGTCTTGCTCGGCGCGCAGTTGGGTCGATGGCAGAGTGCAGCTCACGCCGTGAAGCTTGTAGTGTCGTTCCGTTCGTGAATAACACAAACTTCTTCGATTTTTCTTCAGAGTCAGGTGATCTTGCGGTTGTGGCGTGGATGTGTTATTAAACGCAGATTAATTTTTGTTCATACCACTTCTGAGTGAAACGGATAAATAAAAACCGGGCAGAGCTTTGTTCAGATCTTGTATTCACAATCGAAAGAGACAAATAAAATGATGGGCAATCGCTTATATTAACACAATCCTCTTGCTGACATAGCTTGACTGGAGGGGAGGCTTCAATATGGCAGCTTAGCTTCGGCGGGCTCGGCGGGTATTGGTCGGTTGCACGTAGGCCGACGTCACATCCGTTACACCACTATTTGACGATGTGCGTTCAAAATAAAAAATGATATCAATTTGTCTCATCATTATCTAGCCCTGTATGGAAACAAAAAAGTTAAAAAGAAAAATATTTGAAAGTTATGAGCGTTGAAAGTTCAATATTTCAACACTAATTTTAATGCATCTTTGGGCGGCAATAAATACCATAAGAAGAAGGAAAATTGCAAAACAGCCACCATACAGGGATAGATTAGAAGTTCAACAATGCAAATAATTTTATTTTGAAAATATACATTTAGGCGTTTTTTCATGATATCTAGACTCCCAAAGGTCTGTTTATAAAATTTCGCTCTCTCGTTTTCGTCCTAAATGATCATCCGTTTCGCAACAAACTTGCAAAAGTGCTAATTCGTACGCGAACTAGCTTCTTACTGCTCATCACAGCATCTATCTATTACGCGGGAGTTGTCGGATGAGATAGCAGGCATTTTAACCGCGCGCACAAAATAGTTCGTGCCGTCGACTAGTGTAACCTTAAAATCAGAATCAGCGAGCCATTTAGCGAGCCAATTAGTGTATCTAGCTTATCATCAACTATGAAAATAAGTTTTATTAAAGTTCAAACCATGAATTCAAAGTCCATAATGTGATTAAATGAATTGTTAAGAACAGTACAGTACAGTAGTAGTAGCACAACAATGACGGATAGATTGGCATTTCAGCCGCGGTTACCAATTTCAAGTCAGTCCAAACCATACTAATTACTCACGTAATTTGCATGGCTTCAACTGACTGACATTGACATCCAAACGTAGCCCCGTTAGTGTCAAGTTCAAGGTTGCGCCATTCCGTCATAACCAATTCTTTATTTGTACCTTTTAGCGAATGCTTAGTGGCTTTTTATGGCTGATTTTATGTCCCATATATTTGTTCATTCAATTTTAAAAAGCGGGGCTTATCTCTAGCACTAAAATCAAACAGTATGATATACTATATAGTGAATTTGCCTCTGAAATGGGCTTATAATATTTTTGCAATTAAGAATTCAGTCCGCAAGTGCTTTTACTCATAGAGTCTTAATTTTTGCGTCCAAAATCACCTTTTTCTAGACAAAATCAACCCATCCAATTATTCTCCAGACAGCTGACAATAATTACCACTGTCATACCAACTAAACCACCATCAACTTGTTAAATAAAAAACGGGTCACAATATTTCAGTTCTGCTGATTTTCATAAAAACCGTCTGGCACAGTCGAAGAGAACAATGGGAAGACTAACTTTTGTATACCGGTGCTTTCATAAAGGGGAAGCAGAGTATTGAACGAATAGAACAGATCTAACGGAGGATTATTTTTTGACGTTTTTCTGGTCGAATCGGGTTTTGCAGGCAGCCTGTTTTAAACATTGGTTTCAGGATTATATTATTAAAGTTTTAGTTTGTGGGTTATTCTTAAAATAATTATGTATGAATGTAAATGGCATGACAGTTTCATTAAGTGAGGTCATAAATGTCCTTTCATCATCACAATCATCATTAACAGCCTATTAATATTCCCACAACTGGGACACAGGCCTCTTCTGTATGAGAGGGTATGGGCGGTAATCCACCACGCGGGCCTAGGGCGGGTTGGTGGCTATTATGTCTTCGAATTTTTGGCTCTAAGACATGCCGGTTTCCTCACGATGTTTTCCTTCACCATTTTTAAGAGCAGTGGTCATGAAATTATTTACACAAAGTAATGCGTCCTTTCATTTACCTATTATTAATCTAATTAACGGGCTGTGGGCACAGCTGGGCAAATGATTTACTCTCCCTTTTCTGTACACGTCTGTCCTCTGCCATTGCAAGCCCGTATTTTCAGTAGGAGTCAAACTCATCCCCTTATCTTCATCTTGCTCTGCCACGATATCACCCAGCAAGTAATAGTACCCTGTGATTATTTAAGCCCACAGCTCATCTGTTAACTGATTAAAAGTTTGAACCAAAACCTGCCAGGATAAAGAATTAATTATTATTTCTGGGAAGTAATTAGTAATTTCCCACCTAGTCAGCCAAATTCATGCATGATTAAAGAACACGCCACAGTCGACGAAACTGTCAGAATAAGTTAAGATGTGGGTAATTTTGATTAGTTACCTGTGATGACTTTTTAATAGTTGTTCGGGAATCGGACTGAGCGTTACCTTCGTCAATTTCAATCAATTAGTGAATTAGTAGTATCACAGGTAAGACGAAGAGTTTGTAGACATATTGACGTCACTTCTAGATTGTACAGAGCTCATTTAATAATATAATTCTTCTTATTGATACATAATTAACTTTACTAACCTAACTAATCAAACTTGTGGTTTCTCTTCCTGCTCGCTTCCTCACTGCTCAGAATCATGCCCACGTCTCAATTCGTCAACAGTTTTTCTGTATCTAAGTCGTCCGATGGTCAGTGGGTCGTCTTAGGGGCGGAAAATGGAGTATCTGTAGGTTTTTTCTGAAACTTCTTGGTTCTTGCATTTTCTTCATGAATATAAAAAGAACATTTATTTTAAATCACCAGGAAGTTCATGTAAAATTAACAGTTTTTCATTATTATTATTTAAAAAAAAAAACGTTGCCCCACACTAGTTGCCCACATTATGTAAGTCTTGATCCTTTCTTACCTCTTTAAGTGTTTCTCATACATTTGTATATTCAACACTTTGATTAACAGCTTGATAACAGATATCTCCTATATTCCAGGACTTACAAACGTTGTCAAAACTAATTATTCACTTTTTCATACCAAAAATAACAATAATAAACGAAAAGTTACAGAGTATGAATTAGAATTGCCGGTACCCAGAATCGAACTGTTTAGACCTAGCTGTTTTTACACGGCCCCTCTTATTTATAATTCAATATCCTTTCAGAAAATGCTGTATAGTTTTAAAAAAGTGGCTCATTTCGCAAAGTTTTTATTCTATAACTGAATTCAATAAAAAAACTTCATGTCAATCATATCATTACAGGAATGCGTTGTAGATTATCTTGTTATTAGTTGTTGTGATTCCTACCTACTGTCTTTTATGTTATAACTTGTTTTAGATTGTATGTGTTGTTAACTATAAATATAATTCCATAGTCTATTTAATTAAGAACATTAAATTTTGTGATAAGCTTATTAAACATAAGAGATTAAATACCTAGTTAAATAATGTGTTGAATAATAGTTTGAATACCTAATAAAAATAACGTTATTATTTTATAGAGATTATCTTTGCTCTCTCACATGAGCTCCCGTCATCCTCTTCGAACAGATCTGCTTATTGTAAGCACTTTAACTCATATCTTAATATTTGCATTTCAAATGTCGAAATTTGTAATTGATCTAATAATAAATTTATTTATACCATCTTTTGTACCGCATTTAATGCATATAAATGGCTTTAGTTTGACTTAGAACCAGCTAGGGCACCCTGGCAACTTGTTGTTTACTAGTAAGTATGACATACCTTCGACTTTTTTTTTCGTTTTTCACCTCTATATTCACCATTGTCTGTGTCGCATAGATTAGTTCTGTGTTCCACATTCGCCGCACGCTTATGCAGATATTTGTGACTATGCTGCGATCGACTATCATTTGTGCAGAGAAGGAACATAGATATTGCACGACTTAAAACACGATACAAGAACATATACTGCATGATAGTAAAATTTTATCCGTTGCCTGGCTGGAGGCTCTAGTTTAGTCTCCACACTTCCAAATAAAAATTGGAATCAAAACTTTTTGTAATAGGTACTATAAAAAAACATTTGCCTCCCACAGTCAGGTAAAATGACACGCCCCGCTTAAGCTTTCCATTACAAAAAAATAATTGATGGAATCTCCTTGGTGATATTAACTTCTTGGATTTGCCCTGTATCTAATAGAACAAAAAAAAGTTTTGATACAAACACACACTCATGTTTTAATACCCCTTATTATGCAACAGTTTCATAAACTACTATTATGTTATCAGGAACTGGATAAGATGAAGATGATGACCAGGTAACTAATACAGCACTTGGTGTATATACCTAATTAAACAATTACAGGAAAATAATCACAAACGAACTTAGTTATTTGGTACAGATTTCTTTAACTACAGTAATTTACTAATTAAATTTTAGTTTAAAACACTGTAAGTAGCAGTGTCGATAACGGCCATAATTTAGAGACTGTAAATAAATGTTGTTAAGTTTGACGCAAACAGAATCGCCCCCAGTATCCTATTTACAAAGACTCTCTCTGCCTAGCCCACCATGTTGTGGTCGGCTTCCATTCTAGCTGGATTCAGCTGAGTACCAGTATTTTACATGGAGCGACTGCCTATCTGATCTCCACACTCCAGTAACTCGATACTCCTCGATACTCCTTAGCAAGATTGGTGCCGGATCTCAGGCTTCGAATCCGGAACCGACTCCCGGAATCCGGAATCGGGATCCTATTAACAAAGACTAATTTTATAAAGTTAGTTTCTTGAAACTGGCACAATGTTATATCGTATTCAATAGCGTAGGTGTTGATGGTGTTGTTGTAGTAAAAACTATTTTTTTTTGCTAAACAAAAAATAATAAAATTGAAAGCAATGTGGGTATTTTTTTCTTCACAAATAGCAACACTGTATTATGATAACTTAGATTATTCTTATATTTGTTTGATGATCGATTTACGTAAAAATAATTAATAAAATATAAGTAACTACTTGTAACATGTAATTTGATTAAAATTTTTGTTTTCCTGGAATGCTATGACATCCCTTTACGCTACAAACTGTCATTTTAAATTGTTTTCACGGGAGCTGTGTTCGACGGAACGTGACCTTGCCTACTGATGGCTTGCCGAGAGAAGTTAGCCACTATGGCTAAGTTTTAGTTGCCTCACTTTTTGCACTCGTACTAGATTTCTATGCGTTATTATTTAAGGTGTTTATTTAATAATTAATGTACACACAGAATAATCCAATAATAATCTTCTCCTACTCTGTCCTTCTCATACTACTGATTCTGTTCATTCTTCCTTTCATATTCAGTCTATTCTTCTTTGGAACGCGCTTCCTCTCGAAGTCAGGACGGCCACCAGTCGGTATGCTTTCAAACAGAAATTGCGGTTTTATTATCAGCAGGGGGGAGGGTCATCTCGGTAACTTATTTTTATTGGTTTATTAAATATATTTATATAGGTATTTATTAAATAAAATATGTATGTATGTGTATTTAAAGCATTATTTAAATTATTATTATTTTTTGTTGCCACGTTTTAAACAATGCACCTGCCATGTTGTCTCTCCACAACTCTTGGTTGACTGGTAGAGAATGCCTAAGACATTAAGTCCGCCATTGTACTTTTGTGCATGAAGTTTAAATAAATAAATAAATAATACATAAAGACAATACATCAAGACAATAGAGTACAAAGGCACTGCTTATTTCTTAAGAAATTACTACCAGCAGACCCGCGAAAAGCAAAAAAATTAAAAAGAAATGTAGACAATAATAATGTGTGTGAGAACAGGAATAGAAGATAAGTGAATGACTTAAACTAAGATATAAAAACATCCGCAACTACACAAATAGCGTAATGGTGGATATGTAATGGATAAAGTGATTAATCAGGGCGTTATGTTTAATGCTCGGTCTTTATGAATGTAGTCAAGTCAAATCGGGAAATGTAATGAATAATTCATTTAAATTTTTAGGTATATTTATCACATTGTATGGGCATTATGAATATTGCTATGTAACGGTTGGACAATTCGATAATTGTGGTGAATGCAAATTCGATAATTAGTCCAAGAGCAAGCGAAGCGAGCTCGGTACCTAAGAGCACCTCGACACGGATAGGTTAGGTTCGAAAGAGATGACGGGAGCTAAAGTGAGCGAGCAGCTCCCGTCATCGCCTTCATGTTTGGTTACTTTAGACCCTGCAGGCAGTAATAGGAGGCCCGCGCAGTGGGGATCCGTTGCTTAAATAATAATCGTACTTACCTATTCTTAGCTATAATTGTGGCATGGATATACATATTAATCACTCCGACAAAGTGGTAAAATAAAATCATGAAAAACAAATTTCAAAATTTGTTTCTTTTTTCTCGTCTACTATCCCTTGGTGCGGAGTAGCGTTGGATAGGCCTTTAAAAAATATTCTGTGTCTGTTAAAACCGTTTTGATTCAGGAATCCATTTGCGTAAAATTAAGACGACGACTAACGCCAACGACCTTGAGGGAATAAAACGCGCACTCGTTTCACACCCGCGCGACCCAAAATTTTGTAGTTTTTTGTATTTTCCTTATTATTCTATGACTTAAAAAAAAAGCCTCAGATCAAAATATAGATAATTAAATTATCTTTGAGATGGTGTTGATTTCATTAAAATACGCTCAGCGGTTTTGGTGTGATTGTCGTGGTTTTGTCCGTTTTAGACATAACTTTACAAATTAATTACACTATGTTATACAAATAAAAGTCAAAAATTGCTCAGATAAAATTATTAAGAAAATATTTTAAAACCAGCTACTCAAGGGAATCGGCGCCTTAAGCTTTAAATTGCTAATTTTTGTTGTCAAGTGTGGGGGGGGGGGAGGCACTGGCAAGGGGGCATTTAGTGTGGGGCCCTGCCAGCTAAATGGTTGATTTCGGAAATGTGGAAAAATTCATGGCAGTAGTTTATATAACTAAATTAAAAGGAAACCTATCACAGCTAAGTAGGCTGTACAACTTTACGAGTAATAGTCGACCAACTTATAAAATGAACTTTGGAAAGTTAAAAGAAATTACAAATTCCATAGAAAAATTACTTACATAACGTTGCTGTGTAAAACAGATAGTAATAAGTTTATTTTTCATGTAAAAATTTCATCATCATCATCATATCCGCCGAAAGACGTCCACTGCTGGACATAGGCCTCCCCCAAGCGTCGCCACATTGACCGGTCCTGTGCGTCCTAGTCTCGGCTTGCGGCATAGTCTCGTGCCGTATACAGTCCCGTGATGTTCCGTCGCGTGCAGGCTCGTCTACATTTTACTAATCTGGTCCTATACTGAAGTTTTAGCTCTGGCGTTCGCTCTTTGAACAATTGACATCCCCGACTGAGGGCTCCGTGGCGGGTGGAGAGCTCCAACGGTGAAGTTTTAAATCCGAAACTGGATGAAGAGACTAAATTAAAAAATAAAAAGTCAAAAGCCGCGTTCAGGAAGTAAAATATCACAACACACGCAATTCAGATACGCGGACAGTTGAACTCCATATTAGATAGATGGAGTTGTGCATTTGACGTAATTTTCTGAATGGTGGTGTTAAGATTCTCCACAAAAGAATAATCCTAGAAAAAAAGTCAGATTTCTACTGACTAAAAACCACAACGGTGTTCCATCCTATGCCGGGGGTCGCGGAAACAACGAAACTTCTGCAACCTCCGGGTAGTGCCAGCCCGCCTCTGTGGGCCTCGACTTTGGGTTGGGGGGGAGTGAGGTGCTTGACTCTCCCCGCGATATCTAAGAGGGGCGCGCGTGGATTACTACGCTCCACCACCTCGGGTTCTGATGTGTGGGGGGCGACGGATGTCTCCGAGTCCAACGCCCCTGGACCAATTTCGGGGGGCTGGAAGAGGACGTTATCCGCCCTCCGCCGACGCCCGGCGCATCTGCAGCTAATCGGGTCAGTGGATGAAATCTCCCTCTCCCTCTCCGCAGACGACTGTTTCGCAGCAAGATACCACCGCGTCCCAGGACTCCTCGCTGCCGACCATAGACTCGACTACGGCCGGCAACGACAGGTCACTGCCTACTTCAGAGGCGAGGGCACGACATGGCTCCTCCCAACCGGCATGCTGCCAGCGCATGCCGCGCCGTGTCCTCCCGGCATTCGATGCAGTAGTGACACTGGGCGTCCGGCTCTCTTTTTATGCGACACAGGTACTTCCCGAAGCAAGGTAATTTCTGCCCTTTTTTCTTTTTTTTTTAGCGTTTAGAAATGCTCATGCATTACACTGCGCTACCACGGGGAGATAGCGCAGTTATGTGGGACTCTAACCCACTAAAAGTTGCTTCACGGTGTCCTACTGTGCCGCTTTTGGCGGGAACACGGGCACGCGGCAGCATACATCCGCCAACCCGCCGCGGCTGTCCGTCACCGGTCCCTCCTTTGTGGAGTAGCCCCCGTCACCGGCGTACGAGAACACGTTGCTCGCCATGACCACCCCAGGGACCAAACCGGCACATGGGTACCAGACGACCCCGTGTGTGGCACCCTTGGTCCCCATAAGACGGGTCAGGACAATGGCCCCGCCACCTACCACTTTTCGGCCGCAGGGGAGAGCGGCCGAAAAGTGCTATACCGACACTCCTCCTCCCCTGCGGCCCCACCGCGTCCGCCATCAGACGGTGGCGACCCCGTGCAGGCCGCGGAGGGTAGGGCGAGCAGCACACCGTAATACCGGCACTCCTCTCCCGCCGCGGCCTCCAACCCTCAGCCGCGATGCCTACCATACCACATCGCAGCCCGCCTTAGTTTCGATGGCGCCCATACGGCACCGCAACCTACATATTGGCCGCTACGTCGTCGGCTTATCGGCAAAAGCCCTGACGAGCGGCCCCTCCTCGGGTTCGATGTTCGGTTCCTTTGCTTCACCGTGGTTGTCTAAGCCACTGTTACTAACTTCCCCCCCGCCTCGACAATACGGGAACCCACCGGGGGGGGGAAGGTAATTTCTACCCTACCCCAACCTACTTACCTGCCGTAAGTAGGGTAGGGTAGGCAAATGACGGGAGCGAAGCCGCGGACACATCTAGTTAAAAATAAGTATTTTAGGCCTGAGTTCAGTACTATGCCAAAGAGTTTCTGCTCCATTTCAGACCTTCTTAGTGCTCTTACAAAATTATCCGCCGTGTTTTATAAGTTCTCATAACATTACACAGCTGGGTACGAAACTAATTTTCCTTTACATTTTCTTCTTAAAGATAGTATGTACATGAAAAAAGCCTAAACTATTTTCTTCTACAATATTGCGAGCCCTACAAATTACACACAATTTTTGGACAGCCAAATTAGTTGTTATGAATAGCGCTATTAGAGGTTATGGGTTATGGGTACTAGGAATAGAGTTGAAATTCTGTTTTATTGACCGACTTACCAAAAAGTAGGAGGTTCTATGTTCGACTTCATGTACGTTCTTCTTTTTAACCGACTTACCAAAAAGGAGGAGGTTCTATGTTAAACATTATGTATGTTATTTTGGAACGAAGTTCCTTATCGCGCGTTGTGAAAGGGGGCTAGACGGAAAAAATTCTTACGAAAAGTTGGTTGTCACGACACTTGTTGCTATAGTTGTAAGCCGTGCGGCGTGCGCGTGTTTCGTGCGTGTTCTAGCCTATACGCTGTTTTGTCATACATATATATATATATGCACATGTATATATGTGTGTATATGTATGTATATATATATATGTGTGTATATGTATGTATATATTTAGTTTCTTAACGTTAGACGTACAAAACCCTACACCACAGGCCGACTCGAGTCGACACTACTCGAAAACCGACCCCGAGCCGCCAATAATAACGAACCGGCGATCTAATCAGAAAACCTAAAAACCTCCATATCTCGGAAACGGTTGGAGCTATCTCAATTCTGAGTAAAAATTTGCCCCCCTGCCGGCCATCGCTTCAGGCCGGAGAACAAGATAGGGTAAAACCCCCCCCTCCCTTAACTGTTCACCTTCCCCCCCGCAATTTATTTTTACCCCATTCTAAAATATCAATATGAAAAGTCTATAAAATCGTGCAACAAACCCCTCCCCCCCTCACCCCTCCCCCCACCCCCCCTCACTCCACACCCGCTCTCATTTACTCGAAATCCTTTTCATAAAATAATTTTAAAACATTTTTTAGGTGAGATCGAAAATATACGAACGACCGAACCAACTATTCAAATTGTAAAATCCACATTTGTTAACCGTCACCTAGCGCCATCTGTCGCCATCAGATGGAATTAAAAAACATTAATTTAAGAAATAAAATTGTATCTCGGCAACGGGAGGAGATAGGCCAAATCTAACAACAGATTAGAATATACTATAAATATGTTATAAATTGTAATAAATATAGTATATTCTAATATATATATGTGTATACACATATGTATATATACTAAAGGAACTTCGTTCCATCCGGGTGTCCCTTGACACCTCTCAAGTTTTTTTTTTTTGTTTATGTTCACCGATATCTCCGTCAATTGTGGACCGATTTAGAAAATTATTTTTTTGATTGAAAGTGCATATTTCGAAATTGGTCCCATTTTAATTTGGTGAAGATCTGATGAAGAACTTAGGAGATATACAACAGAACTCTTCAATAAATAACGGAAAATCTCTCGGGATTGCTGCAATCGCATGTCTGTTTATTGTTTATACCATTTCATAACATAACATCACGCCAGTACGCTCGAAAGGGGTACGCAGATCCCTCATGTCACCGATTACGTTCAAGTTTCATGTTATTCGGGTAATCTATTCTGGCGTTATAGGTACTTACTTACTATACAACTGCCTATTAGGTAGGTACAACTAAAAAGGGTAAAATAAAAAAACTTTTTTGCCAAAAAAATACTACCGACTTCCAAATAAAAACTACAAAGTGAAAAATAACTTTATTTTTGGAAGTCGGTGTTTCATAACGCAAAAAAATGGTACCTACCAAAGACACCGCCTTCCAAAAATAAAGTTATTTTTCACTTTGTAGTTTTCTTATTTGGAAGTCGGTAATATTTTTTTGCAAAAAAAGTTTTTTTATTATTGATAGGGTCTTGCGTTCCAAGAGCCTCTACCAAATTATCGTCATCAATGGTCTAGGTCATCATCATCATCATTTCAGCTGAAAGACGTCCACTGCAGGACATAGGCCTCCCCCAAGCGTCTCCATACTGATCGGTCCAGTGCGTCACGCATCATTCGGATTTTCGCAGTCTTAACCAGGTTGTTGGTCCACTTACAGGGAGGCCTTCCAACGATGCGTCATCCGGATCGCGGTCACCACTCCAGAACTTTTTCTAGATACCAACAATCTAAGGGTCAGATAATAGTCTAACCGGATGGAACTGAAAAGCCTACGATGAATGATACATACATGAACGTTGTCGGTCTTCTACAGACTGTA
This sequence comes from Orthosia incerta, assembly GCA_948252205.1. NCBI lineage: Eukaryota > Metazoa > Arthropoda > Insecta > Lepidoptera > Noctuidae > Orthosia > Orthosia incerta. The sequence continues at coordinate 24,694,440 of OX411758.1, forward strand.
TTTTGGCGAGTGTGCTCATGAACTCCACGACCTCATCCCATTTACCATCGGACATCTAGACGCACTGCAAGCCATCCTCACCTAGTTGCTATTCCACCAATTCGCACCAAGCGCTTCCAAACATCCTTCATAATGCGCACAGCAAAAGAGTGGAACTCACTGCCTGCGTCTGTGTTTCCGAACGCATACAACCCGAATCTCTTCAAAGTTAGAGTGAACAGGCTTCTTCTGGCTAAGCTCACTCCATCGTCGACTTTGTCTCTGTCACCTCTGACCTAGACTAGAGTCAAGAGCAAACCCATCACAAATAAAAAATATGTGTCAGTGTGGGTACACAAGATTGTCAACCCTGTTATTAATCGTTCTGGATTATTCCCATCACTGCGTCATTTTCTGTTATTGTGCTGACACGAGACAGGCTCACTGATGAACACGAGCCTTCTAATTAACCAGGGTCTTAAATTTCATTATTGCTCGCTACAGACTTAGCTAGCTATCTAACCTTGAGCTATCATGTTATTTTAGTACATTATCCCATGTCTGATTGTGTATTTTTAACACTCGACGGAAAAAGACGGGCGTTATAAGTTTGATGTGTGTGTGAAGTCTTTGAAAATGGTAAAAAGTGAAAAAATAATAATAGTAGGATAAAACGCATTGGAAAAGGAAGAGAATGTAACAAAAATGGAAGGAAATAGTTATTTATGCTACAAGTGCGGAAAGTAGGTGATTTTCGATGAGTGCGAGCCGGAAATCATCTTACGCACGTGTAGCATACAATATTTTACTATGCATTGTGCGAGGAAATAAAAAAAAATATCTGAACCAAGCAAGAAATTAATAAAATGGCGCTTATTCAAGGGCGCTCAGCATACCCACAGATTAACTAATAGTTCATAGTTTCTCGGGCATATCTACTGCGCATGTGCAAATAGCTGTCACATCGTAACGCAAAAAGGCACGAGCAAAATATTCATTCTGCCAAACTTGTTTAATGAATATTTAAAATTAATTTATTGATCAAAATCTAAATCTAGAGTAATTAAAACGCCTTAAATAAAGTATTAGTTTTGTTCTACCTTTTATATGAATGATAATCTGTAAGTACTTAACTAATTTTTTTAATCTTTTCTTAAATAATAAAAAATCTATGCTGAAGTTGGAATTAAAAATTAAAAAGTACAAAGTAAAAAGCACTAGTAAAAAAAGTTACACTTTCCACACAGTTTGGCTGCTTGGAAAACGCTCTTTTCGAGGACATGCACTGTAAAATAATTTACGGGTGATCTGAGGTCGGGGTGAGTTTTAAGGGTAAAAACGGTTACGTGAGAATTTTCGATTGAAAATTGGTTTTTTTTCGATATTAAGTCAAAATAAGTGAAAAATAAATATTTTATATCAAAACATTACGTACAGTGTATTTGGGACTTAAAAGGTAAGTTTTCACCATATTTCGTGTTTTTTTTTGTACAAAATTAAAATTAAGAAACCAAATACGTTATTTGAATTTTTTACATACTTTTGAGGTTATGTGAAAAAAGTGGTAATACAAAAATTGTAGATCTTTTTATCACCTACAACTTTGACATTGAACTTTATTCCATAGAACTTTTAGTTTTGCCGTTTTTACTTTATTATTTTTCCATCATTTTTGTTATCTTCTCTTTCTTTTCCAATGGGTTTCATCCTTATTTTTTTTTTTTTTTTTTTGCGTGTAGAAATGCTCATGCATACTGCACTACCACGGGGAGATAGTGCAGTTCTTAGACTCTAACCCACTAAAACTCCACGGTGTCCTCCAGTGCCGCTTATGGCGGGAACACGGGCACGCGTTAGCACTCACCGCGAACCCGCCGCGGCTGTCCGTCACCGGACCCTCCTCGGGGGATTACCCCCCATCACTGGCGCACCAGAACACACTGTACGCCGTGACCACCCCAGGGACCAATTCAGCACATGGGTGCCAGACGACCCCGTGTATGGCACCCTTGGTCCCACTGTGACGGGTCGAGGTCAATGGCCCCGCCACCTACCATTTTGCGGCCGCAGGGGATAGGGAGAGCGGCTAACGCTATACCGACATTCCCCTGCGGCCCCACCGCGTCCGCCATCAGACGGTGGCGACCCCGTCTAGGCCGCGGAAGGTAGGGAGAGCGGCGCACCGCAATACCGGCACTCCTCTCCCGCCGCGGCCTCCGACCCTCAGCCGCGATATCGTATGGGACCTGGGAATCTCCATAAGACATCGCGGCCCGCCTCAGTTGCGATGTCGCCTGTTACCAAGCGGCACCGCAACCTACTAGTTGGCCGCTACGTCGTCGGCTTAATCGGCAAAAGCCCTGACGAGCGGCCCCTCCTCGGGTTCCTCTTCGCTTCACCGTGGGTGACCAAGCCACGGTTACTGAGCACCCCCGCCTCGACAAAGCGGGAACCCACCGGGGGGGAATGGGTTTCATCCTACTATTATAATTTGGTTTCAAAAATTATCGACCCTGGTCAGTAGACCACAAATACACAAACACATAGTAATGTGTTTGTGTATCTGTCTGTGGCATCGTAGCTCCTAAACGGATGAACTTATTTTGATTTCGTTTGACTTATTTGAAAGGGGACTTTACCGAGAGTGTTCCTATCTATGTTTGGTGAAAATCGGTTCAGCTGTTCAAAAGTTATGGGCGTTTTACTATTTGAATCGTGGTGTTTTCGTAAGATAATCGTGTCATAATTACGTGTTCAATATTGTCGATCGAAGCGTGTCTACTACTAGATAAATTATGTAGCATGAAATAAAAATGAGTCGGGGTTTTTTTAATTTTATATTTTACTTGTGTACTTTAAAATTTCCTTTTTTTTCTTCCTAAAATATCATTTTAACCGTAAACGGTGATCAAACAAATACAATATAATGAGTCAACAGGTCCTAAGAACAGACAATAATATACAAGGTGGGCCAAAAGAAGTCATCCGATGTTGTTTGGCTCTCTTTTTTTTACTAAATGAAAAACTTCGATTCTGTTTTTTGATTATGTTTATTTGAACCATTATAATTTTATTGGTTAAGTCGAGAAGATTATATCGGCCAAATGGGCGCCGTCACAATTGATTGCCATACGGGCTCGTTTTATGGCATTTTTCATCACTTCGGCGAGAACTTCGTGCGACAGATTTTAGCACTACTCCAGAGTCTCGAGCTTGTTCACGTAAACACGGGACTTCAAAAAACCCCACAAAAATAAGTCTGGAACGCTTAAATCGGGTGATCTTGCGCCAGTGCAAATCGCCAAAACGAGAGATGAGGCGACCCGGGAATGGCTTCAGAATATCGGTTGTGGCTCGCGCAATGTGTGTCGTTGCTCCGTCCTGTTGGAACCACATGTCCCTCAGTCCTAATTCGTCCAATTGCGGCACCGTCCACTGTTGTCGTTTGGTCAGCGGCATTCTCGTAAAAAAACTACCCGATGACTCCTCCAGCGTGAACAGCGCACCAGTCACTTTGAGCGGGTGTTATGGCTCCTCGTGCATCACTCGTGGATTTTCTGTGCCCCAGAAGCGATAGTTTTGCTTGTTCACGTACCCGCTGAGGTGGAAATGAGCCTCATCGCTCATTATGATTTTGATCGAAAAATCATCCACTTCTTCCTCGAGATTGAGGATGGCTTTGGAGTAGGTTACACGCATTTGGCGGTCGGCAGGCAGCAGCTGATGCACGGACTGGACTTTGTACGGGAAAATGCGCAGGTCTTTGACCAAAATTCGCCTTAGGGACGTCCGGCTGATAACTAATTGCGTGGCACGGCGTCTGGTGGATGTTTCCGGCGACAGCTCGACATCCTCGGGAACAGCGGCGATATTCTCTGCACAACGGGCGCCCCGGGGCCAGCCACTCTTGGCAATGTCTCGTGTGGTCCCATACTCTTCAAGGTTGGTGGCCAAACGGCGCAGTGTTTGCACAGTCGGTGTCGGACGGCCGGGGAATTCGCACTGCGCTAACTCCACAGACAAATTGTTACGCAAAAAAATAGACACGATTATTCCGCGTTCTTGGAGAGTGTATCGCTCCATGGCTTGTTCACTTGTATTCTGCATATGTAGATATATGCGACAAGTGTCAAACAAATGTCAAAACAGATTTGTCATTGGCGGCCATTTGCAAAAATGAGAGCATCTTCCAATAGGGTGATTTCTTTTGGCCCACCTTGTATTTATTTGAAAGGCCTCCCAAAACTGGGAATTAAACTTCATCTTGAAAGCAATTTAATATAGGATGGACCTATTGCCATTTACCGCGTACAATCAACCCTTTTAAATGGGAACTTTGTAACAGAAAAACCCAATTACAGTTTTCCTCTCTTGGGAATAACCCTGCCCTTATGTTAGTCTTGATTGCTACCCATTAAAACAATGAGAGGAGTTTAATAATACGTTGTTAAAGGTAATCAAGATCACTGTTCTATTTATTTTAGCTTTTAGTGTAAAAGTATCTAGTACACTAGTACCTACTATTTTATAGAATTAGGTACCTAGTACCTACTCTAAGTAGCTGGTTTCAAGATTTTTATATGAGACTATTGGCCCACCCCGGCTTTGTCTCGGTCATAAAAATGTATCATCTGGAATAATGTGCCTTTCAAATACTGAAAGATTTTATCAAAGTGGGGTAGCGGTTCCAGAGATTAATTACCCTAAACGTCTGAAGAATCTCACCTAATTCGGGCTCCTTCTTTAAAATATTAGTTAAGATAGACATGAGACCTCGACACCTGATTAATGTTCAGAGGTACTAGTCAGTTAGAAAAATCAGACTCTAGTATTGCCAGATGAAAAAAAAGAATGTCGTGTAAAAGTGATCAATGAAATCATTCAATGACTTTGCCCGCTCTGAGTGAATCGAGAAGGTGAGTCAGACTTTTACTGACTAAAAACCACCCGTGTTCCTTCAGTTGCTTGTGCCAGGGCCGCGGTAACTCTCTTCCAAATTTATCCGCGACCCAGACAGGCATCGACCCTGGCGGACCCCGTCACTTTTGCTGACGTCATCTCTTTGAGGCGCGCGTGAAACACTACGTGCCGTAAACTCCAAACTGCAACCCATTACATGCCGTCCGCAAGCCCGCGCCTACGGTGGCCGAGATTCGGCTTGCCTCCTGCGGAGACTATGAAGCCCTAGACAAGTGACATATCGTCACCCTCCCCGCTAACTGTCGTATCTCACAAACTGTCGTATCTGCACTGACATTACCAACGTGTTCATAACATTATAATATCCTATCTGTATAATATACCATATCATTACAATAGAGCTATTTGTGACGGAGGAGATTTGCACTAACTACCTTAGTAGAAATTTCTGTCCTCAAACAGATTTTCTGTGTTCAAAGCATATGCATATATGTGTTTGAAGCATATGCATGGCGTTATAACTACAGGTACTGCGACGTTTCCAGCTTTGCCTTACAGACGGGTAGCCGTGCCTTAGAAACCCAAAAGGATTGCCCAATGGCATAATTGATGAATTCCAATACAAACTATCGTCCCCTATTGAATCCCTATAGAAAATGCATTTTCAAGAAACCTTATTTATTGCTCGTCTTGATTATAAGGAATTCTTATGGAGAATTTCCTACATTAAAACCCAGCCAGTGAAAGAATTTAGGAAATGTCTACCATCAAGTCGGCTGCGAGCATGTGCGGCGAACATGCTCGCAGCCGACTTGATGGTAACAACAAAAAAAAACTGGCCAAGTGCGGACTCGCGCACGAAGAAGGGTTCCACTATCGCAAAAAACGGCAAAATAATCACGTTTGCTATATGGGAGCCCCACTTAAATATTTATGTTATTCTGTTTTTAGTATTTGTTGTTATAGCGATAGCAGAAATACATCATCTGTGAAAATTTCAACTGTCTAGCTGTCATGGTTCATGAGATACAGTCTGGTGACAGATGGACTGACAGACAGACAGACGGATCGTGGAGCCTCAGTAATAGGGTCCCTTTTTTACGCTTTGGGTACGGAACCCTAAAAATTTATCACTTGATCATAAATTAATAGGATTGCTTAGTACGTAGTTTTCTCCAATAATTTATCATTTTCATCTTAGTATCGCAAACTTACAAAAGTACTTACCCTAGTTTCTTTGTTTTTTACTTCAGCATAATCGTAACTTATGTGCTCCAACTCCAAACTGTTTGAACTTAGCAAGCCTTGTAAGTTATCTGGGTGTTAAAACTTTTTCTAAGGAAGCTTGGGATAGGAAACTAGGGAGACAGCATAGTTCAATATAATTTATTATCATTGATAAAGATTTACCAAGCGGAATGCGGAACTGGGTGTCAAGTCCAACATTAAAAAAAGTGGGTTTTTTGACCAGAGTTGTCGTTGTGTGTCTGGTGGAAAACTGCCCGAAGGTTGTTGTCAATGTAATTATAACTTCTAATCACGCGGTGAGCCTTGATAGCTCGATGCAGTATTTGTGTGATATCAGCTCCCGTACAATGAAGTATCAAAACTATTATAGTTCGACTGTGAAAAAGGGACAGATGTATACAAGATAAAAATGATGATGAAGATGTATACATCTATCACTTACGCTCACTATTAATGACCTTACTCTAAGAGCTTATGGTCAAACCCCTGGTCTTTTTTAACCAACTTCAAAAAAAGGAATAGGTTCTCAATTCGTTGGAATCCTTTTTTTTTTGGTTATATATGTTACCCGATCACTCAAAGACGCCTGGACCGATTTGGGAAATTCTTCTTTTGTTTGAAAGGATTATACAGTATGCAAACGAAAAATGAATTCTTTTCCGAAGTCGGTGTCAAAAAATGAAAAACCAATAGGTAGTAAAGATACCGACTTCCCAAAAGAAAGTTATTTTTCGCTTTGTAGTGTTTTGCTTAGGAGGTTTTATTTTTTTGTTAAAAATTTCTTTTTTGTGTAATTTGTAGAATTAAACAAAAATTGGACTCATTATCTTCATTTCAGCCAAAAGACTTCCACTGCTGAACATAGTTATTTCCTCTAGTGTTGCCACACCCAATGGTCCTCTGCATGTCACATTCAGCTCTCACCAGGTCAGCGGAAGCCTATCCAACGCTGCGACATCTGAAAATGGGCTTACCAGGATATCATAATCAAAGATCGGTTAATTTCATCTTATTCAGTTTATTATGTACAAGTTTACCAATAAATAGCTAGACACATTATGTACCTAGCCGTATTACATTACGGTTACGGCGTAGACAGAAATGGTACTAGGCAGATGTTTTGAAATTATCATTACGATGTAGATGAATTCGGTGATTATAAAGTAAATTACACAACAGTCCTCGCAAATATCATAACATTGATTTATGTCTAAAATATAAGTTTTTAAACTGTCATGGTCACTAAAATTAACATTAGAAGCGGGGTATTTACCATGTTTACTGTTTGTTGCGAGTTGCCGATATTTCGGTGCTGTTGCAAGCACCATGATCACGGATAAACTGAAGTTATTGCGGGTGGGTGTTTATGAGGAGACAAAACCCACCCGCAATAACTTCACAACAGTAAACATGGTAAATATCCCGCTTCTAATGTTAATGCTATTATGTCTTAAATGTTTTTCAATGGTATTTCAAAAGGGAATTTAAAATGCTTATTTATCAGATCCGTACTACAGAAAAATTCAACTATTTTAGGTTACACTAGTCGAAAATTTTCCCATACAAACGTAGTCTAGGGATTATTCCACTGTTTGACGATGTACGTTCAAAATAAAAACTGACATCAATTTGTCTCATCATTATCTAGCCCTGTATGGAAGCGAAAAAGTAAAAAAAGAAAATTTTTGAAAGTTATGAGCTTCGAAAGTTCCACATTTGGACACTAATTTTAACGCATTTTTGGGCGCAAATAAATACTATAAGAAGATGGAAAATTGCAAAACCGCCTCCATTCAGGGATTGATTAGTAGTTCAGCAATGCAAATAATTTTATATTGAACAGATAGATTTAGTCGTTTTTTCATGATATCTAGACTGCCAAAGGTCTGTTTATAAAATTTCGGTTTCGTCCTAAATCATTATCCATTTCGCAACAAATTTGCAAAAGTGTGTATTCGTATCGTACGCCAACTAGCTTCCTACTGCTCATCACAGCATCTATCTCTTCCGCACGTGTTGTCGGTTGACATAAAATGCATTTTAACCCCGCGCACAAAATAGTTCGTGCCGTCGACTAGAGATAAGTCCGCAGTTGTGTTGACTATATTAAGACTATAATTATCCGCGGATATCAAAATCTAATGAAAACAAAACAAAAAAAAACTTAATTGCAAGTTACTACACAGCCAGCGACCGTTAAACCCAAAGTCATTTGTAAACGTTTAAAATTAAGAATTGAGATTATTAATTTCATTTTTATCATCTGCCATTACGTCTGCGGAGTTTCGCCTCAATTTTATTTAACCTAGTAGAAAGTGACCTATTAACCTAGAAAACATCAAGTAGTTTTATTTTTACCTACACACACACCCCCGCTTTTCAAAACTACCCGAAACCCTGCCTACCCCGTGAGGGCCCCAACTTAGTAATACACATATTCTTACTTAAAAACGGTACCTCGTGGCCTCGGTGCGAAATTCAACTTTTTAGTATCCTCACAGGGATCCAAGTTTTAATATAAGAGGAAAATTGTATAAAGGCCTGTTCAGGCGTGCCAAATCGCACCACCATCTGTGTAGTCTGCCAATTTTGTTGGTGTTAGCTGCTGGTCTTACTAAATTCAGCTGAATGTTTTAAATGAAGCGACTGCCTGTCTGAATACCACAACCCAGCAATCGTGCATAATGGTACCCATTGAATCATTTATGTTTAAGTCCCTTAACATGGAGGCAAAACTACTGCAATGATGGAACACCCTTTGCCTGAACTGGGAACAAAACCTCCATATCCCTGAGTATTATCACTTAGGCCACTATTCGAACAAGAACATTTGTAACCACATTTTATGTGTGATCTACTGTGTTTAAAATTAATCTCACGTCTAAACTGGCCTTAAGGTGGGCTATGTTGTGACTGTCAGTGGCGGCTGGTGGATCATAGTAGTAGTAGTGCACTGTGCCGTCTCCTCACTGGGTAATTGTGTTAGATTTACTAAAATTCACAGGAGCGTATGTAAATCGGCAAACCATCTCGCTAGCGACTTCTAATTCGACGCCAACGCCATCTAGTTACGTCGTTGTACAACTTGTAATGTTTGTACTCGACCCAAAGATAAAATTCGTTCGTCAAACTTCGCCCGCTCTCGGTAATCTTCGGTTCGCTGGGACGGCGCACGAGAATGGTCATATTTTGCCGTACATTTTCTATTGAACTATCTCTTTCTCACGCGCCAGGCGTTTTCGCTTGTTTCTTGTAGAATAGTATATACTCTCGCCGTGCGCTTTAGCCTAGCGCACGGGGAGTATTTTTTACAGCAATATACGTCTTATAACTTTAGCAAAGAGCTTAAATTTGTTCGTTATAATTTCGTAAATATTGAATAGATCGTTAATATATTTTATTTTATTTTTTAACCTATTCAAATCTGGCAGTTCAGTGCACGAGTGAACTTAAAGTACAGCCGCCTCTGGTGACTGTATCCATAGTAGCAAAAATGAGTGGCACGTCTAAACAGACCTTTACGCTTGTTGTGGCTGTAATAAATGGCATTGCGTTTCTTATTTCGAGAGAAATGTTGCTTTATGATTGATTGTATAACTTTGGTTCTTTTCTTATGGTTTTTCCTGTTTATGGTATGATCCGCTCAGGGGAAAACTTTTATTGTATTAGTGAAAATGATGGAAGTTTGAGATGAAGTTAAAAACATTGCTTAAGAAACATGTTTCTCCCTGTCTCGGTTAGTTTATTCGCGAATTAGATTTATTTTTGTTATTAACAACTTTGTCTTGTACCATGTCTGTCTAAATATTACTGAAATTCTAAATAGTAGAAAAGCTCGAAAGTTTTCACATTTATTTACAATCTTTAAACATTGATCCTTGAAAAATGTTACAGTTGGTGTAACAATTAAAAGCCAATCTAGGCATTTTTATTTCTCTTCACATTTTTCGTTACTTTTATTCGTTCGTTCTAACTAAACATTTAGATATAAATTAGATACTGTTACAGTTTACATCTAGAGATCTCGTATAAAACATACATTTTTAATTTAAAAGTAGACATAAAAGGTTTTTTACAGTTGAATAATTTTCGATTCGTTATTCATCTAGCCTCAACCATCGAAAAATTACTGAAAATATAATCGATGATTTAATTGATATAATTAAATTATTTAAATTCTTCAACAAGTCAAAAAATTGGTTGTCTGTAAAGTCGGTTTACGGACGATAGTTTAACGTGACAACGTCACATACATAACGATACAATTAACGTCATTGTAACGTTACGATTATAACTTTAAAATGAGCGTAAAGTTACATTCAGCGTAACGTTGAGTCATCCTTTTTCGTACGTGCAGCCGGTGTGCATCGATTTATTAGACGTTGTCACGTCAAAAACCTTACATACTCGTATCTACATAGTTTCAAAAAACTGATACGAATGTACGCGCATTTTTTTACAATAATAAAAGGAAAAATGATTTTACAGCATAAATTAAACAATTAATCCTACTTTCACAAAAAAATACTTTTTGACGTGACAACGTCTAATAAATCGATGAACGCCGGCTGCACGCACGAAAAAGGATTTCTCAATGTAACGTTACGCTCAATGTAACGTTACGCTCATTGTAACGTTACAATGACGTTAATTGTATCTTTAAGTATGCAATCATTTCATCAATGTTTAGTTATGACGTTGTCACGTTAAACTATCGTCCGTAAACCGACTTTACAGACAACCAATTTTTATATTATAAAAAACAAAATAAACGACCGTGCTTCCAATTTACAAAAAGGCTGCTCATTATTCTGTTACCGCTCCATGAGATAAATACTTTTCTGTTTCTACTATATTTTTATTTTAAAATAAATTAAGATATTTTATCACGTCGACAACTACAAATTAATGTGATTAATTAAGTTACTTAAGTCGTCAAAAATATTCTCAAGACTTTAAACTAAGGGTGTTTATATTACAAAAAAAAATCGTTAGTTTTTCTTAAGCTATGAAGTTATCTTAATAATAATAAAATATTTTTATCATTAATCTTTTCTAAAGTATACATATATATACTGTTTAAAATTATTTACAATAGTACAGAAATGCAGTTTGTTTTATTCTATCTTACGTTAACTTTGGTCACATTTATACACAAATATTTGGGTTACTAGTTCCTATACTGATTAAACTGTAAATAATTTGTAAAATAGTGCGTGATAAACATTGCAAAATGTTAAATGATTTTTACTTATTTCTAAACATGATTAATGCAGTTTCCATGAAATAAATTGACTAAATATTGGTGTATAGTGCAAAATCAGAACTAACAACAAACACACAGAAGTTCAAAGAGAACTATCGAAAAAGAAGATGTTTCAACAACAAAAATACATAAAAGAATAAGTGAACTAAATAAACTAAAAATAAAACGTATACAGCAACATGGCCAGCATTGTACGATCGGTTCTGTATAAACACGTCATTTCCTGCACCCAAGTGTACACTGTTTACTAAACAATAATAATTATAACATAAAATACCTTGTTTCTTGTTTTCGGATGTACTCCAAGAAATTCAATATGGCGGATGTGCGTATAAATAAATAAACTGAGATTTCCTTTATACAGGATTTGTTTTGTTCGTTCGATCATAGACAATATGGAGAATGGACTGAGCAATTCACACAATTGATCGGTCTGTAGAAAGAGACAAAATTAATGTGCGGCCAAAATATGTCTCAAAAGGTGGGCAAGGGGTATCGTTTTCCCCAATTACTGGTATGTGGAGGTCAGATAGACAGTTGCTCCAATTAAAGTACTTGGTACTCAGCTGATTCTGGTTAGACTTGAAATTGACCCAAACATAGTTGGGAAAAGGCTAGGCAGGCAGGCAGTAGTGACAAAGGTGATACTGCAAGCCTATGACCGCACGATCGTTTTGTCTTTCTCACACATTTCCTACTGTATTCACTTCACAGCCAGTTATGGTACTCTCAGTCCATTCCTCTCTGTCTTTGTGAGGCAGCACCCCTTTTGTTTAAAAAAGAGTCTAATCATCTAAAATAACACAGACTGGAAAGAAACGTTCCTATTTTAAAATAAATTAAAATGCTCCTAAATAAATGAAATACGATTAAAAAATAACAGCCAACAATGTTAGCGGTTTATCGCTTTCACCGACATACATTTTTAATTTTAGGGTAGTGCTTGCAATAAAAACTTTTTATAACCGCATTTTCAAGTGGTTAATTAATTTTCTGTAACAATAACACCCTCCCATAAAAATAAAAGCGTTTTTTTAACACAGATTCATTTTTCAAAAGTTCTAATAATTTGTTTATGTACAAGACTGAAAAGTTTAATGTAGAAATTCTTCGTTTGAATTTAAAATCGCGGTTTTGTCTTTTGTCACTTATTTAATGTCGGATTTCTACACTTGTTTTCCAAAAAATAGCACGTTTTTATACTATGCATGTCTTTTTAAGTCAAAATTGGTGTGCCAAAAGCCGCCCTTTGTAAAAAATTGACAAGACAAAGCTACAGTAATCGATGATAAAAAAGACGAAGTACGAATGTGAGAAGACATTTTTATCGAGAAAAATTAAACTCCGATGTTACTAAATTGAGTTATTCCGAATTGATCCAGCACCCCGATATTGAATAAGTGACAACCCTAACTCTCTCAAAGAACTTAGTTTGTGCTCCTAAGGTGAGATATATTTACAAGATATAGACTTCACAGTCATATAACTTTAAAAACTAAGATACTAATTTAAATGTCTGTTTCACCAAAACTTAGGCCGTTCTTATCAATAAAACTTTTAACTCGGTTTGAGAGTGTAAACTTTAGTCTCCAACTTTCAAAATGTCATATTTGTATATCTGTCGTAAGAAAACTACCTTATGTCTCTCAAAATATTGAAGTAATTTTGTTCTTAATAAAAGTGAATGGTTTGTCCTTTATATTCTTCCAAAATTGAACTCGTAAGATATTGTAGATGGCTCCAATTTCACGATAAGTGGCACAAGTGTTACGCCACAAGGATACAGTAATGAGGTCACATACTTTCTTAATATTAAGGAAACCGAGAAAATGAGAGATGAGGTCATACCGACGAGAAGGCTAAACCAATCAACTAGGGTTTAGAATTAGATATATACTTACGTTAGTAGCGTAATGTTAGAATATGTTGAAAGTTTTGGAAGTAGTTCTTGAAGGCTAAGGCCTTCAAGAAACTACTTTCATCTGGAAATGGAGGAGACCATTATCCTTGCTAACTGTACAAGAAGCAATACTGGTGAAATAAAGAGAAATCTTTGTGAATGAATTCATATACAAATAGTATCTAATAGTGAAACAGACATCCAAAAACAATTGACTGACTTACACAAAACTCATAACTTAATAAATATTAACCTTTCTTTTATTCTTAATCTGACAGCTATTCAAACTGCGATTGAACTTGAATTTAAAACCGTTTTTAAGATCCTCGTCACACAAATCTTTAGATTCATCTACATGCCTGTAATCAGCATTATCACTATGCCTTTCTTCAATCTTTCCATCTTTGAAACAATCATAATACGGTTTGCAATCAATACTGTTGGTACTTCTCGCGATATAAGTCTCAATGCCATCTCTATTCCGTATATCTGATAGAAGATCTTTGCCTAGTTGTCAATCTCTGCAGACATCAGTTGCTAGAGTGAATCTCGTTGCTGATTCGCTAATAGTATCGTCCCTCATTTTGGGCCGACGGTTTCCATTCATTTGTTCGATGAAAGAAGTGTTGGTGTTCCTGATGTAGTCTCGATGAATATTATGATTTGAGGGGGATAAGTGCGTCAGGCGGTAACTGACGTAAGAATCATTTCGACGAACCACGGTCCTTGTGGTGCCCGCCCTGGAGCTCCCGATTGGTGCAAAGGAGGTTCCGTTCTGGTCTGGTGTGGCCGCAGAATGGCAGCAGCAGAAGCATTTGAAGTACGATCTGTGGAATTCTCGGCGGAATTTACCTGCAACAATGGAGAATATGGAGTTTATTGTCAAATTTTTGGTGGGGACGTGCAGGGTGCATTGGAAGGTGTTGTTCTTGGAGATAACTTGGTGTTGGTGTATTATAGTTTTTTCGAGGATATGAATAAAAAAAACTCGCCATAATGGTGTATATAAATACGGTATAGCAAAATAAATACGGTAGGTATGACATTTCGTGAAAAGGAATATATTAAACCTCTATAAAGGTGTTTCCTATGCAGCGTTGATTTCTAAGAAACTCCTTTTGATTTTATAATCTTCATTGGAAACCTGTCGTTGAGGACTGCCATAGAAAGCTTTTAACGCAACGGTATACCATTATCATTAAGAAAAGCACTCAACTCGCGTACGTAAGAAACTGTTTCTTAATGGCGTCAAGAATTTACAATAAAAATCATGCAAGAGTGATTTTTTTATCAATTTTATTGGTCTAAAATGTGGGTGAGATAAATGTTAAGCGGTGTATCAAGCTTTTTCAAAATAATAAAGTTAGAAAAATGAAATGTTTATTTACCTATCTACTTATAAAAAAAGCATCACTATTCGACACGGTGCTCTTAAATATTTTATAGTGATTCAAATTTTTCACTATTAAAAGCTGTGTTGGTGTCATAATGTTCTAACTAAGTGATATTTTTCCAACAGCTTTTAAGGCTTCGTTGAATAATTGTGGGCATTTATGAGCATTATGTGTTTAAATATAAACTGAAGCTCTACCTTTAATAATGTGCCATTATCTTTTCACGGCATTGTACGAATAAAAATTTGAATTAAAATCTGACCGTAATTAAAAAGCGTGCTGTTTTTTCGCACCGAAGAGGTGTACGATATAAAAATGGCAAAAGTGTTATTCAACATTTATTTAACAGTCTACTTTGAATACAAAATCTTTTAATATTCGTGTATTTACAGTTTATTTAAACTTTTCCGTATCTAACAAATCTGTGAAAGTTATTCATAAAAGTTTCGAATCTTACCTTGGCACCGTTTAGAGAAAACAATGAATATTTGAAAAGATAGCGATGTGACATGACTTTGTACTCGGGTTTGTTGAAATACCTGTTCTATTGTTACTCAACATTATTTTTGGAATGGATTTGAGTTTTGTGTGGTTGGTATTAGATGATAATTTGTTTTACTGCCAGTATTTTTATTAGTATAGTTTTGGCAGAATAATTTAATTGTTTGTGGTGCTTTTATTTACGAATCTTTTAAGACCAATGAAAGTCGTTCTTTTGGATGGAAGTTCTTAAGTGGATTGCTTTTACTGGCAAACCACAGGAGGAGTCAGCGTCGTGAGTTTTAAAGGTAAACCATTTGAGTCTTATAACCTATAGATTTATTTACATATGAGTATAAATAGATTACACAAGTATTAAAGAAGCTTTGACTTAGGTTTGGTATAAACCTGTGTTGCAGAAATCATTGTCTAAAAGACATTTTTGTAACTCAGGTTTTTATCATTATCAGCCCATTGTAGTCTACTGCTCAAAATTCCCAAGGCTGGGAAAATGCCACTCCTTTTTCCTTTCAAACCTCTTTGCCTTCATCTATTATTAAGCTGATCAAGTAGTCAACATAGATTATGTCGAAAAGTAAACACAAAACAAGTCCAAAAATTACTAGATGTTTGAACGTAAATGAAAGAAAAGGTATGTAAGGATCGTATTAAGTGGCGTTCTGTAGTTTTTGCCTAGCCCCATGGGACAAAGGCGTGAGTTTACGTATCTATGTCAAAAAATCAAAGACAAAAATATTTATTCCAAATAAAAATATTTTCACAAATCCTTCTAAAAATATATTCACGAAATCTCAACTCGAGTGTAAGTAATGTCACATCACTATTTATGCTGTGCGGTACTCAGGAACGAAGGGTTTTCTGTTTACTGACCTGAAAAGCCTGGGAAGCCTGAAAGCAGCAAAATCTTGGTTGACGTATTTTTCAGGAAAAAAGCCAAGAAATTACGAAGAGGAATGATTTTTGTTATAATACTGGACACATTTATATGATAGATAAATGTAGAAGAATGAATGTGATGTACTGCAGTCCTCGGGCTGAAGAATCGCTTAGAATTTGTCTGTACATTTTTCGGTTACACGAATATATTGTTTAAGGTATATCTTTCGCCAGTCGATTCACCCTCGTGGAACTTGGGAATTATCCCACGGGAACGTTTTACCGTGATAATAATTATCCTTAAATAGGTCATGGTTGGCCGTGCGCCAAGTTTTATCCAAGTTCCTGTAGCCGTTGAGGCGTGATTCATTAATAAACATCCAAAATTCAAAACATACAGACTGACTTATCTATATATATAATATAAAACCAGCCAAGTGCGAGTCGGACTCGCGCACGAAGGGTTCCGTACCATTATCGCAAAAAACGGCAAAATAATCACGTTTGTTGAATGGGATCCCCACTTAAATATTTATTTTATTCGGTTTTTAGTATTTGTTATTATAGCGGCAATAGGAATACATCATCTGTGAAAATTTCAAATGTCTAGCTATCACGGTTCATGAGAATGGTGACAGACAACAGACAGACAGACGGATCGCGGAGTCTTAGTAATAGGGTCCCGTTTTTTTTTCCGGGCACCCTAAAAAGGCAATGTCCCGACTGACATCAACGTTTTCGGTAGATTTTCAGAGGATATTGATTTTAGACTGTAGGTGTAATCTTCGAAATTCGGTTCGGTCATTTTTATTTACTCTAAGACCGTCTGGGAGCTCAGTTAGATTTTCCACAACTGACCAGGGGACCAGAATCCTGACATAAAAAGAACGAGGTCTGGAATCACGAGTGGTGGCTCTCGAACTACCAGGAGAACAGAAACAAAGAAAACCGGCCAAATGCGAGTTTGAGTCGCGCACGAAGGGTTTCGTACCATTATCCAAAAAAACGGTAAAAAAAACACGTTTGTTGTATAGGAAAAATATTATATTATCCCCACTTAAATATTTATTTTATTCTATTTTTTTTATAATCTATTGGCTCGCGTTTGTTGTTATAGTGGCAATACATCAACTGTGAGAATTTTAACTGTCTAGCTATCACGGTTCATGAGATACAGCCTGGTGAGAGACAGACGGACCGCGGAGTCTTAGTAATAGGGTCGTTTTTCCCTTTGGGTACGGAACCCTAAATGAGTATATCCGGGGATGTTCGAGTCTTTATCATGTGTGCTAAAGACTCGAAACTACCAGAAAATCAGAATCATGAAGAAGTAGATCAAAAATCAAAAAATCTATATTAACCCAAGCGAAACCGGGGCGGGCAGCGATATTATAATATCAGAAAATGCAGTTTTATTCCCAAAACATTTACAATCGCTTTGATGTTGTCAGTTCATCTCAATCATAATGACTTTCGTAGTTATATACCTATATTTCATAATTATCTAATTATAAACTGTTTATTAAGTTAGATAATTGGATTTTGCGTTGTTTTAAGGAAATATTTAAGACGGAATAATTAATTAATTAAAAGTATGTTCAAAGATATTCTAATATTAGCTAATAATAACGTAAACAAAGATTTCAAATGTCCGTTAAATTCATCAGAAGTGGTTAATTATCCTAAAGCAATAGACCAATCTATCGCTATACCGAAATTTATCAAAAATGGTTCAGCCGTTTAGGCGTGAAAACAAACCGACCTTTCTATTTTTAACCGACTTTTCAAAAAGGAGGAGATTCTATTTTCGACTGTATGTATGTTTGTTTTGTTCGTCAATTATTAAAATCCTTTTTATGTTCGTGGAAATCGAGAGATGTATTCAAATTTTATAGACATATTATAATATAGTGATTTTGGTATTTCCATCAATATGAATATTCATTCAGGAAACATCATTTGGTTAAGTGGAACTGACAAAGAAGACTACAGATGACCACTGGACCTTCTCAATGATAACCATGTTTTGGGTATAGGATATTTGAACTAGTCAAATAATTGCGATGAAGCAAATTTAAATAAATGGTTCTAATGATAATGGTATCATTGAACTAATCTAGCGATGAACCCGGAAGCTAGGCACTGGAACCCCGAAATAAAACAATGTATGCCAGTCGTGTTTAGGGCTTGTTGGAATTGTTATGAGAAGCTCTCTGGCTATACATGATATTCATGGTAATTTATGGCACCAAAACTAAAAAGAGTAAAATAAAATACTTTTTAACAAAAAAATAAATAAACCAAAACCCAAAACAAAACACTACAAAGCGAAAAATTACTTTCTTTTCGGAAGTCAGTGTTAAAACGTAAAAAAATAGGTAGGTACCAAATACACCGACTTTCGAAAAGAAAGTCTTTTGTTTCGGAAGTCGCTTTAATTTCTCAACTTTATTTCGAATAAAACAAGTGTAGGAAGGAAGATATTCTTCGATATAATTCTCACAGCAAAATTATCAACGCTCTGTTTGACGGTTCAATCACCATTGGAACCAACGCGTGCTCCCGTCAAAACTGCCACACTTCAAAAATAGTGGTGGCATAAGCCTCAACTCTCAACAGCCAAACAATGTTCAATAAATTATTCGATCACTACTTTAGTGACGGGTATCTGTCAATGTTACCAGACAAAAATACAAGACCGTTAACTTTATTATTACTATGTTAACTATGTTATTTATTTGAAGGACGGCTAGATAGTTAAATTCACAAAAACTTCTAAAATCCTAATAAAGATTATGCTCCACTGTAAAACCTCTATTTAACATAAGAATACCATTTCTTCTATTTTTCTAATTATTACTACTAACTCAATATTTGACATACCTAATATTTATCAAGGCTTAGCTTCCAATTATTCTAAAAGCTCACTCTACATTTTCCTTACACGGGGGACCTCATCTCTTTACATTATATCTTCCTTATCTTTCTACCTTCATTTTAAAAATATGCAAGATATTTAGCTAAGAAAGTAGGTAAAAAAATAAAAAAAATGTGAAAAGATTATTGTAGGATTTTAGGGTTCCGTAATAATTTATCAATGTATTGGTATTTCTTAATAAATTATAAGAAATAATAAACATTATCACCAAATTTCAAGTTCTCAAGGTCAACGGGAAATGAAAAAAAATCCTCGGAGCATAATGTGTAACAGACGTCGGACCGACAGACGGACACGTGAGTGAGAGCAATGGGGCTCCGTTTCAACCCTTCGGATACGAAAGCATAAAAACAAAAAAAATGAGAAGAAAAAGTGCGGTCTATCTACTGACGAAGCTTATCAGCAGAACAAGTGACGCCTCAGGACTAGTAAGTAAGCCGGCCCCGAGTAATGGGAAGTGGTAAGTCCAATAAACAAAGAGACAAATGTTAGACTCCCACGAAATCATGTGTCTGATACTTCAGAGTAGGTAGAAGTATATGACACTTAAGAAAATGAGGATGGCAACAAATTTGTTTTAACAAAAGAATTTAACCGACTTCCAAAACAAAACATTACAAAGCGAATTTTTTTTTTCGGTAGTCGTTGTCTTTGGTAACTATTTATTTTCGTTTTTGACACCGATTTCTGAAAAAAAAAGTCTTTGTAGTGTTTTTATTTGGAAGTCGGTTTAATTTTTTTTTCCTTACCCTAATTTACCATGAAAATACGTATTATTAAAGATGACTCAAATAAAAAAAGAATCATAAAAATGTGTTGACATAGTATAAAGTTCTGAGAAAACACACATAAAAAAAATACAGCTGAATTGAGAACCTCCTGCTTTTTGAAGTCATTTATAAAGGGAGTGGTCAACGATTGAGGGTGACAAGTCGTGAATATGTGACACTAAGAAAAATATATATATAAAATATATTCTTTAAATATATTCTAAAGATACGAAAAACATTTTCAAAACAAATCAAATCCACCCAGCCTTTTTCCAACTAAGCTAGGGTCAGCTTCTTGTCTAACCGGATGCAGCTGAGTACCATTTTTTTTATCCGGCTCGAAGGACCAAAATGTTAGAAGCTTTAAATGGTATGTGGTGTAGGCTGGTAATTGATACAATTTGCTTGTTTTATTAATATTTCACTTTAAGTCACATGAAACGTGACGTACATGGACCAGAGGTTATAGAGAAGAGAGCGATGACAGTATTTTTACTCAGATAAAAGATATAACAACAGACTAACTAAGAAATAATATAATAACTTTGTGTTGCCTATCTGACCTCCCGATCCCAGTAACTGGGTAACACGCTTCCCTTTGGCAAGCCTGGTGTCAGATTTTATGGCTTCTGACTTTCCGTAACATACTACAGCCGGGATCAAAGGCTTAACGTGTTTTCCGAAGCATAGAGAAGACTCGGTAGGTAGTGGTTCATCATCTATCCACAGACCGACCTCGGATAGCTTGGTTTAATTTCGGAGATCGAACCGTGCGGCTTTTATTATTTAGGCACGAGTTGACAAACAAAAAAAGTATTTCACAAAAAATAAATAGACTTCTAAAAAAAACAAGAAAAATGGAAAAATTACTTTCGTTTCGAAAGTCGGTGTGCAAAATCGATAAAAGCAAAAATTACCAAAGACACTTGGTGAAAAAGTTTTTATTTCTCTCTTTTTAGTTTTTAGTACTCTATCATTAAAAAGTTAGCGAGATCTATAGTAAGGTACCTAAAGGATTGACAAAATCCCCATAATATCTTAATTTACACATTCGTGCTGTTTGTCGCTATGGAGCTCGGCTGAGTGTTCCATATCTTGAAAACTGCTGAACCGATTTCGATGAAACTTGTACTGTTCCCTAAGTTGAGAGATACTCAATTCTATAAAAAAGAATGATCACGATACTATAATAAGTTTTTGAGAAATGCGTGGACAAACATTTATACATACATATAAACAAACATACATACACTTATGACATTTGGCACACGTATTTACAAGCCTATAAAGAATAACATATGTAAATATTGAGAAATTCTAACAACGTTACAAACATACGTGACGAATTGATTATCTCCTTTTTTAGGGTTCCGTACCCAAAGGGTAAAAACCGGACCCTATTCCTAAGACTTTGCGGTCCGTCTGTCTATCTGTCTGTCTGTTACCAGGCTGTATCTCATGAACCGAGATAGCTAGACAGTTGAAATTTTCACAGATGATGTATTTCTGTTGCTACTATAACAACAAAAACTAAAAACAGAATAAAATAAATATGGAAGTGATTTTTTTGCCGTTTTTTGCGATAATGGTACGAAGGGTTCCGTACCATTATCGCAAAAAACGGCAAAAAAATCACTACGCGAGTCAGACTCGCACTTGGCCGGTTTTTTACGGAACCCTAAATGTGCTAAATCCGAAACGCACTCGGCCGGTTTTTTATTTTGGTACTGCAAAAAAAACACATTTGTTGTGTGGGGCTGGTTGTACTCGCATTTGGCCGGTTTTCTTTGTTTGCAGTCGGTAAAAAACAAAAAAGGATAGACATCGAAAACGTTTTGCAGAGGTCTCATCTGGTTCTTCATAAAATAAAACAAAAGAGAGTTTAGTGCTCCCATTGCTTCCTAACGACCAATACCACTAAAAAACTTCATAGTATTCGAGTTCTCAAATAAATGGTATATCTGAAAATATATCTTAACTAAAATGAAAGAGGTAAAATTGTTCGTATGTTTGTGAGAGGTATTCTCTGCACTTAATACTCTTCCGATTACAAAAATCCTTTGACTGACAACTCCACAATACATGCAACATTGTTTCCTGTACAACTACCTGCACCTTCCACGACTTAAATGAAGCCAAGGACCGAGCTACACAAGTTACTACATTTTAATCGAACAGAGTATTTGATTAAAATTTCGCAAAAATGTAAAAAAAAAACCAAAGGCAAAGCAAGACTAAGGGCCTTATGGTATTAAGTCCGCCTGTCATTGTGTACCGTCACCCATTTTCTTCACGAAGTTTCATCATCATCATCATTTCAGCCGAAAGGCTTCCACTGCGGGACCCAAACTTCCACCAAGAGTCCGCGTCACCACTTCGATCGGTCCTCTGCGTCTCGCATCCAGCGGATTCCGTAGCCCTGACCAGTTCATCACTCCACGTAGATAGAGGCCTTCCAACGCATGGAGTTTATAAAATAATAATAAAATAAATAGAAATAGCTTTATTCATTCTATACATGCATTTAATTTCCATAAAGTTATCACTAGTTGACTTGGTAAAATAACAAATAATAATAAAATCTATCTTCATGTGCCTTGATTGCAATCACATCATCAACCTATTAATGTTTCCACTGCTCGGACACAGGCCTCCTCTCTGTGAGAGGGAATGGACCGTGTTTAATACAGGCCTTCGGATTACAAAGCCAAGAGGCAAACGCTGGGGCCCATAGCAACGCTGCAACTCTTGGATCCTACCAGGTCTATACCCGCGAAACTGCGATCCGCAGCAGCGGTGAGCTAGGGGTTGGCTCTTTAGAGATATTGGTTCCTGTCTGACAGGTGGAAAGTGTTACTTACAACTATGCACTTAAACAGGCCGTAATCAACTACGCGGGCCCAGTGCGGGTTGGTGGATGTCACATGTGTTCGAATTATTGGTTCTAGGACATGCCGGCTTCTTCACAATGTTTTCCTTCACCGTTTTGAGAGCAGTGGTGATGAAATAATTTACAAAAAGTAAACCAGGGCTCGAACCCACGACCTACAACTTGTAAGTCGCGGCCGATACCACTAGGCCACCACTGCTCTCATTGATTGCAATTAATCAGATAATATTAAATAATTTAAACATTAAAATATTGCTATAATATCAAGAAATATTGAATCAAATTTGAAAATTTAATCTAGATATCAAATCAATATTAAACAATAAATCCTGAATCATAAGATTAAATTGTTCATTCAATTGCAATTGATTTACAAATTAGATACTGAACATTGCTTACTAAATTAGATAGTAGAATAGATTGTCAAATTAAATAAATAAATTATTAAATTAGATATTGAAAATTGATTATCAAATTAGATATAAGAATTGATTATTATATTAGATTTTAAAGTTGATTATTAAATTAGATATTATGAGTGGATATGAATTAGATATTAAACATTATTGAAGTAAAATACATAATTAAGTCTCATGCATGAACCCCTCCCGGGTAAAAGCCTCCTCCAAAGAGTGCGAAATGTCCTTGTCTTTCGCTTTTTCAAACCAGTTTCTGCCGGCAATTGCCTTTATCTCATCTTGCCATCTGGAGCATGGTCTACATCTCTTCTGGTTCGCTATGTCCCTCCCATGTTGTTATTGGCCATTTATCGTCGGTGTACCTAGCTACATGGTTAGCCCATTTCCATTTTAGTCTCAGGGCGAAGATTATAGCGTCAGTTAACTTAGTCCTGCTACGTATGTCAGTAACTTTGACTCTGTCTCTTAAGGTGATTATTAAACAACTTCTTTCCATTTCTCTCTGTGTGGTTTGAATTTCAAATTTTATTTTTGTTGCAAATGTCTATGTTTGGCAGCCGTAGGTTAGACTTCGCAGTATCGCTGAGTCCATAACAGTCTTATTTATTTATTTATTTAAACTTCATGCACAAAGGTACCATGGCGGATTTAATGCTTAGTCTTCTTCAGTTTCATTGGGAGCTGAGGTTTTAATATATCTTTGTTGGTCCAAAACTTCTTCCACGTTGAAGCTATTCGTCTGTCTATTTCTTCTAAATTTATTTTTGCTTTGAAAGATAGTTGCTTCCCAAGGTAGACATGTTTCTTAATAAATACCAGTGGCTCATTCTTTACCAAGATGGGTACCACTTTACCATTAGTCATAATTTTCGATTTAGTTAGGTTCTTCTCTAGTCCTACCCGGTTGCTTGCAGCATCTAGATCGTTTATCATAACGTTTAGTTTTTCTGGATTATCCGTAAACAGGACTATATAGTCCTGTTGCGTCGTCCTCTGCAAACCTTAGATGGCTCATGAACTTTTTATCTATACTGATTCCCTGCATTGACCAAGGCAGATCCTTCATAATATTCTGCATTACCGCTATAAATAGTTTAGGTGATATTGGGTCACCTTGTCTAACTCCTCTATTGATTTCTATGCATTCGCCTGTCTTCTCTAACCTGACTCTGCTTGTGCTTTTGTTGTAGATTTTTTTCAGGATGTTTATATATTTGCCATCTATATTTTGACAAGTTAGAGCCTCCCAGATGCTGAGGTGAGAAATGGAATCAAAAGCTTTTTTGTAATCTATGAATGTTAAATATAGCGGTCTGCGGAACTCTACGTACTTTTTTATTGTCTGTTCCACCGTGTGGATGTGATCAATTGTACTGAAGCCCGATCTGAAACCGGCTTTTTCGTTGGCTTGGTGTTCATCTATGTCCAGGGATATCCTATTCAGTAGTCATCAACTTGTAGAGACAAGACATAAGGCTTATTGGACGGTAGTTGCTATGTCTGCCGTGTCAGCTATTTTGTAGAGTAAAACCATTTCTGATTCAGTCCAACCCTCTGGCACTTGTTCTTCGGTAAGGACCTTATTAAATAGACATGTCAGTGGTGCAAGCAATAATCCCTTAGCATGTTTAATATGCTCGTTTCTGATGCCATCTGGTCCTGGGCATATTTCCAACTTTAGTTTTAATATGTTTTCAAGACCTCATACTCTTCGAACATTTCAACGTTGGATTGTGTAGTTCTTACTTCTTTGTGTGTCTGAATTGAATTTGGTTGACTATATAGCTTAGTATAGAAATCAGTTGCTATGTTAATAACTTCCTTGCGGGATTTGCTCCTGTTAGGGCCAGAATTTTAGAATGGAATCCAAGTTTTTGATTTGATCGGCAGGTTTCATAGCACTTTATAATGCTTTGTTTTTTTGTATAGTTCTTTCAAGTCCTCTTTGCCTTCCATGCACAATACAGTTTTATTTTGCAGTGTACTTCTTTTTTGAAATTTCATTATAAGTTTCGTTTTTCATTATAAGTTCCGACACGATGAAGAAGAAAAAGAATAAGTTCCTTAGCCTCTTACTCAAAATATTTTTCCTTTGTATTTTTAACTGTCTTCTATAGAGAACTCAATGGTTTGACAATATTGGTTGATTGTGGACTCTTCATGAATTGATGATAGCTTTCTATATGGTCATTTAGATGCGTGATGTAGATTTTTTGTTCTTCTATTGTTTTCAAAGTGGCTCCTTGCGTACCGAAGAGCCGTCGACTTTTTTTTGCTGCTAGGTTTAGAGTTGCTCTGATTGGTCTGTGGGATATTTGTTAAATAGGTATGGTATTGTTTTCATCATTTAGTCTATTTAATTTCTCATGTTTTTATTTGGTGAGATTCAAGTCCATCTGTTTTTCTTTTTCATTTGAAATTTGGTATTTAATATTTTCAGGTTATGTTCATGTGCATATTCAATCAAATTTGCTCCTCGTTTGCTTCTTTTTCCACATCCAAATCTTCTAGCAACCTTTTTTTATAGGGCTTTGCTAATCCAATTTGAGCATAGAATTTATTTGGTGGGCTATCGTTAGGTCTTTGTAGAAGTTGTCCAATCCTTCCTGCGTTGAAGAAGAAGAAGAAAAAGTTTTTATTTGTGACCCGCACAGGAGACACGAGAAATCAGCTTATAATTAAACAAAATTAAAAATAAAAACCCCGTGCGAGACCAAAAAGGCTTGGCAGGCTTGTATAATTGCAAAGGGTTTCTATTCAAATGCAATTTCCAATAAGCAAACTGTTTCTGATATACCTGTGAAGTTTATTATATTTTCTTCGTGTTCTACGCTACGCGAGCAAAGCCGCGAGAATAGCTAGTTACTGATATCGGGAGTGAAAACAAAGGAGGTTTTAAACGTTTCAAGTTTAAATCGAAACTGGTTGGCGCGGTTGTATTTACTTTGATAACTTTGAAATAGCTTTGCAGTTCATCGATTGTAGTAGTCAGTGTTCATGTTTAACTACTCAATTCAAAATAATATTCCATTAAAGAAGAAATATTGCTTTAGTTGCCAGTTCTTCAAGCTATTGATATTTCTTTAATTTATTGACTACAAACTATTGGTTGCCAATTTAGAACATGATGAGTATGTTTGTAGGTCTTTATAGTAATTATTAAGAAGATAACATTTCAAAGATCTAGCCTCTTTTAGATATCTTTCTGTACAAACAAGTTGCCTGGCTACTAGTTGGTACCAAAGTTCTCACCGACACCGATGAACATGACCAGAGACAATTCTATACCTTCCTTTATAACCGATCTCCCGTACAGAAAATTCTGTATAGTTTTAAAAAAGTGGCTCATTTCTCACAGCTTTTATTCTATAAACGAATTCTAAAAAAATCTCCATGTCAATCTTATCATTACAGGAATGCATTGTAGATTATCTTGTTACTCGTTGTTGTAATTCCTACCTACTACTGCCTTTTATGATATTATTTGATTTATATTTTATGCGTTGTTAACCATATAATTTCATAGTCTACTTTAGTAAGTAAACTAAGTGTTTTGAAGAGTTTATTAAACTTGACAGGCTAAATACCTAATAAAAATAATGTGTTATTAGATTATTAGAGATCTGCTTATTGTAAGCACCTTAACTCATATCTTAATATTTGCATGCCAACTTATGGCGTGAAATGTGTCATTGTGCTAATAACTAATTCATTGCCATCATTTGTACCGCATTTAATGCTAATAAATGGCTTTGACTTTGACAAAGCAGTTATGTATCTCAGTATTTATCATGTGACATGGCAATGACTCATAAAGCATGGAGTCATAAAGTTATTCTTTGAAAAACTTCATAATGTTTGGGAATAACCACGTAGGTAGCAGATATATGTTATTATAAATCGTTATCATATCCTACTAATATATATCTTACTAATATACTAAATGTGAAAATTATGATGTATTTGTGTGTGGAAGTATGTTTGTTACTCAATCACGCTAGAACGGCTGAACGGATCTGGATGAAATTTGTCACAGAGATAGATTGTAGCCAGTAATAGCACATTAGATACTTTTTATCCCGGGAATGGGTTCCCTCGGAATAATTTTTGACTTTCACGCGAGCGAAGCCGCTGGCAGAATCTAGTCTGATAATGTCGCTTTGTTTTGTACAGCTAGCCGTTTTCAGCATTGCAAGCTCCTTGCAAACCAACAATAAGTAAATTGTACTCAATTGACTAATAATGCAATATTGACAATAATGATATTTCCTTAGGCTCAACAGAGTTTAATTTCCGTCTCAATTTCTATCAATTTCGCAGTCCATTAAATTCATTCGCATTCCAGGATATCGGCAGTAAATCTGCATAGTATTGAGGCAGGGCGAACTTGGCAGACTGGCTTCAGTGAATAATCATTCATCTCCATATTTCAGTATTGTGCAGCTAGAGAATCGACTGAGTTATTGTATTGGACCGGTAGGTTTATTACGATTGAAACAGCAATCAGCAATAATTGCGCAGATCGATTTAAACATCGGCATTACGAAACAATTGTTTGCTAATCGTTCCCTGTTTGTCAAATACAATTATTTCAAAAAAAAACCGCCAAAGACTCAAAAACTTCTGTACGTAGCAATTTAGGAGCGGTTGGCAATCGACCAATAACAAGAGAAAAAGTAATCACAATTTGACAGCCGAAATTGCTCACCATAATCGCTGATCACCCTGCGTTCAAATGAACATTATAGTTAACTAATTATTCCATAGAAGCAGCACTGTCAAAAAATTGCTATGGTCTGGCTATCGCTGATACGTAATTCGGCTTTGCGATTGAAGAGCAATAATTGCGCAATAATTGCTATCATTTAACTCTTGCAAGATACTTAATCGTACGTAATGGAGAACCTCAGTACAATGCTCGATGACCTCAGTAGAGCTTCCGAAAGAGTGGGTCTTAGGATGAACATGGACAAAACCAAGGTGATGTTGAATGCCCATGTTGAACCCACTTCTATCAAGGTCGGAGACTCTATACTCGAAGTTGTGGGTGACTATGTCTACCTGGGACAAACGATCCAGTTGGTTAGGGCCAACTTTGAGAAAGAGGTCAACCGTGGAATCCGGCTCGGCTGGGCAGCGTTCGGGAAGTTGCGCGGTATCTTCTCGTCAAACTTACCACAGTGTCTCGACCAGTGTGTATTGCTAGTGATGACAAATGGCTCTGAGACGTGGTCGCTTACAATGGGCCTCAAAGCTTACAGTCACCCAAAGGGCAATGGAGAGGGCTATGCTCGGCGTTTTCTTGCGTGATCGAATCAGAAATGTAGAGATCCGCGAGAGAACCAGGATTATTGACATAGCCCGAAGAATTGCCAAACATAAGTGCCAGTGGGCAGGGCACATTGCTCGCAGAACGGATGGCCGATGGGGCAGAAATGTTCTGGAGTGGCGACCGCAACCCGGAAGACGTTGCGTTAGAAGGCCTCCCACCAGGTGGGCTGATGCCCTGGTGAAGGTTGCCGGGATCCGCTAGATGTGAGACGCACGGAACCGATCAATTTGGCGAAGCTTGGGGAAGGCCTTTGTCCAGCAGTGGACGTCTTTCGGCTGATATGATGATGATGATGTCGATGACGATGATGGTGCGTCTTGCCGCAAGTGGACTCCCGCCCTTACGAAGCTGAAGCTACCTTCCAATATATCCATAATTGTAATGGCTGGACTATTTTGGATGGCCACGCAGCTATACAGTCAAGTGACTAGAAAGTCTTACAGAGTGATTTTATTAATATCTGATACAATTATTGCCAACATTCCAAAATATATACGCTTGACATGCGCTATCGACAAATATATCACGTGTTCATGGCAATTTTTGCAAATTTGATAAAATATAATTTTGCCTAGAACTTATTTATTAAAACTTCATGCAATATACAGGTGCAAAGGCATATAATGCTGTTATGATTTATCTCTGGACAGTGGACACAGAAATTCTAATATATTTAAATGAGCAATTCTTGAATATATGTATATATATGTAATCTGAATCTGGGAAACGGCTCCAACGATTTTCATGAAATTTTGTATGTAGGGGGTTTCGGGGGCAATAAATCGATCCAGGTAGGTTTAATTTTTAGAAAACGTTTTCTCTATTTTCACCAGAGCAGAGTTCGGTCGCCCAGGTACTTTTTACAAGCTTTTTTATAAGATTTAATTCAAACAGCAATATCTAGCCTATATTACGATGTATGTAGAAGCGTTAAGAATATAAGACCTTTTAGAAAATAAAATCTCTTGAAAGCAAATAAAATGCGTCCATTCTGTATTAAACCGCAAACAAATGTTTGCTCGTAAAGATTAGTGAGCCGAAGTCTGTCTCATCGGTGATATTAAAACAAATAGCATTATAAATAAAATGTAATAGGTTAGAAGTAAATACGATGAAAGAGTGTCGCCTATTTATTGTAAATTTACTCTGTAAATAAACAGAATTTTGGACCGTATTTTAGGCAAGGCAAGTCTAATCTCAGGATTATATCGCTGTATTTTGAAACTCAAACTTGAAGCATTTATTTTAATTAAACCAAGTAGGCTTACTCGCGCCAAAAACATAGCTCAGAGTCAGTTGCTAGCACCAGATTAAATTAGAATAATGCGACTTACAAGTTGTAGGTCGTGGTTTCAAACGCCTGAGTTCGAACGGTCTTTACTTTGTGTAAATTATTTCATCACACTAAATCACCCGTCACAAAATGGTGAAGGAAAACATCGTGAGGAAACCAGCATAATATCTTGGAACCAAAAATGCGAAGACATGTCACATCCACCAAACCGCACTAGGCCCGTGTGGTGGTTTACGACCCATTTGCTCTCACAGAGCAAATGGGTCGTAAACAAAATGGAAGTATGGAAAAGGGGGTCCATTTATCCTATCCTTTCCTACCAAGAGTAGAGTTAGAGATCCGTAAGAGAACCAGGTTTACCGACATAGCCCGAAGAATTGCAATTTAAACATAAGGTGCAGTGGGCAGGGCATATAGCTAGCAGGACGGATGGCCAATGGGGCAGAAAGGTTCTGGAGTGGCTACCGCGAACCGAAAGACATTACGTTGGAAGGCCTCCCACCAGGTGTACCGATGACCTGGTGAAGGTTGCGGGGATCCGCCGGTTGCGGGACGCACGGGACCGGTCAATGTGGCGACGCTTGGGGGAGGCCTATGTCCAGCAGTGGACGTCTTTCGGCTGATATGGTGATGATCCTACCAAGATTGGTCTCAGCCCAAAATTTGGTCAATGATGTCGACAGTTACATAAATCTCCATCAAAATATCTCAATGCTAGTAAATATTACAAATGCGAAGTATTTATTTTTCTACTTTCTTTTTGTAATCTAATGTCAACTGATATTATTGACTTTTATTGTTTTGGTCTGACAAATCATAGAACCTATATTATAATAATGAGATGTTTGCGTAAGATTTGATCCAACATTATATAAAGGTTACAATAACAACCCATTTTTTTCTGGTCTGGATTTTGTTGACATCTCAGGAGCACCTTATATTTTATGCGTACCTAATACTTTGTTTAGGCAACTCAACAACCGAGACGAGTGCGAGACGCACGGGACCGGTCAATGTGGCGACGTTTGGGGGAGGCCCAAATAAGTAGTCAAAGTGATCTTTGCGCTGAAAATGACGATGCCCGTGGAAGTGGTAAGTTTCTGGGCAAAAAAAAATATGACTGTCGTGCCAGCGACACGAAGATGAAAAACAGCTAACCTGAGATACATGTCGAGTCTCCAGAGCTTTGAACATCGGCGACGAGTTGCCAGCCTGTCAGTTTTTTATCGGTTACATATCGGGGAATGTGCGATGAAGAACTAATTCCTCCTAGCCCGTTCCATCATCGCACTATAAGACATACGGGGACGCTGCATCGGTACATGGTGGACATCCGACGTTTTGGGAATACTTTTATTACGCGTACAGCAAAGGATTGGCATTCCCTACCGGAGTCTGTTTTTTCTAATAGCTACAACCGGGGAGTCTTTAAGTCAAGAATGAATAGATTTCTTCTAGTCAAGCGTGCTCCACCGTCGACCACATCATCGCTTACCATCAGATAAGATAGTGGTCAAGCGCGAGCCTATCAACAATTAAAAAGACTGGATTTGGAATACACGATATACCTAATTGGCCTGAATTAGGAGATAGGACTTTTTTTCCGTAGTACTTTTCCGAGGGATAAATTTCGACCAAAAATTCATACAATAAACACAGGAGATGAAAATAATCCCTCCACGAAAATTTCTGAACTCTGAGATAGTATAATATTCACACAATAATACAGGCTAATATAATAATTATTATAACGACTCTTCATAAAAGGCTAGTTAGACTTATGCTCATAAACGCGGCGGGCGTTCGTTGTAACCAAATAGCTGTTAGGGCAGGTTTACACTAACTCGTAGGTTTTCATTTGGACATGAAACTTTTTTTGAGTACTGCAAGAGAGAAGAAAAGATCTCTTCTTTGAGAAAAATAGTAAGGGGATCAGGCCGAAATGTCAAAGTTTATAGTGGATCAGACAGACATTAAAGAATAATAATAACCAGCAATCAAGAAGCTTGCAGTCACTCAAAGGGCAATGGAGAGGGCTATGCTCGGAGTTTCCTTGCGTGATCGAATCAGAATTGTGGAGATCCGCAAGAGAACCAGGATTACCGACATAGCCCGAAGAATTGCCAAACTAAAGTGGCAGTGGGCAGGGCACATTGCTCGAAGAACGGATGGCCGATGGGGTCGAAAAGTTCTGGAATGGCGACCGCGAACCGGAAGACGATACGTTGGAAGGCCTCCCACCAGGTGGACCGATGACCTGGTTAAGGTTGCAGGCAGGCGCTGGATGCGAGACGCACGGGATCGGTCAATGTGGCGACGCCTGGGGGAGGCCTATGTCCAGCAGTGGACGTCTTTCGGCTGAAATGATGATGATGATGATGATGAATAACCAGCAGGGGATCCAACCGGAATAAATCATTATTATATTGTTGAACAAAAGATTAAAAAAAATAACGGAAATACTTATAATACTTAATTATAACATAATATCAAAACCAATCAGTCTATTTTTGATTTTTTCCAAAAATGTTTTGGAAGGGTTTTCAGTCTATCATAATGATGCTGTCAAAATAAAAAACCTGTTGAAGCAGAGAATTTAACTGACAATCAGAACTGTTTGACCAACATTAAAGAAGACAGGCCCTCGAAACACTACAGACGCATACCAAGAAGAAGTAGCATAACAAACTGCCCAGCAACAAATCTGTTAAGTTAGATGAACATGAATCTATACAATAGTATGAATATTAAACTCAAAACATTTGAAATTCGTATAAAAGAATCTAAAATTTACATAGTATAAAATACTTAATATATGAACCTATAAATACACTTAAATAAAAATAAAATAAAACTACGAACGCGTATAAAAGGGCACTCATAGGGCGTCAAAAAATACGTCCACATCGCTGTCAACGTGAAAAGTGCCCAGAAGCTGATGTGTATAAAAGATGAAATCGCAAACTCGACAGCATTAATGCCACAAGTTGACAACCACTTCGCTTTAGAAAAATCACGACTATTCCGCACTTATCACGTGGTATATTCCATCTGCATCCTGCAAAGACGACAAGTCTTACCTAAATTACTCGTAATATATTCTAGAGCAACGCCACCTGCCGTTTGTCGCAAGGAGATATTCAAAGATTCAATTTTATTTCCACTAAATCACTCTTGACTTAATACTTCAGACCACTGACCTCTAATATACATGTATGATAGAGGTCAGTGCTTCAGACACTTTACTTTTTGATAAGCGCGCCCCTCCTGAAAGCCAGATTCAATAGTGCTGCCAGAAAAACGCCGATTGCATCTCATTTTTCGTATTGAGAAGTAGAAGACACGAAATAGGCAAAGAGTCGCTGTTATCGAACCTTGCATAGTTCTAGATTTAGAGCGAACAAGATTATTTACCGAGTCTGAGCTGTCTCAAATAACCATAATTAAAACTGTATTGGACCCGAACTTAATTAGAAAAGAACAGTGGAGGAATAAGAAATACAAAATTTCTACTTTCCTACATATCAAATACTAGCTGTCCCACGCGGCTTCGCTCCCGTCAACTGGCTACCTACCCACCCATCTACCCTACCTACATACATGATTGTTGCGTAACTTAAACCGTTTACGCAGCGCGCACAACGGAAGCTCTCAAAAAGGAATAATTTTTCCCGTTTTTGCAACATTTTTTATTTATGCTCCGCTCCTATTGATCGTAGCGTGATGTTATATAGCCAATAACCTTCCTCGATAAATGGACTATCCAACACAAAAAAGTAGAAAAGAAAGAATTTTTCAATTCCAACCAGTAGTTCCTGAGATTAGCGCGTTCAAACAAACAAACTTTTCAGATTTATAATATTAAATATAAGTATAGATAAGACATAATAAAGCTAGACCTATATCCACAAAGGGGAAACTTGAAACTGGGATTAGTCCACTTAAAATTAACATGAAACTTGACAAGAACATGGCTAGTTAAGATCTCTGAACTATAAGCTTATTAATCACCCTCTAAAATGTCCCTGCTACTGGGTCAAAGGTTTCCTCTCAGTGAGACCGGGGTCAGCCCTAATCTATCATGTGAGCGTAGCGCGGATTGATGTTTGTATATCGAAATATTATAAACGCGTAAGCGTGTCTACCTGTCTGCGAAGTTTTCGCGTCTAAACCGCTAAACGCCACAAATTCGGTTAGCCCATAGCCTCGATTAGGACATTGGATGTGTAGTAAATTCCCATGTGATGCTGCTTGCGTATAAAGTGTTTAATCAAACACTTTACACGCAAGCAAAGTCACAAGCAAAAGCTGATGTGTACTAAGTTTCGGTTCTGGGACATCACAATATCTTTAAAGCCAAAGTTAAAAATAAAAAAAAATATTTCAATGAGGACTTTAAATGGCGATTTTAAATGTTATATTTTAAAGTTAATAAAATAATTTTTTACAAAAAATCAAAACCGACTTCCAAATAAAAACACTGAAGTAGTATATAGTGAAAAATAACTTAAATTTCGGAAGCCGGTGTGCCTGTTTTCGTTACTTCGTTTTTTTACGACTTCCGAAATTATTTTTCACTTTGTAGAGTTTTTATTTGGATGTCAGTTGTTTTTTTTTAACCTTTACATACTCACAAAGGTTATTTTTTATCGAGTAGAATGGGCAAGAATCTCCATATAGAAAAAACATTCTTCTAGCGGTGACATGTCGCATAAAGTTAAATAACAACATTTGAAAATTTCGAAACAAAAATACGATAGCAAATAGAAATAGCTGGTTACTCCTACCTGAAAACTAACCATTTACGTCCAAACAAGAAAACTTTATCGACGTGAAACGGTAAACTAAAATACAGTTTCTTCTCGATAAATAGTAAAAGGCTATAGTACAGAACCAGCAATGTTTTTCAAAGAAGTTCTAAAAGAAAGTTTTGAAGCAAGTCGTGAAGAAGCTCAAAGTTGTAACGGTATGTTTTTAGATGAATACACAGCGAGAGTTTTTATTTGTACAGTAAATAGATACATACATTGGATCCTCTAATAATAATTATCCTCTTTCCATCACAGAATAATACATACTATTAGTAATAAATACTAATATATAAAAAACACAAAAATTGTATCTACCTATGACCGTTAGAGACTTTGAAACCATCCAACCCATGTGCCCTCCGGTTTTATTATAAAGACAAGATGGTTTGAGACCACTAGATCAAAATATTAATAAAAACAATTCCAACATTTTTGTAGCATATTAGCATACGCTGGGTATCCGCTAGTCACAATTAAAATAAATTGTAGTTCTACAAACTAAAAAACACGCTTTAATGTTAAATTTAACTAAAAAGTTAATCCCGAAGATCTTGGTAAGGCTAATGGGACAAACAATTTAAACGCGCACGGTAGAATCAACTTTTATTGCTTGTAAATTTTAATTTTTGTTTACTTTCAAAAGTGACGCTTATTGACATAGTTGAATAAATATATTTGACATTGACTTTGACTTAATTATTGCATTGTCATCGGTCTTTGATAGGTGTGCAAAGTTTCAAATCAATCCGACATTTTCAAGGGGGTGAAAATCACGTTCAAAGATTCCGTTACATTGATACATAGTTACATAGATACATACCAAGCTAATAAAAGCGTGTTGATGAACCCTATCCAACAAATATCGTAAAATGTGAGACTGTATGTTTGGATACCTGTTAATATTCTCCTCCATTATGCTTTTCTGTTTAATTTCGTTACGGGATCCAAGACAGTTAAATTCATTCGCCGGGACTTCGTCGAACTTCTTTGCCATGGCGTTTTTCCGGTGGTCGCCACTGTTGATTCTGGCTTTCAGGAGTCACAGTGGTTTGGCAATAGTGCGGTGGGTTTAATCAAGCCTCAACGACTTAATTTTGATAAAACTTGGCAAGAAGACAAGGGATGACTTACAGGGGGCGGGCTGGAAATTAGCGTTGACTAGCGTAGTAGCCATGCTGCACACTAGTCAGCATCGGCTGAGCCTGCTCCTTTTGCCAAACTGGCAATACTGTGCTTTAAAACTGTGTGTTTGTTTATGTTGTAACATTTCTTAGTGGCAATTAATGCTTTCTTTCTTATAAAGAGGCGGGCGAAGCCACTAGCAAAATCTAGTAGAACTTACGGATTTTGCTCCGAACTTATAATTACCCATATCAAAGAAGACTGATTCTGACATCTCCAATTCCAAGATAAACACCATTTTGTTTGATCCACTTACTTTAGATTGGAAGTTGTTAAGGACATGTCAAATTCTCCACCAACTTTAATTAGGTGTCTCATGTTTGGTAAAGATGAGACTGATTAGACGTAGTTAAAGAAGTTGTTTAGCGCAGTATCATTAAAATTCAATATGTCAACAATTATCCGTCAGTTTGTTGTTTTGCCATTTTAATAATACTGGGCATGGAATTTAATCAGTTTACAATTAGGAGAATAATTGGTCTTCAAATAGTAACCTATTTTGTGTCGTAGCAATTCATCATCATCATTATTATCAGCCGAATGACGTCCACTGGTAGACATAGGCCTCCCCCAAGCGTCGCCACATTGACCGATCCCGTTCGTCTTGCATCCAGCGGATCCTCGCAATCTTCACCAGGTCTTCGGTCCACCTAGTGGGAGATCTTCCAACGCAACGGCCTAGCAATTAATTGTTAAAAATCTCATTCCGTGTGTTTGCCGCATTTTTTTTTTATTAATTTTAAAAATAATTTAAATTGCAATGTATGCAATTTAAATCTTGCAACTGAATTTTAAAGCAGTTATCCTCCACCGATTAAGATGAAATTGTTTGGATGACAATGCATACTAAGTGACGTCATTCTAAATCCAATATGGCGGACGACCCACCATATATACCACTATCGCAAAAATCGGCAAAAAAATCACGTTTGTTGTATGGGAGCCCCCTTTAAATATGTATTTTATTCTGTTTTTAGTATTTGTCGTTATAGCGGCAATAGAAATACATCATCTGTGAAAATTTCAACTGTCTAGCTATCACGGTGTAAGAGATACAGCCTGGTGACAGACAGACAGACAGACAGCCAGACGGGCCGTCTTAGTAATAGGGTCCCGTTTTTACCCTTTGGGTACGGAACCCTAAAAATTAGAGAATTTCAAAGGAAAATCAGATTTATAAATATATTGGTATTTGTTAATAAAATATACGTAATAATAAACATTATCAAAAAATTTAAGTTCTTAGGTCAATGGAAAGTGAAAAACATCGTCGAATCAAAATTTTGTAAAAAAAGCTGTCTTGTCCTTTGTATTCCAATATTATTTGAAACAAAAATTACAGTTTTTATCTACTTAACGAGATCTAAACAACTATACCCCACTAAATGGGATAGGTAACTTAAATTTTTTCTTTAAATTTAATGTATTTTGATCCGATTACAAAAAATAATTTAACTTATAGAACGCTACGCGAAAAAATGAAAATTTTTGTACGTCGTTTTTGTGGTGAATAAACACTTTTTCTTTCTATCGCTAAGTGTCATGAGACTACTATTTATCCCGTAAAAATGCACCGTTCCTGTGAGACTGGTCACAGAAGCGTAGCGACGAGATATGGTATACATAAAGTATAAATTCATAATTTAAAGACACTCGAGGCTTAATATCTAATGCTTTTTAAACTACATAATTTATCTAGTAGTAGATTTCACGCACGCTTTGGTCGACAATACATCGAAACACGTAATTATAACACGATTTCTTGCGAAAATTCCCCGCTTCAAAGTGTAAAATGCGCACAAATTTTGAACAGATGAAACGTTCATCAAACATAGCTAAGAACACTCTCTATCAAGTCACCTTTCAAAACAAAATAAAACTAAATTAAAATCAGAGGAACCGATTATCAATCGGAGAATCAGTCAATGATCAATTATAATAAATTATATTGAACTATGCTGTCTCCCTAGTTTCCTATCCCAAGCTTACTTAAGTTTTAACACCCAGATAACTTACAAGGCTTGCTAAGTTCAAACAGTTTGGAGTTGGAGCACATAAGTTACGATTCTGCTGAAGTAAAAAAAATGAAACTAGGGTAAGTACTTTTGTAAGTTTGCGATACTAAGATGAAAATGATAAATTATTGGAGAAAATAAAAGATATCAAGTTCTAAATTTTTAGGGTTCCGTAACCAAAGGGTAAAAACGGGACCCTATTACTGAGACTCCGCGATTAGTCTGTCTGTCTATCCATCTGTCACTAGACTGTATCTCATGAACCTTGATAGCTAGACAGTTGAAATTTTCACAGTTGATGTATTTCTGTTGCCGCTATAACAACAAATACAACTATAAAAACAGAATAAAATAAATATATAAGTAGGGCTCCCATACAACAAACGTCATTTTTTTCGGCCGGTTTTTTTTTAAGTTTTCGGAGCTACGATGCCACAGACAGACACACAAATACACAGCAACACACGCCAAACTTATATATTTATCTATCGGGGTTAAAAATAAGCAGTATGGACTCGGCCTTATAACCCAACACATAAAATTGTGGTCAAAACACGTGTTAATTAACTGGCACATGAAAACACTTCATACTGTGGTATTTTACTACACATACTGTATTTATAATCTTTATAATCAACCATAAAATCTTACCTTTACTATAAGCCGATTGAACCCTTTAAAAGGCAAAAGTTTAGAGTGAGCATAGAGGCTATTTAGCCCTGAAAATATTATTATTGTCCCTAAATGAGTAATGTGGGGCACTTTAGGAGGTTTTCAGCTGCGATTTAGTTCCATAACAGAAAAAAAAGAAAGAAAGAAAACGTATTTATTTGTGACCCGCACAGGAGACACGAGAAATCAGCTTAAAATTAAACAAAATTAAAAATAGAAACCCCGTGCGAGACCAAAAAGGCTCCTATCTCAGTATGTGCAGCGATATCCAAAAAAGGAAATAACGCTGCGCTGATATTCTGATAACGCCAACTGTTGATGCCACGAATACTTAAATAATACAATAAAATAGAGAATATAAATAACAAACAAAATAGAATAAACACAGAAGATTAACCAACTTTCTTTGTTCACATATTTCTAGGAAATAACTATTTATCCTTCAATTAATCGGAATGAGTCCATGGAATTCTAGCTTTGATTTTGTTATATTTCTGCTATATTCGTAGTATTCGTACGCGACTATACTTTCAAGTAGCTTTCTAGCTCACGCACCTCTCTATCCTGATTAATTTGTTAGTGACCACGTCAACTACACGTGGGTCACGGTGGGATCTAACGGAACCCGCGCGAAGATTAGTGTAGTAAATTTACTGTGAAATAAGTCCATAGTAACTCAGCTTTCAATTTCTGAAAACCGTTAAAAAAAACAACACAATACTAAAGTTTGTGTTTCTTGTGCTAGGTAATCAAAGAGTATTTTTGATGACCGTTTCAGATGTTGATAGTTTTTTCTACAGATACTCCTGGGGTCCACAAAGACCTTACGCGACTAGCAGTGTAAGTATTATGTTAAAACTAGCTAACGATATTTGGTAGAACTGTCTCTTCGGTAAAAAAACAGTACATAATTCTACAGTCACTTGGTATACAAGGAAATATATTGAGTTGCCTGTTCCTTTCTAAAAACAACGACAGACTTGTTCAATTTACATAAAAATTGGTTGTCAATTGAATTTGCACGCAATTTCTAAAGCTTCAGTACTTGTTATCGATTGTGTCAAGTCTTATCTTGCTTGTATGGGTAGATGAGGCAGTGACGATGAATTCAGTAATTTGTTATGATCAATTTACAAAGACAAGGCAAATTTGTAATCTATGAGACGCTCGACGTTCTAAAACTTATGCAGTCACCAACTATTTGGTTTTTTCCTGCTTTATTGACATCGGACGAAATTCCCTCCGTGTGGCGTGCAGTCAAAGATAGAAAATATTGGTTAATTTTGACTTGTAATGTCCTGACTAGCCGACTTTTTGAATGATAATAACAATTTCAGAAGTAGACGCTCGCTGTATAGGAGAGGAAGTAGTATGAAAAATAATTAACATGTTCTTCTGTGCGTCACGTCCCGTCACACAGAACTGAAGTTAAATCACTCAGTTTTCAATTTAAAACGTAATGTTAAATGGACCGGATATTAAGACAATATTGGTGATTGGGAAGCCTAAATAAAATATTATTTTGTTTTTAATAGAGACAGAACAGGCTAAAATTGGGAAAGTAACTGTGCCTTTTTCATATCAGAATGAATGGATTTGGATGAAACTTTGGCACACGGGTAAACCATGTCCTGGATTAAAACATAAGATACTCAAAGTCAAAGTCAAAGTCAAAGCACTTTATTTCAAGTAGGCCAGTTACAGGCACTTTTGAATTGTCAAAAGACAAAATAAAATATCACAAAATTATGGTGCTACAGTCCCAGTCACAAGACATAATAACTGTGTAAGTACCGTAGATGCCCATTCCAAGGCGTAGATCTCTATGGAGAAGAACGGGCAAGAAACTCCATGGACACTCTTTTTCAATTAGGTAATTATTACAAATCATTTGTTACATCATTCATGTTGAGATTACACATTATGTGAGAACGATGTAGAAAGTTAAAAGTGTCCATAGTAAATATAAAAAGACAATTCAGAAATAAAATTAGAATCAATTAAAATAAACCATGGCAGCTAAGAGATGACCAGTCCCAACCGACAGCGCCCGTTCACGAACATGACACATGTATCAGCACCATTCAGCTCAACCATTTTGAAGGGAGCTAAATGATCCGACACACGCGCCACCATCGGCGAGACATTTGAGTGGGCATGACATACTCTCAACCACCGGAGTCATTCAAGTCAATAGAAGACGTAGGTATCTAGACAATGATAGCTCTGAAGTACATGGTACTCACACAATGCTGGCTATGCTGCTATATAATACTAGAAAGATTAACTCTATATAATGCAAAGATAGTAGCAATCTTTCTTCTCTCAACTTTTTTTATCTGGAGAGTATGTTCCCTTGGGATAATTTTCACGTGAGTGAAGCTGGTGGCAGAAGCTGGAAAATCCTACTTATATTATAAATGCAATAGTTTGTATGTTTGAGGTTCAAGTTACAAAAACGGCTGAATATTTGGATGAAAATGTTGCACATCGATAGCTTATAACCTGGAGTAGAACATAGAATACTTTTTATCCCGGTGGAAAGATCCCTTGGGATTATAAAATACTTTTGACGGTTGGCAGTAGCTTGTTTTTTTTTTATTACTTTCTGGTAATTAACTTAAAATTAATTTGTATGTAGTATGGAGTTCGTGGCTAAATAATAAAAGCCGCACGGGTCGATCTTCAAGCCTAAGCAACGCTTGACGAGGTCGGTCAGTGGATGGGTGATCATTTTCAACATACCGAGTTACCTCCGTGCCTCGGAAAGCACGTCAAGCCGTTTTTCCGGCTGTCATTTGAAGATCTTTGACAGTCGTTACGGGTAGTCAGAAGCTTGAGATCTGACACCAGTCTTGCCAAGGGGTACCGTGTTACCCAGTTACTGGATTGTGGAGGTCAGATAGGCAGTCGCTCCATGTAAAACACTGGTACTCAGCTGAATCCGGTGAGACTGGAAGCCGACCCCAATATAGTTGGGAAAAAGCTAGGCAGATAGTAAGCCATTTGTATGTATTTGATTACTGAGCTTATCATACCTTACGAGGTAAACCTTCACGACCAAATCAAGTATAATTGACACGCTTAACAAAATGTAAGGCATTTTTTTTAGATTTCGGTGGATTTCCGGTGCCGATAATGCTAAAAGAAAAGCTGAAATTACGATCATTGATCGAAATTTTACTCCGTTTTTTGGCACACGAAGTACATACAATCGTGTCATTTAGTTAGATTTATATCTGTGGTTCCTGCAAACACAAAAGAGAGAAAGATCGGACAACCATTTTTAAGGAAATTGTTACCATAGAACAATTTATATCTCTCGTCTGCGGTGGCAGTAAAGGTTTAATTGAAGTTACTTGTTGAAACAAAGTTATGGACTAACCTAAGGCAGTGCTAAAGTCTGTTTTTGATCAGTACTGCAATTTTATTGATGAATTTCATTTCAGATTTTGTCAATAGTTGCTCATAATAACAACTGTATCGATCGCGATGAGTTACCAAATGATAAATTTAACTTATTTCAACAAAAATAAACATCAAAGACCTTCATAGGTTGAAAAAGTTTGTAGGATATGGTTCAAATACTGCATCCGTGATGAGATGTGTAATTTTTATGGTGTACAATAAAGTATATTCTATTCTATTCTATTCTATTCTATTCCGTAACTCCTAGAAAAAAGGCCCCATGTGCTTTCAATTTAATTGCCTGCCATTTAGCTGGTAGCCATTCTGCGTTCCCAGTTTAAATCGGCTCACTCATCGGTGCATTCAAAAAAAAAATTGTCAGCAAGGCTTTTCCTGCAATCCACTTTTTCAGTGTAGAAACAGCTTCCGAAAACATTGATCACTATTGGAGTTTTCACTATTAAATTCGTTACTTATCAATTTATGTCCACATCTTATTTTTGACGGTGCCATTTCGTTGTACCTATATACAGGTTGAGTTTTTTAACTGGGCGTGGATGGCCAAATGCGAAACTAAGAGGAATAGCGAAAAACACTAAATGGAGTCGCGCGGTCAATTATTATGAAAACTAAACCTACATCATTGGATTATTGAAAAATCAACATTCTTAGCCTGGAATCGAACCCGTTGATTTAAAAAAAAGCACAATGCTGTAATATTACAACATTTGATAGTGTTGCTAATAAGGATCAAATTCTGAGAAGTAATAACTGACGGAAACATACTACTATTTTTTTATTTTTTTAAACCTTGCCCCACACTAGGAATTTCTTCCTGTATAGTGGATGCGTTTACAAACATAAACTCACATACAGAACACCCAGAGCCGGAACAACTATCTGTAGGTCGTACAAATATTTGTTCCGTGCGGGAATCGAACCAGCGACACGCAGCGCAGCAGTCAATCACTCAACCACTGCACCAACCGTGCACCTAAATTACCTCCTTATTAAATCTTAAGTGATGAAGCGATGACAATTTTGTTCAAAAAATTGCCAGATTCGACAACTCAAGCAATGAACAACATTCAGCATTACAATAATTTTTATTCCGTTTAGAATATTCACAAAAGAGTTTTTCATGACATCAATTGCATGGTACGAGTCTTCGTAGATTACCTTCAAGTTTGCTGTATGGCATTACTTCGCAGAATTGTATTCTTATTAGCGACACTATCAAATGGCGTAATAATACAGCATGTGCATTTTTTTTCAAAATCAACGGGTTCGATTCTAGGTTAACAATATTAATTTTTCAAAAATCCAATGATGCAGTTTTAATTTTCATAAAAATCGGCCTCGTGACTCGTTTCAGTGTTTTTCGCTATTCCTCATAATATCGGATTTGGCCATCCACGCCCTCTTGAAAAACTCAATTTGTATACATGGCAAGGTTCTAAGTTCTTCTTAATTAAGGTTTACGTAAGTCAACCATATATTTGGGTGCATTCACATAGAAAGCAAGCAACTGACGCTGATCTGCCAACACTTGCGCTATAAACGCTGATCTGCGCTTGTTACCAGTGGTGTCTCATCCCATACAAAATCGTGCCGACGTTCTATACTGATTATTTTTTGTACATCGATCGCATTCGGTTCCGTTCCGTTCCTTTCCACGGATATAGATGGTGATCTATCTGTCGCCGTGGAACGAAACCGAAGGCGATCGATTTACAAAAAATAATCGGTATACTCAGATGAAAAACGCTAGTTACGTCGGCACGGTTTCTTTGTATGGGATGAGGCATCTGTATGCTAGTATTATATTATCTGTGCTTTTCACCGAACCGGTAAGAACTTGCGCCTGCCACCGACTAAGGTGCCTCACCGTTTTCGTTTCTGTACCGAATCTGAAAAGATTCACGGACTCGAAAAAAATCTGTACCGAAACGAATCAGGCGCGTATCGGTACAGATTCTTTACCGAGCGCATACGGGTATCATCATCGTGTACAGGTTTGGGGAGGAAGGCGTTTTACTCGAATCTTAGTTAACCTACGCCGATGAATGATCCTTAAGTTACTCTTGATATGATGAAGAGCAGAAATTCTGTAGAGCTATAAAATCTTATGAATGATCCAGAGTTAAAACAAAAGTAATACATACCACTCATAAAGTTGTATATCAGCGGGTTGACGGCCGAGTTGGCGTAGCACATCACGTGGCTGATCAGCGCTATGCAGGTCATGACGTCACTCTGCTGCACGTCGTATGCCACCCTGGGAAAGAAGAGTACAAGTTAATAGGACTTAAAGTTTTATACATGTTAATTTTATTTTTCTTTCCAAATACAAGTAGCACCTAAATTTTGTAATAAACTAAATCAAATTTTCTATCACAACCGAAAAGAGTTGCTAATGCATTGCTTCATATGTTTAAAAAAACTTCTACTCGACAATGCAAAACACGCAATAAGTAATGCAGTGCTATTCTGTAAACATTTCACCGTGATACCTATTCTTTTTTTTTAGCTTGGAGAAATGCTCATGCATACTGCGCCACCACGGGGAGATAGCACAGTTATTGGGACTCCAACCCTATAAAACTCCTTGGTGTTCTCCTGTGCCGTCTATGTTA
Organism: Orthosia incerta; assembly: GCA_948252205.1. Lineage (NCBI taxonomy): Eukaryota > Metazoa > Arthropoda > Insecta > Lepidoptera > Noctuidae > Orthosia > Orthosia incerta. The sequence continues at coordinate 24,738,891 of OX411758.1, forward strand.
GGAACTCGGGCACGCGTTAGCACTCACCTCGAACCCGCCGCAGCTGTCCGTCACCGGAACCTCCTCTGCGGGGTACGCCCCATCACCGGCGCACCAGAACATATTGCACGCCGTGACCACCCCAGGGACCAAACCAGCACATGGGTGACAGACGACCCCGTGTATGGCACCCTTGGTCTCCCTTTGACGGGTCAGGTCAATGGCCCCGCCACCTACCACTTTTCGGCCACAGGAGATAGGGACCTTCATTGCGGCTCCACCACGTCCGCCATCAGAAGGTGGCGACCCCGTAAAGGTCGCAGAAGTTAGGCAGAGCGGCGCACCGCAATACCAGCACTCCTCTCCCACCGCGGCCTCCAACCCTCAGCTGCGATATCGTATGGGAGGCCCTGGGAAGCTTCATTCGACATCATGGCCCGCCTAAGTTGCGATGTCGCCTCTTTTACCAAGCGGCACCGCAACCTACTTGTTGGCCGCTACGTCGTCGGTTTAATCGGCAATAGCCCTGACGAGCAGCCCCTCCTCAGGTTCCTCTTCGCTTCACCGTGGGTGACCAAGCTACAGTTACTAAGCCCCTCTCGCCTAGACAATGCAGGAACCCACCGGAGGGATCACCATGATACCTTAGGTGAAGTGAACTTAAAGTGTGTCAACCCTAGCATCAATTGGTATGGATGGATTTTTTCACAGAATCTGAAGTCTGTCAAAAACTTAGAGAAGAGAGCTGGCAATTAAGTTTGGATTTTCACATTTTAACAGAATAACAATGATGAATTGATTTTGGAAATAGCATTACTTAAAGCTGTTTGTAGACCGACTCAGAGATAAAAGCGGTTTTCACCCCGTGAGCTTTTTAATTTTTTGTTACATTGAGTACATCCACTCATCGTTACCTTGCCAATGATTATGATCGCCATAATAATCCCTAATTAGTAAAATAATAAATGACAGGTTTTTCTTTCGATATCTAGGATTATCTTAAGAACTTTTGAAAGAAGCCGTCACCAATTTTTCGCTGTTAACAGATGGATAACTTTTGTTTAACTTGGTACACGTGCAAGTTACAAAACTTTCCTCCGAAAAGTCCAAAGGTAAGTTTGGTCCAAAAAGTTTTGTAAGGAAGATATTATTTTGACTAAAGATGGATACTGGAAGTTAAATTGAAAACTGTGATCCGAGACTAAGGTTTTCATATTTTCCAGTATATTACAAGCGCTGTGTCATCACGATCTCTTTCTATTGATGCAGTCCGATAGTAACCGGCATTTTAGGTGGATAATGTCAGGAAGATGATAATGACCCTAGGCAGGGAATATACCCGCCTAGTGGGTGCCCGCATTGTCGAGGCGGGGGGCTCAGTAGCCGTGACTTGGCCACCCACGGTGAAGCGAAGAGGAACTCGAGGAGGGGCTGCTCATCAGGGCTTTTGCCAATAAGCCGAAACGGCCAAGATATAGGTTGCGGTGCCGCCTGGGTGACATCGCAACTGAGGCGGGCTGCGATGTTATATAGGACCCCCCCATACCCATACGATATCACAGCTGTGGGTTGGAGGTCGCGGCGGGAGAGGTGTGCAGTGAGCCGCTCTCCCTTCCTTTCGCGGCCTGGACGGGATCACCTGATAGCGGACGCAGTGTGGCCGAAGGGGAGGAGGAGAGTCGGTATAGCATTGGCCACTTTCCCTATCCCTGCTACCGAAAAATGGTAGGTGGCGGGGCCATTGACCTTGACCCGTCACAAAGGGACCAAGGGTGCCATACACAGGGTCGTCTGGCACCCATGTGGTGGTTTGGTTCCTGGGGTGGTTACGGCGTGCAATGTGTTCTGGTGCGCTAGTGATGGTGGTTACTCCCCAGAGAAGGATCCGGTGACGGACAGCCGCGGCGGGTTCGCGGTGAGTGCTATCGCGTGCCCGTATTCCCGGCATAAGCGGCACAGGAGGACACCGTGGAGTTTTAGTGGGTTGGAGTCCCACATAACTGCGCTATCTCCCCGTGGTAGCGCCGTATGCATGAGCATTACTAAATGATAAAAAAATAGGCTTGGCATACAGACACCACATCAATGAACGTAACACAGTGTCTCAAGACATGTCTATGACCAGTGTGTGTTACCAGTGATAACATACGGAACAAAACGTCACCCAAAGGGAAATGGAGAGGGCTACGCTTGGAGTTTCCATGCGAGACCGATTCAGAAATGAGGATATCTGCCGCATAACCATGGTTACCGACTTTGTCCGAAGAATTGCCAAACTAAAGTGGCAGTGGGCAGGGCACATTGCTCGCAGAACGGACGATCGATGGGGCCGAAAAGTTCTGGAGTGGCGACCGCGAACCGGAAGACTCAACGTTGGCAGGTCTCTCTTTAGGTGGGCCGATGACCTGGTTTAGGCTGCAGCAATCCACTGGATGCGAGACGCACAGGATCGATCAGTGTGGCGACGCTTTGGGGAGGCCAGTGGACATCATCAATGTGATCCGATATTTAATTTTGAAGATAAATATCCGGGTTTCAAAAAATAATACAATATCAAAATCCATAAGGAAATTTAAAGCGAAAAGTGTTGGTAAATATTTGAAGTTTGTCTCTTGCAGATTTGTTTGAAAATTATTCATGATAGTTGACCTTGAACTTTGTCATTTGAAAACAAGACTATTGTTATTCGCGCTATCCCTTTGAGCAAACACCAAAAAATTTACAAGATACCGTCCGATCTTAATTAATAAAATGTTCCGTTCACTTGCTTATTAATTAAAACTGAAAAATAAATGCCAAGGGATGAAATAATACCCTTGAAGAAACATGGTTCTAAAATATGACTTATAATATTTCTTTCCGCCTTCAAAACTCGAAAGAATTTTTAAGTAAGCGGTTGCCAAGGGTTCTTTGAAAGTGAGAAAGCGATTTCACGACAACCTGATTCCGGAAATTTTTGAATAAAGTCTGCTTCAGAGCTTTTGCAAAAATAAAGATAGAATTATGATACTATTAGACAAGAAAGGCGAAACATTATGTATCCTGTGTGACTGTGTGGATTATTCAAGTAATAATTATAGTTGTAAGTTACTTAGTAATGACTGCCTCGTTAGTCTTAGATAACTGAATGCAAGCGCTACGGCTGACTATGAGGTTTTGAATTCAGTTACGGAGTAGTTTTTTTTTTTTTTTAAATCGTTTCCCCACACTAGGAATTTCTCCTGTATCGTGGGTGCGTTTACAAACATATAAACTCACATACACAAACACCCAGAGCCGGAACAACTATTTGTAGATCATACAAATAATTGCTCCGTGCGGGAATCGAACCCGCGACAACGCTCAACCACTGCGCCAACGGTGCGCCCTCAAATTTTTTAAAAAAATAATTAACTATATTCCCTGTAAGTCCCCATTTATAAGAGAGCATTAAACGCGTTTTAGCGTTTTTTACAGTTACCCTTTTTTAATTTCTTCGTTTTTTGACACCGACTTTTACTATTTTTCATTTTGTAGTATTTTTTTTGGAAATTGATTATATTTTTTTGGTAAAAATGTTTTTCACTTTTTAGTAGTATAATACAATGGACAAGTTCTATAGTAAGGTACCTGTAATACCCACAGTGATGCCAGAATAGATACCCCGAATAACATGTAACTTGAACACAACGGGTGGAATGAGAGATGAACTGTACACATCTGCCTGTTTAGAGCATAGAGGCGTGATGGTATGTTATGAATAGACAACAAACAGACATGCGATTTCAGCAATCCCGAGGGAGTTGCCGTCATTTATTGAAGAGTTCTGTTGTATATCTCCGACGTTCTTCATCAGAATTTTACCAAATTTAAATGGGAACATTTCGTAATAAACTTATTTCGAACAAAAAAAGTATTTAGCAAATCCATTTATATATGACGGAGTTATGCCCCAACATACATTTAAAAAAATACATAAACATCCGAGTTGAGAACCTGCTCCTTTTTGGGAAGTCGGTTTATAAAATAATGTTCAAATTCGTATAAAACGCTTACCTTAATAAATTGTAGTTTTAAAAACTAAAAACACGCTTTAATGGTAAATTGAACTAAAAAGTCGCTAACCCTGAAGATCTTGGTAAGGCTAATGGGACAAACTATTTAAACGCGTACGGTAGAATCAACTTTCATTACTTGTAAATTTGAACCAAGTTTAATAAACATATTTGACTTTGACTTTGGCTTTGACTTTGACTTTTACTAAATTATTGCATTGTCATCGGTCCTTGATAAGTGTGCAAAGTTCCAAATCAATCCCACGTTTTGAAGGGGGTGAAAATCACGTTCAAAGATTCCGTTACATTGATACATAGATACATACATACCAAGCTAATAAAAGCGTTAAGTACTCTCTTAAGTACTAGAAGACAAATGAAAATTACATTTTCCACGAATTCTTCAAGATAATAATTACTAGCAAATATCTGTACAATTGTTCTGAATATTTACCATCTCGAAGTGAAATAGACTTCAAATTGGCACAATAATGGTACCGTTTAATTTACCCGGCCTGTTTCGTAGAACATGAATAGAATTTAAATCGTTCTGTTAAAAGGCTTCGCTTGTTCGTTTTGAACTTATTGACCTTAGTCGATGGATAATGTTTCGCGAAATCATAAAGTTTGGGCCAAGTTTAAGCTGAAAATCTATACCAATACTTTTTCACAAAACAATTTTAATGTTTAAATCGTTGGCAAAAAAAGTCTGCTGAAAAAGCAATATTTTATGGTTTAATTACAATTACAATTATGTACTTTAGTGTACACCTCAAAAAAATAAAGGACAAACATTCACAAAATGCAGTACCGTCATAGGCCCTGTTGTCTACGGTCGCGTTTACTTGAACCTGCTGTCGATTTTTTTAACAGCCGGCAAGTGTTCCTCAAAGTTACTGTCTCTAAAATTATATAATAGTTCGTAACAAAAACAAATAATGGATGAAATAAAGAAGTGTGGTATCTGTGATGATCAGCTGACTGATGGAGTGCGTTGCTCAGCCTGCGGAAATGAGTTGCACTTCCAATGTGCAGGCATCACTGAATCTGGCCTCCGAAAGTTGGGAAACAGGAAGCTTACATGGCGGTGCATGAAATGCAAGCAAACACCCAGCTTGCCAATTTCGCCGAGGTTAGAACCGGAATCTGCAGTACTAATTGAAATTCGTGAATTGGCTGCAAAGTTGTCTCCATTGGAAGGTCTGAAGGACGAAATCCAGGCACTTAGGAGTGAGTTCGCTGACATGAAAACCTCTCTGAACCAGCAATTCAATGAAGTTGCCAAGGAATTTAATGTGAGGATAAGTGACATGGAGCAGCGTGTCACTCAGCTGGAAAAAGTTCAAGGGCAGGTGGATCAGCTACAGGCGCGTCTGGATAGGCTGGAGGAAGATTCGGACAATAAGGATCAATGGTCGCGTATGAACAATGTGGAGGTGAAAGGATTGTCTCCATCGAATAATGAAAACCTATTCCAGATAATCTCTAGTATTGGTGCAAAAATTAATTATCCCGTCGCCAAAAGTCAGATCAACTTTATTACTAGAGTGCCTACGCGCGAAAAAGATCATATAAAACCAGTCATTGTTTCGTTCTGCAATCGCTATGTCAAAGACGATTTTGTTGCTGCAGCCAGATATGTATTCAAGACATCGCCACTGACAACTGGCCAAATCGGATTAGCAGGCAACCAGCGAATATATATAAATGACCATCTAACGACTAAAAACAAAATATTGTTATCTAAAGCTAAAAAGTTGGCATCCGAAACGGATTTTCAATATGTATGGGTCAAACACGCAAAAATACATGCGAGAAAAAAGGACACAACCCCAGTATTCATAGTGAAATCAGAAAAGGATCTCTCAAAAATTATATAATAATATCTATTAATATTTATACAACAATATTTACATATTTTGTTAATTGTGTCCATAAAAAGTTTGAGAACCGCAAGACAGTGTGTGCTACTTGTGTTTTCCTAATTGTTCTGTGTCATTGCACGATGCTAACGAGTAAGTTACTTAAAAAAATCACTTATACGAAATTATTGTGTCGGCGTAATCACGATCTAATTGCGTTGAAATTGTGGTTTGTTTTCGAATACTGTGTTATGTATGTTATTGCCATGTTGTGCTGCGAGCGATCCTTATCTTTCTACCGATCGTCACCTTTTGTTTCTATTGTAAGCGTCTTTGGTTTGTGCTTTTCAAAGTTACTTGTTTTTGGACACTGTGCTCTGCTGTGCTTGATACATTATCATAAGTTGTTGCCTTCTACCTACTTAATAATACTTTGTCGTGAAATTGTATATTTCTTAAATTTTTTGGTGCGTAACTTAATTTTGCTTGACCTTTTTAATTGTTTAGTTTATTCTGCTATAGTTTTTATTAGTGATGGCTACTCTTAATGTATATTATCAGAATGTGCGTGGTCTGCGTACGAAAACGAACGATATATTTCATAAAATATCACTTAGTGTATATGACGTCATTGTGTTCACGGAGACATGGCTCGTGGATGATATCTTTAGTAATGAGATGTTTGATGGTCGCTATTTGGTGTGGAGGCGTGATCGCGATTACTCTCGAACCTCTCAGAAGCGGGGCGGTGGTGTTTTGATAGCGGTAAGAAGTGAGCTTACTGTTGTAGAACGACATGATTGGCGAAGTTCTGCTGAAGACATTTGGGTCTCACTTATCTTAAAAAGATCTAGGCCTGCGGTAAATTATAATTTACACATTTGTGCCTTATATCTTTGCAAAGAAAACCTTGGCAATTCATATTATAATCAATTACATAATTTTAGTATAAATGTTAATCAATTGGTCTTGACCCACCCATTAGATAAATTTATTATTATGGGTGATTTTAACTTTGGTAATAGTGTAGACTGGATAAATTCTGACAGTAATGAACTAATCCCGCAAAATGTATCATGTAATTACTTGCGAGAATTTTTTGACGGGGTTCTCACTTCTAATCTGTCCCAATATAACGGTGAGAGAAACAGCAATGGTAGATTATTGGACTTAGTTTTTTCAAATGACTCGGTCAATGTTAGTGAATGTCAGGATCCTCTGGCATTACCTGTGGACCTACACCATAAACCACTGATGATCACAGCTGACTTTGTTGAGATTCACAAATTGAATGATAAATTGACTATGAAGTATGTATTCTCTAGGGGTGACTACACGGCTATTAAATCTGAACTCGCCCAAATCAATTGGAATGAGTTATTACTTGCTGAATCGTTAGATGGTGCTGTTGAACTCTTTTATAATAAACTATATGAGCTCAGAGACAAGTACATCCCAATTAAGTCAGCTAGACAGTCATCTTATCCACCTTGGTATAATTCAGCTTTGGTCAAGGTACTGAGAGAGAAATATAAATATCATCGTAAGTTCAAAACGTACGGTAATGTGTCCGACTTTCACTCTTTTTCTGTTTTGCGGCATAGGGCAGTTAACTTGGAGAAAATTTGTTTTAATTCATATATGGATAAAATCGAATCGTCGATCATTGAGAACCCTAAATCTTTTTGGGCATATGTGAAAAGCAAAAGGAACTCGGGTACTTTTCCAAAAGTAATGTATTATGGTGATAGGAGCGCGAGTACAGGTGAAGAAATCAGTAATTTATTCGCAACTTATTTCCATTCAACTTTTCAAGAACCTAATCCTGTGCCCGCTACCTCCGATGGGGTTACTGTTGAAGATAGTGTGACAAGCATAGGTTCGATTGGCGTGTCTCATTCTCAAGTTCTAAAGTTATTAAAGACCTTGGACCTTTCCAAATCTGGCGGTCCTGATCTTATACCTCCAGTATTTATTGTAAATTGTGCCGAAAGCCTTGTTGTACCACTGTGTATTTTATTCAGTCGGTCACTCTCAGAAGGCATAGTACCGAAAATTTGGAAATCTGCATTCGTGACCCCAGTCTTCAAGAAGGGTAATAAGTCGGATATCTCTAATTACCGACCAATATCCAAGATATGTTTGTTCTCAAAAATCCTCGAACGCATAGTATTTACTGACGTATACGCTGCTATGAAATGCAACTTTGGTGATGAACAGCATGGCTTTCTTAGAAAGCGTTCCACTACATCTAACTTAATCTTGTCCCATGAATTTATATCCGAAGGTATGGAACAGCGTGCACAGGTTGACGTAATCTATACTGATTACAGTAAATGCTTTGATCGTATTGACCATAGGCTGCTCTTAGAGAAGCTATTAAAAGCCGGAATACACGGAGACTTGTATCGTTGGTTCTCCTCCTATATTGATAATAGAACTCAGGCTGTGGTACTGCAGGGGTACACATCTGGATGGAGTTCTGTCCCTTCTGGAGTTCCTCAGGGTTCGATTTTAGGATCCCTTTTATTTACTCTCTTCATTGCTGACGTGAAACACTGTTTTGAGAATTGTTATATTTTACTTTATGCTGACGATATGAAAATTCATAAAATTATCCGAAACATAACAGATACACACCTGTTACAAAACGATTTGAATAGATTTGAAGAATACTGTAGACGTAACAGGCTAGAATTGAATGTCACAAAGTGTTTCCACATGACTTTTACTCGTCAGAAGGCTATGATCGATTCTACGTACAAACTTTACAATATCGGCATAGGCAAAGTTGACAGTATTAGGGATCTTGGGATTACACAAGACAGTAAGCTTCTCTTTGATCAGCATATTGATAGTATAGTAGGTAAGGCGTCAAGGGCTCTTGGTTTCATAATGAGAACCTCAGCATGTTTCCGATCACTAAAACCGATCAAAGTCCTTTATTGTTCGTTCGTACGCAGCCACCTTGAGTATGCATCACAAGTCTGGAACCCTCAATACGAGATTTACAAGTCTCGTATTGAGGGCATCCAGAAAAAATTTCTTAAGTACCTTGATTGGAGGGCAAAGCAAGTATCTGTAAATTATATTCACCGATGCAGAAGGTACCATTTTCTACCACTTGACCGTAGACGTTATATTAATGACGTATGTTACTTGCTTAATATCGCTAATGGTTCCGTCGACTGTCCTGGACTTCTTTCTAAATTAACGATGCGCACTAATCAGATGGGGCTTCGACAGCGACCACTACTGCATGTACCTTATGCAAATACAAATTATAGGCGTAATGCATACTTTCCGAGAGCCAGTCGCAGTTTTAACGAGATTTCTTGTGAAGCTGGCATTGATTTATTCTGCACCAATGCATGCACAGTTAGGAGACTTTTAGCAAAGCCATTTTTTGTACAAGAGGCACCTGCATGCACTTGAACCGTTTATTGTACAAATAGTTAAATTAGAATTAATAAAAATAGAATGAGCTAACTTTGATGAAGTACTCGTAGCTTAGATTATTGGGAAGTAATATTTTTTCTTTTTTTGTTATTTATCTGTGGAAGCTTGTTATTAGCAATTTAGTTGTATATTATTGTTATTATAATGTTATTAGTCTGTAAGCTTTCCTAAAATGTAAAAAAAATAAAAAAATAAAAAATAAAAACGTGTGTACAATGGGCGGTCTTATCGCACAGGGCAATCTCTTACAGACAACCTTTAGATGGACTGTACGTTAGGAGAAGAATTTAGGGCTGTCAGTGTACAAAATTAAATACTTAAATAATATTACTTAGACATAATAACATAAAAAACATACAATATTATGAAATATACTAATACATATCAAATAAATAACAGAGAAAGGAGAAGAATAAAAATTCTAGTGACAGGTAATGCTCTTTTACCATTTTCTTAAACGTTGGCAGTGTTTGAGCACGTCTTATTTCAATTGGTAATACATTCCACAACCGAGCCGCTTAAATCGTAAAAGATTTGTCAAAAAAGAAAGTGGAATGCATACGAATACTTAATTTTAGATTCTCCGATGATCTCAAGGACCTAGAATGGGTGTCACAAAGGAACTGAAAGTGTTCTTTGAGATAAAAAGGAGTAAAAGGATTAAATAGCACGTTATAAAGTATTCCGGCGAAGGCGAATAGGAAGCCATTTGAGCTTAGTACGAAATTCAGAAACGTGATCATACTTGCGCAAGCCAAATATGAATCTGATACAGAGATTTAGAAGTTGCTCAAGCTTGTCCAATTAGCCTTGGGTGAGATCAAGATTGTTTAAGTACTTTATTTCCCAAATAGAGTTACATTCACTTAAATGAGAAGAACTTATTTCTAATTAGAATACATTGGGCGACGCGACGGTTAGTCAATAAAAAATAGGTTAGATTATATATTACAGTATCCGAAGATAGCTTTAAATTTTAAATCCGCTAAAATGTGTCTCTTTAGAGATTTTTTAAAAGTGTACAAGGATTTTTGATCTTTTAAATTCCGAGGCAATTTGTTGGAAAGCTGTGCTCCTTCATACAGAATCGTACTCCTGCCGTAGTTTGCTAGGCGCCCGCAACGCTATGTCATTTTTGCTTGTCTAATTCTGTATCTTTGGCTTCTAAATACTGTATTATCATGTTAATAATGTGCAAACAAATTAGTACCCTACTAGGCATAATCTATTCTTACCTCAAAACAGAGAGCAGATGCACAGGAAAATAGCAGACAGCGAACATAACTACCACAGCCACCAGCATCTTGGCAGCCTTCCGCCTGGACCGCAGCTGACCTTCTGTGGACGCGTTCGTGTGGATTGAAGGCGTGGTGCGCCGGTTAGCGGCCAGCCCTATGCAGAGAAATGAGAGGACTGATAAAAGTATTAGCCTGTATCCTGGGCATGGCAGAGGGCACTTGTTAGTTGGAGAAGGAAAGGTTAGAAAGCTTGCTTATGAAGATACTCGTGATGAAAATTTTGGTACATTTTTCAACTCGTTATAAAAACAACACGAGACCCTAGTGAGAGTTTTCATACGTACTCGTTTGCGTTAAAATAACGTTCACTGATGTACTTTATTATACAAAAGAGGGAGCTTTCCACTACTGTCACGAGATGGTTTTTATCCAGTTTCAATGACGTTACGTTAACGCGATCGAGTTCTTTAAAAAACTCGCGTTAAGCCTACTGGTTTCAAATGGTTACCAAAGCATTATTTTAGGGAAAATAATTAACCGAGCGAAAAATATACTGAATGGGCGACTATTATACTTAGTAAGCGACTATTTATCCGATTTGAGTAATACCTTTTAGGAGATTTTTGTGAGCTGCGGTAATAATATTGTTACATACTTAAATTGTATTTGGGTTTCTATTTTTTCTATTTTAGAATATTATTATTTTGAAAATAGCTGAACAACTATCGAGGCGACATCACTGTGCAGTGCGGGAGTCTGGGTTTATTCATGTCCAAGAGCGAGCGAAGCGAGCTCGGCAACTTAGGGCACCCCGACACGGATAGGTTAGGTTCGAAGGGGATGACGGGAGCTGAAGTGAGCGAGCAAAGCGAGCGAACTTAGCTCCCGTCATCTCCTTCATGTTAGGTTACTTTAGACCCTGCAGACAGAAAAAGGAGCCCTGTCGACAAACTTATATTTTCAAGTCGCTGTTTTAAACATTTGTATTCGCCCACTGTTTGTCGCCCACTTAGTATTTCAGTAAGCCATATTCAGTATTTTTTACACCTTTAATTTGATTTTTTTTTCGCTCGTTTAAATACTAGTCTTATTTTAGTATCCAAACCCATACGGTGAGGCAAAACAAACGTAATTTTGTGAGTCGCGTAATATGCGTCGCGGAATTTACTGTGCCTTGGTTTTCATACTAAAGTCCTGTTTGTGACACACGGCGACGCAAAACGTTGTCTGCTGACTCACACACATTATTTCAACCGAATTGCGCTCGAGGTGAGGGAGGGGATCGAGGCAAGCCTCAGCGCCCCGCATAAACGTAGCAACTGAAATTATGTCCGTCCATTTGGCACCCTAACCGAATTTCAGTTGAACGAAAAGCCGCGACTCATTTTACGCGACTCACAAATTACAAAATTTCGTTCGTTTGGTGCCACCCTTATGTACGAACTTCATTTAAATAATGTGCGTGAGACGTTAGTATGAAACCGAATGCAGCGTAAATTCCGCGACGCATTTACACGACTCACAACTCACAAAATTACGTTCGTTTTGCTTCACCATTACTGCCATTATCTGACAAGCAGCATGAGCATGGCAAAAACTCCATCCTGATTAAAAGGAAATCTCCACCATTAGGTTTTGTAAAAACCTACTTTTACAGCATAAGAGGAAGAAGATAAAAGAAAAAGAAAGAATAACATGGGTTTTATGACAAAATCTTACAATTCTTGCAGTTGTTATGTCCCTGCGGTGTTGAACACAGCGTATGTGACTCCGTATGTCCTGGGATGTTATCTGATCTCCAGAGCACTCTCACGATCTGGCAGTATGCTATCATCATCAGGAACAGTGGAAATCTGAAAACAAGGGATTGGTTGATTTTCTTGGTAAGAATGTTTAGGCTTACCCTGTAGAAGGCGTTTTTTTTGTTCTGTGGGCTTACCGTATCCTATCGCTGCCGAAGACTATTTTTTTTTTATGGGTTTGCTCTTGACTCTAGTCTAGGTCAGAGATGACAGAAACAGAGTCGACGATGGAGCGAGCTTATCCAAAAGAAGCCTGTTCACTCTAACTTTGAAGAGATTCGGGTTGAATGCGTTCGGATACACAAACGCAGGCAGTGAGTTCCATTCATTCACTGTGCGCATTATGAAGGATGTTTGGAAGCGCTTGGTGTGAATTGGTGGAATGGCAACAAGGTAAGGATGATAACTTGCAGTGCGTCTAGATGTCCGATGGTAGAAAGGGGCTGGCGGGATGAGGTCGTGGAGTTCTTGAGCACTCTCACCGAAGTACAGTCTGTAGAAGACCGACAAGCAGGCAACATTGCGGCGCTCATCGCTGTGAAGCTTGGCATCCGCAAGCTCAACGTTGCCAATGAGCCTCTTGGCTTTGCGTTCCACTGAGTCAAGCGCGGCAAGCTGATACGAGTACTTAGCTGAGCCATCCCAAAGGTATAATCAATACTCCATGCAGGATCGGACTTGTGCTTTGTATAGGGCGTCTTTGGCAGCTATAGGATACGGTATGATTGACAACTGACATCCTATCAAAGAAAGTGTCGTGATGGGGGGGTCAACTCCCTATGTCGAATCAACGATATACCTTCAAGGGCTATTTCATGTGTGGCTAGAGTAAAAATAATAATTCGAGACCTAATGCACGAGACTAAAAAAATACGTTCTATGAGATTTTAGGTCCCTAATCATACTACTAATGTCAATAATGACGTTAACATGCGTGCAACATGTGGTTCGTAATTTCACACACGCTATTGCCCGTCTGGATAGCCTAACAACTAGCCTTTTAACAGATTTTCCAAAAGGAGGAGGTTCTCTGTTCGGCATTTTTTTTTTCAGCAAATCTGTCCTTAGTTTTTAGGGTTCCGTACCCAAAGGGTAAAAACGGGACTCTATTACTAAGATTCCACGAACCGTCTGTCTGTCTGTCCATCTGTCTGTCAACAGACTGTATCTCATGAACCGTGATAGTTAGACAGTTGTAATTTTCACAGATGATGTATTTCTGTTGTCGTTATAAAACATACTAAAAACAGAATAAAATAAATATTTAAGTGGAGCTCCCATACAATAAACGTGATTTTTTGCCGTTTTTTGCGATAATGGTACGGAACCCTTCGTGCGCGAGTCTGACTCGCTTTTGGCCAGTTTTTTTGTATTAATCGATATTCTTCACCATAGAGTAAATCGTATTCTGTGTAGCGAACGCTCGACCTAGGTAGGTAGAAAGGTAAGTAAGGTAGGTAGGTCTAAGTAAGTAGGGCAGATACAGGTAGGTAGGTAAGTAGGGTAGGATAGGCAGTTAACGGGAGGGAAGCCGCGGGCAAAGCTAGTTTTTAATAATAACTGTAAATGTTAACATTCAAAAGTGCCTTTTAATGACTTCATTGAAATTGCGCACGATTGGCGCAGTGGTTGAGCGATTGACTGCTGCGCTGCGTGTCGCGGGTTCGATTCCCGCACGGAACAAATATTTGTATGACCTACAGATAGTTGTTCCGGCTCTGGGTGTTGTGTATGTGAGTTTATATGTTTGTAAACGCACCCACGATACAGGAGAAATTCCTAGTGTGGGGCAATAAAAAAAAGGGGAAAAAAATACTTTGACTTTACACAATTCTCCCGTTTAAAAAAAAACTGGCCAAGTGCGAGTCGGACTCGCGCACGAAGAGTTCCGTACCACTATCGCAAAAACGGCAAAAAAAAAACAGGTTTGTTGTATGGGGTCCCACTTAAATATTAATTTTATTCTGTTTTTAGTATTTGTTGTTATAACGGCAACAGAAATACATCATCTGTGCAAATTACAACTGTCTAGCTATCACAGTTCATGAGATGCAGCCTGGTGACAGACGGAAAGACAGAGGGCAGACAGACAGACAGACGGATCTTGAAGTCTTAGTAATAGGGTCCCGTTTTTATCCTTAAGGATTCCTTAAAAAAGGTTTCATTGATCACAAAGACCTTCAATTTAGTCAAAATCCATAATTGCACTCTTTCTTTCATTTAAACCGTAAGAAGACTTACCTATTTTATCGTTACCTCAAGTAAAGAGAATTGGAAAGTACTTGAGTACGAGGAATCGAAGAGTACTTGGAGGCACTTTAGCGTGTATTCCCTTTGACGTTCCGTTATAGATTTTAAACTTTAAAACCAAGAGCAGCTTTTAAAGCTCTTTATAAGCTTGTTTAAAGGCGAATTTTATGTCGGGGAAAATCTCTGCAGCAAATGCGGCGGGAAACCACTCTACCTTCGTTTGAGAGTACATACAACTAACTGGCTATACCAGCTTATAGGCGAAATAAAAATCTTTTCCACTGAAATCGTTTTTAGGGTTCCCAACCCAAAGGGTAAAAACAGGACCCTATTACTAACCCCGAGTTTCTCACCTCTAAATTATCGAAGAATTAATGTGAGAAATTGTCAAGCACGCGTTATCTGTTGTGATCGGCTATTGAAAATTCACTCAACCAATCACAGCAGATAACGCGTGCTTGACAATTTGTCACATTAATTCTGCGATAATTTAGAGGTGAGAAACTCGGGGTAAGACGCCACTGTGCATCTGTCTGTCTGTCACCAGCCTGTATCTCATGAACCGTGATAGCTGGACAGTTGAAATTTTTACAGATGATGTATTTCTGTTGCCGCTATAACAACAAATACTAAAAACAGAATAAATATTTATTTTAAGTGGTCTTTTAGATCATTTTGCCGTTTTTTGCGATAATGGTACGGAACCCTTTGTGCTCGAGACCGAATCGCACTTGAACGGTTTTTTTCTTACGAAAGTTGCCCCACACTAGATATGACTCCTGTATCGTAGGTGCGTTAAAAACATTTAAACTCACATACATCAACAGCAGACCCGCAGGCTTATTACGTATATTTTGCAAGAGCAAAACGATAGCGATTTTTGCGCAATAATTGCTCTTCCATACAGAAGTTTTAGAGTTGTTGGCGGTTTTTATTTAAATAAGTGCATTTGACAAACAGCGAGCGATTAGCAAACGATTGTGTAGGACCTACCATACCTACACTGCAGGTAATCCCGACTTTTATGACATAAGCGTTTGATCGCTATCGTTTTGCTCTTGCAAAAGATACGTAATAAGCCTACCGATAACACTATATTGTAGAAAAAAAGGAGAAAGTAAAAAAAATATGTTTTTGTGATCCGCACGCTCCTGTGCGGATCACAAAAACATATTTTTACACGAGATAAGCAAAAATACAAAAAAATACTATAATAAAAATAATAATAACCCCCGTGCGAGAACAAAAGGCTCCTATCTCGGCATATGCAGCGATATTTAGAAGAAAACAACGTATTGTAGGTCAAACAACATTTTTTTCATGCTGGGATCGAACCCGCTACACGTAGCGCAGCAGCCAACGCTCAGCTACTCCGCCAACCGTGCCCTCATTTAGCAACGAGGGCACCGTTGGCGCGGCGCCGCGGCAGCAGTAGCGGTAGGCAATATGGCTATTGCCTTCTCTCTGTGAGAGAGAAGGAACAAATATTTGTTCCTTCTTTGAGGAGCTCGTGGCTAAATAATAACAGCCGCACGAGTCGATCATCAAGGTTAAGCAACGCTTGACGAGGTCGGTCCGTGGATGGGTGACCATTTCAACATACCGAGTTTCCTCCTTGCCTCGGAAAGCACGTTAAGCCGTTGGTCCCGGCTGTCATTTGAAGATCTTTGACAGTCGTTACGGGTAGTCAGAAGCTTGAGATCTGACACCAGTCTTGCCAAGGGGTAACATGTTACCCAGTTACTGGGTTGTGGAGGTCAGATAGGCAGTCGCTCTATGTAAAACACTGGTACTTAGCTGAATCCGATAAGACTGGAAGCCGACCCCAATATAGTTGGGAAAAGGTTAGGCAGATGATGACAGATAGTTGTTCCCGCTCTGGGTGTTTGTGTATGTGAGTTTATATGTTTGTAAACGCACCCACGATACAGGTAGAAATGCCTAGTGCAGGGCAACGTTTAAAAAAAAATGAAAAAGAAAGAAAGAGAGCAGTGTTGGTTGGTAGACTTTCTCACGTTTACTTGTCTAATGTTTTGAGAGCAGTGGTGATGAAAATAAGTGCATTTCGAGTGGAGTGGCTACCTCCAACCGGAAGACGTTGCGCTGGAAATCCTCCCTCTGTTCTGGGTGGACTGATGACATGGTTAAAGTTGCGGGAATACGCTGGATGGGAGACGTATGGGACCAGCTGAAAAGATGATGATGAATTAAAATACTCACGTGTATAAAAACAGGGCCTTAACAATATGCCATTTAAGGTCACTTTCGTCTGACCAGGTAGAGGTGCACTGCATAAAGTACTGCACGTTGAAACGGAGCTGTATCTTGCTCTGCACTTGGAGGACCACGAACTCTGGCACATCTGTTGAAGAATTAATACAAGGTGAGGTAATCCATCTGTGAAAAAACAAGAAGAAAATCATGATGTGCAGTCGGATGCGCGAGTTGGCTGGCCAAAACCAGATGTATCCTCCGACTGCACAGCATGATTGTCTTCTTGTTTACGTATTTTTAGTTCGCTTTTTAAGCAATCGGGTTTTTTGATTTTTAAATTTACTTTTTTTATTTATAACTTTTTAGTTTTTTTTTTTTTCGAATTACGTGAATTTAAATATATAAAAGTTATATATTTTTGAAATCACCTCTTAAAACCGTTTAATTTGATACCCCACTCGATGGGGTTGGAAGAAAAAAAAATTGGGCTCCCACAATATGGCGCCCAAAATCCGCCATTTTTAATTTCTCCAATTTTAATGTAGCCAGTAACACTTGCAGGGTTAAGACAAATCGATTCACGTAAGAATCATAAAAATCGGCCAACGCGTTTGGTCTCTAGAACGCCACAAAGGAGCAAACATAAATACATACATTCTTACATACATACATAGACTGATAAACACATTACCCTCCTTCGGCACTCGGGTAAAAAGTAAAGATTTTCATTCAAAAATGAAGCTCCCGAAATAAAAATACCCGGATTCAAAATACGCGTAACTTTTGAAAGACTCAACGTTTTAATCACAGATAGCTAAGAACATTATCGATGAAGTCGCCTATTAAACAAAACGAAACTAAATCAAAATCAGTTCAACCGTTGCGGAGCTTCGATGCTACGGCAGACACACAGACACAACTTGTAGACATATTAAACTTACAACACCCCTCTTTTTCCGTCAGGATTACTTATGTTGGACTTGGAAACACACGACATGGCAAATGATAAATAATACTGCAACTGTACAGAAGCAAGAAAACAGACTTTAATATTTCCTTTGTCGTGTTTAAAGATACCGGCTGCAAGAGAGAGGTGACATCATAAGCACATTGCTTCAGGAAAGATGAAATTATTAAGTTCTACTTTTACGTTGTTTGAAAAGGTACCAATAATTTTTATGATCGATATAAACCAACTTTTAAAATCATTGTAAAATATTTGACAGTATATTTTCGGTAATATAAAACATTTATCAGCTACAGTATAAAGTTACGACGGTTTTCACAGTTTACAATCTAGAAACATAAAATAAAATAATATATTACAAAATCTTTTTTAAAACAAGCTTTTTTCTTCTCAGTAAACCCTTTCATTTGATACCCATATCATGGCAGTGCACAAAAAATGACTAGTCCGCCATCTTGGGACATCCGCCATATTGGATTTAGAATGACGTCACTTAGGTAATCATGCATTGTCATCCAAACTAAACAACATGTATGAAGAATTTCATCTTAATCGTTAGTTAACTGCTTTAAAATTCAGTTGTAAGATTTGTCCCGAACACACTTACATACAGACATTGCAAATTAAATAAAAGCTTGTAAAAAAAACAGGCCAAGTGCGAGTCGTACTCGCGTACGTAGGGTTATGTACCATTATCGCAAAAAACGGCAAAAAAGTCACGTTTGTTGTATGGGAGCCGCACTTAAATATTTATTTTATTCTGTTTTTAGTATTTGTTGTTATAATGGCAACAGAAATACATCATCTGAACTGTCTTTCTAGCTATCACGGTTCATGAGATACAGCCTGGTGACAGACGGACAGACAGACAGACGGATCGTGGAGTCTTAGTAATAGAGTCCCGTTCTTACCCTTTGGGTACGGTACCCTAAAAACATCACTTGCGAGCAAAACTGAGCTCAAAATCTACAGTAATCGTTAAACACGAAAGTATGTCTGTTTGTTCACGTTTAAACCGCTGATTTTGATAAAACTTGGCACACGGATAGACTATGAGGTCCTAGACATGTGACATATCTATCATCGAAAGCGTAGCGACAGTTAAAAAAAAAACCGGTCTAGTGCGAGTCGGACTCGCGCACCGAGGATTCCGTACAAAACTCAGCAAATGTATTATAGACCTGAAATATGAATTTCAATTTAATACCTCTATGCGTTCATGAGGAAAGGGGTAGTAAGTTCAAATTACTAAAAATATTTTTATTATATGATGTAACAAAAAATTTACGGTTTTTGCAATTTTTCCTTTGTCTGTGCTATAAGACGTTGCTTCGTACCAAATTTCAAGATTCTTAGTTCACAGGAAGTCGAAAATTTGCGGCAATTTTCAGAATAAACGGCTATATCTTCTGATTGCGTGGGCTTTGAAATTTAATTTTTTCACAGCTTTAAGGGGCAGTATCTTTGAGTATTTGATATAAATTTCAGTTTGATACCTCCACGCGTTCCTGAGAAAAAGGGTCTTGACAGACAGAGGGCCGGACAACAAAGTGATCCTATAAGGGTTCCGTTTTTTCCTTTCGAGGTACGGAACCCTAAAAATCGTCAAAAACGTATATAAATGTCAAACGCTATCGCAATGTCACTTGATCAATACGTTACATTTTGGCATTTGGACCATCGTCATTGCTGATGTCAAATTTTACTGGTCTAGAGGCTCTGGATAGGAGTACTTTGTAACCCACGACGGAAAAAGAAGGGCGTTATTTGTTTGACGTGTGTACCTGTGTATAAGTGGATGTGGCATCATAGCTCCTAAACGGATGAAACAATTTTTATTTCGTGTGTTTTTGTTTGAAAGGTGACTTTGTAGCGGCACCGACGCCGCCACTTACGAACTAATGACATGACGTCACACGAATCCCGCATCGCGAAAGCAAAGTTTTCGGCGCGATTTGAACACATACACCGACAATAGCCGTTGGGCAGTTGCCCGGACCAGACACAACACCCGTCTGGTCGGAGGATCCTCCCTTTTCTATGGAGGTTTGTGGGACTTTACACCCTGTTTCACGTACCTCCAAAACTTAACCGAGAGTGTTCTTAGCTATGTTTGATGAAAATTGGTTTAGCTGTTCAAAAGTTATGGGTGTTCAATAGATTGTCGAGAGAAGCGTGTCTACTACTACTAGATAAATTATGTGACATGACAAAAAAATGTTTCGGGAGCTTTTATCCAACTGCGGCAGGGTAATGTTTTTCGAGCGTAAGTGTATATATATGTCCATTTCTATAGCACGCTCTACAGCCCAAACGGCTTGACGGATTATGACATGTGAGGTGTCGTTGGATTCGTCTCAATTGTGGGAGTGACATAGGATATATGTTTTTTTTAAATAGCGCCCCCCCCGCCCCTAAAAAAAAAGTGTTACAATTTTTTTTTTCATTATGCTTACTATATGGATATCAAATGAAAGCTACTAAGTAGACAATTCCATAAATATACTTATTGTAACACTTTTTATGTTCCTTTTTTGGCACAAATTCAAGTTAAGCGTATCTTAGATAGTAAAATAACCACATAACTTATTTGGAGAACTAGTTCATTAATAAAACTAAAAAGTCTGAAATAAAACGAATTATTATAATAAAAAAAAAAAACAAAAAACCCGACTGCTTAAAAAGCGAACTAAAAATACGTAAACAAGAAGCAAAATCATGCTGTGCAGTCGGAGGATACATATTCGCGAGCTGTCTGACCCAAACCAGATATGTCCTCCGACTGCGCAGCATGATTTTCTTCTTGTTTATGTCTTTTTAGTTCGCTTTTTAAGCAGTCGGGTATTTTGAATTTTTGATTTAACTTTTTTTATTTATAATTTTTTACAATTTTTTTTAGAATTAGGTACATTTAAACATAGAAGTCTTATATATTTTTGAAATTACCCCTCAAAGCCCTTCATTTTGATATACCAAAAGATGGGAATAAAATATCCCCCACAATATGGCGCCCAAAACCAGCCTTTATTTTTCATTCATTTACCAATTTGAATGTAGCCAATGACACTCGCAGGATTAAGACGAATCAATTGACATAAGAATCATCAAAATCGGCCAACGCGTTCGGTCTCTACTTTAATAAATAAATAAAAAAACAAACATACATACATACATCTGATAAACACATTACCCTCCTTCGGCAGTGGGGTAAAAACTAAAACCCGACTGCTATAAATTAACTTACTGAAAAGGGAAAAACAAAGTGCTGTCAGCGGTGACAAACGAAGTTTTGGTCGGTTTTTCTTTATTTTTTGTAGTGCTTGTTTTTCTCTTTTCAGTTAATTAAATTGTTAGTTGTTATCCTGGCAGTACCTACGGTCTGAAATCATTGTCCACTTTCAGGTGGATGAAGCCGCTGGCAGCTAGTATTCAATAAAAATGGCATAAGGTAACATCATAGGACTTATACTCGTACCACCCTTATCTACCCACATATCAAATAAGTTCAGGATCTCCTTGATCAATTTTATTAGTGGCTCAAAAAAGTAAAACAAGAACTTTAGTTTTAGCTAATTTAATTGAATTTCTTATATTTTGTTTTTGTATAAATGTGGTTTGATTTAAGAGTTTTTTTTATTATTGTTTGAATTTTTACTATTTTTGATAATGTTTTAATTTTCTTTTTCCTATCTTTTATTTTTTCTTAATGATCCTTTATATTTTAAATCTTTTGACATTTGAATTGCATGCTAATTTTATTTTATTTTTTTACATTTAAATCATTTTTGAATTTTAATTACTTTTGAAATTTTAATTAAGTGCTTACATTATGAATTTTAATTATTTGCTGATTTATAATTTACTTTGAATTTTGATTAATATTTTTTTTAGATTTTATCTCTGTATTTTTAATGTATTTTTTTTTTTAATTTTATATCTTATAACTTTGTTTATTTATGTTATTCTCAGCCTCAGTTGTGGACATCGGTAAAATTATTTTATTAAGTTGTGGATAACGTCGTGGGCTACACATATGTTACTTTTTATATTTTTTGTCTTTGTATTGTTTTGTGTAACTATTGTTTTCCCAAAATAAATAAATATCACTGATATTTCAGGTCTGCTCTTATTGACGCAATTCGTATGTGATTATACAAAAGGCTATTTCGGTAAATGTCAAAGCAGATATTGATGCAGTGCAAACTAAGTTGACCCGCTAGCAAAACCGTCTGCTAACTTTGTTTTATGACCACAGGGTTTTGAAATATTCCAAGCATAGTTTTGACAGTTTGAAATTTTGCTTGATATGGCTGCATGTAACTACAGTTAGGTAAAGTAGGATTAACTTCGAGAAAGAGATCAACCGTCGAATCAGACTCGGTTGGGCAGCGTTCGGGAAGTTGCGCGGTATCTTCTCGTCCAACTTACCACAGTGTCTCAAGACTAAAGTCTATGACAGTGTGTGTTGCCAGTGATTACTTACAGGACATGGACGTGGTCACTTACAATGGGCCTCATCAGAAGGCTTAAAGTCATCCAAAAAGCAATGGAGAGAGCTATGTTCGGAGTTTCCTTGCGTGATCGAATCAGAAATGAAGAAATCCGAAAGAAAACTAAGGTTACCGAGCTGTTTTTGCCAGATATCGTGTCATTTTACGTTTTCAATAGATTGTCAATTGAAGCGTGTCTACCATTAGATAAATTATGTAGCATGAAATAAAAAATTGTCAGATATTTTTAAGAAAATTAAATTTTACTTGTTACAATTTACCGAAAACATTTTGAACAAGTAACATACAAAAATACGAAAACATTCTGATTCAAACAATAAAACGCCCATAACTTTTGAACGGCTGAATCTATTCTCATCAAGCATAGCTAAAAACTCTCTCGATAAAGTCACCTTTCAAACAAATACAAACGAAATCAAAATCGTCATCCTAAACGAAGGAGCTATGATACCACAGACAGATACATAAATACACAAACACAAGGTTCACAAGTCAAACTTATAATACCCCTCTTTTTCCGTCGTGGGTTAAAAATAAAAAGCATTTTTGAAAAAGGAATTATTTCAGTGTACCTTTGTATTGCCACCTCATACAGTCAAAAAAAACATTTTGTATGCAAGAACATTGGTTCTACATCTGACTGCGAATATGTACAATCTGCACATCATATTTTTATTTTTTTTATTTGATGGGTTTGCTCTTGTATATCATATGGGATTGTATTCTCTGGCAGAATGAACGCAATATTATGTTGAATAATGTACAGGACAGGCTGCATCAGGAGTTGTTTACTATACGGATCTTGTGGAAACTAGAACAAATTTCCGTGCATTCAAGCGTTTTTGCCGTACCTATTATTGGAATCAAATATAACAGCTCACAATGTTAGGACCCATTGATATTAATGCAAATTTTTATTCGTGGTGCTAGGCAACTGGGCTTATCCCAGTTGTAAGCGAGCCTTTGTGCCTATTGGCCTTGTTTGTTCTGTCTCCTGCTTGATATGGAGGGAAATGGAAATTTATATTATTTTTTCCTACTCCTCCGTTATTCATTTCTGATTAATTTCGTTACGGGATCCAAGACAGTTAAATTCTTTCTTCGGGACTTCGTCGAGCTACATTGCCTCGGCGCTTTTCTGGTGGTCGCCACTGTTGATTCTGGCTTTCAGGAGTTGCAGTGGTTTGGAAATAGTGCGGTGGGATTGCCCCAATAAAAAAAAAAAAATGAATATTTGCTCTACTGAAGAAATTCTTATTGTTATTGCAAGTATGTAAATATTATGTGCCTGATACTCAGCCTATCCCTTTGGGCATAGAGGCGTGAGTGATGTATCGTATTTACAGACAGCTTATAAATACGCCCATACATTTAAAAAAACCTCAAGAGAATTGAGGTAATGTTGAAGTCGGTTTTACACCTTAGGGAGACGGCATGCATGATTTTATCCAAAACAGCAAAATTTCTTCCTTATTAAATCGTGAATATTTCATCGAGAGAAACATGGGAAATGGAGAATAAAATGGTGTTTAATATGGTCTCAAACGTGAATAAGATAATTAAATAATGAATTAATTAAGAGACATGGAACAAGAGACTGTGTGACAGAAATTACGTCACTTGGAAATAATTTGGTACTGTTATTAACAAGCAAATGAGGTCGTTATTTTTTAGGGTTTCTTAAGGGTGTCGACGGAAATTCACTGCGATGAATGTTCTCCTGTCTTTGTATACTAGTATTATCCCGTGGTTATACTCCCGTGGCCCACCTTACAGACCATTTTTTTCGGGCTAAATCCTTCCTACGAGCCTTAGATCCGACTGCAGAAATCTGCAGGAATCTGGGTTTTTGATTAAACTTAATTTTCATGAATGATGCTTGATAGTAGAATGAACCCTGCTGCAATCTGCTGCAGGGTTGCCTGGAAATGTCTAGCCGCAATAACTTTAATTAAATTAATTGAAATTTATGTTTGATAATTAACTCTTCTTCTTCCTAGCACTATCCCACTTTAGGTGGGGTCGGCTCTCCTAATTTTCTGGCGCCAGGACCATCTGTCCTGGGTTGTCGGGTCGGGTTGTTGTTTGATAATTAACCCAATGACCAATATCAATCTTGTCCATTTTCTCAAAACTTTTTGAGTCAATGATTTGTCCTTTATTAACATCCCATGTTAAAACCCAACTTTCCCCTCAACAGCATGGTTTCTGCAGCAACAAATCTACTCTCACCAATTTGGTTTCGTATGTGGATGAGATCTCTATGAGCCTTGATTCTGGCCAACAGGTCGATGCTCTGTATACTGACTTCAGCAGTGCTTTCGATAAAGTGGACCATGAAATACTGCTGCTAAAACTGCATGCTTTTGGCGTACACGGACCGCTGTTGGAGTGGTTCAGATCATACTTATGCGGGCGAACACAAAGAGTGGTGGTAAACGGCTATCAATCGCCGGAGTATGTTGCAACCTCCGGTGTGCCCCAGGGATCACATACCGGGCCTGCCCTCTTCATTGTGTTTATAAACGACATAGTCAATTGCATCAAACATAGCCAATGCTCCTTGTTTGCAGATGACCTAAAAATCTATCGTCAAATAAAAACACGAGAAGACATTGAGCTGCTCCAATCTGACCTAAAGTCAGTTCAGGACTGGTGTGTGGTAAATGGGATGAGTTTGAATACCATCAAATGTAATCATATTACATTTACGCGGAAAAAGCACCCGTTACCTTCTACTTACTCCCTCAACGGAACATCACTACAAGAAGTTAAAACATACGGGATCTAGGGTTAGTGCTTAGCAGCGATCAATCGTTTGCCTCGCATATTAATAATGTCATTAAGAAGGCTATGAAAATGGTTGGATTTATTAATAGAGTTGGCAAGGAATTTAAGGGAACCGCGGCCTTGAAAGTCTTATATAATGCCTTTGTGCGCAGTCTAGTAGAATATGCATCTCCCGTCTGGAACCCTACATATAATGTCCACATAGACCGTCTTGAGCGCGTTCAAAAAAAGTTTACACGATGCTTGCGGTTTAAAGATAACAAATGCCCTTACAGAGCCGATTACGCAGAACGGCTAAGTCATTTTAAATTAGACTCATTGAAGCGACGAAGGGCTCTTAATGATTTGTTGATGCTCTATAAAACCGTGAACGGACTTACTTCAACACCAGGTCTACTTAGCAAAATTAGTCTAGAGGTGCCTCGTTATTCTCACGTCAGGTCCAAGCGCACCACTAGAACATTTGTTATTAGGACGAGTCGCACAAACCTGGGACGCCATGCTCCCCTTAACAGAATGATCATACTATATGACAGAGTATGCTCCATCGACAACAGCATTGATGTTTTCTTTGATAGTCTGACAAAACTAAAAACTAAAATCATTAAACTTGACTTGTAATCAGCTGCCTGCTCCTACTACTAATTTATACTGTTGTATTTTTCCCTTAGTTTTTTTTTTATTCTTTATCTGATATAATTTAATAATCTAATTGTAATATTAATTAATGTTTGTGTCTCAATAATTATTTCAATGATGTATTTTGAGAATATTGTATTTTAAATTGTATTTTAAATCGTATTGTATATAATGGTAATGTTTTTTACTTAAATTTGACTAATTTTTAATTTTTTGTAATGCGATATAATTGAATAATGTAATTGTAATTTTGATTAATGTATGTTGTGTAGTTATGTATGTAAAATGTGTGTGTCTCAATATTTACTTAAGTAATGTAATTCGATAATATTGTATTTTTACTCGTTTTGGATATTAATGGTACCTATTGTTTAATAATAATTTTATTTGACTCTTTACTTGACTTGTATTAATAATTTCGCTCTTAGGGTAATAATTGTTCGATTTTAATTTAATCAAAATTTTATTTCATAATTTCATTTAATATGGTTTTATTATGATTTTAATTTATTTATGTTTGTTTTAGATCTTTATTTCAATTTATGTAACCTATTCTGTAAGTGTTGTGCATGCCTGTAAGTGACTTGCTTACACAGGATCTTTTCTTAATGTTTCATTATAAGTAATGTTATATGTAAATAAGTTGTAGTCGTATGTAAATAAGGCACACCAGCCTTATTAATAAATAAATAAATAAACCCCAAACATAAAAAAAATCAAGTGAATTCAACGTTATTGGAAGAAAACGTTTAAAAAAAAAAAAAAAAACTGTTGTAGAAAACAGGAAAAAATAAGCTTGCCAGCTCTCAGTTAGCCGCAAGCTGTGGGTTGCCAGTTTACCTGCAAAACCTGGCAACCCATAAAAGGCGGCTAACTGGTCTGAGATCTACATCTCTCAGCTGTATAATATTGAACTTTTTGTAATCGGTACAATGCTACCAGAGAATTAACAAATATATTTAGTCAGATGTTTTAGAAAAATATTACTTTCTACTTAAAATATCAAAACAGAACTTAGCAGGTGTAAGGGCGGTTACGCACTAAATCCGATCCGTGACCGTGATTTGAGTTCCGAGTTTAAAATGTTCTGAATTATGACGGACTATGAAGGATAGGTGAGCAGTGGTGGCCCAGTGGTATCGGCCGCGACTTACAAGTTGTAGGTTCGAGCCCAGGCAGGCGCTTTACTTTGTGTAAATTATTTCTTCACCACTGCTCTCAAAAACGGTGAAGGAAAACATCGTGAGGAAACCGGCATGTCCTAGAACCAAAAATTCGAAGACATGTGACATTCACCAACCCGCACTGGGCCCGCGTTCCCCCAGCAGTGGGAACATTAATAGGCTGATGATGTGATGTGTGTGATGATGGATGGAGTTCGGATGAAGTGCGTTAGCTTCCCTAAAAGAAGTATTACGGCTACTTCGGGACCAAAATTTCACGAACACGGATCGGATGTAGTGCGTTACAGGTCCCGTCACGTAAAAAGAACGCTGGCCCCGCCAGTGTTTCTGTGCGCGCACGCTATTGGTTCGTCAGTTGACCCATGCTTACCGCGCTGAAATCACGCTTCGTTCGCTCCCAAAATACAGTCGCACACACAACTTTCTTTGCACGACGAAAGTTTTAAAAACGAAGGAAAGAAAAATGATTTATAGTATTTATTGTTTCATGAAGAAAGAAGTTGAGAAAGGAGCAGTTGATAATTTATAATAATAAGATACTTATATATTTATAACAATAAAAGCGAAATAAAAACATATTCTTAAGTAAAGATTAACTAATTTAAATCCAGCCTCATCCAAAGTTCTAAGTAGCTACCAGCTAATGAGTACATATTATGATTCGACAATAAAACAATTACTTTTATAAAACAATATCCTAGTACTTTAGAACGCGACTGTACCCATGCGCAAACACATCCCCTCCACTGTCGCTCAGCGTTCTTTTTACGTGACGGGACCTTTACCGCGCTTACTGTCACACTCAGAGACGTTAACGATTACTTAAAGCTCTCCTTAGTATTGATTTTTAGTACAAAATCTATACTAAGGAGAGCCTCAAGTAACCTTTAAATGGCTCTGAGTGCGGCAGTTAGTGTTCCTTCAAGATATTTTAAATGGAAATGTGAAAGTTTTAATTATATGGCGGGAATTCCATTGTTTTTTTGAAGGGTAAAGAAACGATTGACATCCAATCACGCCATTTTGAATAATGGTGCAAAATTGGCTCTATTTATTTTAGCCATTTGAAGGCTTCTTAATAAGGCTCGAGGTATGATTAATGACGGATACAATAACAGTGATTGGGAGTACAATATCGTGTTCTGATTTGAAGGATCGATTTCCGTGTCGCAACTAGACATCTGATATTCTAGAATTTATGCGTCTAATGTTACTGATTTGTTACTTTAGGATTTGATTGAGTATGGTAATGACAAATTTTAGTAAATAACCAGCTGAGCCCGCGGCTTCGCTCCCGTCAAGTGCCTACCCTACCCTACTTACCTTTCTGCCTGGGGTAGGCCCGAACTACCTACCAATTTTTTTCAAGCATCATTCTTTCGAGGAGAATCTTAACACCGCCATTCAGAAAATAACTTCAAATGTACAACGCCAACTGTCGAATATGAGTTCAACTGTCCGAGTTATAAAAGTTATCTACATTGGTTTCGGACATTTTATGTGATGCTTGCACAAATAAACAGACCAAAATCCAAAAATGCTGGCAATGAGTTCTGTTGGCTATCCTTTAACACGATGGATATTATTTTTTTCAATATTTTCGATGTACAAATGATGATGAATTTCAAACCATCCTTTTATTTTACTCGTTGGTATAGCGGCTATATCTTAGTTAAATCACGATTGATACGTTCTACGAGCCTACTATTCAGGTGATAAGGATTTTCGAAAAGTCAAAAATGCGTGGTAAATGCGGCACTGAAATGCCACGTCCTCTTTCTCCTTCTTTCGCGGCTATCATTCCTCCTTGGCTATCGCGTTTGAATTTGCCGTTAGGGGTGCTGATGTAGAGTAAGGTCCTCAAAATGTCCACAGTTTTTTTGCTTTTATCGTGAGTTTAGTTTATTTATTTATTTTAGATTTAGATAAGTACGGGTTTTACCAACCTCTGCTTTAATAGAGTTTTATGTTTCGGAAATCTGCGGTATACTCGATTTTATATTTATTCGCTTTTCTACGGAATTAGAAATGATTTTAATTCAAAGTCTGCTTTCGTGCGCGTTATCAGAACACTTAGTCCCTACAAGTTTCACGAGCTAAAAACAGAAACAGCTTCTTTTTCAGCGCAAATTTATCAATAATTACAAGATTTATGATAATTTTTTTAATGAAATTTTTTGCGTCACATAGTCATCTAGTAAATGTACAATAAACATTTTTT